>JAUMJK010000072.1:0-1200000 GCA_033558105.1 Coccyzus lansbergi | reverse complement strand
TTTCAACCCATGTATGGGACCAGCTGCCCTGGGAAACCCTGGCTGGGCACATACACCCAGGCTGCCTAGGGGTGGCTGCTAGCCAGAAGACACTTATTGGAAACCCACATGAGTTCAGGTAAGCAGAAAGCAAAACACACTGACACGACAGATCTCTCTTACACCTGTTTCCTTAAGGCCAGTAGAAGCTGCCCATGGGTCAAAACCACAGAGGGCATGGATATTGAGTTTCTAGTAATGAGCATTTATCTAGAATGATGAGGATACCCCAGAGATGATGGCCAGTACACTAACATTTCACGAACCACCCTCCTACACACAGAGGGATGCGTGGAGTTTTGCCCTTTGAATACAGAGTATTCCTTTAGTATAAACAGTTGGTGAGCACTGTGTGTGTCTTAGACATGATGAGCACAGCTGAAGCATGAAGTATGCTTCCTTGCAGCAGCAAAGGCTCAACAACAGGGGTAGTAATCAGCCATCCCAGGGGCAAAACAACAGTACCCTCATTCCCACTAGCAAGGTTTCTTGGAGACGTTCCCATACAATTAATAAACCTGTGTGGCTTTTGTGTCTCACAGCTTCATAGCACTGATGCATTTAATAAAAACTCGGCTTATGTGACCACTCTAATAAGACACTGCACTACGAAGGAGAGGGAAAACTGAATCAGTCATCGCTCATGTCATATTTGTATCTGTTAACACTTATTTTATACATAAAATGGACTACTAGTTCTTAAATTTATTATTCCATTAACTTCACTGCTTGTTGTGGGAAGTTAGAGCCAGTAATCATTCCTTTTCTCAGACATGCTGAATAATAAGCATAATAAAAAAAAGTATACTGTGCAATGTATCAGCTGTCTTTTATCTGTGGATAGAAAGCTTTCAAATAAAGAGAAGTATGTTTTTAACTAACCCTGTGTCTGATTGCATTCTGTGCAGTGTACATTTTCATTGATGAGATGGACAGCGAGATTGACTGCACCCTCGGCAAGTTTGCAGATGACACCGACTTGAGTGGTGCAATTGTGACACCAGAAGGACTGGATGTTAGCTAGAGGGACCTGGACAAGCTGGAGAAGTGGGCCTGTGTGAACCTCATAGGGTTCAACAAGGCTAAGTGCAAGGTCCTACACCTGGGTTGGGCCAATCCACAGTCTTAATACAGGATGGGAGTTTTGTCATCTTCAGGTGGACTGCTCTCCCACCACCTGCAAACACGAATCCCATCAGAAATAAGCCCTTCTTCTTCCTGTATTCTGCTTAAGACCCCACATCTCAAAGGTTTGAGGAGTACGTAGAGAAGCATAAAGGCTTTGTGTACACAACAGAGAGTTGCAAGAAAAGGAAGATGCTCACCTTGAGCAGAAGAAAGCAAGGATGGGACACCACCTCAAAGAGTGTTTTGCTCCAACCTAATATTTCTTTTCACAATCAATTAGCTAATCCATTCTTTCTAAAGCATGACAGCTCAGGCTTTTGCTTTTGCTATCATTACTTGTTAGATCAAGATAAGGAGATCCTTTCTAGAACACTGGTGAAAGCAGTGCAACAATGGGTCCCAGATAGGCAGTAGTGCTAGAGAGTGCTCCAGGGTAAGATTAGAATAATCCTGATGTATCCTCTTAGTTTGCTATCCTATTAAAAAAAAAATGAGACTGGGGCCAAGAGATTTCTTTCTTTAGTCTCGGATTAACATATGCTACAAAGAAGCTCTAAAATATTAGGCTCACGTGGATGTTTCTCTGCACTGTTGAAAGAGGATTCTTTCTGAACTTGAAAAGCAGCCAAACCAGCAGCCGCACTAAAGCATTTCTCAAATTTCTAGTGAAGGCTTGACTATGAGGCTTGAGAAAAGAGCATCTGGGTGTGGGTGAGTTAGGAAATATCTGACTCCTTCACATGTGTGGTGTTCAGTCACTCCTTGTTTTATTGTCTGGAAGAACAGCCTTAGGAAAATGGGTGTTGGGGTGTTGTCAAAGACACACACAAAGTCAATACATCACTAGGCTATTTGTTCTTATAATCGCCTGCAAAGATGAACAAATAATTTGTAACAATAAGCAGCCTTACAGGAATACTAAGTGGAGAAAGAGAATATTAAAATAAACAGAGTTACAGCTAGGAGACACATGATAGATCTCATTGGAGAAATGGAAAATTAAGAAACCTTTCCACAGTGAAAACACAGTTTATGACAGGAAGAAAATAACCTCTCAAATATACCACTTTTCTGACAATGAGACTGTGGAACACCAAAGGAAGTCTCACCCTGAGGTAATCTTCCCTAGTAGGCTGAAGACCATGAGTGTATCAGCTCACTCTCAAACCCCAGATCTTTGCACCTGCTCTCAGGCTTCCCTGTAGAAGCAGCCCCATGCGAGACTGGACCAGGAACCCAGAGCCAGACACAGCTCTGTATATAGGAGCTTCTCTGAGACTGTGTGGGAATCAGTGTCACAGGGATTGGGCTAGAGGTACCAGGGCAAAACACTTCCACTCCCTGGGGGTTGGGAGGGGCAACATTGATACATCCATCTTACTCTAACTGTACTCTTCCAGAAACTTTTTTTTTAAAATCCTATTTCCTACTGTACTTTTTTCCTTTCCTGATGTTTTCACCTTAAAGTGTGTTTTCAGAATGTTCTTTATGCATCTTCCCTGACCTGAAATTTAAAAGGATCGGGACTGTTTAATTTCTCCTGGTTCAAATATGGTACAGTCAAGCAATGAAACATATTTGTTCCTAGCTAATGTCTGAGAAACTTGGATCACAGTGTACTCCTCTACTTCCAATAACATGAGTTCCTGGAGCAGCAGGTGACTGGTTGACCAGGCTATTTCTCCAAATTAGATGGGTGATGTTGAAGAGGAGAAGCATGGCACTGGCAAGGCTTTATGCATATTGCCAACTCTGCTAGACCCATGAAGCAAAAGCAGACAAGATTTCAGGAAAAGAGGTACCAGAATGGTTGGGGATTAGGAGAAACTAACTTCCTTACGACAGAAGACCAGCAGAGCTTAGTACAAATAACTTAGTCAACTGAAAACCAAAAGGTGACCCACTTATGTCTTTTATGTGGGGAAAGACTTCCAATGCCTACTGGCTGTTTCATCTAGCAGAATCCTCTGCAACAAAAAAAAATTAAGTCATTTCTAGAAGGAAGAGTAATTGACTATTGGAGCAAGAAACTGCCTCTCAAAGTTAAAGCAAGATCAGGATCTTTTTTCCCCCCATAAATTGTGAAGAAAGCCCTACTGCATGCCAGATGTAACACACTTAATTCAAAAAACACCACGATGCAGCTTCATACAGCCTACGTAATACATATGGCACTGAGGAACAGTCAAAGTTCTTTACCTTAAATATAGGCATTTAATGGCTTAAAATAAAAAAAAAATCCAATAAAAAGGCACAGAAAGAAGTAATTATTTCATAAAGTATAGTTCAGCTGCAGAGGTGGATTTGAAGGACAGGGAAGCTGGGTGTCTGCAAGCTGGAAAAGTCTATTTACCTACTCTCTGATCTTGCCCTTAGCTGATAAAGGGCAAGTGAAACCAAACATTAAGGAAAGGCTCATTTTAAATCTTTTCTGGGATGTCAAGATTAAATCTCTTACAAAAATGGTTCAGAGCCTGACTAGGTAGGAGCCTAGGGTTTCAAGCCAAATTTCCTCCCTCTCATGGCAGTTACTTTAAAAGAGGCTGGGGTTACATTTCACAGTTCAGCACCAGGAAGAATGGGTGATGCTGTTATCAGAGCTAGTGGCTGGTCAGCTGAGGCCTGAGAAGCAGCACAACCATTTGTATCACTACACAATATTTTCCACAAAAGAGGAAAAACCCCCAAACCCCAACCAACACCATAACCAGCAGGCATCACTTGTCTGGGCTCATGGTGCTGGTATTTGATTACCTGATTGCTGCTTCTTTTTATTAAGTAAGAAGGAAAAGGTGAAAAAAGCACCCTGCCTCTCACAGCCACACGTGATTTGTCATTGCTAATTTACTATAATGAGCTGTAGCAAGAGAAGCCAATCTCTCTTCATTAATCTTGACAGGAAACATTTCTTCTTTGTCTTCCCATCAGGTGCCCCACATTCTTTGAATGAATATGTGCTACAGCTGCACCAAACCCCTGAGTCTTGGCAAAACTTCTCCCTAGCATCCTGAACAGAAGGCATCAACATATAGCAGCTCTTCCAGCACAGTACCATTCACTGGTTATGTCATGGGAACAATAAAGCATCACCAGCTTTATTTCCTTATGCGTGGTTTTTATTATCCTGAATGGGAAATGTAATATTGATTTGTTCTGTTTAAATGTCAATGCTTAATAATCCTATTAAAATAAAGAAGATCTTCTGTAGTGGGAAAAAAAAAAAAGCACCAATGTTGTTTCCTGAAAGATAAATAAATCATCAGGTCTGATTAATGTCTCCTTTTCTGCAGCTGTAGTCCTCACACTTTAGAAAGTTCTTCCTAGAAGATATATTGAGGTCAAGGGAACAATCACTCAGGGATTTCTTTATTCACTTTCCCTATAAATTGGTAACAGATCCTGCTTATCTTTTGTGAAAGATACTGGTAATCTTAAGTTTTGCCTCTAAAACTGTCAATGGATTGTTTATCATGGGAGGTGGTGTTTTGCTCTAGGAGTTGAATCTGTATTAGAAAATAACACCAACTCTTGTGCACAGAGGGTCCTCTACAGATATCTAAGTAAAGTCAGTTAACATCTTATGCTCAGAAGCTCCCAGGGTGCTTATCCTTCCCTCCTGTAAGCCCGCCCCTAGGATAAAAGCTGCAGCAGGCACACATGCTCTGCATTCATCTCTTTAACACATGGTATATGTGTGTCCTAAACGGTGCAGACATTTGAAAGAAAGTGAAAAATTTCAAATTCAAGGATTTTTTTTCCCTACTGCTAGCGGGGAATGCTTTCATTTCAGCTCTCCTCTTTGATCTCCCTACACAGCACTTTGCCTTTGCTATGGGCTGAGCACCTCAACTCCAAGACGCAGGTGGTTGTGGCCCTGCACTCTGCACATGTGCATGGGTATGCACGTGTCTCCTCACACACACGCTTGCTCCAGGGGAATAAAGAGAGCCCAGATGCTTCACCTTGACTCCTTTGGCTTGAAGCCTGATGCTCAGGGGAGGCAGGCATGCCTGTCAGGGATTAAAGATTCCTGGAGGTCAGCTCAGAGAAAGCTGTTTTCAGTAGTCTCGCACATATCTGCCTCTTCAGAGGTTGAGGCTAGCCAGACACAGAGCAGATCTGTTTGCCTCCAACCACTTGCTCAAGGTATCTACAAATCTTCTCACTGTAACTGCAAAAACACAGACAAAACACAACCAGTTAAGAGAACAATTTGATTATGAAAATGCCTACAGTGCTTCAAGGAGGCTTGAGAGAAAAGTGTCACAATCATCTATATTTAGGCAGGGATTTGTGTAACTCCTAGAATGAAGCTCACAAGACATCCTCCATGAAACGTGCTCTAGGAAAAGACAGATTCTGTGTGACTACACAAACTACAAAATCCAGCAGCCGTTAGAAGTCAAGTCTTCTGATGATTTGGTGACAAGATATCAATCATATACTCTTGTAAGTCTCTCATACTGTGTCACTGAATGAAGCTTAATTCTCATCCAGAGCAAAAAAGTTGCCACAGCAGGACCATCAAGTGCAAAGCCAAACGCCAGTACTTCAACCCCCATCCATTGGCCAAGAGGTCCCAGTGCCAGAATAATCTCACCAAGAGGTGGAATAACTTCCCTCACAGCTTGTGTGGAACAACAACATTGCTCTGAAGCAGATTTCGAGCTTGAAGGGACCTGAACTGAGTTTTCCCAGGCATCACGTACATGGGCAATCCCAGTAGGCATGTCCAATTCCCATAGGCTCAGCCACTTCCTGAGAGCCTGCAAGAGCCTGAAACTGATTTTCAGCTGCTCTTTCTGCCTCTGGAGAACATCCAGAGTTTCTCCTTCCAGATATTCAGCCTATCTAGCAGGGGACATGATATAAAAATTTATGTAAATGGCTATTGAGGGGAAAGCTTTGTCTACACTTCAATACATACTTTCCCACCCAACCCTTTTCCAGGTTAAGCATCTAATCTTGAAGAAAAACCCAACCCCCTCCCAAGCCTGGCAGGCAATCTGACAGCTTTCAAAGATAGGTAAGGGGCAAAGAAAAAGCCCAGAAAGCAAATTGCACTACTTTGTTCAGTCTCAGACCTGACAAGTGTTCCCTGCCACTTTTAATCACAAGTCAAAGTAATCCTTTAACAGGTTTTGCTGGAGGGAACATTACAGTGTGTGGGATCACACAGAGTTCTCCAAGGAGAGTCACAAAGTGATAGCAGGAGTAAAACTGAGGCAAGAAGCATGACACTAACATGGATCCCAAGTACTGTTCTTTAAATGTTAGGGAAACCTGAAATTAGACAGATACACACAGAGGATGCTTCTAATGGCAGCCAGTAAGAGCATTTAGTTTCTGTTGCATCTTTACAAGCAGCACTGACCCAAACATCAGATTTAGGTAGAAGGAACAATTTACTGCTCCGTTTGAAGTAACAGCTGAGCTGCTTAAGAAAAGCTTAAGTGACAAGAAGATAAAAAGCTCTGACATCCACAACTGCATACCTACAGCACGTGAAATTTGCTTGGACTTCTTGTGCGCCACTTCCCTTTGGAAGTGGTAGAAGACAGTCCTCTTGATTCATATCTTTCTTACTCATAAAATAATAGAAGTGATGACACTTGTCACTGGAAGTTTGCACTAAGAGGCAGGCATTGTAGAAGTAAAGTACAAGCCTGGATCCTCCAGCTCAGAGACAGATGAGAAGATTTCAGAGGGCAATAGGAACTTGCTGTTCTTGCAATAAACAGAAAGCAGAGTCAGGCCATAAACTGCAGAATTTCTACAAATTACACAGAAATCTGACACTTTCCATCCTCTGAGGCAGGAGATGCAAGGCAGGTCCCTTCAAAGGGCATAATTTAGCATAGCTTATTCATGGGTCCCTCTGTGTAAGGGCTTGTAAGACCTCAGTGCCCATCACACACTTCAAAGCCATCATTGGATTTGCTAAGTATTACCTTACTTAGATTTTTCTCTTTTTTTTTTTCACTTCTCATCCCCAAAAAAATACTGTTAACATTTTCTCTCCAGCTGAAACAAAGTTCCTTTTGTAAAGGACAGAGGAGCCATTCTGCACAACCATTTTAAAAAGGAAAAGGAAAGACATAATCCTCACTTTTAGCCACAATAAGGGAATAAAATGCAAGTCAGCAATTCTAAAGATCATTTGGGAAGAACAAATTATTTATTTTTCCAAGCTAGGATCTGTCTTTAGTTATCCCTCTAAGTATTGACAACCACAAAGGGGTGCAGACCTATTTTCTCAGCAGCCCTATCATAGAATCATTTGGGTTGGAAAAGATCTTTAAGACCACAAAGTCCAACCATTAGCGTAGCACTACCAACTCCACCACTAAATTATGTCCTTAAGTGGCACATCTTTTAAATATTTCTAGGGATGGCAACTCCACCAGTTCCCTGGGCAGCCTGTTCCAGTGCTTGGCAACAGTGAAGTAGTAATTCCTAATATCCAATTTAAACTTCCCCTGCTATAACTTGAGGGCATTCCTCTTGTCTTATCTCTTGCTTCTTGGGGAAAGTGATCAACACCCACCTCACCACAACTTCCTTTCAGATAGTTGTAGAGAGTGATAAGGTCTCCACTCACCCTCCTTTACTCCAGACTAAACAGCTCCAGTTCCCTCAGCTGTTCCTCATAAGGCTTGTCCTCCAAACCCTTCACCAGCTTCATTGCCCCTCTTTGGACAGGACCTGGTCCAGCACCTCAATGTCTTTCTTGACATGAGAGGCCCAAAACTTAACACAGTATTTGAGATGTGGTCTTGCCAGCGCAGGAGTCACTAGCATCCCTACATCAACAGCAAGACAGTGCAGAAGGTGGCATGTGCTCCATTCTTTGCATTATCCGGATCAGTAATAATAATTTTAAAAAAAGAACAAACCCCAACCTTTGTGGTGGACAAAGTAGTAAGGTAAGGAGTTCAACTACCATACTCTCACACACCTGCAGTTAGCAGCAATATTATACATGCTGTGGTTCTTGTGCCAGGGAAGCTGCACACAGCAGCTGGGCACACACTGGATGGCTATAACAACCTCTGCACTGCAGCTGCCCTGTTTCCATGGCTCCATAATGCTGAAGAGCTGCTGTGCACAAGGTAAGAGTATGCTCTGTGTCAGGAGAGGCAAGTGGACACAGCAGGACCAAGAAAAAGCCCTTTCTGACTCAGAAATCTCTCTGCCAGTGCATCCCAGACATTTTATTGAGCTAGATCACACTAACACATCAGTAGTGTTTTATATGAGGGCTCTGGTATATCTCTAAGCTGTGTCAAGTGAGGCTTAACCAGTTTTAAAGTAGCCCTGTGAGAGTAGCAGAGCCTATGAGCCTGTTTTGACTCAGCCAGATCATAGGTTGTGGTGCCAAATAGTCTCCAGGCAAGGTGTAACAGACCTATTGAACCCAACTGACCCAGGGAGCAGGATGCACATCCCCAGGAGTAGTGACAAAACAGCATTTCACATGTCATTTTGAACCACAGACGTCAGTTTACTCTGTAAAGGGTACCAAGTTTTAAATATCAAAAGCTCTGCATGAACATGATATTTCTCCTTGCCTTGCCCCCATTCCCTATCCTCAAGGCCATATTACCCTCCTCTCAATTTCTAGCTTTCAGACTTCTTGCTGAAGTTTCAGTACTTCTCTTCACTCTCTGGACAGTAGTGGATAGTGTCAATTCCTTAGTATCACCTTATCTTCTGCCTGATGCAATACTTCATGTGACTGAAAGGGAAGGAATGTTTTATTTTGGGAAGGTGCTTTTGTGTGTGAGGATATAGAATATTTTACTACCTTTATAGCAAGCCAGGACCAACAAACTGGTATCCACTCTAATACCTATCAGCTCACATACACCAAGTTAGAAAGTCTGGCAGTTGGGAGGTCATTAAGCACTAGACAGGTCCAGCCATGGTTCTCTTAAGCCAAGGAGGGCATAGTTGTTTGTCTGCATACTTGTTCTGGATATCTGATGTGTGAGCCAGTGTGGGTAGAGCTCTCTCCCCTCTTTCTGTACTGATCAACAGTGATATTTTATCCAAGTACCAGTTAAATTAATGGTAATCAACAACAGCTAGTGCCTGGGCCAAAGGCTATCCATGTTCTGGATCAGCTGCTGACAAAGGACGTTTGGGGAACCTGGGGAAGGTACTGAGGGCCCTTCCACATTTCCAGAGGAACACATGAAGCTTATTGAGAAGAAATCCCATTATTAACCACTATGAAGATATCTCCACCTCATAGCAGATGGCAGCATCACACAATGAAGCACTTTTTAAAAGTGGTTTATGTGTTGGAAAGCAGTCACATCAGATTAGCACTTCACTAGCACACTGAATTGCATATCAGAAATTTATTTACTGTTGTTCCAACATTTCACTAATGGCATTTGTGAGACTTGCTGCTCCACCATGACTACATTTCCCTTTTCCAGCCCCCAGTATCTGAAAGGTGTATTTTATGTGTTATCTCCCCCAACACGGATTCCTACAAACATGGAACTTTTTTGAAAGACTCCGCAGAGTGGGCTACTCCACAGCACAACTCTTTTGCCTTAACTGTTTTTTTTTTTACATCTTAAAAAAAATCATTTAATAAATCTAGGGTTCAACAAATTATGGCTGCAGAACACAAAGGAATGTCACCTCCACTGGCTGGCTTCAATCTACATTAGTAATGCAAACTCTGTAACACAAAATATAGCCCAGTCAAGTTTTGAGCTGATGTTATCTCACTGCTGTTCTTTAGTTAAGTATGAAGCCTTCAAATACTATAGATGTTGGGTGTTCACATCACAAACCCCTCCAGCATTCTCAGTTTCAGGGTGTATGGAGGATGTTTAACAGCCTAACTCAGATACTTTAATCTATACCCTGATCCCTTGAGGTTGATGATTTTTAAATTTATGTTTCAGTCCCTTATAGTAGTGTGTAAGGTGTTCCAACTTGGCCACAGCCTTCTTTGAGTACGGGTTGCAAGTGAATATTTAAGTAGTCACATTTCTCAATAGGCCCTATAGTTTTTAAAGGCTTAGATAAGCATGTGAAAAAGTGTTCCCTCTGTCATCCTAGAAGAGACATTAGCAAATTAGGTCGTATAAAACATTGTTAAAAGGGTGCTGTCAGGGATATCCGAGCAGGGATATTGCCAAACATTAAGAGGGAGAGTTAGGATTTAAATGGTGAAATGCCAGCAAGCAGCCTAAACTGAGCCATTCCCTGTGGGGACTGAAACCCTGAAATTACAGCATTAAACCAGAGAATGAGAAACATTAGAAGTCAAATAGTTGAAGCTGGAGTAACTTTATACTCAAAGGTGAGCAAAAAAATTGTGATCTATGATTTTAAGATTGTTTGCATTTGCTTCACTAACACCACAGTAAGAAAATACTAATACGCAAGTAAATTCCTGAATTACGTTTAAGCAAATCCCTGATTATGCTGTCCCTTATGGCAAGTTGAAAGGGTGGCAAGATGCCTCTGACACTCCTTAAAAGACAGATAAATATTGTCACTATAAATCAGAACCCAAACTGTTGGAGGGCAGCAATATCTTACTAAAAAGATATTACTAGGGTCAGGAAGAAAAGCCACAAGACATGTAGCAGCACATCACAAAACAATGCCTTATAATTCTATGTTTCTCTAGCCCAACATGGCCAGGTCCCACGGGTTATAAACTCATGGATTAGTATAATCCATACAAATGTAATTACAGATCTTTATGGCTCTTAGCAAGCTCTGCATTCTGGCCATGTGCAGAACTACAAGTACTTCTCTAATCTAATTTTCTGATTATATTTTTTCTCCAAAAGCACATCACCAAGTCCTCCATTATCCAGACTGAAGTTTGATGCTTTTGATCTCTTGGGATTGAAGGCTCTATGGTGCTCAGAACAGAAATTTATTATTCTTATCTCTTCCTCCAGCATCCCATTTAGTCTATAAGACCACAAGAAAACATTCATGGCAGTTGTCAAGCAATGAGGTCTGTAACACCAATCAGATTTTAACTAAAGGTCTGACATAGACTTAGCTGAGAGTATCATGGTGTCTATGCTAAGTATCATGTGTGGATATACTGGGCATGACCTGGACATTGGGACTGCTACTCCAACACAAGTGGTTATAGCTGGCTCATGCCAGCAGGCTGTACAGGACAGAACGACTGTCTCTTTGCCCTGCCATCTCATTTCAAATGTCTTGTGCAAGGTCTAGCTCAGGGCAATGCAAACAAATGTAAGAGTATGGCCATGGAAGAACCAGCATCCCCCTCCTCTTCTGCAGTCAGGGAGGAAAAGGGCTTTTCGCTGGAAGGCACCATCATTTAAAGTACCTTTCAATGGGTCAGACCAAGACTGGTACAAGCATGTGCTACACCTGACTCTGGTCCTACATACATCAGGTTTATCTAGCTAGAGCTCCTGTGGGGTTTTCAGGTACAACAGCTAGCCCAGGATCTTTGTTTTAGGACCTGCAACTTGCTCCTAGAGCAACCACTTGGGACTGTCATCCTTGTATTTTCTCCATCAAGTCCATTTTGAGTCCCTCCACTTGAGCCCTGGCCTGAAATTTGGGTATTCACAGTGCTGGAAAGGAAGATGAGACCACAGCATGCACTGTCGTACCACTGGAGAGAGCATGCTGATCGAATTGACAGCTCATCCTAGCGCCAGTGCCTACTTTGGGAAGACAAAGGAGAAAGGCAGTCTCCTAGGGCAATTCAGCATCTCTCTTCCCCCACTGGCTCTGCAGGAAGCCTATGCAGGTTACTCAGGTAAAAAGCTACTGTCACCATTTCACCCCAGAGGCTGCTTCAGGAACAGGCAATTAAAGAATAGCTGTCAGGGGAAGTTTCCAGCCTGTCACCCATCACCCATATCACTCTCCCAGACGTGTGTGTGTGTGTGTGTGTGTGTGCGTGCGCGCATGCACGTGTGTTTTAAATGGTAGTGAGGGATGCCCGAGGTATCAATGAGCAGATAGGGAGCTAGGTTAGCCAATATGCTCCATCTCCAAACTGAGGAGACACCTTTGAGAGCAAGGGACAGAGTTCATTTTTTTCTTGCTTATTACATTAATGTCCCCTGTGATGGAGACAGACAAGAACTATGCCAGTTAATATCAATTATAATGAGGGAGAGAAACAATCCTTTTTCTAGTTGAGGTGGATAACACAGGGCCCATGGGTATCTATGGGAAGTGGATTAGGGCAGTTACAGGAAATTAAGATGTGTGCAGAAGAGTGTCAAAGGAACCGTGGAGAGGAGTTTTGAAACTCTAATAGCTTGATGAGAAAGGATTCGCTTATTTTCCCAGGTGGATTTTAGGAGAAGGGGCAGAGTTGCACATACTAAAGAAGTGCCATGCATTCGCAGGAAATAGGTAAGGCACAAATGTTATTTGCTTGGCTCTAAATCTCTTCTCCATACTCCAACAGACATAATTGCATATAGTGTTCCCACCTTGCCCTCCAGCTAATAAAAACCTTGCTTCCAGTGAGCTTCACCTGAAATAATGGTAGGGAACCAGTAATGACTATGCTTATTCCCTATCAGTTCATCCAATGCAGAGTGTTTCTTTAGCACAGACTTGCCTTTTTCTGAACAAACAGCATTTTCTGCAGGCAGAAAGGTCTTTGTTTCAACAAGCTGAGATTCACAGTCACAAATGGGGAAAGTTTACCTCTTCCTAGGTTTTACTGGCCTTCACAGTCTGGAATCATGGCTTCACTTTTTCCTTAGTAAATCATATCTCAAGCAAATTCAGTGGCAGCCTGACTTCTACACTTCTTTCAGTGCAGTCAGCAGCAGAGGCAGCATTCCTGGCTCAGGGCTGTCTTCTCCCAGCCCATGTGCTCAGCGCCTGCTTGCGGTCCCTTTGCACCACAGATGGCCAGCTGCCTTGCCAATTAACAAGAGTTCAGATTTTACCTCCTGATGTGAACATGTGCACTTGAGACACAACCCAAACAGCCTGCCCAACTTCACTAAGCAGCCAGGTCCCAAACAGCTGATGCTGCATTATCAGCAAGGACCACATCTGAGTGCTGGCTCATTAGTTACCAGTCCCTCAATGCCATTCAGCAGAAACCAAACAGAAAATGCTTCTGGTTTCTGAAAAGCTGGTCCCTCTCCAGTTGAAGACGCACCTTCATTCACTGTCTTTCAATACTTGAAACACAAGCTCTTTCCCTTTTGAGGCAAGGCTTTACTCTCCTGAAAATCAGGTGTTGGATGCCAATTTTCCAGGTAGCTAGGTTAGGACATATAGGTCTACTTAAGCCAGAATAATGTGGATTTTTTTCTCCACAATGATGAGCTTAATGGTTTTGCCCACCAGAACATTTATAGACCCAGGAGGGCCAGAGGGTGCTACCACCTCCTGGACTCTGCATGAACAACAACAGAAAACCACAGGCCAAACCTCACCCAAAGAGTAGTATTTCAAGTGAAAAACCAAGATCTCATTCGTCCTACATGCAGTTCCTTACCTTCCACACCTCAGAGTGCCAAATGCAACAGCATGACCAGGGGGCTCTACTTAGCTTTTTCTCATGGACATGAGACAGCACAGACAAAATAGAAAAGAATAAGAAGGATGTTTCCCTCTGACCATTCAAACAGTAGTAAAAATCTGTGATTAGATTTTCTCAGGTAGGTCTCACTAGCATCTGAG
Source organism: Coccyzus lansbergi (assembly GCA_033558105.1). Lineage (NCBI taxonomy): Eukaryota > Metazoa > Chordata > Aves > Cuculiformes > Coccyzidae > Coccyzus > Coccyzus lansbergi. The sequence goes on along the minus strand of JAUMJK010000072.1, from coordinate 1,186,143 downwards.
ATCCTATCTCCTAAACAGACAACAGTTATTTTTCTCCTATAATGTCTCCCTTTATTTGTCTTAAGTAGCTACTTCTTTGTGCCATTTTTCCAAGGAGAGAAGTGCTAGTACTTTCCACCAGTTTCTGTGGGACTTGTAGGTGCCATGACCTGTGAGAAATCAGGATCCTTCAGATCAGGTGCTTACACACATATTTTGAGAAAAATTTCTTCAATTTACCAAAAACCTGGATCCAGGCTCAAGAGGGAAGCAAAATAAGTGAAGGGCAGAAAAATGCTTGGCAGTCCTAGGAAGTGCCATAACCCAGAATGTCTGAGTTGAGTGGAGTGCAAGTTCCTATTTTTGACCACCTAGTGACACATAGAAAACATCTGTCTTTTTTTTTAAAGTATTTCATAGAAGATACACAATGTATTAGTGATGGCAAAATCCTGCAAGTGCCTGCAACTTTTTAATCTGACTTTGAGTCCCTTCAAATTGAATTTCCAGGTATTGTTGCACTTCATGTGGCACTTGGAAAAGAACTTCAGTTATAGGCTTTTGTTTTGTCTGAAAAGTAATCTCCTCTATTTTCTCTTTTATGGTAGTTACAGTGAAAAGGGACTCTTTCAAGCCTTTTTTGAAACCCTGACATCAAAATCCATCTAAGATTAGTGAAGTACGTGCTTGCTATACATCTTTATGGACTCCAGCAAGCTTCTCCCTTATTTAGCTGCCATATTCAGCTCTCATACATTGTCTGTCTTAGTCCTATATATATCAGGAGCAGATAGAGGGGAGAAAGCAGAAAGGACACAGAGGGTGCCTAATTCTTTACCATACAGAACAGTAGTAGGTTTCAAATAAGAGCTCCCATCCATCCCAATCATACACACAGCAAATGCAGCTGGTGATGGAAAAACATGTGCATTTGTGGCATGGAGGTCAGAGGCAATAGCCCACTTCCCCTTCCTCCACTGGCTCAGTCACAGATAGAGCATCTGCAACAAATTAACTTCCCTTGGTGTGCTGCAGCCCTCTTGGCTATGCAAAGACCATGCACTCAGCATCTGCTACCCTTCCTCATAAGCTCATGGCGTGCTTTCAGCCAGTCGTCATAGCGTCTACAATTGCAGACTTCGGAAGGCTTTTACAACCGGATACAAGATGGCTCTTCAAACTCAAAGTCAAGAAAAGACCGCTATGTTAATTCTCATTTATTGTCCAGATGAAAAATTGAACCTGGCTCTTCTTACAAGAAAAGCTAGGTACAAAACTTCAAAGGGCCCACACCCCTTCAAAAGCCATAGTATTATATTGTTCTAAACAGACTGGATGGATAAGTCCCTACTGTGGAACAGTTTTATCGAACATACTTCTCTCTTTACCATTTCAAACCCCAGGTAGGATGTAAACAATTTCACTGTAGTAAATCTTTTTTCTGCTGAGGAGCAGCAGCTATAAGTAACAAAGGAGCCATGGTTTTGAAAATGCACACTAAAAACTCACCAAAAGCACTGTTATGTAAAGTTTGTGGGTTTTTTTCTCTAAAGGAAAAAAAATTAGAGTATCTTAAAGCATGAACTTCAGAGAGGCTGTCAACCCTTGAAGTTCCTTTGACATACAACACGCAAAGATCAGATGAACCTGATGTAAACGGGGAGAGGGAGTAAGATCTATAAACACAGATCTGCCAGAGATTGATATGAGCTGCAGCACACCAACCAGAGATGACTTTTCATCCCTTAGATTCCTCCTTCTCAAAGCTTCCTGCTGCAGACGGGTCCTTCCTCCTTTGTTAGCAACTACTGTTTGGTTTCTGTCACCAGCTAAGACCAACACAGAAGGACACCCTGCAAACATGCTCCAGCTAGGAGCTAACTCATTCATCCCCCTGTGCCAGAAGGATGAGATTTCCCCTTCCCAGAGAGGTAACACTGTTTTGTATATCATTGTGCCATCATCACTGGGAGGAAGCTAGGGAGTCTTAAAGGCAGGAAAACAGCTAGTGAAGGAAGGGGAAGAGGAGTAAAAATTAAAATCCAAGTGCTCACTTGCAGTAAAGCCATGATGATGAGCATCATCTCTTTGGAGACCAGGACTGTGAGTCTAAACCCGTAAGGGGGAATTTCTCCCTCTGATACCTGGCCTCACACAAAGTCAACTGATGTTCTTGGGCACTAAACCATCTGGTCTTGACAACCCACCTATGAGGCACCCCTTGCTGTTGTTCTCAACCCGCAGCTAGGTGTGGGCCCAGAGCCCAGCGTGCCACCACTGGGCTGCTGGGGTGGGACATGTCCTTTCCTCTGCTTCTGTCCACATGTTCAATTTTCGCCACTGGAAACTGCTGCTCTGGAGCATCACAACTTGCTCAAGCTTGTGATTACAGGACCCCAACAGGGCTTATGCTTTTTTCATTTACTTTAGCCTGAAATAAGCCAAGAAGCCTGGACAGGAAAGTCAAAATTTCAAGCAAAGGGTCTGGGATATTCATCATGGATTTTTCTCCTAAAAACCAGACAAATACTGTTCCTTTAGCTATCCAAACATTGATTTGTTGTTTCTGACTACTTCTCCAACACAATTTTGCATAACTTGGGACTTCCTTCTCACCCAGTACTTCATAGTGCAGCATAGGTGGAAAACTTTGCTATACAAGGAGAAAAGCGGCTTCACCCTCCTCTGCCAGGGCCAGCAAGCTGAGATAACTCTGTGCAGGTATTTCTGCTCTTATGATTGCAGAGAAACACTTAGTGAGCACTTAAAAACAAAGAATAACCAAAACCCAAGACTAAAATATACACCACCAGCAGTGTCACTGTTTACAAGGTGACAATTTACATAAAGCAAGAAAGACAGCAGATAAAGGTTTGAGTTTCACTGATAATACATAAGTAAATTGGCCTACCCTTAATGGTTTTCATCTGTCATCTAAAGCTTCAGCACAGATCAGCAAAGGCTCCAATTTATCTTTTTTATTACATTTGTTGTGTTCCATATTCATCTTTGCTGTGCACCAGGCATTGCTAGCTGAGGAAAGCTTGTAGGGTTAATCTCCAAGTTAGAATAATAGAATCGTAGAATGGTTCAGCTGGAAAAGACCTCCAAGATCAAGTCCAACCGTGGCTGCCCACTACTAAACCATATCCCTGAGCACTTCATATGCCCATCTTTTAAATATATCCAGGGATGGATACATCCAGCCTCCCTGGACAGCCTGTTCCAGTGCCCAATAACCCTTCCGGTGAAGAAATTTTCCTGATGAACCTCCGCTGGCTTAACTCGAGAGCATTTCCTCTCGTCCTATCACCTGTCACTTGGGAGAAAAGACCAACACCAAGCCTGCTACAACTTCCTTTCAGGTAGTTGTGAACAGTGATAACGTCAGCCTCCTCTTCTCCAGGCTAAGCAACTACAGTACCCTCAGCTGCTCCTTGTAGGACATATCCCCCAGCCCCTTCACCAGCTTCAGTGCTCTTCTCTGGATGTGCTCCCACAGCTCAATATCTTATATTGTAATGAGGGGCCCAAAACTGAACACAGTATTCGAGGTGCAGCCTTACTAATGCCAAGTACAGGGGCAAAATCATTCCCTTGGTCCTGCTGGCCACACTGTTTCTGATACAGGCCAAGATGCCATTGGCTTTCTTGATCACCTGCACACACTACTGGCTCATATTCAGCTGACTGTTAATCAACACCCCCTGCCCTTCTCTTACAGGCAGCTTTCTAGGCTCTCTTCCCCAAGGTTGTTGCACTGTACAGGGCTTTTTTGTCCCAAGTGCATGACTTGGCACTTGGCCTTGCTGAACCTCACACCATTGGTCACAGCCTGCTGACTCAGCCTGTTCAGATCCCTCCGTAGAGCCTCCCTATCCTCAAGCAGATCAACACTATTGTATAGTTTAGTGTAATCCTCTAGTATACTAAAAGTATACTCAATCCACTCATCAAGATCATTGATAAAGACATTGAACAGAACTGTACCCAACACTGAACACTGGGGAATACCACTTGTTGGGGGAAAGAAACAAAGTCTGCCACAAAACCATATTTCCTTGGGATAATGCTCTAAGCAACAGTGCTTTCTATTCAGGATGATCTCTACAGTTAAGCAGTGAAGCAAAGTGTTTGTTTTCAGGTGTACAGGATGTGAATACCTCCTTGAACCAACAAACACACATGAGCATCTACAAAGATTGTCTCCTACCTGGTTGGAGTAACCCAGCAGGGACATGAGCTTACCCTAACCAGTCTGTGATGCAGTAGGCTGCCCCTGTAGTGAAACATGAGCATCAATCAGCAAATCAACATGTTGAGAAGATACACAGTAGGTGGGGATAGAGGCAATAAGACACACCAAGTGCCAAGTCATCCCTAACCTTCCCTGTTACTCACCGCCCTTCTGGAAAGCTTTCTACTTTGCTGGTATCTGCTGCTCTCACCCAGAGGCAAAGGCAAGTTCCTATCATCTTTTAGGGAGCTGATGGTTTTCTCTTCTGCACTGATAAAAGCACCAAGGTATGGGCTCCTATAAATTGATTTGATGAACTTGGATGAGGGAATTTGCATTGATAGAATAAGAACCATAGGCCAAAAACAAGTTCGGCTCAGACTGAGACTGAGCAGCCTTTCAAACCTGATTAACCACAAATATTAACAACAAAGCCTTCCCCTCCTGTGCTGTGCACCTTCTGCCTCCTTCCAAGTCCTGTGAGGGTAGGGGGTGGATATAGATGAGAGACCATTTTGACTACTTCTAGAGTTTAGCAGCAGCCAGAAAATACTTGAAACAGATGTTTCTAAGGAGAAACATTTTTTCCTAGAAGTTTCCCAACCACTCAAAGATACTGCTTACCTGAAATAGTGACTGAACTAAAGGAAAATTGCTATTTGAGATGGGTTGGAAGTATTTTTCCTATCCTATGAAAAGAAATGTTCCTATTGTATCCCTCCTGAGGAAATCATGTTTTGTTAGTCTTCTTACTCAAGGAGATGAAAGCATAAGAAAACAACAAAAGACTCCAGCAATTAATAAACTGCTTGTGCTTCCCATCCCAGCTAGTAGACAAGCAATAGTGCACTTTCTTGGAATATGGGGCAATGAAGTCCAAATTCTTGCTCTTCCCACAATAGAGTCTTTAGCCTCAGCCTGCTATTCTCATTCTATTTCAGTCCAAATATAGTCATCTTGCTTACAAAATTTGCGAGGGAGCTTCACACCACATAAATTCAGAAATTCTTCTAGATCATGCTTAGCTTTGTAAGATGAAATGAGTGAACTCCACAAACAGGATGAAACCAGTTTGACAGCTTTGCATAGGGAAACAGTTGTATTGATTGGCAGGAGCTTTTGAAAAAGTGGAGGCAGATGCCAAGTTGTACAGTCAGTATCATAACCAAGGTGTTTGGAAAGACTGCTGAAACTGCTGACCTAGAAGAGTAGTGCTGGAAATTACTTGTCATATTGCTTTGTAGTTGTACAGGAAATCTGATAAATTAGAATTCTACTTCCCTATAAGCCCCACCACCTGCCTCCTATACAACAGGAATGCCAGGTATATCTGGGAACAAAGACTTCTGTATGTGGGCCCATATAGATCTTGAGTAATTGTCGCTTTTGTTTTATATTTTGAAGCGTAGCACTGAGGACAATCGTGCATACTTCAAACCATGTAGTGCTCCACTAGAAATACTTTAGCGTTATGAAAAGCCAGATCCCAAAACCAGGTTGAAATTCTCTACTTAAGAAAGAAAACAAGTCTATTCTCAGTGTTTTGGAGCAGCCTGTGAAACAAAAAGGTGTTTACACAGAAGTTAGTGTTGATAGGAATGGTTGGACTAGAAGATCCGATGTGTCCCTTCCAACCTGGTTGTTCTATGATCCTGTGATTAGACCTACAGATCAGAAACTATAGATTAATTTGTCCCAAACCAGATCGAAACAGATTAGTACTAACATAATACAAGCAAGAACAAAAACTATGGGCCATCCTTTCCATCACAAAGCTGAAATAAGCTTGTACATGCACATAGTATCATAGAATCACAGAACAACCTCGTCGGAAGAGACCCACCAGATCATCGAGTCCAACCGTTCCTATCAAACACTAAAGCATGTCCCTCAGCATCTTGTCCACCTGTGCCTTAAACACCTCCAGGGAAGGCAAATCAACCACCTCCCTGGGCAGCCTGTTCCAATGACCCTTTCTGTGAAAAACTTTTTCATAACATCCAGCCTAAATCTCCCCTGATGGAGCTTGAGGCCATTCCCTCTTGTCCTGTCCCCTGTCACCTGGGAGAAAAGGTCAGCTCCCTCCTCTCTACAACCTACTTTCAGGAGCAATGAGGTCTCCTCTCAGCCTCCTCTTCTCCTCTTTAGCTGGGCTAAACAACCCCAGCTCTCTCAGTCGTTCCTCATAAGGCCTGTTCTCCAGACCCCTCACCAGCCTCGTTGCTCTTCTCTGGACTCACTCCAGAGCCTCAACATTCTTCTTGTGGAGAGGGGCCCAGAACTGAACACAGGATTCAAGGAGCAGTCTCACCAGAGCTGAGTACAGAGGGAGAATCACCTCCCTGGACCTGCTGGTCACACCGTTTCTGATACAAGCCAAGATGCGATTAGCCTTCTTGGCTGCCTGGGCACACTGCTGGCTCATGTTCAGTCACTGTCAACCAACACCCTCAGGTCCTTCTCCTCCAGGCAGCTTTCTAGACAGATTTCTCCTAGTCTGTAGCTCTGCATAGGGTTGTTGTGCCCCAAGTGCAGGACCCGACATTTGACTGTGTTAAACCTCATGTCATTGGACTCAGCCCAGCACTCCAGCCTGTTCAGACCTGTTTGCAGAGCCTCTCTACCCTCTAGCAGATCAACAATTCCACCCAGCCTAGTGTCATCTGCAAACTTGCTAAGGGTGCACTCGATGCCTTCATCCAGGTCATTGATGAAGACATTGAACAGGGCTGGACCCAGCACTGAGTCCTGGGGGACCCCACGTGTGACTGTGACTTGTGACTGTGACTTGTGACTTGTCAAAAGGTCCTTTTATACAACATATGTAGATTCAACTAAGACTGCATCAGAAAAGAAATCAGATATTAGTTCATCCATATGTTTGTTAATGAATGGATAAATCGAATTGTCTCAGATATCTGTTAGCTCTACTGAAAAAAAAGTGACATTGCTTTTTGATGCAGGGGTATCTAGCCACCAACGTTATTTTTCACTTGCAATACTAATGTGACTGTAGTTAAAAGTATTTCTGAGTAAACCACAATAACTCCTGATTAATCTGTGAAGTCCTAATATGCATATGCTCTTCTGAAAAAAAACCCCCATTTTCAAATGGACAAGTTGAGGGTTGGGTGGGGGTTTTTTTTCCATCAGAAAAGAGGTCAGAAAAACAGATTGTATTTTTGTTATCTGTTCACAAGGCCATTTCAGATGTTTTAAATCTGACAAATTCAATTAAGTTAAAATCCCAGGCAGCCTTCCTGAAAAACTGGTATCTTAAACAGAATACCTAGAAGATAACCTGGTTTTGTAAACCTAGCTCAGATATTCTTCAAATCAGTATTCTTGCACAATATTTGCATAGAAGTGGCATTTGGAAGCCAGTTTGGGATATGAGCTCCTTGAGGCTCAGATTTCATCACCAAATATTCACCTGTTGCCTACCATTGTTTTTGTAAGCCAGGAGAGCCAACACCCCCTCCCCGCCCACCCCAACTTACATTGCCTGTAGCACAAGTCTCCTTCACAAGCCAGCTGGTAACACTAGCCTATTCCTGTTTTCTGTTTTTAAGATTGGTCTATTTTTAACCCCTCTTGCCACTCTCAGTAGGCTAATTCTTTTGTTCATGGCTTGTAAAGCATGGCCTCTTTAAAGGCTGCAGCAGATGGTAGAGATGCATTACAGGAAAGACAGTAAAGACGGTGGGATGTACTTGAGATCAACATAAAGGAGCAATGAATAGCAGCAATACTGAATTGTGTCATCATTTATCATCATAGAAGAAAAGACGTAAGGTTATCTTGAGAGATCAGTTGTTTGAAATTTCACTATGTCCTTTCAACAACCACCCTGCAATTTCAGCTATTGAGCAATTCCATTCCCTGTCCTTCAACCTGACTGGTGTGGTATTTGGGAGGTGCTTTATGGCCAGCGTAGCTTTTTATGTAGTGACATGAGAAGTCTTACAGAGTACTAAGAGATAAGGAAGTAAGTGCTCTTAAAACTAGGGGAAAATGTCAAGAAGCAAAATTGTCTACATAGAGTCACAGAGTAAAAATAAGGGGCAGAACAGGGAAGAGGAGTTATCCTGGCCCTCAAGCACTTTCAATTCCTCTGGAGATGCTTACCCCCACTTGCAGAAAGACTGAACAAAAGAGGTTTTCCTTTGAATGTCAATCAGCTCCTTTACCAGATACTCTTAAATCTAACTTTATCCCCTGATTGCTGCAATCTGCCACATTAAAGCGATTCTCTGAAGTAACTCTGATTTATTCACAATACTGCTATTTAGCAGCCAGAGCATCAGAGCAATACAGTTATGTGTTGATTTCAATTCAATTACCAACAAAATAGAAGCCACAGCACAAATATGATATATGCATGGCACAGCTGCAACAACAGTCACACACACACACACACACACACGGGGGCTCACATGATTTACATGGGCAGACAACCAGGTAAGAGGGGGCAGATTTGCTTTCTAATAAATGGACAGAGACCCCTCCTAGCCAAGAGAGACAAAGCAGGATTCTGAAAGAAGCACCAGCTGGAGAGGCCATAGGAGCTGAGGTTTGAGGAAGGGGAATGCCACATCACAGGAGGACATGGGCTCTTCACATGAAAGAGATCTACAAGCTTAAAATTAAAAAAAAAATCAAAAGGAGAAGTTCTCTTTTCAGAGGAGAAATGAGAAGTCACCTTAGACCAAACCAAGAACAGCCTTTCCTACAGACCTCTTTCAGCACAGCTGGGATCACCCTCTGAGCAAAGGGGATAAGTGTCCAGATCTCAACAGGATCTGACCATGAGAGATGGATCTCAGTTTTAACTCTTCTACAAACATCAAACATTGCAGCACCAGAGCTGCAATACGCAAAGATACAACTACCTCCTTGGAAAGCAACATTTTTTACAGGACCCTGCCAATCGGGCAGCTAAAGGGATGCTCAGATATGATTAAAAATGACATAGACCCTTTCTGCTGTCAGTTTTTCCCATGTTGTATTCTGCCAGTTGCAGCCAAGCTGCTGTATGAGAGCTTAACAGGTAGAAATCAATACTCATCAGTAATTTTTTAGCAGAGATCTGTGAAGCTCAGTACACAAATCTGCTTCTGTTGCTCTTAGCACCTACAGTAGACACAGCTTCCCAACTTTTCATTATTGACCACCCAAAGGTGATCAGGATCACATCACTGTTCAGCAGAACCAAATGTTTTGCTCTAGGCTGTGTGGCCAAAGCGACCTTGTGGAGGGACCTCATCATTAGCCATGCCTGATGAGCACTCACCACTGACAGTGACTCCTGTGCTTGCAAATCATGAGATTAATTACTGTTTTGGCTACCACAATGGCAAATTAAATTACCTCCTTCAGGTGGCCTGCATGAGTAGAAGTGTTCTCACTCCCATATAAGGGAGTTAAAGAAAAAACAGCAACAAAAAAAAAAAAAGCCAAAACCAAAACACCAAAACATCAACCCCCAAACCCTTCAATTCTTGGAAGAGGATAACAGTAGCAGCTCAAGTTACTAGCTCAGTTTACCATTCTACCAAAAGTTTTGTCTTAATATCAAATCTTAACTCTTAAAAGCTGAAAACTGTCTGTCTTAATCCCATTTTCCCCCAATGTCTATGAGTAACAAGAGTTGAAGGAACTCCTCTTTTGGGAAGGTCTGTAATTTACCTGGAGGTAAATGGAGCTCTGCTTTTAAGCAGAGCTTACTAATATGACAAATCTGTAGCACTAAAGATTTAATCACACTCCTTGGAGAAGTGGCTGCATTTCTTTACAGGTTCCCTTGAAGCTGTGTCAGCTCTGCAGGCTGCCCCTGAGCCACTTTTGAGACACTGGGAGGCTGTGGTAGGCTTCAGAGAGCCATCCCCTCACTCCTCCTTTTCTCCCCTGTGCCCAGGGGGATTAAAAAAGCCCAGAAAGGAAAGGGGGAGAAAAGGTGTAGGAAAGCCCTTTTTACTGTAACAGTGAAGACTGAAGCTTTAGCTAGGGTAATACCAAAGGTTTTGTCATCCTCAGTTCAAAGGTAATACTGATGAAATAAAACCATCTTGCCCCGCTGTCCTTGGAGAGACAAATGAGGCCGAATCTAAGGTCCCTGGGAGTTCTTGGGAACTTTGCATCCTACTCTTAAGGGCCATCGCTAGCCTGTTCCCTGCCAGTTTATTTTTTGTATTATTTACAAAAGAAGTTGCAATCTGAAAGTAAACACAATTGTTCTATTTTGCATCTAGGTTTCCATGTGTACCATGTTCCCTATAATAGAAAGCAGTAGTTTTTAATAGGTTGAAGGATGTTTTCTTAGAGCAGGACTTTATAAACCAGTTGACTGTTTAAAGTAAATTCAGCTATGGAGCCACTGTGATTCCCCTTACTAAATGTTTGCAGTTCTGAATTGCCATCTGGAGGAGCTGTCTGGCCAGGGAGGGAGGCTAAGGGATCAAATTCAGATGCGAGACCTCATATGGGGGGACTAAAGTTAGGTGAGAGGAATCCCAACCAAGGCACTGCAACAGCTGCAGAGAATATTTGTGGAACAGTCATTGAATGAAATATAACCTGAGGTTTTTAATGGGGTACACTGCTGGTTTTAGAAATTAAGCTTTCCAGCTCTGCTCCTGCTTTGGAATTCTTTTAACCGCTGGAAACATGAAATGTACTTTGGTTCATCACCTCCAAAGAAAACAAGTATCTGATTCCCAGTGATTTCAGTAGGAGCTGAGATCTTCCAACTCAAGCTTTGTAATATTTAATTTCCCTCTCTAGTGAATAACTTGTGCGAACACATAAGAAACGTGAGTTTTAAATCTTTGTTTGCAGAAAAATTGGTAGACTCTTATGATTTTTTTTTCAAGCAGAATTCACTGGAATTTGGGAAAAATAAAAATCCTCTACTATGAGATGTGATTCTGCTGGTGGAAAGAAGGAGATATTGTTCTCTGCATTGTCATCCCTGGTTGAGTTTATTGGTCTGGGTGGTAGGAAGCAGCAGCAGCTACAGGTACTGGGCAGACCTACTCAGGTACTGCGCAGCTAACCTGGCTGAAGCCTGCTTTACTGGGTCCCTTTTGTAAGCTGATAGTGCCAAACTTAGTGTAAAGTCTATGAGTTTTTTTTATTATTATTGTATCCTTTTATATCCAGCCACCCTGTCCACTACTGCTGGATAGTAGCCATGAGCAAATTAACAGATCATACTATCTATGAGCTCTGAAATTAGCTACTGTAAGCAGTCATCCTACACATCCTTTTACTGCATTGATATCTAACAGGTTTGTATTCTGATGGGGGGTTTTTTTTCTGGGTTTTTTTTTTCCCTCCTTGTGCATGCAGACCTACAGGGTAATAGTACTCACCAAACAATTTTCTGCACAGATCTTAAACACTGGATCAGTTGCTGACACTGCTGTAGCCATATTTGGGATATAACAAAACTATCATGGCTGCTGCTTACTCTGAACACTGTAATGTTCATACATGAGCCATGCTAGAAAGAATTGTCATTTCCAAGACAGTGTTTCACTACCTCTTGTCTTTGTGGGAGACTTCAGTCTTCCAGATGTCTGCTGGAAGTACAATACAGCAGAAAGGAGTCAGTCTAGAAGGTTCCTGCAGTGCGTGGAAGACAATTTCTTCACATAACTAGTGAAAGAGCTGACAAGGGAAGGCACCCTCCTGGACCTGCTGTTTGACAACAGAGAAGGCCTCGTTGGGGATTGTGATAGTTGGAGGATGCCTGGGACAAAACGATCAATGTCTTTATCAATCACCTGGACAAAGGCATTGAGTGCACCCTTAGCAAATTTGTGGATGACACTAAGCTGGGTGGAAGAGTTGGTCTGCTGGAGGGTAGTGAGGATCTGCAAAGGGATCTGAGCAGGCTGGACCACTGGGCGGAGTCCAGTGGTGAGGTTTAACACTGTCAAATACTGGGTCCTGCACTTGGGGCACAACAACCCTATGCAGAGCTACAGACTGGGACAAGCCTGGCTGGAAAGCTGCCAGGAGGAAAAGGACCAGGGTGTGTTGTTTGACAGCCGACTGAACATAAGCCAGCAGTGTGCCCAGGTGGCCAAGAAGGTCAATGGCATCCTGGCTTGGATCAGAAACGGTGTGACCAGCAGGTCCAGGGAGGTGACTCTCCCTCTGTACTCAGCACTGGTGAGAACGCACCTTGAATTCTGTGTTTAGGTCTAAGACCCTCATCACAAGAAGGATGTTGAGGCTCTGGAGCAAGACCAGAGAAGAGCAACAAAGTCAGTGAGGGGGCTGGAGAACAAGTCTTATAAGGAGCAACTGAGAGAGCTGGGGTCGTTTAGCCTGGAGAAGAGGAGGCTGAAGGGAGACCTTATTGCTCTTTACAACTACCTGAAAGGAGGTTGTGGAGAGGAGGGAGCTGGCCTCTTCTCCCTGGTGTCAGGGCACAGGACAAGAGGGAACTTCTTCAAGCTCCAGCAGGGGAGGTTCAGTCTTGACATCAGACTGTGATTAAACAGGCTACCCAGGGAGGTGGTTGATTCACCTTTCCTAGAGGTGTTTAAAAGATAAGTGTATGAGGCACTGAGGGGCATGGTTTAGTGGTTGATAGGAATAGTTGGACTCAATGATCTTGTGGGTCTTTTCCAACCTAGTGATTCTGTGATTCTGTGACTTATTGCAATATAATAATTTACTTCTACATGTGAAACCCACTGGGGTAGGGTGAGGGTGGGGTTTTTTTTAATTATTGTTACTTAGACATTAAGGAGAGGGGGAAAGGAGATCATTTAAACTACCCTTGAAATATTAACTTATTTTTTCCTAGGAAGTTATTTTTCTTGAATTTTCTTATTTTAAGTGCCAAAAGAAAATAAAATCAGATAAAAAAATTAGGCATATCACATTTGTGATAACAGGTTAAGAGAGACTTTGAGCTGATAATTTAACATACAAGATCAGATATGGTTTAACTGTGAGGTTGAAAACACTCTCAAAAAAAAAAAAGATAATTCCCTGAAAAGTTACATTATTCATTACAGGCATGAAATCAATGAACATGTTTATGTGGCAGGAAGCAGTGGTTAGACAGTAACTTATCTTAGTAGACCATCAAGTGTTCACCAGATATTTGAGGTAACCAGCTGTCTATCAGTCATTGTGCCACTGAATTGCTGGATATAGCTTTGCACAGATATCTACAGTGTTCTGCTTATAACGTTACATAACATAACAGATCTTTATTTCCCGAACTACTCCAGACTAAGCATGGCATAATGGTGGGCCCTGTTTCCCAGCACTTCCTACCAGGAGACAATGTGGATACATGATGGCAGAAGCTCAAGAGTTACCTTCAAACACGAATGGTAAAACAATAGCTACAGAAAGAGATACTGTTTTGTAAACTATGATGAGTTGTACTTAGAAAGGAGCCCAGCTGGAGTTCAAATAAGACATGACTGCAGATTTGAAAAGACCTTTTTGCTGGAAAACAGCTTGACCTTACCTGAAAACACATACCAGACTGCAGAAAATTTCTATAGGCAAAAGAATGAATCTGGCTGTGAGCAAAGTCACCATTCCTGGAGGTGTTTAAAAGACGGGTGGAGGAGGTGCTGAGGGGTGTGGTTTAATGGTTGGTAGGAATGGTTGGACTCGATGATCCTGGGGGTCTTTTCCAACCTAGTGATTCTGTGATTAAACAAGAGCTTTCAGGTTCAGTGACAAAGGTCTTAGCAGCATCAGAAAGTATTTGAGAAGCCTGATATTCTCTGTTTTACAGAGTACCAAGGAAAGAAGAAATGCCTTTAGAAAAGCAATGAAGTGCCATGATGTGTAAGAGCAAAACTGGGCTCATTCTGACACTTCAGGACAAATCCCTGCTCTCTCTTGACCGGCACCTTTGCTTCCAAGATAAGGTCCTACTTTAAGCTCCTTGAAGCAATTGAACAGCGAAGCAGTTTCTTGTGTACCAGAGCACACCAAAGCAGCAGAAGGGCAAGCTGGAGGTCCAGTGACCACTCTCAAGCCACCAAACTTCTTGTCTTCAGGCTCATCTTGTTAATTTTTTGGGGATTCTACAGATTCTTTGGAAGTTTTCTGGCTTTCAGCTGCTGGAGCAGGGAGCTGTGGTAGAAGCAGGAAGGCAAATAATAGAACAGGGAGAAAAGAAATTACTTATTTCCCTCTAAAACAAATAATTGGCTGCCTTTGGCTAAACTGAAAACACACACACGCACTTACATATGGTTTTCACTAGCATAAGACAAAATATATGAAAAATTATCTCAAAAGAAGTGTAGCTTTTGTAAATGGCTAAATTAAGGGAGTTGGACTAGAACTAGATTTTAAAGTGGATTCCAGACAGGCATGATACATTATGGTCTATTTTTGGATATTTAGAATTGTTACAATCTTTCTAAGCCTAGAATCCCTACGAAGATACCTTGCTGTGCTTGGGCATAAAGGCTGTGATGCTGGATTCTCCTGATGCTTCTCCCCAGGTAAGGGCAGCATTTGTGGGCTGAGAGTCTGGCTGAGTCTTTCCAAGTGCAGGAAGCACTTCGATAAACCAGCTAAACAATTGGGAATCACCACTTTGTAAAGCTCAGTGATGTAAGACCCTGTAGGGTCCAAGACTGGTTAGGATATGTCCTATGTTGTTCTGGGGATGAGAATTAGAAAAACTCCTTACCTAATTTCCATCTCAAAAGGCCGGTCACAGAGTTGTGAATCACTTAGACAGTGGGAAGTGTTGCTGACATTGGCTTCATGGGACAGAGAAGACCTGTCCTCTCTGTGAGGTCTGGTATCATGGACTTGACAGAAGGAAAATCAGATTTCTCTCTGTCCTTTACAAGCCTCAACTGCTGGGGCAGGCAGGGCATAACTCAGCCTTTGATGCAGGCTACAAAGTAGTCCATCTGTCTACTCAGGATTCAGTCACTACAACACAGTTTGAAAAAAAACCAGAAAAATGCACATTTAGAATAAGTCCTGCTTTGAAAATCGCATCCTTAAGGCTTCCAGGACAGGAACCCTTTGGTTTTCAATGAAGCAGAGCTGACAATTGTGGTTTGGTGGAGGTGGGATGGAGGGCTGAGCCTGGGCTACCCACCATGCATATATCTGGGTTGAAGTATCTCTGAGGCTTCTTCTTTTCTTGGGCTTTAGAAGAAAGGGAGTATCAAGGACTGGCCATTGCTTTAAGTCTCTTTTATAAATAGTGTCAAACTCCTTTATTTACTATTTGTAACAATGCCACTTTTTCAAGTCCATTTACCATTTAAGCTGCCCATCCACGTATCTTGCCTGTTGCCCATTGAATGTAGCTTGGCAACATGGGTTTCAGGGACAGGTCTCCAATGCCACAATTCAGTAATGCGAACTGTAAGACTTGCTTCTGTGACAACTACCTGCTTATTTACAGAATGCATCTTTGTACCTGAATGGTATTGAATCAAATCCTCTATATACTCAAAGGGGAACAGGGGTACCCCCTGTTTAAAGTTGCTTAATTGTTTTGAATGGCTTATAACAGAACTGCAACAAGAACAAACAAGCAAATCGTGACAAGGGATGCTTCCAGCTCCAAGCAAAGTCTACAATCTTTCCACAGTATGTGATTTTTTGGGGGGGTGGGGTAGAGAAAATGAAGCATCTAGGTCAGGTTATGATTATAATAGGCAGGACTAGTGTAGGGAAGCCTTGTAACATGCTGCTAGTGACACGCTAAGCAGAAATGACAGTAAGCTCATGGAAATATAGGGAAATTTGACATCCCGCCTCTCTGTCCCCTTCCCCTCCCACCCTCTTCGATGCATTACTTTGAATCTGCTTTCAAGAGCCCCTGCTGTGCAGGGGCTGTCCATCCATCTGGCAAGGTTACAAACACATTTCAGTGCTGTCTACAACATGTCTGATGTAAACCCCTTTCTATAGCCTCTGCCCTCCTCCTCGCAATCTTTGTTTGATGCAGAAGAATGAAACCCTGCAAAGCAAAACCAATGAACCATGAAGAATCACAGGGCCCAAACTGCTGGATCTCTAGGGGGCTGGGGGGTGGGGAGAAGCACAAAAGGAAGAAAGTGGAAAAGAGATGTAAGAAAGGGCTAAAAATACAAAGAAGTTCTTACAAAGGAGGGGTGGAGGAGAGAGGATAAGGAGAATGCCAGCAGAGATGGGCTGAACCCTCTCTACAGGGGTTTAAAACTCGGTTATTACTTGCTTTGCAGCTATGTTACATCTGTCAAAATCTCAGATTCTGCCTGTCAAGGTATTTACATTATGCCCACTCATGACAGCAGTGAGTCTGTCACCAGCTTCTCCTCTCCAGGGCTGTTAAGGAGGGAGAAAGCCTTTGTTTATTTATCAGTCGTGATTTTTTTTTTTCTTTTTTTTCTACTGGAAGACTTTCCCTAGCTGGGTCACAGACTGGGCTTCTGCTATAGAAACTAGGCACAGTGATACTGCAAGGCTTGGTGGCTGTTATGGTAGTTGGCATGAGTGGCTGAATCTCCTGTGTTAATCAAGAATTGTATTTGCTTATTTAACTAAGAGTTAAAGTGTTAATTTAGTTGTTTGGTAATTTATTTTAGTTTCTTTATGAAACTGAGGCAAATTATTCTGCATACATTAATCAGAAGTTCTACAGCCCACGACTTTAGGATATTTTATTAGAAATTAGCTAAGAAAAAAAATGGGAACAGTCAAATCTCTCCCTGATATGACTCCATGGAATAGCTGTTTGTAAGCTGAGAACCAGAACACAGAATAAAAAAAGAAAATCCGTGAATCAGAAGCATTAAAGATTGAAACAGACTATTGGTTTTGTTTCCCAAGACAGAAATTATAATTGTCCTGATAAATTACAGAAGAAGGCCAGGTCTTCCTATCTTGATGCCTTTGACTGAGAGGATAAACAGGGAAAGCTTTCCTGAAGAATAGACAGGAGGAAAATTTACCCTCAGGAAACACAGATTCCCCAACAGTTTATTGAGGAGGACAGTGGGACACTGACTAAGACCTGATCTCCAGAAGGCCGTCTTCTTCTCCTTGTGCACTTTACAGGCACTGCTCAAATGCAAAAGCCAACATTTGTCTCAGGGAAACTAAAGGTGTTAGCAACTAATATAGAAGCATCTTTCTACTTTTCCATGTCATTTTTTGTTAACAGTAAGTCACGCTGACTCAGCCTCACTAAAAATATTCCCTTCAAAAATAAACTTCACCCCAGCTTCCAAGGTGGTGGAATTTTCTGACATAGGACCTCTCATGGGCCACCAGCAGCTTTCTACTGACTTTTAAAAAGAAATTAATTTCTTTGACCCTTACTTTCCATAGGTCACACTGCCTGTATTAAAAATAGAGCACCTAAAAAGGCAGTGAGAAAGTCTGTAAGGGCTACTTCTTTTTCTTTTATTTAAAAGCTTTAAAGGCAATTTGAAATGAAAAGCAGGGCTGCAAAATTCCTAGCCAGATCTGCAACCTTGAGAAAGCTGAGAGTTCAACTGGAGCCAGTGGAGCCATCTACCTTGCTCACAGCTCCCTATCTGGCCTCAGGCTTCAGACTTTCAAAGAGGGTTGATACATAAAATGTTCCACATCAGTTTTGCAGTTTTCCCCCCCTTTCTAATAAGAACCAAAGCTGAGTTTTGGTTATTCTCTGCTGAAGAACTCTGGTTACTGCAAAGTCAAAATCTATTTAGATAACCGTAGGGGAATATCATGTAGCTGCTTGCGGGCTTTCATATCTGTTAAACTTAATCAAGTTTGCCAGGCAGCAAACAAGAGATGGGATCACTCATGTGCTATATTGCTTCACTTAAGGGCCTTTTAACACATTGCTATTGTTTGAAAAAAATTGCTTGTCGTGTATTAGTCACACTCTTCCTCCCAAGAATATAACCTTAATTACTGTTACTAGGTTTGCGTGCCTAAAGTGTTTGGTCCCACCTATTTCACTTGTGAACCTGTTATTTTCAATCACTGCCTTAAAAAAGTAGTTCTTCATTATTATGTTTGTGTTTCTTCTTCACAAAATGCCATGATATTTATTTTCCTTTAGGCTAGAAAGACAAACAGAGTGTTTTGACTACATTGTTTGGCATGGTAGCATCCCTGTTTTTTCCTTGTTATTTACAAACTATAAATGTAAATGTTTCAAAATAAAACAAAGCAAAAAAAAATAATGATGTTGGGTCATTTTCATTTTATGACTCTCTGAGACTGAAAAATCCTTGCTCTTGGAATAGGATCTCAAAAAGGGACACAGTGGCAAGTGGCCAATTGCAGCAGCTCCATGCTCCAGCGAGTTTCTCAGAAGAAACCCCACTCATCTACAAATCTGGAGATTTCTCATCACACTCCTGTTTGACTTCTGGGGAGATACTTGATAAAGAAGTGGCACAGGGATTCCTGTTGCAAGATGTACAGTAAGAAACTGGGTTTTTGTCCCTGCCTGCAGCACACCATATTCACAATGACTGGTTTCTTTACCTCACTGGGAGACTTTGTTTTGTTTATTTTCTGATTGTAGCATCATCACTTTAGTATATGACCTGAGCACACATGACAATTTTTCTCCCTGACTAGACTTATTTTATAATGGGTTTTCATCTTTTGACTTTCCCGATAATGAGTATTTTGAAAGACATTCAAATGATACCACATTGGCTGGTTCTTTTTTTCTGCATTTAGGAGGAACTGTATACAGATGCCACAAAGACTAGTTAGCTGACCATCCTGTGCTGTACAGATACAAAATGACTGGGGAAGATCACAAATTCTCTGACCTAACTCCTTTTCTTTTTCCTGAAATTATCCTTATTTATAGTATTCCAATTGGATTTTTTTCCTTTAGTGTATAGCAGAGGTTTCCCACTTTCCAGTCACCTTCCTCCTCCTTACTTCCCTACTGTGAGACAGATGTGAGGTTTTGAAGAAATTTCATATCTAATGCCAAATACAAAAGGTCACAGGAGAAAAAGTTCTGGAGAAAAGGTTTGCTTTTCCATAATACAATGCTTTTAATTGGTTTTTGTTTTGTCCCCAGAGATGTCAGCTTTGGACTCCATTTTCCACCTGCACTCTTTGCAGCTTAAACATTGTCATAGTGTCAGTAGTAAGAAGAATTTTTTTAGAAGATTAGATCATGTAACATGGAATTCAGCAATACTGGGACTTTTAACCTCATTCAGTCCCAAAGGTGTTAAATGCCTTATTGCACTAAGTACAGACATAGTTTGTCTGATGTCTCACTATTTTCAAGAGTCCTGCTTAGTGAGCTTGAATATATTCTGCTTTTTTTGTAGTCAGGTGCTGAAAATTTCCCAAATGCCAGTCATTTCAGAAATAAAGTAGCACTGAAAAGAGTTATTAAGGTTGACAGATTACATGCTCAAAAAATTAGGCAATTATTAATGCATCATGTCTGAAATCACCTTGCCCACATATTTCTTCTTATTGTGGGACCCATACATGGTGGATTGTGTTCACTTGATGAGCAGGTGTTCAATATTTTCTATTGTAAATGCAGCCTTTCACAAATGACACCTTCTTTTCTGTGCAGTATACAAACCCTTCTCAGAAAGATGAGTGTTTCCTCATCTGGCTGTCTGCCAGTTGAGCACTACAGTCTTTGAACCTATCTCAAATGTTGGTCCAACAACTCATGAGCTGTTTTTCCCAGTATAACTTTCATGGCAATCCCTGTAACACCCCTTTGCTTTGCACTGTGTCTGAGACCAGGTGCTATCCTCTGCCGCTGCTTCCAGCTCTGGGAGTAGGGTCTTGGCATTGTGATGGGACACCCACTACCCTGCAGGCTGATTCACAGCTTGGACCTGCTGAATTTCTGCTTGACTTTGCACCTCAGCAGCCCTGTGAGGGGTGGAGGCTGTTTGATCTGTGTTTCACAGCTGAGGCGTAGAAAATATAAGGTCAAAAGGTAGCATTCATTTCACCACCTTGTTTGAAGTGATGAGGGAGTGATGATTTGGGCATATTTGGCAATTCACATCATGAAACACACCTACTAGCATTGTCCATTGTAAGCCTCAATAGCTGGGAAAGCTGCAGCATCTCAAGTCAGGCAACAATAAATAGAGAAAGAAACACAATTTAGTGATCAGCGATAAGGACTGGAGATAAGTCTGAGTTTGGTGTGTCTGGGATAACACAAACACTGCATAGTGGCATAGTTACAGGCAGGGAACAGGCATCCATCCACATTAGCTCCAAAAGCAGAAATTCTGTCATCATATTACCACTATTGCTCTAGCTGATTAGTTCTGCTGACAGGCACAACTAATTATCTTAGGTAGCCCTGTTTTATGCCACCTATACATCCTTCGGGAATCAAAGCAACAATTGTTATTGCTAAAAGCCTGTAGCCCATATCA
This sequence comes from Coccyzus lansbergi, assembly GCA_033558105.1. NCBI lineage: Eukaryota > Metazoa > Chordata > Aves > Cuculiformes > Coccyzidae > Coccyzus > Coccyzus lansbergi. Next base: position 1,165,533 of record JAUMJK010000072.1, on the reverse strand, counting down.
TAAGGTGGCTCAAGACCAGTCAACGATAACCTGGGTTTCACTGTACTCACATGTGAAATAGAATTAACCCCAAGATCCTCTTTGGGCACTCCCTAGTACTTAGAAGCAAGGCTTTCCCTTCAACAGAGACCAGGTGTCATCTTTTGTAGCATTTCCAGTGACGTAATTCCAACCTGCTGGTCAAAACCAAGTCTACTATTTGATTCTTTGTTCTGGCTGTTCCTTTAGGCATGATCAGATATTCTTTGCCTGATCTAACATACTGCAGTTTCATTGATATTCCCATGTTAATTCCCAGTCTTGTGTGGCACCATAGAAACTTTTGCTTGCTCATGTAGTGTAAATTAACTTGAGCTCAATTAACCTCTTGTCATATATTGGTTTTTCTGTTTCTCTTCGGACCTGCTCGTTTTTCTTCAGACCATCTGCATTCAGTTTCTTTGGTGAAAACTTCTCTGCATTATGATGCTGTGCTGATTCAGCAGTGACTGCTATGATACAAGGGTACAAAGCCACTTTACAGCACAGATTTCCGAGGAAGGTAGATGTACCCTGGTGCATGAAAGCCTCTGGCCTCCTGGTCCAGCTCAGTGAAAACAGAAATCAGAGAATGGAAGAGGACAAGATCTAGGGCCCCTAAAATGAAGTTTGTGAACTTGCATTTCTGTTTAGTTCCTGTGCCTATATAAGAAGAACCTGGCCCAGTACTATTAGGGTTAGGGGTGTACAAGGTGCAGTATACAGAAGTAATTTACCCTATTCATCTTCATTAACTCCTTTTCTTTAAATTCTCCCTAATTCAACTAGGAGAGCTCCACTCATTATGGTCAAGAAGGGTATTACTGCACATGAAGAAAACACAGATTTCTAATGGTGAGCTCCTATTTAATTGAATTTGGTGAATGACAACACCATGACATTGTTAAGATTAATGACTCAATAATTTTTGAGACAAGGCAAAACGTGAAGTAAATTGATTGCATTAATTTTATTTTTTTTCCCCCTTGGAAACAGCACAGAATACCAGTTCAGCAGTGTCCTGGAAAGGACACTTTGCTGTTACACAGTGAAGCCCAGCTACCCCTTCTCTGTTCAACTCTTGCACTCTGACATCACTTTGGAGTAACTTTTAATGTAATTTTGTAGTTGCAGAGATAAAGGCTGACAACTGAGCTGAGATCTCAGAAGAACAAATGATTAATGCAGAGGGCTTTTTGGAGTAGAAATGCAGTTATTATTAGATTATTCAAGAGGACAGACGTGTCAGAGCATGGAACAGAAGACTACACTGACTGTCCATCTCACTCTTGAAGAAGTATGAATAGATTTTCACTTCTGCCATCTTGTTAGTAACTCTTATTCACATAAAAATCAGATTATGCCTAAATGCAATGTCAGATGTAAAATCTTGTTTAAAAATCCACTTACAGACAATGAGATAGCTGCTTCTTTCCTAGATGTGGCAGAAGTTCAGATGGTAGTGTTTGGTGTTGCTCATCATCATCTGTACTATCACATTTGGTTTTTACAAGATAGACTCAGGAAAACAATAGTTATAAATCTAACAATAAGACCCGGCATTATTATACAGGCATAATGTTTTATCTGCATGTGGAATACAGTGACATAGAATCATAGAATCACCAGGTTGGAAGAGACCCGTTGGATCATCGAGTCCAATCATTCCTATCAAACACTAAACCATGACAAAGACAAGTATTCCACAGCTAGGATTTTGCCAACTAGGATATAGATTAGAAATGATAATCAAAGGATCCTGAGGAGTATGGAAGAGAGAAGTAAGGTAATTCTTCACATGACATCATCTGGAGTCCAGACATGAACCACAGGGGTTGAGAAGAAAGTTTTCTCAAGTAAGCTGTGTGAAAACTGCGGTATTTGAACTTTGGCTGGTATAGAAAACCAGCTTTTGCCCTCTACCCTTTTCTCCCTTGGGTGAATGGCAAGTTACAGTGGAGACAGCAGTGGGCAGCAACAGCCATCTCTGGCAATGAAACTATCTTACTTCAACAAAGGGAGCTTCTGGTGCTTAATATAAGAAAAAAGAAAACCATAAAAAGACAGAGATGTACAAAGGATCTTTACCAGTAAGTATAATCTCAACAGTGGGACTTTTATTAAATTATCTGCTTGTATCCTGTTGCATTATTGCAAATATTTTTCCCTTAAATTTCACCTGAAAGCTAAACTTAACCAGAGCTAACAAATGACACATCACAATTTGTTCCTCAGCCTTGATTTGGTGACCAGTGGAGCAAAGGTACTGGTATGTGTGCCCTGCTTCCCAGCACAGTCCTTTCAGGAGTAGAGGGCAGCTCAGGATCATAGAAGCTGTACCTTTGGGATCTGCTTTCTCAGGGTTCACCAGGTTAGACAAACCTCTAGGAAAGCAGGCAGAAAAGGCAACCTCCAGGCATGTCTGAAGAGGACTGCTTCTGAAGCCTGCAGTTCCCAGAGAAGATGATAACAATGATGCATCTCTTGCATTTCCCCATTCACTACCTGTGCTTCTCTGCTTTTAATCCTACTGCAGATCCAAGCCATGTGCCATGGTGCACAACAGATACTGTTGAACCAAAGCCTGAGAAGATCGCTGCTGGCCGCCACCACAGAGCTCCCAGTCCATGCAGCAAAAATTGGAGAATGTCCATAGCATCGTTCCTGTGACAACTGCAGAAGAGCCAATATCTCTGAGAAACTGGGTCCTTAGAGACTATCTTCATCCTTCTGAGTAGAGGCTGTTTTCCTGCAAAAGGGCTTTTAGATGTGGATATGTGGATGGTACCTCAGGAGGAATAATATGGGAATAAAATCTGGATTCAGGACTACTGCCATGTGACAGGCCTTTGAATTTTAGTGCAAACCATTTGTTTATACAACTAATATTTAAGGACACCTGCAACCTAGAATTTAATCTTTCTTCTATGTTGTCTGACTGAAGGGAATTTCATCAATGTAGACATTTTAATGAATCGCAACTATGGTTCTGCCCCAACGTCCTTGTTTTGTAATGGTCAATGTTGAAGAAAAACAAATCAGTTTGAAAACACGTTGTGTTCTGCTTCAATGGCTCAAACTCCTTGTTTTAGTGCTGTATCATATACCTTGTGACTCAGTTGCAAGCCACCTTACCCAGACCTAAGTGCACAACAGATGACATGAGTAGTGAAAACTGCTTCTTTCAATAACATTGCAGCAGCACAGAGAATTTATGACCCTAAAAAGATGGATGTTTACAGTCACAGAACACTGAATCACTACAAGTTTTGAAGGAAAAAGGGCAAGGACAAGTTTCCCCTGAATAATAAATAAACATTTGAAGTTCAAATAGTTTTGGTATGAGCTGATGATCAGCATTCAGTGACTTGAGACTCCACTACTGAGGCAGAACTTGTGCATTCAATGATTTCTGCAGCATTGTTCTTGCATGACTGTATGACAACTCATTGCACACGTATATTTACATTTCCATAAATACCTACTCCTTTCTTTGGAGTATTGTCAGCTGTGCAGTCCAAATTTCAGGCATGATGTCTTGTCTCTGAGTGGTGCTGGAAGCTCAAAATTCTGCATAAAGTTTACAAGAACTGAAGTTAAAGAGTGTTCCTGCAATACAGAGCAGTAAGAAAAGAAAAGTAAGTGGATTTCAAGACAGTTTTGCAAAGATTTCTGGCATCAGCTTTCTTCTTAAGAGAGTCTGCAAGACTCAGGCTTATGAAGAGCATTTACACAGCCAGAATAACTTCTATTTTTATTTGAGATAATTTACATAAATTTTTCCAAGTGCCTGAAACAATAGGCGAAATGTAATTGGCCTTCAAGGAGTCTCCGGATACATTACAACTAACAAATGATGGAGACATTTGTACTATATGTTGTCTTTCATCCAAATAAGACAATGTTCTCAAAACATTGGGCAAGTCCAATACAACTGTACGTAGTCATGATTTGACTGGGTACAGAAATGTTGTCTGTCCAGCAACACACTAGGAAGTGCAGAGATGAACGTAGGAGATGTCCCAGAGCAGTGAATCTGGGCTGTGCCTCGCAGCTTTAAGAACATACCCAATAGAATGGAGAGTAATGGCTCATGCCAAAAACCATCTTTCAGCTTTGAAGTAAAAAGCAAAAAGGCCAGTTCTGGATAGAAGATATGAGGCATAAACTGGAGTTGGTACTTCTCCATTTGTCTGAGTTCAGTGAGACTGTAGATAAGGAGCAATGTGTGTTTGTGTGTGATGTGTACATGTACAGTTTGCTCAGCCATCACTAAACCACAATCTGCTCTGAAGTGGTGAACAGATGCCCTTAAACTGGATGCATGTCTGCACAAAAGGTTTGTGATCAGTACTCCATACAAATAAGTTATAAGGAAATTGAGACATGCAAACTGTAATAACGTAACTGGAACTCACCCAGGACACTCAAGGCAGCGACCTTTCATTACTGCTGCGAAGATTGATGTGGGAGTTGGAAGAGCTCTACAAATGGCTAAATGTTTATAGTTTGTTCAAAAGACTGCACCTCTGACAGCTGACTGTCCCCTGGCACTGGTTTATTGCACTGAGTGAGAAGCAGAAAAAGCACCAACTGCTGACATTTTATTTTGGTATCTATATTTGCCTTATAGCATTCCAGGGACTGAGAAAGTTTCAAACTTGCCTCATTATTGGTATTTATCTGTACTTCAATTCAACGTTCAAGTCTTGGCTGTGGAAGGAAAAAACCTATAAAATAAAATATACTACAAATAAAATCAAATAACTGAGGCTAGAAAATAATGGTAAACGGACAGGTAGCAGAGAAATAATTATTTCACTACTTTGTATTACAACATACCAAGGGAATTGTCATTGAGTCTGGTTTTATTAATGCAGTACATAACTGGTCCAGAGGAGGCAAAACTCAGACTCCCTCCTGAATTAGTTTAACCAGTGTGAATTTGCGGGTAGACTAGGCCTCAGTCAGGACAAAAGAGAAAATAATCCCCTTGTAATTCAGCATTTAACACCTAGAAAGCAGGTGATAATTGCTTCAGTCCAAGGGGGATTAGCATATTGTAACCTCATTATAATGTAAAATGTAGCTTCCCTACATAGAAAACTTATAATGGCATAAGCAAAGGTATGAAGTCAAACTTATTTAGTTTTACTGGAATAATTCCTTATGCGAATTTATTTCTTTGGGGAGATTAATGTCTTCTGTTTGTGATATTTTTTTTGGTTGTTTTGTTTTTCCCTTTTTTTTCTCTCCTGCAGTTTAGTTACTGATGTTTTAGAATTAATTCAAGACAAATAAAAACCTACCAGTATTATTCCTGAACAAGAACATACAGACAAAATATACAGTCTGATGTAAACTCTGTTAAGCTCTACATCTTTTTACCGATACAACGAATAAAACTTTTCTGTGTAAACAGTCTTTAGGCAAAAGGATACTTTGCTTCAAACAGATGGTGCAGTTTCATGATAGATGTAGCCCTAAGATCATCTTGCCCCTGCCTTTTGTGATGGTAGTAGCATTTTGAAGGGCTGTATACCCAGGAAGATCAGATACTCTTAAAGTAATCTTACAGGCAAAGGATGAAGGAAAAGAAAGAAAGGGGTCCGCTTCTCCATTCTGGAGAAGGATTAGTCAAAGAGAGGTGCAAGAGATGGAAATTACCTCCATCTAGCAGGGGTTTAGACTAAGTTTATCTGTCTGCAAAGCCACACAGTATTTTTCTTACCTTCTGATTATATAACTAAACTTTCTGAAAACCAGCCGTCCTTGTCTGAGTTAGAATTTTGATTTTTATATATCTTCAATGGAGACACACAGGCTCTGAAGGCTATTGACTTGCCTTAGGCACTTAGCTTAGAGGATATTCTATCTCTTCATTATTTAATGCTAGTTGAGATGAACCCCATCAATGAAATATACTGAAGCAGTTCAATAAACTTCACTTCAATAAGTGCAGTTTTCTACGAGTTAGCCCCAAATGAGAGGTATTGGATGTCCACTAAGTCTTCTACCACTTAATGCCACAAGAACATTCCAAAACTGAAGAAATACATGGTTTAGGGGAGTCAGTTTTTATTAATTTTATTAAGCCTGTTTAATTGTGTGGAGCCAAGTCGTAATTCATTTATGGAATACTCATATACAGAAACACCAAACAAACATATATTCTTGGTAAAGCAAAACGATTGCTGATCTTAGTGGGAACTTTAACTTAATTGCTGGTTGCTGGATCAGATGTATGGAATACTTGTGACATGAAGCGATTACCAGTGGTGCAGAGCAGAGTAAAGTCTCACCATCACAGCTGGTGCCTAACCTGACTTCCAGGGACCCCTTTGCTAGCCTAGGATATCTAGAGAATGGCTGGAGCTGGCAGAGAGGTGAAATTTTCCTGAGAGTGAGAGACACAGTGCTGAAAGCCTCAGCAAAAGCTGCTGTTGAGGAATAGGTAAAGTAACAATTTCATGCCAGTCTCACCATCCTTGTATGTTGGGGCTGCTCTGCTCTGTCTGCTGGTGGAAAGAAATTGCTACTGTTTATTGTAGGTAAGTCCTGAGGACAACTCACAGATTATACCTTATTCTTAAATGTATTTCTGTTGTTTATTGCAACAAACCATTTCAATAGGAAATAGTAAAACCTCATTTTATCAAGGACCTTAAACCAACATTAATTAAAACTCAAGTCCACTTTGAAAATGTGTGGTGTAATGCTGATTTTATAAGTGATCTAAGAGAGGAAAGGGGTTAAGAGAGCTCTGGCTCAAAGCCACAACATGTGGGAACTGAAAAGTGCTGTTTGTGAGGGTATTCTCCCAGATAATGGCAGGATCAAGAATTTTATCACTCACTGCTTTCCATTGCTCCCTAAGGAGCAAGTCCCGCTGAGGTCTCACCTGGTTGTAATATCATGCATAGGCAAGGTCGCAATGAAGAGTAAAATATGAAAATCTAATCTGCTTTCCTAATGCGAAATAACTTCTTTCTGTATGTAACCTCACACAGACTTCAGTCACTCAGCTATAACAGGCTAATGATTACTTTCAAAGGCTTAATTCAATTTTGGTGAGATTACTGCGAACTCCCAGGGAACAATGAGGGTGCCTTTCCTGCCTTCCCCGAAAAGGGATATATCATAAAGCTCGCCAGGATGAGCTCTTTGATTTCAGATGCACTCTTGCACATATCAGTTGGCTCAGATGCATCCTTCAAATATGAATCACTTGGGGACTTGGCTGCCTTATAAACAATGCATGTTGCCACTTACCAGGCATTTACATACCAGAGAAGCCTAAGGAAAATTCTTCCATGTGATGTAAGCATTCTCTTAAGTAGGAGTATACAGAAGAACACATATTTTTTAAACAGGATTTCTTTTCTAGATAAAATATCATGCAACAGACCACCTGTGTTTTGCTATAAACAAATACTCTAAGGTTCATTGGACCTTTCTGCACAGGAGTAATCAAAAGCATTTGCTAACTTGTCCTTTAATCTCTCACTATTTGTTACAGTCAATGGAGTTAGGCACCAATGAGTACCCAAAAATCCAAGCTAGATACCTCTCTTCAGGAGCTCTGAAAAAACTATTTCAAACATCTGACCTACATTTCTTTGCAGCTTCCCCTGAAGAATGTGGATGTGTGGATGTGACATCCCTGAAAGGCTGTGGATGTGGTCTTCCTGGACTTCAGCAAAGCATTTGATGCAGTTTCTCACAGTATTCTGCTACGGAAACTGTCAGTCTCTAGCCTGGAGAGGTGCACACTCTCCTGGGTGGAAAACTGGTTGGATGGCTGGGCCCAGAGAGTGGTGGGAAATGGTATTAAATCCAGCTGGAGGCCAGTGACAAGTGGGGTTCCCTAGGGCTCAGTGCTGGGTCCAGCCCTGTTCAATGTCTTTATCAATGACCTGGATGAAGGCATAGAGTGTACCCTTAGCAAGTTTGCAAATGACACTAAGCTGGGTGGAAGTGTCAATCTGCTGGAGGGTAGGGAGGCTCTGCAAAGGGATATGAATAGGCTGGACTGCTGGGCTGAGTCTAATGGGATGAGGTTTAACAAGGCCAAATGCCGGGTCCTGCACTTGGGGCACAACAACGCTATGCAGAACTACAGACTGGGAGAAGTCTGTCTAGAAACCTGGCTGGAGGAGAGGGACCTGGGGGTGTTGTTTGACAGCCGACTGAACATGAGCCAGCAGTGTGCCCAGGTGGCCAAGATGGCCAATGGCATCCTGGCTTGTATCTGAAACAGCATGACCAGCAGGTCCAGGGAGGTGATTCTCCCTCTGGACTCAGCACTGGTGAGACTGTTCTTTGACTCCTGTGTTCAGTTCTGGGTCCATCTCCACAAGAAGGATGTTGAGGCTCTGGAGCAAGTCCAGAGAAGAGCAATGAAGCTGGTGAAGGGGCTGGAGAACAGGCCCTGTGAGGAACTGCTGAGAGAGCTGGGGTTGTTTAGCTTGGAGAAGAGGAGGCTGACAGGAGACCTCATTACTCTCTACAAGTATCTGAAAGGAGGTTGTAGAGAGGAGGGAGCTGGCCTTTTCTCCCAAGTGACAGGGGACAGGACAAGGGGGAATGGCCTTAAGCTCCACCAGGGGAGATTTAGGTTAGACACTAAGAAAAAGTTTTTCACAGAAAGGGTCATTGGGCATTGCAACAGGCTGCCCTGGGAGGTGGTTGAGTCACCTTCCCTGGAGGCGTTTAAGGCACGGGTGGATGAGATGCTGAGGGACATGGTTTAGTGTTTGATAGGAATGGTTGGACTTGATGATCCCATGGGTCTCTTCCAACCTGGTGATTCTATGATTCTATGAATGTGCCATTGTTAGAACCAAATAGTGGCTCCATTGATTAAGTGTTTCTCATGTTTTCCCCCTTCCATACTACTGATATGTATGGAAGCTTGTAATTTTGGCATATATGGGATCAACATTTAGGCCTACCTTAGTTCCTGAGTGGCCAGAGTGACAAGGTAGAAATGACTGTAAAGATAGAAAGGTTGTAAATTGTTTAAACTGCACTTCTTTACATTGTAAGAGTAGTTAGGAATGCCTCCTGATATCCCTGCCCAAGATCCTACCAGGTGGACTTTATTTCCAAATACCTTCTTTCATACTGCTATACTTTCAAGTACTTAGGATTGAGGATTCTTGTCATATAAAGTATCAGCACCGGTATCAGGCATAAGTCTGTAAAAATAAACATGTTGTTCAGTTTAATTGGAAGTATCTAATAGATGGGGTTACCTAGAAAAAGGTCTTTAGTGAAGAAACAAACACTTATCTCCCTACAGCAAGTGCAGTTGATGGTTACCTAATTCTTTATAAGAGGCATTAATCTTCTAGTTCAACAACTAGTAGAAATTGTTTCTTTTTAATTACTCTGCAGTATCTTTACTACATTATTCAATTCAGCTTTAATAATAATAATACTTCCTACCTATGTATCATCTTAGTGGCCTACAACACCAACTGATGCATCCCAGAACATTCTGTGCTTGAATTAAATAGGTACAGGACTGCAGGTAAATGTTTAATTTGCACTTCCTGTCATGTAATTTAAGATCACACAAACATAACAGAAAGCACATTCCTGTTACATTTCTAGGACCAAATCCAGGATTTGGTCCTAGGATTTCTCCCTATTCTGTTTGAAGTAACTTTTCTGTCCATATTCCTGCTGAGGAAAAGAGCTCTTTTAGGAAAAAGTATGTGTAATGCTCTTTTACGAAACTATAAACTGGAGACAGTTCTCTAGCTTGGGAAAGGAGAGAGTTATTTTTACTCTTAAATTCCTTAGGGGTAAAGGCACTCAGATATGAGAGTAATGAGAGCCATACAAGTACACAGAGCGAGAGCGAGCATGAGAGGAAAAGAAGTGATTAATGTGGCTTGGCTACACTACTAGCTAGAAGAGGAAACTGAACCAGCAAACCCAACATTTTGACCGGAAGATTCCTTCCCAACTATGGTCACTTTGAAGTTAAAGATACCAGTGCACTATTAATCCTATATTCAAACATCTCTGCCAATAGCCATCACTACCAGCTAGGAAGAACTCCTCTTCTAAAGGAAATTACTAGACATAACTAGTACTGATTGTTCTTCCCAAGTTGCCTGGTATGCTCAAACTGCTTCCAGGCTTCTCTCAGGCTTCCTCTCAGGAAGTGGCCCATCTCTGGGGAACTACCACCACAAATGGTACCTCGCTTGTACAGCAATTGGGTAAGAGTTGGTCCTCAAAAAATAGTACAGGAGTCCCCACACTGTGCTGCAGCCAGGACACTAGGGCACTGCATCCTCTTCTCTTTTGCTCTACAGAGCTGCTAAAACCCAAGTTTCCATGATATGCCCCGGCACAGCCCTGTATTGCAATACATACAGCTCCACTGCCAGTGCCAGTGTTGCTGGAAACTCTGCATGGTAAACAGGCAAGTACAGACAGGGAAAGGTCACTTCTTGACTCTTGATTTGACTCTGGAGCACATGCACTGGCCAACACCGGCTGTCATGATGTACACCAAACAACACTGAAATTAGTAGCAGAATAGTGGGCATAAAGAGAGAGTATCATAGCTGGTTTTACTCTTGGTTATTTAAAGATGATGGAAATGACTAGAAAGTACAGGCAATGAAGTCAGTTGTGTTTCTAGGAAGGTTATGTATTTTTGTGCTTTGTTTTTCTTGGGGGAGTTATCTATGAGACTGCAGATATAATTAGTAGATGTATCAAACTGCAGTCTAAAAAGACCTGAAACATTTTCCACAATGTGGACATTTCTTCTCAGGAGCTGTGTGACTCACTGTTCCTGTTAAGCAGGTTAATGTGCCTCTAAATTTCACCTGACAGAAAATGTATCACAATGTCAGTTGCATTAGGGAACGATGAACACAGCCCAAAGGTGGTACTGTTGGACACCTTAAGGTTGTTCTGTGCAAGCACAAGCGGAGGAAGTAAACTGCCTCAGTTCCAATAAAATAAAAGGACATGGTCACCTCGAGGACACACTGAGACAAGTTCAGCAACTTGTAAAAGCACTCATTAATCTCTCTAAATGAGCCTTCCAGGTTCTTGGAGGGAGGGCATGTTGAGGTGGAATCAGTGTGACCTGCTTATAAGCAGGAAACCAACTTAGAAACAGAGTTTGTCCTCTGAACAACTACTACCATTTCAAAATCACCTTCCACCAGGCCACTGCCCACAGCAGGCACAACCATGCAACCACAGGGAGCTTGTTGGCTTCACTAGCGGCTGGGATGTGGTAAAACAGGTCAAGCTCTGCAGCACAGGTGGTCAGAGTGCTGTTTATGTTGCTGCTGACCAGGGGAGCTCCTAACAGTTTACCCTGTTTTGGGGCCCAGTCTTGTAACTGTCTTCATCATGGTTATGCCAGTCTGCATGGGATTAGATGGAGATAGCCCAGTGTGTCTATAGGCTGTTACTACCCCTGAGAAAGCAGGCCTTCAGTTTTGGCCATACTGACTTCAGCTTTTGTATTGAAAGAGACAAGTTCACTCCCTCTACATATCCTAACTAGCATCTCATCTAGAAAATGTGTTTATCTTTTCCAGAACTAGGATTTCCAAGCCATGAGATTTCTTGTTTACATACTTCAGATTCTTGACTGTTGCAGCCAGGATCAGGTACAGAATGATGTTACTTCTTGCACTGATGGTTCAAGGGGCATGCTACACCAGAACTGAGGGTCTGGAGTAATGGATCTGGAGTCATGGATCTGGAATGAACCTGGTTGCAAAGAGAGGATTGCTCCAACTCTTCTCTTCTCTGGTTGTTCTGGGAATTGTTACAGTGCATTTTGTTTGAGTTAAGACTGATAGTGCTAGCTTCCACTGCAAGGATTCAGTTTTTCAGCAGAGCTTGATTTACTTTCCTTGTTTTCTAAAATCTGCTATTAAGAAATCTGAAGAGTGAAAAAAATCCACTAAAGCAATTGCAATCAACTCTCACCTGTCTATCTATATATCTTTATCTATTCACTGATGTCTTTTTTGCATAGATCTCAAAGAAATAGATGGAGGATGCCAGGCAATGAGTGAATACATCCGTCCAGACTCTAAAAAGATTTAAAGGTAAACCCCCCCACATCTAAGCACAATGTTTTTTACCTAATGACAAAGGTCTCAGTCAAACAGAGAAGAAAGTCTAGACAATCTCTCTGTACTGTGCTTGTTCTTTACTATCCCTTGTGTTGCAGTGCAGATGTCCAGCAGCTCAGCAGCACAAACCTCTGCCTGCAGTGCACCTGTCCAGATAATCCACTGTGGGAACTACAGTGGGTAACCCATTGGCATCCATCAGATTTGTGCTGTGTTTATTCCATGAATAATCTGCAGTGTCTTTGAAATCTCTGGCTTTATGAATTCCTTCAAAGTCCCTTCCTTTATACTATAAACAGAGACAAACACCGTACATAGATTTACTGGAACAATGGTCTCCATGTGTTGCTACATCTCCACAAATCCACATTTGATAGGTTGAGATTAAGCAGTTGCCAAGACAAGATAGCCAGTGAATCAAGAAACTTTAGCATAAATAAAACCAGTGTGCAAAGTCAGTTAATGAGAAACTAGCTTGTTCTTCAAAGCCTCTGAAGTTCTCCCCAGAAGCTTAAGGGGTCTTTCTCCTTAGCTGAATTCCTCCTGACACTACAACTGTCCCAGCCTTTTGACTCCCCCAAACAATAAGACTGGCTTAAACCCCATCAAAACTAAGCAAAATTTTACATCATTTTCACAATCAGTTTATTCTTTGTTTGTTTGTTTGTTTGATTCTTTTCTCCTGTGAAAATCAGAAATATGTTTAATAAAAAAATACAAATTAAAAAAAAGCACTTAGCTGTTTGGGTAACCATTTATTTCCACTGCTATGGTCTCATTAAATCATGATTTATCACAAGTCTGTGGGTGAAAATTAAGTGCTATCTATGTTGAGATGTCATATTAAGTCACAGCCAGAAGAGAAAGGCTGGACAGGGCAGCTACAAGAGAGTCCTTCCAGGGCCCCTACTCTTAGAAGGGGCTCGGTGCCTTTTGGTGTGGCGTTACATACTGGGGACTTGAACCTCAGAAGTGAAGGGAAGGAACTGCTGCAACTTCTGTCAGACCCCATGGCTCAAACCCTTTTATCAATCTCAACGAGGATGCTGCAGAGCAAGAGGAGAAATCCTCTGTTCTCATAACTACTTGTGGTGCATTTCAGTAAAGCCGCTTTGGCTCTGTCTCCTGCATGTATGGTAAGAGTGAAAAAGGTTTAGAGAAGCAATTGTCTGTCCAGAAAGGATAGGAAGGATGGAGCAGGTAAGCTTACTTATCTGTTTTCTGCAATGTGTTTGTCCTGTTGCCACAGGACTACACTTCTTATGCAGCATAACATGACAATAAACAAACATTTAAAGCCTCAGGGAAAAAAAATAAAGACACTGGTACTAAGAGTAGGTTTTAGTTGACTGCTAGCAAGACCCCAAGGAAAAGATGCTTATTTTAACACCCATATGTCAGGCGAGAAGCCAAGCCAATGCTCCAAGGCAAGTCACTACCTTCTCATCTGCTCATACTCTGTTTCCACACCGCTTACAGCCATGATGTCATCTTCTGTCCCTCACAGCGGGATTTTCCTCCTCATGGTAGAGTAACTGTGTGCAGCAGCTGTATGCAGTTAACCGAGCACTGCTCATCACAACCAGTTTTAAAAAACATATTTGTGTGAAGGTGCCCAGTGAAACAGAAAGGGTAGGAGGCTTTGGAGGAGTCAGAAGCCACTTCATAGCATCTTTGGTTGTTGTTGACTTAGGTGGACTTAGGTTAATGTATACCATTGCCTCTTTAAAATCCCTGGCTCAAAATTTCTCACTTTGTTGTTTCTCAGGACATCAGTTTAACCCTTACTGACACTGCACTCCACTCCATACACTCTTCAGCACAGAGCCAGAAGTGGAGTCTTTCCGAGCAAGCTTTGCCTTCAGGTCACCAAAATGTTAAAACTCTAATGTGCTCACAGACTGGATGTACCTTTCATCCCTAAAGACAGGTTTGTATTATGTTCCAGAACCTATTCCCTCAGGCTACTCCAAAGGCCACTAAAGTTAGTGGAAAGGCATGTTGTAGGCAGTGACAGGATCAGGTGGGCAACAACATAACTGAAAGGACTTAAAAAAAATTCACAGTCTTTAAGAAGTGGCAACTCATTAGCAGGCAACTGATTTTTGAGATGCTACCAGCCCAGTCTTCAGAAAGTATTCCTAATCCCCAATGTCTCAGGAAGGATGAGGCGTTTTTGGCATACCTGAAATGAGTTCCAGGAGCATAATGATGGTAAGCTCCCAAAGGCATTTCAAGTTTAGAGTCTGTGGAAGCAAGAGATCGAACTTATCCCCAAACCTTCATCTCCAAAAGAGTGGTTGAAATACACGCCATATGCAAGTCAGATCTTTTTGTTGGAAGCCCTTGTGGTTTCCCCTGCTGCTTTACTGAGCACATACTGTTACTATTTTTGAGAAACAGTGTCTCACGAAGTTGTTCCCCTAGTCTAAGAATAGGAGGATTTGTTTTGGAAATTGTTTTCATTGCAGAATGGCCTTAATGCAAAAATGTAACTGTCCCTGCTCAAGATTAGAGGGATTCCAAGTTTGTTAAAAAATATATGCATTTGTCAATTTTGCTGTAACTTATTATGAGTGTGAAATAATATAGGAGGATTTTTGTGGTTTGAATTGCATTTCTGCACTTATATATGACAATTTTAAATGTAAAAATGCCAATTAAAAACAAATTTTGGCGTAAGATTAGTCAAAATATGTGCACTTGAATTTCCAGGGGCTTGACGGGGCATTTCTTTAATATCTGTTTTCTGAAAAAATGCCTTAAAATATGACGCTTCAAAAGCAGTTGCTTTGTGTGTTCACAGAGTGGTTTCCATATGCAGAGTTTGTGTCAGATGTACAAACAAGTACTCAAATGACTATAACATTTGGCAACAGGTTAAATATTTATTTGCACAGTGCCTTCTCAAGATTGATGTCCCTCTGTTAGTGCTCCATTTTTATGGAACAATTAAGGACAGAAGATGAACCTTACCAGTAATAAACACCCCTATCCAGCGTGATGTGCCAGGGAATGAACACACATTGGTGCCATGAAAAAAGAACAAATGATGTTATATAGCTGACTGGATTTCCTGACCTTTCTTAAATATTTCTGCGAAAGCTATTGGGTCTTGACCTGGTCACATATCTTGTCTGTATTTCATCTTCCTCATTTGCGGACTGAGGATAGTAATTTCTCTAAGTGCTGTCCAATACAACAAAGCAAAGTGCACCAGGAGCACAGAAAATCATTACAGGCAGGGCTTGTTCATTGTTATACATAAAAATTGCCTGATTAACTAGCACTGCTAAGAAAGACAGGAAGGCGAGGTGCTCAGACAGAGTGAGAACTATTCAAGTTTTTTTGTTATTGCAAAATATTGTTTCAAATTAGATGAAGGTTCAGATGTGCTATTGCAGGAATGTTTTGTGCCCAGCCTGCTGTACTTTGTTTCTGTTCTGTGGGCCTTTGCTCTCTCAGTATGTAGCAGTCCTAGCTATGATCCATCTCTGCTCCTGCCAGAAGGTTCTGTCCAGAGACAGTCCCACACCTGCTTTGGGGACTGCTCATCCACTGGGCCATAACAGTTCCTCCTGCTAGAAAAAAATGCAGCCTCTGAGAGCAAAACCATCTGCTTTGAGAAAACCCCCTGCAGGAAAGCCAGGCAAGCATGACGTCTCATGGGGACTGGGAGCGTTAGTGCAATATGTGCAATATGCAGTCATCACTTGAGACAATTAAGAGATCTGCTCACAGGAGAAGCAACAATAAACCCAATATTGTGTGCTTCCTGGTGTTTATCATAGAGATTTTGAATTTGAAAAAAGCAAACATGCAGGCTCTGAGCAGCAGTAAGTAGGTACAGAGCTGTGTCCAATCAGGATGAAGGTCTGGTTTCATCAGTGTCACAGTGACTTGCATTTATGCACTTTGTCCCAAGATCCCTTTGCTTCAATGCCTTTGCTAGCCTGCAGCTTCCTTCCCCTGCTCAATAGCCTACCTAAATGTGGAGATATTCTCAGTTCAGCTCCCTTTTATTTCTTCTGCTCTGAACCACATGACTGAGCTATTTGCTTTCAAGTTTGCCATGCTTTCTGGTCCCCTGGCAGTGGTGCCTGAGCACAACTGTGAGCTGGTGTGCAGGGTAATGGCGCCAGGGTGCCCTCCCTCTCCCTGTCCTGGGCACTTAAAGCTTTCTGCCTTAGTGAGAGAGTACAGGGTGAACTGGGTCTCCTTTCCAAAAGCTGAACTGGGAAGCAGCCAAGACTTTCCTCTGGTGACATAGGGAATTAGCAACTGTGGAAGAGGTTTGTCCCTTTCTGCTGCACATAGGAAGGTGTATAACTTTGTGTCCCTCTCCTAGTTCTAGATTTGTATGACCCAAAATTGTTAAGTATATTCCCTTTGGCAGGCCCAAAATTCTTGAGTCACACACGTTTTGTAATACCATTTCTCCTAAGTCGGCAGAGGCCATACCAATACTGAGAGGTGGCAGGCTGGTGAATATGTTCTCCATCCTTTTTTCTCCATCACGTTGAGGACAAGTTGTGGTCTAATGCCATACACACAGCCTCAGTGAACCAAGAGCATGTGGCAGGAGGAAACTTGTGCCTTCCTATTCAGCCCTGCCACTAAGATGTTTTCAGGTTGGACTGATCTGTAATTGATGGTGAACTAATCAACAAGATTGGTGCATTTCAGTAAAAAGAATTCTTCAGTCACTAACTGCAGACCTGTGATCCTAGGCATCTCCAGAAATTAGGGTTAAAGGAGGAGGTTGTGATGAGAAAGAAAACATTTTTTGTAAAATAATATTCAGACATTCCCATAATTAAAAGACGAATACAACCTGAATATCCAATTATGGACATTAACACCCAGATGAACACATTTAGAAAGAAGGTACAAATAAAGATGTAACTGCCCCCAAGCATTTCTGGCATGTCTTCATCATGTGAAAGCTCAGAGGATTTGACGGAGAATTTTTATGGCAGTGCTTGCGAGGAATGTGTTGCAGTGCTGCAGGGAGGATTTTCCCATTCAGTTGACTGCCACTCTGATGGTGAGCAACAAAGGGGCACATTTTTTCCTCAGCTTGTTTTTGGGTTTTGTGGTTTTGGTGATGCAAGTGCTGAAGGAGTAGTACCTTTTCCAGATGGCATTCTGAAGGCTGCTTCTCTTTTGACTGAGCCATCAAAGTTCCCTCAGGAGACAGGAATTGTCATAACCAATTGGAGGGAGCATCCATATTGCCCAGGTCCCCATGCTTGGCAGTCCCCTCCATGGACTGCTTAGGAGGGATACAGCACTAATCTGGTGGAAGGCAATTACAAACTGCCCTGCTCAATATTTCATCTTAATCTCTCTTTGAAAATTGCCTTGGAAAGAAACCTCCCATGCTCTTTAGAATTCCTTTCAGTTTCACATTTTGGTGAAGAGTTTCAGAGGCCATGAGCCCAGTCTTTGGAAAAGCTCTTACATTTTCCCTTTGTACTGGTTGGTTCGTCACTCATGTGGGACCAGAT
The DNA here is from genome assembly GCA_033558105.1 of Coccyzus lansbergi. NCBI lineage: Eukaryota > Metazoa > Chordata > Aves > Cuculiformes > Coccyzidae > Coccyzus > Coccyzus lansbergi. Next base: position 1,147,877 of record JAUMJK010000072.1, on the reverse strand, counting down.
GCTGAACCAGGAGAAAGCAATTTAAATCTCGTCCAAACTAAAGTCTTTTATTTTTCTAAAATTCACCTTTTCAGGTCTTGTTAGCAGCTCCAGGCATAACCAGAGCATATTGAAAAGCAATTTGTGACATCTGCATTCAGCAATTTAAATCTAGGTCTTGCCACAAACAGCTTAAACTGAAGAGCATTAAAAGGTTAAAAGGACAAAGCCGCACAGAACAAATTCTCCCCAGGGATCCAATATAAGTTGGCCGTGTGGTCTTGGAGGTAAAAGGAGGTTAAGGAACAATTGCAGACATACCACTGAGTGTGGCTGAGCAAATCACTTTCCTACTGCAATCCTAACTGGGCAATGAAGAAGCTGAATCTTGAGAAAGAGTAGCACTTCATCTTAGCAGAGCATCTTTGCTTTTCGTGAGCAACTTAATTGACTTTCCTCATAAATGAATGCATGGTGGAGACAGTGCAAGTGCATGGAGTGTGGAACTGGTAGCTAAGCACAAAGAGCCAAGCTCCCATACCAGCTCTGCAGAAAAATGCTACTGTCATTCAGGTTTTGGCCCAAAATAGCCATGCAGAAAATGAGGAGCAGGAGTCACAGCACTTGCACAGTGGTGGATAGGAAGCACCTCTCCTCACCCTTCCTTCCTCTTGCAGCAGGTGTGCTTCCCTCAAGCTCCACACCTCCTGCATAACACACACTGCATGGAGCTTGGCACTTCCCTCTAAATCCCACACCCTTGCCTATACAGGTTCTCTGTCCCATCCCTGACATGTACTCTGACATCTATCCAGTCTCTGACAACTTGCAGTCTCAGCAGTGTTCTGTGCAGTGGAGCAGGGAAAGTAGGGAAGGAAGGGTGACACCCCTTCCCTGGATGGTTGCACCTGGAGTGGGTAAGGAAGCATTGTCCGATAGTGGGGCAGTGATGGGAAACTTTGTCTGTGATTCCCTGCACAGAGGGACAAGTGAAATCAGACAGAGATGTTTTGTTCTTTTCCTCCTTCCTGTCCTAAGGCCACTGCTGAGCAGTTTAAATAGTTTAAGTGGGTTTTAAAGTGGATTTTACAGACAAGGCTATGATCTTAACGTATAAAATTTAACAAAACTATGTCAATTAAAATTCTGTTGCTATAATTCCAAACTGAAATGTTCTTCTACATTGTTTGAAATCAAAACTAGCTCTTTTCTCTGGCTTGCAGGAACCAGAAAAGCAGGAAAGAAAGCAACTCTATCTTAACTGTCAAAGCTAAAAAAAGACCACTCAACACTCATAAAATGAAAGACAGAAATGTCATCAGTCAGAGGAAAAGAGGTTTGATTTTAAAAGTTTGTCTGTGTCATTTGTAGTACTGGTAGATGAATTTATGTTAAGATATGAGTGTAAGTCATACAATAATATTCCCATGCATGTAGTTGAAAACAATGTGATCCCTACTGCATTATGTGTAAACATGTTACATACACAGGTTACATATAATCACATAGCAATACACAGAAAACAAACTAAAGAAAACTTGGCAGTGACCTTCCTTCTGAGAGGTGAATATCTATTCCCTCTGCAAAACCTTCTTTCATGCCATTTGTGCTGAAATCATCACTTGCTTGCTAGCAGGTACAGTTGAGAGAGAAAAACAAAGAGCTTTGGCTAATATCAATAAAAGAAAAGTCCTTGTCCACTAGCTGCCTGCGGAGACCAGCAAGAAGATACCTGCACAAGAACCAGCAGGGCATGCAACATTGCTTCAGATTTCTTCACTTTCCAGACATAATTTGTTCCACATGCTGTTTACCCTCAGATTCTTACAAACCACGTCTTGGCTAGAGGGCAGGTGATGACAGGTCATGGAAGAAGAAGAATAATTTTGCAGCTTGTCTGTACTGAATATGCCCTCATGTTTGGATCACATCAAATGCCTTGTACCACTAACAAATTGTGGCAAGTCCAGTGAGCCTTTCATCCTTAGCAAGAACTGAAAAGATGCGCCAGTACAATAAACAACAGAGAGTTATGGGATGTGTTCAGGGAATTAACATTCTCAGTGGAGAAAATAAGGTATAGGCAGGCTGGCTGGCTGAGGACAGATGAGCAAGTGTACTTTACTCTGGATGGGCAGCAGGGGACAGCGAGAGATTATTCTCCATGACCAGCACGTATCATGTGTCTTCCTTTACTGCTTACTTGGGAGCTGCCTTTGAAGCAACAACAGTGCCCTCATATTTCTTCAGTTTCCAAAATCATCCACAAACTTCTCCAGCAAATTTCTTATCCTACAAGCCGGGGTGTCATTTGCTAAAGATATACTCTAGGAAGTAGCTAACACTGTTGGTGAGTATGGGAAGGCCTGCTAATTCCTTTGTGGTGTCAAAACTTCACAGTCAGCAATATCTAAGTCACATCACCATAAAAAAGCATAAATTATAGCTCATGCTGCACAAACCTGATCCTTAATAAATAGACATGAGGAAATCTCCCTCTTTTGCAGGTTGCCCTTGCTCTGGAACATGTAAAGAGAAGGAACCATACACTTCTGTCTCCATTGGCTCCCTTGGAGACTAGAAGAACTATGTGTTTCCTTGGTAATATCTTCTCCGCTTCTTCAGGCACAAATGAGGGCAAAGCCCAAGATTTCACATGTCTAGGGCTGAGCTGCAGAAGTGAAAGGCTTAGGAAAACATGGGAAGAAATGCGACAGCTGAAGGCTGGGTGGCTCCAATGCCCACATCTGTCCCTGCATGCAGACATCCGAAAAGGGCAGTACAAGCAACAGGACTCAGCCTTAGCATGGACTTAGCAGCTGAATAAATGTGCGCGGATTTGCGTCAGTGTGTTATTTTTGCTGTGGGACCCTGCTGAATTTATTTGACCTGGAAGCCACCCATCATCTACCCAGCTGAGAACAGAACAGCAGCACGGTGTGATCTGTATAAAAATCTAAGCTACAATGGCCAAAAGAAAGAAAGGAATTTGTTGAGGTATATTTATATGCTTGTGTCAAAAGATCGAGTCCACAAAATCACTGGATTGTTATACAAGTATGATATGTCTCTGTAGCTAAAGATGAATAGACACAGAGATAAAAAAATGCCAATTGTACCATGCAGTTGATCTAATTCACCTCCATGACAATATATGTGCATTTTCTGCAACATATTTCCTATCCTAAAACCCAGTAAAATTCTTGCCTTCTTCAAGACTGCCTCCTTATCAGGTTGCGATCAGCAGTTTGGAGTCGGTGTATCAGTGTTTCCTTACACGTGCCAGCAACAAAGGGAAAGTACATGCTCCTGTCTCCAAATAAGAGACGTTTTCCATATGTGCACTCCCCATTCTGTCCTGCCTAATGGCTATACATTAAGATATTATGTGGGAAAGATCGCAACGTTTTGTAGCATATGTCTGCACAAGCGAGAAGCATGTCTCACACCTGTTTCTTGGCTTCGGAAAATTATTCCTCATACCTCTCTTACAGCCTGGCTGGATTGCAGAGCTGCAGGCTTTGAATGGTAGGCCAGGGCAGCAAAGCAAGTCTTTACCTGCTTAGAGTGACAAGCTGTGTGAAAGTCTGTGGTCCCTTTCCCAGTCTTGTGCTCATCGGGAAAGGGTTTCTTGTGAGAAGGTAGAGGCCAACCCCTTTCAAAACAACACTGACAAATGAGTTCTAAACAAAGCTTATGATTAAGTAAATGGAGAAATACTTATGATATATTTTATCATTGGAAATTCAGAGAGATTGTCTGAAATACAGGCTGTTTTCCCTTAAAAAATGTAAGCAGTACTGGAGCAGGATTGCATCTGTCACAGATAAAAATGCTCTATTTATGCCTTATTGTAATCTATTCACTAGCTTATGGTCCTTGTGTCCTTCAGGGAGTGTCAGAAACCCATGCAGTGTTCCCGAGAGCTACATTTTGCATTTGGACCTCCGATTCTGTTGACAGATGTGTACAATCACACACAGCAGTCAGACAACTCCCTCTTGACTCTGTATCTGAGGAAGAGAGAGAGGGCAAATTATTGTAGCTGAGGTCAGCATTAACTTAAGCTCAAAATAACTCCCTCCAGATCCACCTGTTTCAGACAGAAGCATGCGAATAAGTGGTGGTCTTTGGTGAATTCCAGCCACTTCCCCATTTCACAACCCATTTTGGGGCCCTGCCATCACAGATGCAGACAACACACATGTACTCAATTAAACAAAAAAAAGCTACAATCAGCCTGATAAATGAAAAAAAAAAACCAAATATAGCCATCACTCTGCAAGTGTAATGTAATGGATTAGTAAACACATATTACCCACTTCTTATATAAGCATTCAATATGTAAATACAGGCATTTTCCTGGACGCTTTGGGAAAAAGATTATTAATTTATCAAGAAAACTCCATTTAAAAAAGAGACCGATGATTGCATTCTTGTTAAATTAAACAAAGGTTTCTGAGAAGACACCCTTTAAACAGAAGAGCTTCCAGTTTTTCTTAGTTTCAATTGCTGAGAGTAACAGCTTCCATTTCCCCTGTCGTTACATATTAAAAAATAGCTGCTTCTTTCATTCCTTGTAACAGGTCATTCCTAATAAATCTGAGTGATTCCAAGGAAATGCAGTGACTCACTAACTTTCATTCCTTGTTCCACTTATGGTCTGAGATCCACCTATCCTCCAGGACAAAGACAACTTTTTGTCTGACCACATTCAACTCAACCTCAGACTGGAGGGCTTCTCGCCTCGCTGTACCCCATTGAAGTTGTCAGGAAACACCCAGAAACGGAATCCTATTTTTGGCAGTCACAGTTATTGATACTAGAGTTTACTGGATGGTGTTTCCCAAGCCTTTTGCCACTGCTTCTCTGACAAAGATGCCTGGGGTTTAAGCAAAGTTTCTCAGAGGAGCCTGGGAAGCAAGAATGGAACTCTGCTCTTGAAACTGTTATCATTCTTGAAATAACCTTTAACAGCATAGATCTGTTCTCCTTTATATCCACTTAAACTGAAGTTTAAACTTTCAAGGACTGGGAAATTTTTCCTGACTAACCACAAAGCTTCTTATAGCTGGAGGCCAAAGCTGAAGGGAGATATCATCACGTTAACCTCAGGCAGTTTTGATACTTTTGTTGGCCATATCCTCAGAAAATGCTGGTATTAGCATCTCTGACTTAAAATACAGAGAATTGAGGCTCCCTCACAGCAGGTAAACAATCTGTGCAACTGGGCACAAATGCTGATAACAACACCTTCTTCCAATTAGGAATCAACAAAACAGACTCTGTCAGCAAAAATTCTTGTAAGGATATTCCTTAAGGCTTTTTCACATTCTTTAGAAAACACAAACATTTGTACCATGCAGTATCCCCAAATATGACAGCTGCCCACAGGAATACTTAAGCACTGCTTTTTTGTGAAACTGCACAGAAGAGATTCCCTGGTGCTGTAACAGCTAGCCCTTGACATCAGAGCCAGAGGGATACACCTGCATGAGAGGCACAGATAGATATGCAAAGATACAGAACTGCAGCCTCTCTGGGAAAGGGAGTTTGCAAGGGTAAGCCAAAACTTCTGTTCAGACATTTTCATTTTCAGAAAGCTGTTTGAATGGAACGTACTTGAAAAACAGATGTGTTTTTGGAACAGATACAAGTATCAAATGAGGGTGACATGTAGGTCTGATATTGCACCATCAGAAGCATCCTACTCTTGGTCCCCTTCTGTCTGAGCAGAGGGCTGGCTTCTAATGCTGCAGAAAGACATGAGTGCTCCTAGAGTTATGCAGAACACAAGTTTTGCAGATCATTTTTTATCAATGTATACACAGTTCCCTAGCACAGGCAATACATGGTTTGACTGACAGAGCTGCTTGGCCCACATGTCAGCCTCTTGGTGATGGTGCATCCTGTGGGTCTGTGACTCCATCTTCCCCGAGGTCAAATTCATGGTCTTTGGCAGCAGGTGTACACAGTGCACATGCAAAGCAATTGGATTTCAACCTTGCACTGGGGTGTTGAGGAAGAAATAAAGGGAACCAAGGAGTAACTAAGACCATGAATTAGTGGACTCATGATGAAACAGTCATTGAGCTTATTTGATGCGTGTTCTTAACCTCTGCAAGCTCATGTGTGAATGACATCAATGACTCTTGTAAGAACTACTGAGGAAAATTTTCTTGAGGCAAGATGAGGCTCAAACGATAAAACACACCATCCAACAAAGGTAAAAAAAATGACTGAAGAAAAGAGTCTACAAGGCTCATTACTTGAAGTCAGCATTGGTAAAACTGGAAAATGTTTTTTTTTTTTTTACAATGTGCAGCATGGCCACCTTTTTATATTGCCTGAAGGGATATTCCCACTGCTCATTGGATACAAAGGGCACTGGTAGAAGATGAAAAGCTCTTTCTGGGGCTAGGGGCACTTGGAGGGCCTGTGGTGATAGCAGGAGAAGGGCCATGGCGCAGTGACCTGGTGAAACGACCTCACACTCCCTCAATGCAGTTGACCTTGAGAAATTCAGGCCAGAATTTTAGTGGTGTGCTAAGAAGAAGCAGTTTTCCTAGCAAAGGGTAGCAATATTACCTCTGAGAGACTTGGGTTCAGTGGCAGGGAATGGAGTTTGACAATAACAGTTTTTAACAGCCAGTTTGGCTGTGATCCTGACAGCCATTTCTATCAAACCGGGCTGAATCATCTCCAGTACAGCTCTGTCTAGGCAAGAGGCATAAGATTTACAATGATCCCTTGGAACTGTTTAGTAAGTGTTTTGTAAATGCCTCCTTTGATTTGCATATAACCTTCTTCAGTGGAGATACCGAGCAGCAGCAGTCTGTGAACTGAGTAAAAAAAGAACTAATCTCCTTTTTGGAGGCAAAGGCCTTTACTGGAGCTCACAGTAGGAATAGTCCCTTCAATTATAGTAATGATCGTGATTATTTTGAAAGTTGATAGCTCAGCATGCCTATGTCTATACCAAAAGCCTGCATAGGATGTCTGGACAGTAGCCCAAGTAGGGGAAGGAAAACTTCAGTCAGTATGGCTAAGAGACCCAGCCAAGTCCCCAGAATTAGTTGCGACCCAGATAGCAAAGGTAGTTCAGGATGAATACTTGTTTTTAGATGTGAGTAAAAAGCTTAGACACCCCTGCCTTGTCCCAATGACTGACTCACAATATTGAAGAGGGCTGGACTGAGTGGTAACCATTCTGTATCAGCAACATCTGCCCTTATGCAAACAGTATGGCCATATTTTTTTCCCCAGAGTAATTAGCAGGTTCACAACCTTCAACAATGAGCAAGCAGAAAGAGAGTTCATGTGTATTTTCTGCAATGAGTTTGCTTTCCTGGAGGAAGACCCATTGGTAAGTGTGGAGCCCTTAAATGTTCAAGATTTTTCAGGGATGGGGTTAAAGTTCCTTTTAAACATGGGGTTTATCACCCAGATCACCTGAGAACCCACTCTGTGCATATTCGTGACCTTCAGTGGTTGAAGCTTGTTTTTTCCCATGCATGCACAGGGCGTAGAATGAGGAAATAGCTGCAGGACAGTATTTTTGGGGTGCAATGGTAACAAGAGACCTTCAAGGACATTACATAACTAGTAAGGATTATTTTAATGGTCTCTCTCCCAATAAAAATGTAGTAATGTGAAAAAAAGAAAAAGAAATAAGTGTGGCTAAGTGGTGGAAGATTGAGAAGAAATGTTTTAAAGAGGAGATAGAAGGCAGTCTGATATATAGCAGAGATGTGAGGTGTGACTGCTGAAAACCCTATTAGTCTTTGTAGGCTTTATGAAAGTGGGACATTGCATAAAGTGAAATCCTAGAGACCCTTCTAAGGACACAAACAAAGTCAAAGGTAAAGTTAAGAAAAAATCTTAGGCTGTCTGATCTTCATCAAAGCAGAGAACAAGAACAACCTCTGGCTGGCAGGATCCAGGACAGCAACAGCACATGGAAGGGCAAGGAAATAAAAAGGTGCACATTCAGACCCTACAGCAAGAAGCATCAGCTTGCTGCAAGCAAGGAAAGAATCAAAATCTGTAAAAGGTTTTATTGAATAGAATGAAAAAGATGCACAATCAGGAGTTAATAGTAAGGGATTGTTGCAGACACATTTCATACCATTGAGGACCTCTGCAGTTTCTTTTGATTTAAAAAAGAGCTCTTTGGTGTAGCAGTCCAGAATATTTCTGTTGAAAAATACTCAGTCATAGAAATGGTTTCAGCAAAAGTATTTAGATTTGTATGCACACATGTGTGCATGCGCATGCCTGTGCATCTTTGGATTGATGTGGATGAAATTTCCCAGAGAGCAAATCAGAGGTTTTGAACTGATCTACTTTTCAGCACTAGTGCTCATTTTACAGACTTCTGTTGCTTTTCAAAGATTCCTGCTGTAAGCAGATTAGTTGTAACAGTTCTACACTCCTAAAGTTCTTGTATACTAAGAGGATTTTTTTATACCCTATTGATGATTTCTGTGATTCTTTTTTTGCTTTTATTGAGAATATTAAAAGAAAACCATACAGGAGTTAAAAACAGTCTGGTTTGATTTTCACAGATCTTTGTGCCTGGAAGCTGCCAGAGATACCTTTGTTATGAAAGAAAAGAGGAAGCACCTTGTGTATTGCCCTTGGAAATTTCCACTGACACATACACAGCTATTTCTAATTGCACATGCTGCAGCCATGCAATGGAAACACAAGTCCCTTCTTTTTTCTTCATCATAATAACGGCAAGTGGATGACATAGCTGAAATATATCAGTGATAGTCTTGTTATAACCATGACAGTACAAGGACATGGGTAAGACAAGGCATTTGTTTAGAGCTGTCTTCACAAACAAGCAGTCTGGTTTTGTGTTCATGTCTTCCTCCAATATTTTCTCTGAGAGTTTCCCTGGCAGAATGAAGGGGCATTTTGGAATGGTGGATGCTGAGTGTCTCACTACTCTCTGTAACTCTGAGACTTTCCCCTACAGGCTGTCTTTTATTAGACTAAATGGTGTAACTGGAAAAGATTATACAAGGTTTCTACCATATAGCACCTTTGCTAAGTCTGAAATGCAGCATCTGACTTCAGAGCTAAAAGCAAACCAAAACCAGCTGCTCAGAATCTGGTCCCTCCATACACATTTATCCCGTATCATAACACTGCTTTCAGTTATTTCCTCTAGCTGAAGTCAGTTAGTGTGATACCGAAGCCTGAAATATTTGCCCAAAAGACACTGTGGTGTCTGGAAGAGAACAGGAGTAACAAACAGGCAAAATTTCCTGCTCTAGAAAGCAGGCAAAACTTAATGGGTAGTGATGGTGAGCTCAGTTATGTGCACAACACTGGGAAGTACTTAGATACTAAGAGCATAACTACTTAGGCAAGCATTATACATACATCACTTCATTTATATACATTTTGAAGGGAACAACCCTGCAGCAAGTAAAGTGATGTTACAGTGTCTATTACGGTGGAGTTCTTTTCTTGGGACACCTCCCTTCATTAAAAATAAGACCAGCATGGCTCAGCAGCCTACTGCTCTGCCTCTTTAAAAGCAAACACCTAAGCCTTCTCAGCATCTTCAAGTGTTCCTCTTTCTTAATAGGTTCCCTGACTTTTTGCTTTCCCCACACTCAACCAATTAAAATGTTCTGGCTCTGGACATGGGAAGCTGTGAACAGCTGTGAGTCCAGCTTTCCAGCCTGCTGCCGTGACGGCTGGAGCTGCTGGTAAAAACCTTGGAAACAGATTTTTAATTTAGATTTTTGGCTAAGCTGTGGCCTATTTTAAGCCTTTAAAGATACTCTGGATCTCTTGCAGATCTCCATCGTCTTGAAGTCAACTCTGGGCAGCAGCACAACTGAGCTTCCCAGCAGCACCCCAGGTGAAAGCCCAGGGAGAAGGGATTAGGACCCTGTGTGTTGTTTTACTTGTTAGCACAGAGGACAGAGTAGTTTCAGTTTCCAGACTTTCCACAGAGGTAGACCCTCTACTGTTTTGTCTTTTTAATGGAAATTTAATGTATCATTTTCTTCTCTCTGGATGTGTTAACAGACACAGAGATATGCAGCTTTATAAACAGACCCATGAATGAATATCCAAAGGAGATAAAGGTGTAAAGAGCTTTCCCTTGTCCTCTCCAGAACATGTCCCAGCTCTTAAAGTGTCTCTGCTGCCTACCTTGCTGCCTCATGGGACCTCATGGCCAGGCTGGGGAGGGAGCATCCAGGGCCTGGCTGCCCTCACAGACCCTCTGAGTCCTGGCAAAGGGAGTGGTTCTTTTTTCAAGACGTCTGTGAACAGTCCTGTTATAGGACATCACAGCACTGTTACTAACTCTCTTCCAGGAAACCCTGGTATTTTGTAGTAAGGTCCCCCTAGCCCAGCACTCTGCATCTGGCAAGGTAAGAGGAGGTAGTGGGCTGGGGAACCATATGAACCTGACTGTTAATTGCTGGTCAAGATGATTAATTCCCAGTCAGGCATATATTTGGTTGTGAAATCAGAACGGTTTTGTGAAATCGGAGTAGTGAAATTCTCTGCTGGATTTTAAAAACAGTAAGGCCAAGGATTGAGCTTGTTTAAAACAGTTTATGAGGTGACTGGGTTTATGTGGTGTGGCAACCTGTGAGGAGGGGCCTCATGTAGCTGGGCTACAGCTGCCCTTCTCCACCCTGTAGCCAGGTGAGCCAGCCCCTCTAGGGTGGATTGTGCAGCCGCCTCATCCTTTGCCAGAGACAAAGATATGCCAGGTCACACTGTCATAGCATAACAGTGCTCTTCTGACAGAAGCAGTCTCTTTACAGAGGAAAAGCACTTTACCTCATCTATCACACAGGGCAAGCAGAGACATCAAATATCAAGTTTTCTCCATCATCAGTGAGTGAGGTCGGAGTTTATATCAGAAACTAAGGAAGATGGTCTGAACATGAACTGTGCTCCTCTTCTTACCAGCTCAAGTGTTAGGGCTTAAACATGCCTCGGCTCAGATATGTTCTTGGTACTTAGTTGCTCTGTGCCTTGTTGTCCACAAATGGAAATCCTGAGATGATGACAGTGTTGAAGGCCTGTGACAGGTATAAAACATCACTCGTTTGCCCTGGATGGTACTACCAGTTGAGCTCATTTACGCAGAAAATATACTGTTTCGTTTAACAGCCTGCAATTGGGCTGACATTTTTGGCACCAGGCAGATTAAAATACATGCAGTGTTGTTAATTGTCAATTACTATTCCTCTCTTTTGCTGTTAACAAGGAAGCACAGATCTATTATTCATATATAAAAGCACCTGGTAACTAATACATAGCACCGACCTGTAGACTGTGTTGTTTTCTGCCATCAGGCATGGCAGTGGAAGCTGAGGCATAGTTACATTCAGTGACTTGCTTTTATTTGTGCAGAGTGACTGAATGAAGATCATGAATCAATTTGCTACAGCAGTTCTACAAACCCCTCCTCAAACCTAACACTTACTAAGATTGTATTCTTCTCAGTTGGACTTTCTTACAGTTGTGTCTTGGTGTTAGTATACTGTCATTCATTCCTATAAGGAAAATGCCAACAGCCAATTTATGTATGTTAGAATGAGACGGGCTAGTTAGAAGGTGTCCACTGTGATTCAGCATTTGGTGAACTGTTAACACATTTCTTTTTGGCTGACGGTGCTTGCTGTAACTGGAAGTCTAATTGGAGTAAGAGATTTGCACAAATATACTACCCTATAAAATTTGATTTTGAAATCAATGTATAGTATAGTCAGTATAGTATGATGTCTTTTAAATAGTATTTGTTTTTTAAATAGTGTGCTAAAATTCATACAAAAATAAATAAATCTAGGGGATGTGAGATAATACAGCTGCACAGCAGCTTGTAAAGCTCTGCGGGTCTAGGCAAGTAAAGCAGAAATCTCATGACCCTCTGACCTAGTAACTCTCTCAGTAATGAAGAAATGTGTAATAAAGGCTTTCAAAGGGAGCCAAGACTTGTGTGCTGCAGATAGCCTTGGTTAGGATCATATTTTAACATAAATTTTCATGTAGCTTCTCCTCACCAGACTGTAGCACTGCCTGACCATGCAAGGTAACGTTCCTTATCAGCTACAGCCACTTGCCCACTCCATTACTGTGAGCTGGCCTGTGGCCTCTTTTCTGAGGACCTGCTTCTGTTCTGTTTTGGGATTTGGTTGGAGAAGTGAAGATGTTTCGGCCTCAGGAGGGATGTTTGGGAAAAAGGTGGGATTATGGTTGAAATGGACCAGAAATTAGGAGCTGATGCTCAAGGGCAAAGAGGTAGAAAGGCAGTGTTGCAGATATGGAAGTTAGAAGTGAAGTCATCAAGGGATATAAAACACAAACCAACAGCTAAAAATAAGGTCAGGATCCCAAAGAATATGATGATCTTTAGCCAGTAATTTTCAATGAAAATATATATATAACACCCTTCCAAGAGGACAGCTACAATCAGGGATGAAGTAATTTCACAAACAAACACAGAGATCAGCTCTTCAGGCTAGAAGTGAGGAGCATGGTCCCCACCAACCTTGAGATAACCTTGGAGTAATGTCCAGACTGGAAGGGAAACAACAGAAGTAAATGTGACTTGGCACTGGCCATTGCCAAGGGAATGTGATATGTCAGACTCATTTCTAAAAATTCTGTCTCTAGCTGCCTAAATTATCAAGGACCAAAGTGCAGACAGTTCATGTGCAGACCTCACAGGATGGGGCATGAGCTCACAGTGGCTTCCCAAACCTGTTCTTTGGCCTTGCCAAGTCTGTGCCCTCAAGTAAGGACCACCTGTCCCTTCTTTCCTCTAAGACATAGGCCTCTTCAGAATAAGATGGGAAATAAGTTCAGTTGGTCTTAGTCTTTTTCCTTCTTCTTCTGCCTTATGACATAAGCCTCTATTATACAGACACGGAGAGGTTGTGTGGCAGATACTGAACACACTGGTCAATAGTGGTGGTAGGCTAAAATCCTGCAACACCCCAGAATTAGTCATTTATCTTTTCATCATCATTCAGTGCATAGGCTAGGTGGTAAAGAATCAATGTAAACAAAACATGTAAATGTAACTCCCAAACAGCAGTTTCTTCCTTCTTGTGTGCAAGTTAGCCACAGGTTTGCACACAAAAGGAACAGACCACTTGTGTAAGGATATTAAGTTCTAAACTCAAAAGATTTATGGTTAAGTTATAGGATGGATAAGCTTTACCACTTTGTATTTATCAGTTTAAAATCAAAGGAAAAAGTGATTGCTTGCTTTCTGTTTTCTGAGAAATACAGTTAAGAAACAAAGGTATAAAAATGTATTGCGTCAGCAAAACAAACCATAGTAAATAGTATCTATTTGTACTCTATGTAAATTCATGCCCTAGATACACAAACACTAGTTCAGAGATTTGTTGGCAGGAGATGCAATAGACAAATACACAGGCTATTGGCAGAAGAAGTACTTCCATTATTCATTTGCCATTGATACCTAGGACTTTGATACTTTTCAAGGTAATGTACAGTCTCAAAATAAATCTTCTGTCACTACTCACTACAGCAACTGGAGCCAGTGATGTATACAAGCACAAACAGATACAAGGCCAAAAGACAGCCGTCTCTTGTTGGAACTGTTCTATTGCAGCACTGTTTTATTTAAACACTTTACACTGTTCTTTTTGAGGTTTTATCAAATTAATGGTGAAATGTCTCTGCTGATCTGTAGAGGGTCTTATGTGCTCAACATATAATAAGACCATGTCAGTAAGAGTCTGCACAAAAAAGTGGTAAGGGTGAGTGACTGACTGCATTGGAAAACATGAAGGGATTTTGTGGTTCCCTGTAGCATGGACCACAAGTACAACAAGAGCCAGAACAGAGAATAAGCAAGATTTTTTTTTTTTTTAAGTATTACCTTCCATAGACTGGACTGATGCTAAGATAAATGAAATCTCTTTTTGTCCCTGAAGGGATGAAACGGTCTAAGGTTTAATAATCTTGATCCCAATCAATTTTATTGAATAAAATCATTTTTTTCAACAATTTAGATGCAAGAACAGACTTGGAAATTGACAAAAAGAACAGTAAAATTTTCTGTTGAAGTTTTGCATACAGCAACAGCAGCAATATACATGCAAAATCACATTTAACTACAATTCCATATAGCAAAAACAGGAATGGCAACTTTGTGCTCAAGGTAGTGTTTTAAAACTTTGCATTCAGAGTTTTACCTTATATCTGAAACATGGTGGAAGGGAATCAGTGTGTGGGGTCTGAAGCGTAGCAAGGGAGACTATTCTATGGTAGAAAAATGCAGAAAAAGGTGGTTCCTACAGAGATTAATTAACTTTTTTCTTTCTAGTTAAGTGGCAGTAAAGGTCTTTTTTCCTGGCTAAAATACTAAAATGGGAAGCATTAAGTTCTTCCAAAAAAATTTAGTGATGATTTCATGTGACAATGAAAACTGAAGAAGCCATTTCTTACATGCTTCAGATCTAGTTCATAACACTACACAGCCTTTTGAATGCAGTTGTATTCCTCTGCTGTCTCTTCCTCCAAACACAGAATAAGTGAATGAATAGTAGCAAAGAAAGCAAAGGTAAACTTTTGGAGAAAAAGAAAGAGGAAAATGACAGCATTTGTGGTACATGAGGCACAGGAAGGGCCACTGCTCCCATAGTCATCATGGGACATGAAGACCCTCCGAAGAAGTAGAGTGACCAAAGAGAGGTATAGCAATCCAGACCACTATCCACAGATTCAAATTTCCTCTGTGAATCCTGTGGCTTGAAGGCTGACCTCACCGCTTCATGTTCCCCTCCTCCACTAGCACCCACATCAGCAACCATTCTCACATGGATGTGACAGATTACTTTAAGAGCACCCCTTCTCTTCTGCCAGACCTGCTTCTATACAGGAGAGACAGAAAATGGCATTTGGATACTCAGATGAGTTGGCTGGGGGCTAGAATAAGCAGTTTAGCATGCTTAAGATAATTGTTTATGTGGTTCTAACTCCTCCAGGGTTTGATTAACAAGAAACCCCTCAATTTTCAAAAAGCTGATGAGGGAAATTGACAGAATGTAGCTTTAATCTAAACAGGGAAAATACTGTTTTTTAAATTAATTTTACTGTTCCCATCATTTGCTGTGAGAAAGAAGCAACAGTCAGAGTCTGTTTAGTAACAGTTTTTGAGCAATATTTCTTTCAAGAAATAGATGTTTGTCCTTCAAAATCCTTTGAACACTATCCAGGTCATTGTGTCATTTGAAATCACTGTGTTTATGGATCTTATACATTTTAATCCACCATTCACCAGAGTATGTAGATACCATGATTCAACAGCCTAAGTAAGAATCTGTGCCATGGGATAAATTTCTGGTCCATCTTCTCATGAGTCAAAAAAGTTTGCCCACTTTGGCTGGGGAGTTACTGGTCCTGCCTGCTCTCCTGCATGCCATGCTAAGGATGTCTTTTTTGTGCAGTGTAGCCATTTCTACTGAAGACACACCCAAGTGGTCTTGCTACACCTCTAGTAACTGGGCCATAAGCAAAAGCTAAGGCAGCTGCTCCAGTTTTGATCTTAGCACTGCTAAGTCTTTTAATACAAACAGTAAAATCACTGCCCATGCAGGGGGACAAATAAAATTTTTCCGTCATTTAAATTGCAGATGCTATTGATAGATGTCAGGTGAAACATGGAATAGTTGTTCAGAGGAGAATTTTTGCACTTCAGCATTAGTATTTTGAAATAGGATGTCAAATTCCTGTAGGACAATACATTCCCAACAAGTGGTACAACATTATTAGGAGCTTAACTTCCACTGGTCTAGTACTGGTTGGTTGCAAGCATGGGATCAACTGAAAGGATTCTTATAGAAAATCAGAAGCAAACAACCAAATTTACATGCAAGTGGGAAGCCTCTTTAGTCAGACAGTGCAGCAACCAGAGAACCCGCACTGAGGTTTTAAGATATTTGCTAACATATGTACAAACAAATAATAAAAAAAAAATTACTCATCAGGGAGGTCCACAGGGCTTCCTCAAAGCTTACATGTCATGTGGGCTTAGGTCATCTCAGCAGTGGGTACTCTTGCCTCTGTGTCTCATGGCAATCAGAGCAACTAACAAACTCAGGCAGGGTCTGGTAGCTAAATAATAAATACTTCTTTTATCCTGACCAAGGAAAAAGTGCTGACACGGAGGTGGAGCTGATCTCTTCTGATTAGTGGAGAGAGGATGCAGATGTGGATTCATATGGCAGCTGAAACACCAGGCAAAATGGTAGGACTCTGCTTCTGAGACTGCCTCTGTCTTCCCCGTGTACCACATAGCCTGGATGATTACCCAGTTTGGTTTCTTGTTGGTTTTTAAGGGATTTTTTTTGGTTTTTTTTTTTATTATTATTTCCTGCACTGTCCTGCCTTTTTCTTTCTCTCCTGTGCCCCCATTACCTCACTGCTTGCCGCCTCCCCTGTACTAGGAAGTTTTGGCAAGAAGCTTTGTTTCACATGAGATGGCTATGAGCCACTAGCACTCAAGGTCTGTTTTGGCTGAGCACCACCACCTTCCTCAATATCACAAAGCCCTGAAACTTCCTCTGGCTAGCAACACAAAGCCAAAAAAGGCATAGCTTTTCTCCTGCCCTGTGGTGTATTGCAGTGTCTGCTCTGTCCTTGGCTGTGAGCTTCAGTGGGAAAGACTGAGCTGACTGAAACTCTAATTGCCATTCCGTGTCTCTGTTTCTTTCAGAAGCACCTTCCCACTGTTCATCCACATGTAAGTAAGTAGGTGGAGGAGCATGCTCAGAAACCTCATGCTTCTGCTGGGCTGAGACACAGATGCTGGAAGTCCCCAGCCGCTGGGGAGAGTTGTGCACACCCTTTGCCCACGAAGGGGAGGAATGGAAAGGCTTCTGAAGAGCAGCATGGGCTGTGAAACCCTAGGAGTAGAAGGACTTCTAGGCCATGTCAACATCAGCCCTACCTAAGAGCTACTCTCCAGAAGAAAAACCAGGAGATGCCAATTGATATGCCCAGTGAACAAGAGCTTCACATCTTCGCAAGCAGGGATCCCACCATCTCCTAGCTGTCACAGTAAGGAAAGCAGAGGGAAACTCCAGTGCTTGCAGTGCTAAGTTAATGGTTGGACTCAATGACCCTAAGGGTCTTTTCCAACTTAAATATTTCTATGATTCTATGATTCCTGTGGCACTTACTCCCTTACGATTATGATGGTCTTGGTAGCCATGTGCCAGCCTTCCTGCTATGCAGGTCCTTCTTCTGGCTGCCCCTTACCTAATGTTTTTGTGCTCTTACCTCATTCAGCTTCACAGCAGTAGGGATAGCCTTCTGAAGCAGTTTTCCCTGCACATCCTGTCCTCAGTATGGCCTCTGTTACAACTACATAGCAAACTTAGCTAAAGTACTCAAAGTTCCCTTTGTGCTACTTCTGCAAACTTATGAAGTCCCTTATATTTTCTTACCAAAATTCAGGACTTTTTTCAGATTAAAAAATGAGTGAAAAGGAGAGGAAGGCAGATAAATAGAAGTGAAGCAGTTCCGTAAGCTTACTGTAAATTTGTTTTCAGAACATTACAAAACTCTTAAAGCAGAAGATAAAGATGTTATAAAAATCTGGATATAATAGCACCTGTATGTGTACCTAGAGTTCTGTTTCAAGTGCCACTGCCCATGAGGGGCTATGAATGCTCCAAGTACTACCCTCTGCTTACACAGTACCTCCTGCTAAATAGTCTTGCCTCTTCCCTGACATTTCTGTAGTTTCAATGACCACAGTCATGTCTTTTGAGAATTACAATCTGCATCACCACACACAAGATCATGAAGAACCATCACATGAATACAAAATTTCTGTAGCTAGAACTGCATCATAATACAGCCTTGGTGTCTGATGCCCTTAGAAACTCAGAAACCAGCATGTTCAAATAACTGTCATGTGTTTGTAAGCCTGAAGTCTACTACTTGTTTGCTACAGTATCCATTCCTGTTCCTGTTTTGCCCTGGCTTCAAACCAACACCCCTTTTTCATGCTTATACCATCGAAGTGAAGCAAATACAAACAAGCATTGCTGTGCTGTGTTTTTAAGGAGGACTTAAATACATTGGGAACATCTTCAATGAGGACAGAAAATGTGGGAGAGTATGTGCTTTCATGTGGCATCACACTAATTAATGGAAAATGGATGCAGAGACAATGGTACTGTGGGAAGCTAAGCTCTAAGCATATGCAAGTCCCTGGACTCATCAGCAGCTTTCTGTAACACATCATTCCTATGTTACGTGGTTAGGACGTACTGTATAGAGCACTGAGGCATTTGGTTGAACAGTACTGATGGCTTTTAATTTTATGTAATTGTTTTGGGTGGGAAGAATCTTTGTTCTGCAGCACAGGAAAGACAGGTAACCTGCACGAAGCATGGAGATCACAGAGAGAAATCTGAATAAGGGTCTTAAGCATGGACTGAAGAGGTGGCACATGTGTAAGGCTGTCATTCACCCTAATTGTTGAAAGAGTATTTCACTTTGAATACTCATCTGCAGGTCAAATTCTTCACTTCCTTAAAACATTAAGCCTCAGCTTCGCTATCTCCATGCTTGCAGAGGATGCATCTTCGGGGTGCACTCACACAGTACGATACTACCCTTACAGCCAGCTGCTTTGCCAAAGCTAGTACATTGCACTCACACAGCTGGGTTATTCCCAAGGCTTAAGCTCTTTTGATCAGATCTGCCTCTGCCTAATGTATCCCTTTGCTACACTCATACATAACGAAAACCTGTAAGGCACCTTTGAAGGGTAGAGAGGCTCTCCGATGGGATCTGAACAGGCTGGACCACTGGGCTGAGTCTAATGGCATGAGGTTTAACATGGCCAAAAGCTGGGTCCTGCACTTGGGGTACAACAACCCTATGCAGTGCTACAAACTAGGGGAAGAGTGACTAGGAAGCTGCCCAGAGGAGAAGGACCTAGGCTTGTTGGTTGTTCAGCTGACTGAACATGAGCCAGCAGTGTGCCCAGGTGGCCAAGATGGCCAATGGTGTCCTGGCTTGTATCAGAAACGGTGTGACCAGTAGATGCAGGAAGGTTATTCTCCCTTTGTACTCTGCACTGGTGAGACTGCATCTTGAATCCTGTGTTCAGTTCTGGGCCCCTCACCACAAGAAGGATGTTGAGGCTCTGGAGTGAGTCCAGAGAAGATTGATGAAGCTGGTGAAGGGGCTGGAGAACAAGCCCTACAAGAAAGAGCTGAAGAAACTGGAGTTGTTTTGCCTGGAGAAGAGGAGGCTGAGGGGAGACCTTATTGCTCTTTACAACTACCTGAAAGGAGGTTGTAGAGAGGAGAGAGCTGGCCTCTTCTCCCAAGTAACAGACAGGACAAGAGGGAATGGCCTCAAGCTCCACCAGGGGAGGTTCAGGCTGGACATTAGGAAAAAGTACTTCATGGAAAGAGTCATTGGGCATTGGAACAGGCTTCCCAGGGAGGTGGTTGAGTTGCATCCCTTGAGGTGTTTACAAGAGGAGCGTATGAGGTGCTGAGGGACATGGCTTAGTGATTGATAGGAATGGTTGGACTCGATGATCCTGGTGGTCTTTTCCAACCCAGTGATTCTGTGGTTCTGTAATTCTATGATTCTGTGAAGCAATATTCCACCTCTCCACAGACTTAGTTTCTGAGGCATTTTGGCCTCTGTTTTATGATTCTGAGTCCTTGGTTCTCACTTTGACGACTATTTAATCAGGTTGTTTAGTCTGAAACAAAAAAATCTCAAAATGGCTCCAGAGGCAGCTCACAACTAATTGTAATCTATCCACGTATCACTTCTTCATGGTAAGAAATTACTCTGCTCTGTTTATGATATTCTAAATTTTCAAGTAAGAAAACACAGATGCTAGTTTAAAATGAGAAAAGAAAGTCTAATGAACAGCTGCTAATCCAATCAATCCCATTACTTAATTTGGTGTTCAGGTTACATATACACGTCAGTAACCTGATGTGTAATATCAAATATCAGAAAGACATTTGGAATCCAGGAAATTCAGAACTCATATTTAATTAATAAGAAAATGAATAACACCAAATAACTCAACAGAAAGTATGTGGAAACTCTCAGCTTCTTCATAGAATAAGGAGGTAGAAAATTCCATAAATATTGAAATACCTTAGGTTATTCAGAACAAGGAACTTAGCTGGTTCTGCCCAAAATGACAGAAGCAGAGCAGCAGCATTCATCCATACTTTAATTTTAATCATATGTGCTGTGTTGAAAAAGATGTTATTGATAAACAGTTCCAATTTTTCTCATGTACTGGAGTCTAGCACAATTGCATGCATCTTTTCATTTTGGAAAATGCTCTTCTTTTTTTAAACAGACGGATAAAATACCATCCCTGTGGTACATACAAGTTAATGGATTTCACACTTGGTGAGTTTACACCTGGTGGGTTTTCAGAGTAGCTTATCAGGCTGATAAACAATACTGTTTCTCTGTCCTTAGAAGTAAGAAAGGAGTTAAAAATTAAAATACCTTAATTGCTCATAGACTCCAAGAGTGGTGTTGATGCTGATGTAAGGGAAATGTGCGCATAGTCTACCTCTCATATTAAGGACTGATAAAACTAAAAAACCCCACAGACATGCACACACGTACACAAACCCCTGCTGTTGCAAATTCAAATCAAAACTGCTTCTACGTGCAGTTTCACTTCTCTGTACAGCTGGGAGGATGAGGCCTAAGCATTGCTGGAGGCTGTCAGTCACTGAAAGCCAACCCTCAGGGACCATAATGACCCAAACCCAACTGTTCAGTAAAGGGTACTAAAGGCAAAGGTTTCTGAATAATGCTGTCTTCCTAATTACTTAAGGATTTCTGTCTTCAACAGACTGATCAATTCTCTTTTCAGAAACTGCGGTAAGGGAACAGCTTGATGAATCCGATCATGTTTGCTTTCCTTGAATATCTGCAGTGGCAGAAGCTGTTCCTCATCCTAGTGGTTCAGTCTGAGAACAATAAAGCCCCAGCTGGAGGGTGCTATATATACTTAAGCATCCAAACATCAGATGTTCTTCTGAAAGGTATCTATAAAGCACCTCAGCCTCTTGTATTTGCAAGTTCAGATTAAAATCCCATGACAGTAAGCTTTTCTCTGAAATTTCATAAAAAGCCTGCTCCTTAACAGGTCAGAATTTCTCTGTGAACTATCTTGACTGCTGTTCCAAAGTCTAGCCCTTTTTTGAACGCTGTGGTACCCCTTAACTTTGGGAGCTCCTGCAGTGGCACATCCACGTTTCATCAAGCTGTGGCTGGAAATGGATTCCTTAATCAGAAATATATAGCCTATTATTTCCAGAGTCTCTTCCCTTTTCCCTTTCTGCTATAAAAAGAAAGAACAGAATGCCCTGAAATTCTTTCAGTGTACCAGCGGTTTGCGATATTTTTAGTTCACATTCCCCTTTCCATTTTGTATGCATTCATCCCTCCCTCCAGTTCTTACATACAGAGTGTACTCTGACCTGTCCTGGTGCTCTGTACCCCAGTCTCCAGATCTGACATGTAAGCCATCTTCTCCGCTACAAAGAAAACCTGTGATCCACACTGCAGTGAAGGGAGTCTGACTTCCCTCTCCCTAGCCAGGTCAATCTGCCATTACCCCCTACATGGCAAGCTTCTGCCTGCCTGTCTCTGCCCACACAGCCCCACTCCTTCCAGCTATGCTCTGCTGTCTCCCAACATCGGAGGTCCCAAAAAATATGTCTTTGCTGAAGTGCAGCTCTCTGTGTTCTATGTACCCAGCTCTGCCTGAGTGACAGACGCAGCCTCTGTAAAACATCCTCTTGACAGGAGTTGCAGAGAAAGAGGGGATGGGCATGGCGAGGAGGTAAGACCTCACCCACACCCACAGGCACTGGTGCAACCACAGGGCAACTTCTGATCCCACAGCTATTCCATCTACCACCCCATCTTTCTCTGTCCATCCAGGCTCTCTCCCCACAACCTGTCCCTGTGGCTCAAGGAAAGTACTTCACTCTTCATCCTGCTGCCTGGGAAGCAAGGGCAGCTGGGGTGCAAGGAGATAGGAGATGCAATGGCTGGTGGAGGATCTAGGGCCCCTGTTCCTCCCTCCCCAGCCCTGAGATCTGTCCTCAGCTTCAGCTCTATGCCTCACCCCTTCATGCAAATGATTCCCAGCAGCTGGGTGATTCCTAAGTTGCTCACCAGAACTTCTTCCCTACTTGCATGCCATTATTTATTTGTTATTCAAAGCATGTTGGCTTTGAAATTTTTTATTCAAAGTATTTTTGCTTCTGCAGTTTGCCTGGGCAAAGTGAAACTGTAGAAGCAGGCTCAGACACATCAGTCTCAAAGCTGAGACAGTTGTACTCTTTTAAGGAAACTTATGCAGTGATAGACCTCCAGAATGAAACTGCCTCATAATTAACATTCATTAGACGTACTTAGGTTAGCATGTAGCCCCAGACATATAGGTTGACATTCAGTGAATGAGTATGGCTGTGCAAGTACTAAACAGATGTTCAGTCATTTCAACTCTTGATGAGTTAAAGTCAACTTTAATGGCAGTCTGCATTTACAGGTTGGCCTGGTTTGTAAGAATGATTCACAAGCAATTTTTCAGCTGAAGGGATGGGATTTGATTCTGTTTCAGTGAAAAGATAGAAAAGCTCTCATTGCTTTTCCTTGTGCTGAATGGCAAGAAGAAAGGAAAAAAGAATAAAAGCGATTTCCCATGCCATGGCTAATCATTGTAAAAAGACTCATTTCTGATAAGTTTCATAACTTCCATAAAACTAAAAAATAGGAGTATGAGTTTTATACAAATCTTTGTAAAATGTTTTCATTTACTTAAAGGAAAAACCACATAATTTCAATTGAAAAGAAGAATTTTTCAGGCTTTTATAGGCAGAAGAAGAGTTTTATAATGGAAGTCCCAGAGCAACCTCAGCTGATGCTTTTTGTACCAAGGCATGATAGAAAGAGGAAAAGCTCGGGTTCCACATACACTAAAAGCACATTTTTAACAAACTGTTCTTTATTGTACTGAATCACACTGTTTATATGACTTCCCCCTCTACAAACAATTACATGTGCTTTGGACAGAGAAAGGAGGAACAAAGAAATGAAAAAAAAGTCAAAAATAAATGAACTCAGATCCATTTAACTGAGAAAATCAACACATGCTGTACTTCAAAACTCTTGGAAGGGACTACAGAATAGCTCCATTAGATGGGTTAATGCATAGAAATCAGATCAACTGAGGCAAAATACTTTGTGAAATCATAGAAAATACCAGCCACTAGAGCTCTCTTTCCTTCCTTCTGATACATCCTGCCTAGAATTAACAACATGAGGCATTTATTCTGGAACCTTTAAACACTGATGGAGCCATAACCCATTTCAACTTGCAACCTTCTCATCAGCCCTTTCTCCATGTGTATTCCCTCTTTCTTCTCACTCTGCTGCTGAATTGACACTTTTTATGCAGCACAGCAGACTCATGGTTTTCTCATGACAGTCACTGTTTTGGGCCATAGAGAGCCAATGAGAAAGATGAAGCACATTAAATCCTGAACCACTCCTGCCATGTATTTCCCTTAGCAAAGAGAAGATTTCCGTTTGGCAAAGAAAAGAAGAACTGCAACCTTGAAAACCTACTTGCCAGGCTGTTCTGAAGCCACAGTGCCTTGAGAACACATGGAGCCATTGATGCCTTCCTCTGGTTTTGTCCACCAGCCACTAATTATGAGATGTAGAACCACAGGATGTTTTTAGTGTTTATCTGACTGGCATTAATTACTCTGCAGAACTCACTCACAAGAAGGGGGATTTTCTTCTCTAGACAGAAAGCTTGTTGCACAGGTCACACAGAACCCAAGGAGCTTATGGGCAAGAATACAGTGAAGCATGAGATGGACTTAATTTCTGCACAGTTTGCTTGCCTATGCTGGCACAAAGGGGAAAGAAACACCTGGGTCTTGCTACTTTAAAAAACAACAGCTTGCAAGTGGTGTGGCAATGGGATCCATACATGAATTTGGAAAATACAAAACAATAATGAGTAAGAGCCATATGTTTTCCTGTTTGACAAGTGAAAAAGAGTGGAAGGAGCTATGACCTGCAGAAAACATTAATAAAACAAGCTGTGCAAATTTTTGCACGGAAATCAGGGATACATCCCTGCTAGTCTGCCACAGAGGGAACTGCTGTTCAGAGCTACTATCAGGTGCCAAATCTTCCTAGAAAACATGGTTGTTTTTTATACAATTTTTATGTTACATTAATTAGACTAGTATATTTAAAGCAGACCAGTCCTTTAAAAGAAACTGCACTACACTGAATATGGGAAGGAAAACCTGCTATGTGGATATAAGATGTCATTTAGTTGCAGCCTTACTAGCAGCTGCATGAAGATCTGCTCCACTGTTGTGCTGATTCTGTGTGGAAATCAGTTCAGAGCTGATTTAATAAGAGAACATCACAAGTCTGCTTGTGAGGGTAGGGAAAGCAGCAAATGGTTATATGGAGCTGGCTGTATACAGAATTACAAGGATGGAAACAAAATGTGAGGGTTCTTGTAAGGTTTCAGCTGGCAGGTCTGACAGCCTCTGGGATCTGGGCAACCTTTTCCAGAGCATGAGGCTCTGGGACACACAGACAACACAGTACACTCCTTATACGTGGCACTTCATGCTGTTGCTGCTCCATCCTTGCCACAGTCAGCTATTGCAGTCCCTAATATTAAACCAGGACTTGGCCTCCAGGAACTTCACAGTTTAGCTACACCAGGTTCATTAAGCAGGTTTCCATACCAGGGCACAATGGCAAAAAATACAGACATACTCTGTGCCAGTGATCAGGCAGCACAGGGTGGAGTCTAGCTGTCCAGCAATGTTCAAAGGGAGACTTTCCGTTGTATAGAAATTTATTCTTCTCTACATTGCCTAACATGTTCTCCTTGATCACCATCTTCCATCACGTTGTATTAATCAACTAAATATCCACATATTTAGCACATGGGAATGCTACAATCATTAGGAATACCTTTATTCAGTTAGTGTCATATCACTGGATATTCTAATTGCATGATGCCCCATCCACTCATTTTCCTCCACATAATATTTTGAGTATCTTGTGCAGACTCCAGCTGACAACAGATGCCATTTTTTAGCTTGTTGGTCTATTATCAGCTGTGCTTTCCTGCTCCCTATTACTGCCCTTACACAACTGCAAAAGTCAGACATTGTATTTCTTAGGTCTCAGTAACAGTACTTGCACCAGATGGGGTGACTTCTCCAGGTCACTTGCAACACTTCAAGATACAATTGCTTGTGCAATGGTTAAAGGCAGTATGGGACAACAATGCACCATTTCTTCACAAGCAATCTACGGATCACAAATAAATCTGTATGAACAAATCACTGTGTAGAAGATACTGGCAGCTGATGTGGAATGAAAGGTCATGAGAAACTGAATTGTCCAAGCAGATGGAAGCTGAAAACTGAAAAAACTCAAAGTTGCTGAACGCCTATGTGGTTTATTGTCATGCCCTTTGCACTCAAAAAGTAGAAAGGAAGAAGAATGCCTACAGATGGCATAAAAGAGAACCTGGAAATGCCCTAATGGTTCCTAGACATGATGGTTGGAGACCTGTTTTGGAGGCAGGATTAGAAATATAAATAGAGTTGCCATCTTGCCTGTCAAGTATTTATGTTTAGAAGTAGTGACATCAAACCTCTCCCTGACATTTTGGTGCTCTCCCATTTTCCACCCACAGAAAATGCCAGTATATACATTTCAGTCACTGGTGGGAACTCAAGTGTGCACCAGCCCCTTGTCAGCCTGCCCTTAGGACTGAGCCTGCTGCATGTGTCAGGCAGGCTAAACAGAACAGATGGGACTCATGGATGGATACTTGCCAGTAACAGAAATCAAAGTAGGAGCTGTTTTACTGTGGCTGAATGAAAGACACAAACAGGCAAAGCAATTTATAAACCTACATGGCTAACAGACAATATGCATCTCTCACGCAACAGATTCCTCAATTCCTCCACAGGTGGATGGATCCGTGACAGAAGAACATGTGTGCAATCATGTGGATTGGATACTAGACCTGGTGAAAAATTTCAGGTTTATGGGTCAAAGAATTTGTTTTTAAAATGTATATTATCCCTCTTGCTCCTGTCTCATCTCCACTCTCATTTATCCTGCATTTACTTTTCTGTTTATGTTACCTGTGCTTGTTTAACCTACATACACATAGACAGAAATAAAGTAAAGCACTCTAAGATCAATATGATGAATGAACGTTTCTGCTTGCATGTGTTAGATACTTTCCCCAACCCTTTATCTGGCTACTGAACTGTAACTTCCCTGGGTAAGGGACTGTCAGCTAATCTTGTACAACAAGAATCCATCCACAGCTGATCTTAAGACACTAGCAGAATAAACATGAATAGTAGTAACGATGATATATCCTGCACAGTGTCACACAATTAACTTCTCTTTGACCTGCAGCAAATCATTGAATTGAACTTGTGGCCTAGCCACTTACTCTAGAGAGTCATTGGGCTCTAAACCTTCAGGCAGCAAAGTTAGTTCCCTGCATACCTCTGGGGCTCATGCCCCTCAGAACTATTTCTGTCCGGGTCATTATAAGTGTGATTTCATTCTTAGGAAATAGTTAGATTTAAATATGCTTTGACAACTTTTGTGTTGGTTTTTTCTGCAATGCAGTGTAAAGTACATTTTATCTAGGTGGGTTGTGGTTTATGCCTTCTCCAAAGAGTAAGAAACAAATCTATTGCTGACAATCCTTTATAACACTATGCAAAGTTTCGGGTGCTGAGACTCAGGGGAATGACAAAACTAAATATTTTGTTAAAAGAAATACAAATCATGTGGAACCACTACTCCATAGACTGATGGAGTAGTTTGGTTGGAAGGAACCTTTAAAGGTCATCTATTCCAACCTCTCTGCAATGAACAGGGATATCTTTAACTACATAAGGTTTCTCAGAGCCCTGTCCAACCTGACCTTGAATGTTTCCAAGGATGGGTAATCTACCACCTCTCTGGGTTAACTGTTCCAGTGTTTCACCATCCTCATTGTAAAAAATTCCTTGCATCTAGTCTGAATCTACCCTCTTTTATCTTTAAACCATTACCCCTTGTCCTACTGCAACAGGCCCTGCTAAACTGTCCCTGTCTTTCTTATAAGCTCCTTTAAGTGTTGAAAGGCTGCACTAACATCTCCCTAGAGCCTTCTCTTCTCCGGGCTGAACAACTCCAACTCTCTCAGCCAGTCCTCAAAGGAGAGATGTTCTATCCCTTTGCATTTGTATGGTCTTCCTCTGGACCCACCCCAAAAGGTCCATGTCTTTTCCCTGTTGAGGGCTCCAGAGCTGGACACAGTACTCCAGATACGGTCTCACCAGAGAGGAGTAAAGGGGCAGAATCACCTCCCTCAACCTGCCAGCCATGTTTCTTTTGATGCAGCAGGAATTGGTTGGGATGCAAGTGCATGTTACTGGCATAAGTTCAGCTTTTCATCCACCAGTACCCCTACATCCTTCTTGGCAGGACTGCTCTTAGTCCCATCATCCACAGCCTATATCGATACCAGGATCTGCCCACCTTACACTTGGTGTTGTTGAACCTTGTGAGGTTCTCAAGCTTGAGGTTCTACAGCTTGTCTCAGTCCCTCTGGATGGCATCCTATGTCTCAGATATGCACCACTCAGCTTGGTCTCTAAATTTGCTGAAAGTGAGCTCAATTCCACTGCCTGTGTCATTGATGATAATATTAAACAGTGCTGGTCCCAATTCAGAACCTTGAAGGACACCACTCATCACCGAATGGTATATGGTGTAACATTTATGTCAGCTCTTGTCAATGTGGTACTGCAGGTTCCTGGGGTTCAGTGGAAACAAGCCTGAGCAGGACACTGTTGGAAGCATGTGAAGTGGGGTGGCTCTGTTTGTCTTTTCTGCCATTTTTTACCTGCATGGGACTGGTGACTGTCTCAACAGAGCTGGAAAGCACCATCTCCTCAGCAGAACATTTGCAAAAAGAAAACATTTTCATATGGACCAGATCTCCCCTCTTTCCTAGTGTGAGGAAAGTCAGTGCATGCCTTCTGGTCCTCATGATGCCAGGCTGTGGTGAAGGGGAGATGGCAAGAAGATCCCTGGGTGAGCCACACTGCACAAAGTGATGGCACTGCGGAGCTCCTCCAGGTAGAGACTTGCTCATACACTAAGTAGGTGTGTCTCTTTGGGTATTACTTGTCCACCACTAAGCACAGAGCAGATTGTTGCAGCTGGGAGAAAGAAACTAGTGAGTCCTACAGTCCCTGCTTTCTTCTGGATATCAGTAGTAAGGTCACCCTAAGTCACTCCGGCATTGGACTTCACCACTGCACATAATATTCAGGAGCCTGAATGCATGTGTGAAGCAAGGGCACCCTCAGAGCCTGTGGAGGTGAAAGTCATTGCTGGATAGATAGCTCAAAGCAATCAAATGGTGGGTTTTGAGATGGGTTCACGTTTCTCTGTAGGGCAAGGCTGTTGTTGATAAGTGAAAATTAAATGTCTTTTGCTAATCCCTTCAGGGTGATGATACCTGCCAGATCTATCCATAACTTGCACTTAAATCTCTCTCACTTCCTCCCACTCTTGAGAGTAATAGTTATCTTCAGTACCTCTGGGCTGTCACTGAGCTGGAAGAGCCCTGAAGCTGCCATCTACTCCTACAAGATGGGAGGGAGGAAAAGGAAGAAAAAATAAAATGAATGAAAGAAAGAAGAGAAAAAAGGAGGAACCCACCAAAACCTTGCTTGTTTTTAAACTTTCCAAGATGTATGCTGCAAGGCCTTGCTGGACAAGTTGTTGTACGGTTTCACTATACCTAGTCCTGGAAAGCTTTTGCTGCTATCTAATCTGTATCTCATTAAAGCTTTTGTTTCTTGTCCTTCTCCTGATGAATTTCTAGATTCATTATCCCATCCCATCTAACAGTAGCCTTCAAAACAGCTGGCGACTCTTAAAGTATTTTCTCATTGTGAGATCTAAATCTGTCCTCTAGTGCCTTGCTGAATGATTGTGCTGTAATTTGTTGTTCAGGGCATTAACAAAAGCACCAAATAGCACCAATGACAAGAACCTCTACTCTCCTTGGTTTGTCCTTCTATTTCTGGCCCAGTGGAAGTTTCCAATCTTTTTTAACCCCTCCTACACCATGTTTCCCCAATTTCTTTATGAGAATTTGTGTGATGTATTGCAAAAGCACTTCTAAGCTGAACTGAGACAACTATCTGCAAAACCCCAAAGCCTGTTGCAGCAGGAAAACAGATCAGTTTAACACAATTTCCTCCTGACAAGATTGACATTTTTCCTACATACTTTTCTTTTTTTTTTTTTTTTTTTTTTTTTCTTTCTCACAGGGTTGCTCAGATTATCTTGTTGACTGGTTGTTGCTATATTCTAGTAACTAAACTGTTAGGTCTTTAGTGCCTGAGATTGTCCCGTCCCTGCTTCTTTCAAACAAGACTGTCTTCTAGTACCTCTCTGATTCTTCACACTTTAAAAAAGTATGAATTTAACTTAGACAGGACTTTGAAGGGCCCAGGATGAAATACTTTGGATCCCACAAACGTGAAAATATTCTTCTTAGTGCATTGTAATCTCACCTAGGCAAAACACCTCAGATTTCTGCCTTTCATTGCCTTCAGTCTCACTTCATACAAACTCGAATTTTCCCTCTCTTCAGCTAAGGTTCATAGCATTAAGGTTCACCTCTAACCCAGTCAGAGAAACAAGGTCAAAAGAGAGATTTCCTAACTTGGAGAGCATTTCAGATTTTCACCCTTTCGCTGAAACTTTGGAGACTGGTTCTTGATAAAGAAGGTTGCTGGATGGGGGGCTCTGGTGCTTCCCTAGCCCCTCACATTGCTATGAAGCTGCCACAATGTGGCTGTGGTGCTCCATGAGACCTTGTACGCAACCTATCACAACAATGCAGAGAAGCACACTTTACACTCAGGATTTTTTGTCCATGGACATGGAACAAATAATAAGGTAAAGTACCAAAAAAAGGAAGGTCAAAGCCTTAATCTGTGGCAGCAAAACTGAAACTCCAAAAAGAGACAGAAAAGTCTTTTGTCTTACTGACATCAGATTCATTCACAGGTAATTTGTTGTCACTGGCATTGCTCCTGGCTTGTATAGCTGCTCCAAGTACAAAGTTCTTGTGCACATTGTGTTCCAAAGTACTTTGGGAAAGTGGGAAATGAAGGCTAGTGTTTAGGACCAACAACTGTCCTTGACTGTATTTCCTATTCTAAAATATGCAACTGAAGTACAGACATGGGGCAGAGGAAATCTATAAACGGAGAATTTATAAAACAAAGGTTGCTAGGGTTTCTTGATCTAAAGCTAAGAATAATCAGAACTGCAGCCAAGGTGCCTAGAGATATGAGTGGCAGTAATTAGTTTCATGCTGGGTTTAAAAGATAGCATATTAAACATAATCATCTACAGTTCATGAGACAGTGGAGGATAGGTTTAGAAAACTGGTACAGAGAGAGAGAAGTTACATCAGGTCAGCACAGTGTGAAATAATCGGGTTTTCCTTTTGCCTGGTACTTATGAGTCAAATACGATGTTCGAAAACATGCCCAAATTTTATGCAAAATGCACTTTACCTATCATGCATGGAACATAAGTTTTCATGGCAGGAACAACAAAAACTGCCAACGCAGGGTATACGTTTCAGATTTGACATTGTTCTCTCTCCTTAGACTTTTAAGAGAATTGTTTTGTAAATATCCAGGCTACCAGTTTGTACACTGAGTGAGGATCTTCAGCCTGGGAGGTGCCCATCTGGTTGTAGTGTTGTACGTAGGTCATTATGAAGAGTCTGAAGATCTGTTTCATCCAACACTTCATTCTCCTTCACAGAGTGGTATGTGACAAAGCAGTACCAGAGCTCTTGGCACCAACTGTGGGATGGTGAAGGGCACTGCCAACATGGGGGAATACAGCAGGAAAGGATTTGGAAGAGGAAGGAAAGAAATAGGATCATGTTTCCCCTTACTACCAGAGCAACACAGAAAATATGTAAAAGGCAGCATAGCAGGCCCTATGTTTCTGAATGGCTAACTAGAGAACAGAAGGAGGCAATCTCAAGCCTTGCTTTCTGTTGCGCATCAGATCCCTGCTTTCAAGCCCTATTCATGGGAAAGCTCTATCTGAGGCACAGCAAAGTGAGGAGGAAGGCAGCTCAGTATCAGCCAGGAATGGAAACTATTCTCCTGAACAAGGCGTTCGGGAAAAAGGAGATGAAATCATGTTGGTGCAAGCTGGAGAAAGAAGCTGAAAAAGGCATATAGTGCCAGTTACACAAGCTATGACCATGAGGCTTCTTATCTGAGTGAATATCAAGTACTCTGATTATGGGTGTTGGAGTAGTAAGGTGGTAGTTTTTTGAGGATCATATTATTTTGCTCATCTCACAGATGGCTTTGTAACCTTAATTATGTAGCAGGATAAAAGAGACACTGATGCCTGAATAGATGTTCTGTGAACTGTACACACTTGAGAAGGCTTACTGCATGCATGGAATGTGCAGAATGCATACCTTTTTTTCTTGGTAAGAAGAAACATTTCAGTTTCCAGCAGAAACCAGACAGAAAGTTTTTTTGCTTGTGCAGAAAAGGTGATTTCCTACATGCTATATGCAGATAAGAGACAGTTTCAAAGGCAAGAGCTACCTAATATGAAATTGGTAGCAGGTATCAGCATCGTGGGTTCTGCTGTATGTCCAAGACAGGGATTTCCAATAGCTGGCGGGCTGGACAATGACTGCCTTTATGAACTACTGAGTTCCAGGTGTAGCTGACTGACTGCTATTCAGAACTAGTTAGCTGAAATGTCTTTCCTGGCAGTAACCCTATGAGTTTTAAGAAATGCATCTCAATTAATGCACAAACTAAGTTTCTGTGAGCACAGGAATTATTTTCATTTTCTTTGATGTGCTCATTACCTTATGCAGTATAGTTAAAGAGGAAGCTGAAGGTCACTGAAAAGAAAGGAAGATTCAACCTGAAATAGTTCCTCTTGTCACTCTAAAATTAAGACTTTTTCTTCTTACTGGAGTATAAAGCCTCCTGGATTTTCAAATCAAAATATCTGCTATGTTTCATTGATGCTTAGTTTATCTATTGCCTTAGATACTGCTATCAGCAAGTGGGCTTATTGGGGTATAATTGCATTACACAATGATAGCAGAATGAGGTTATTTCCTCCTTCCAGAACTTCCAAATGCTTCCAGCTGCTTTGGGAACACATAGAAGGGTTGCTAAGTGCACTTAGTTGGAGGCATAGACGAAAAGCCCTGTTAGCCATCACAGGCTCATTTTTCAAATTGTTTTCTTCAATTGTAAAAATGTGATGCATATAAAGTTATATAATACAAAACATACGTATGAATGGCACTTTGTCTGGTTCTATAATTTTTTGGGACAACACTTTCCTTTTTCAGCTAAATGTTCACCAATTCTTTCAACAGCTTCCTAAATTACCCTTATACTACCACTACCAAAAAGATCTCTACAGAAAATAATGAAGAGGATAATATTAAGAAAGAAAATGCAAAACATTTGGAACAAGGATGAAGGAAAATAATCCTGACCTTTATTTATACCAGGCAAACTTTATGATATATGTTATATACTCTATTTTATCAACACCTCTGGGACATGGCCAATTAATTGATAAAAATAAAAACTATTCCTCAAACATCATTATGATAGAAGAAAATTTTCCTTTTAGCAAAACATACAGAAGAAGGTGGGATTTAGAAAGAATAATTAGCAAATCAAGGGTCTGATTCATCACTACATTACTCTCATTTTACATTGCAATACCTCTGTCAAGATCAGCAGATTTCCACAAACATAAAACTTACAGAAAGATACTGGTGAGTCAAGTGACTGAGACTGATAGAATCAATACTTTTTTTGGTAGTGTTTTTTTTCTTATATAATGTAAAAAAATATTGCAGATTGTTTTTTCAGACCTTTTTTTGTTGTTGTTTTCAGATTGTTTTCAAATTGTCACAAACACCGTGGTCACATTCACATGTAGAGTCCATCTCTGCACCCTGTGCTGTGCATCACACAAAGGTTTGGGAGAAAAATGCTGCCAATCATATGTGGCACAGAAGAGACCCTGTGAGATCTGCCCCTCTGTGGCAGTGCTGGAGGCTTGGCAGGGTACCAGAGTCACATGTCACCAGGTACATGTGTTTTATGGGGAGCAAGGCCCATGTGCATCAGTTATCCTGCTGCCTCATGTTTCAGAGGGGTTGAGTCACCTCAGAAGGTTCATATCATTTTCAGTTGAGCATGGAGTAGTTTAAAACCATGATTCATACAGCTGGCTTATATGAGATCCCAATCCTTTATGTTGCAAGGAAGGACCTCGGGTGTGAAATAGCTGGATCAACTTAAAGGACAATTTTTATGGTGAATAATCTAGGAAATACAATCTCAGTAATCTATGCAGTTTCCCAACACTGAATTAATTCACTTAATTCAGTTGAGTTGAAACAGAAAACAGGGGAAGGGCTTTATTTTAATTTTATAGCTCTGTGAAGACAAGTGGTTCTGCCAGCATAGAAGATATCAGGTATACTGCTAACTAAACATTTAAGTGAAAACTGCTGTGGCGTTAGAAAAATCTTCAAGGAATGGTGTGACATATGTCACAGGCAAACAGAAATACACTGTGAAAAAGAAAGCACTTCTGGAATACTTGACATGGAAGAGGTTTTGAAGATGAGAGAAACACATAGCAGAGAGCACAGAGAAATAATTGATCCCAGCATGAACTGAGAAAATAGACTCGATGGTGTGTTGTAGACTTTATGATACTTGATTAATTCCCGTAAGAGCCCTCAGTATACCATGAAATCCTTTATACCTGCACAGTTTCTTTTCCTTATGATTGTACACAAGCTTTTACACTCACCTTCACTCTTTCAATTGGTATCTTCCTTTTTTAAAGTACCAGGCAGTCAAAATAAAGAAACATAGTTCAGATGAGGCTGTTGAGTAACTAAAGCTTGCTTTTTTTTCATAAGAGTAGAATGGAAAATTAAATAATATATTCTAAATGGAAACTAATATTTTTTATTCAGTTAGGTGAACAAGTGCAAAAGAATATACATTCAAAATATCTTGCAATTTAAGATATGTAGGATGAAAATCCATGAAAACTCCAAGCTACTTCATTCTACAGTGTGTTACAGTGTACCTTGTCTCCTGTTTTTCTGCTGTTGAGATGTGCACAAAGTGTGAACTGCCTCTGGCTCCAATTCTAATCTCACTTGTGCTAATGTAAATCTAATGTAAAACTACTCTGGAGTCAGTTTAAAAAGCTGTAATAGAGAGTAGAATTAAATCATCAAGGTTATTTTCAAAAGAGGGATTTGGTACCTGGTCTCTCAAACATCAGTTTAAATCAGATAAAATTTGACTCCAAG
Organism: Coccyzus lansbergi; assembly: GCA_033558105.1. Taxonomy (NCBI): domain Eukaryota; kingdom Metazoa; phylum Chordata; class Aves; order Cuculiformes; family Coccyzidae; genus Coccyzus; species Coccyzus lansbergi. The sequence goes on along the minus strand of JAUMJK010000072.1, from coordinate 1,113,328 downwards.
GAATTTATACTACTGTCAGTTACATGTTATGATGACCTCCATGGCACTCAGTGGCTGGGTATTTCAAAGGCACAACCCTCTCTGTCTCAACAAAAGCCCAGTTTCTCTTCACACAATTTTTAAGCTGCCAGTGTGTTTACAAAATAGGTTTTGCCCCTTGCCAGGCATCAGAAATATGTATTCAACTTTGATGAAACTTCTTGAATTCTGTAGACCCAATCAATATATATAACTGTTATATATATATATCTCCACTCAATATATATAACTATAACCCCTTTACTGTTATTGGATATATTCTAACACATGCTGCCTTTGAATGTTCCTTTCAATTTTTAAGACAAGCTCAGCATCTTAGCATTTTTCTTTAGTTGATATTTGGATGAACATACATTTCCTCTACTTTGCCCTTCCGTCTGTCTAATGAAGCTTGTTGACCTTGCAGAAGTGTTCCATTAGTAGAGGCAGCGAGATTATTCACTGCAAATAAGTTATCTAATGAGGTCAGCTTTCTCCTTGGTTCTTCTATACAGAAATTGCATCTAAATCATCATTTGTTATTTCCAAATATCTTTGATGGTTTAGGTGCATTTATATTAGTCAGCAGTATTTTTATAATTCTTTTGTTTGACCACAAATTACTTATTGTTTCCAGTGTACATTGGTCACCTAGCACTATTTCTTCTGCCTAATTAAATGACTATTTTTTTAAATCAGGAATTATAAGAAGGCAGATGGGAATACATTAAAAAATAGCATACATCTGTAAAATTTTCTTAATAAAGTTCAGATTTGGCACAATAATATTCTTAATAACAACTTTAATATTAAATCATTATTTCTATTTTCAGTGCAGAATATTTGAAGCATCTGAAGTCTGAAGTGCTTCTTTGCACACAACTATGTTGATACATGGTCAGTCTGCTTTGTGTTGTTTACTTATTTATTCACAGCTAGTGGAGGTGACTGACTGGCTGCCAAGGGACCTGAGGTGAGTGGTCCATGGCACCAAAGTGCGGGTGCAGCAGATGCCTCAGCTGGCATAGGGGACCATGGTCGGCACCCCTCTAGTGAGCAGCATCACAGTGCTAACCAGTGTGTTTGCAGAGGTGTAGGCCACCCAGCCATCTTCCACCCAACATTACAAAATGTGTTCTGTTTTCTCCTTTCTTGACAGGTGTCGAAAGTTACCCAGATGCGTGTATCCACTCCTGAAGCACGGATGGACTGCATAAAGCTCCTGCTTTTGTTGATTGGTTTATTGATTGATGTCTGGCAGCACTTTCTGTTTACAAAAGATAGTTGTGACCCTTCTTTAAAAGCTGCTCAATTGCATGACCCCATCTGTGCAGGAGCTGTGCCTTTGGCTCTGCCACTGGTGGCTGACTTCCTTTAGAAGCAGTCATTTTCATGCTGTTGGGATTTTTCTATATTTTTAATGATGTGAGTTTGGACAAGAAACTGTTTATTAGCCTATTAATTAAAGAATAAATCAGAACTGATAAGAAAGAAGTAGTAGGCAACGCTTCTGTGTCATCAAAATTACTTCAGTTAGTCTGAACTGTCTGGAGTTTTTAAGTCATCCACCTGCTGTGGGCAAAAAGAAATGGTTTTGAGCCAGGGAATTTTAATCACTTGAATTTATTGCAAATCAGCATAAACTTCCAATCATTGATTCCAGTATTGAGAAAAAAAACCCCAAGCAAATAAATAAAGGCTTCTGGAAAACAACTTAGCTTCCCTCTCACACCTCCTTCCCCCTTGCTGATCTTGAATCCTGTTGCTGCATGTTGCATGGTTCCATTGGTGAAGTGACAACAGTGCAGAAGATGGAGTTTCCTGCTCACAGGATGCAAAAGTGTGGGCAGTTGAGCCCTAGGATTTACAGGCAGTGATGCCAGGGGCTGATTCAGCTGACCAGTCACTAAAAAGAACCCAATTCAGCTGATTAAAAGTAGCTCAGTGGTGCACAAGACATTGGGGTTGATGTGATGCAGGACCCATTGGGGACATGTGGCCTTTTGGGATGGCCACTGGAATCTACATCGGGTACCACAGAGAACTAAAATAATGCTGAATGTCTACACTAAATCAAGTGAATAAATATTTATATGGGTATTTAGGATTAACTGAATAATTCCCTGGGCTCTACTAGTTGTTTTCACTTAATTACCACTGGCTGCAACAGCAGCTTGCAACAATAGACTATATACAGGTGCTTGCTTGCAAATATGGTTGTGAAATCCCCCTTACGGCCTATACATGCTTATGTGGATGTCAAATGGGTGAACTCTGACTACTCACACACCTAGAGGAATTGAAATCTAATTAGAGATCAGTATGACCTGCAGGCAGAAATCAGAAAGAGGAGTGGAGGAGAGAGAGCATGAGAAACAGAGCACCTAGAAGAAGTGAGTACATATGACTGGGGAATTTTTGTCAAGAGATATGAGAGATATGTAGCCTAAAATAATCTAGAGAACAGCAATGATGGGCAGAACACCCAGAAACAACTCCAGAAAGTAACAGAAAGGCTCAAAAGCGTAGGATATGAAATTAGGTAGTGTAAAGGTAATAGAAATATGTTCCACTTGTCAACTAAACTGTAACATAGATATTGTAAAGTATGCACTGGTGAGGAACAGCAAAAAAGAAAAATGTCATAGATGAGCACTGTAATATGGCAAAAAATATGACTGAAAGAAATATGAAGAGAAAATACAGGAAAACAATAATCTCTACAAGTCAAACTCAGTTCAGAGAAGGACAGCTGAAGAGGTTTTAGCAGAATGATGCTACAGATGTCTTGTGAATTCTTATAGTTAGAAAGGGACAGAGATTGTAGCATTATTAGAGAGAAATACTGTCAGATACTTTGGTGGTGTAGTATAATGTAACAGGATGGCTATATTATTTTCAGTTTGGCCTTAGAGTGCTTGTGATTCAATCCTGTTGTTCCCAAGTAATACTAATATTGTTACATTAGCCTATAACATTGCTCCTAATTTGATTAGGTTTAATCAATGGACAGGTTAAAAAAGCCTACAAGTACCTTTCTAAATAAAATACTATTAATATTTCAAAATGTCAAACTGTGATAAATTAAGGGAAGTAAATGGTGAAGTAGATTGGATTTGCATTGTATTTCTGGCGTATCCATCGTCCCAGGCATTAGGGAAGCATAGAATTTCCTCAATGAAAAGAACAAAATGTCTTTGGACCTTGAACTTCCATTGATGGAAAAGAAGACTATATGGAAGGATAAAAGATAATTGCAGGGTGTGAGGACAAGGAGAGAGATGACAAAAAATTCTTCCAAAAAAATCAAAACTAAGCAGCATTTTTTAATGCCTCAGTAAATCTTTTTTTCTTATACCACATTTTACTCAGTTTTTAATTTTTTTCTTACCATTCTGTATAGCTTAAATGAATTTTAAAAGAAAGAACAGAATAATGAGGGGATGCCATTTCTGAGAAGTGATTTTGGGAGAGCTCTTAAGCTGTACTATCCTTTTGTTACACTGCATATCAGGAAGTAAATGTGAATTATATGGCACCAGCAAGCACCTGAGGAACCCTGCAAAGCGGAAATGACATTTTCCCAGGGCACTACATAGCTGTCAGTATAAGCCTTTTTGCATCTCTCCCTAGACCCATCATGTAGTATGAAAGGCTCAGGCAGACAGTGGATGGAAGTAAGGAGTATCTGCACTCTGGAACTCATTCCCAGAGTAGAAGGATGACAAGAGCTGGTGGTGAAAGCAGTTTGACTTCCTTACATACTTTCTCATGGTTTATAGAAATCTTCACAGGAACAAGTTTGCAAGGAGAATTTCTGACACATGAGATGCTGCAAGGGTCTTTCCTGGTCGTTCCCCTGAGTGAGGGAGAAGGAGGAAAGGTAAAATCTTTAGAGGTGGAAGTTGAAAAATTATTAGGACTTGTTTTGAGATACTAAGGTGTCTATGAAGCCTGGAGAGGCAGATGCTCTCTCCTGTTTTGTATTTGTGCAACACTTAGTGGTGAGGATAAGCAGCTCCTATTTGGGACGTTTGGGAATAAGACAATACAAATTAGACTATTAACTCTTTCTCAGACAAATGCATCATCAATTTAGTGGCTACTGGAGTCTGAAGTGTACTTCAAATAAAAAAAAAAACAAAACAACACTCCAAAAAAGTAAGAAAATGATTTTTTCTTAACAAAGCTCAAGGGTAATTTGTTTCCTTTTCCTAAAGGAAATCTCACAGTTATATTATTATTTCTTATCTCATGTTCTTTTCCCACTAATTATTACTATTCCTTCTCAGTTTGGACTTTAATTATAAAATATCTATTACAATTTCTGCATGTTTATTGGCTGGAATGGCTACCCAGTCCAACAACTATCTGGAGTACTACACTTGAATTCAACCTCAAAGCTCTATGTTTTGAAAAGGAAAAAATAATATGAAAACCTACCTATCCCCTTGACTGACCACAGGAGATAACTCTTTCATATCATTTTTCACAATAAACTAAGAAAATGGACTTCTGAATATCAATCGAAGTGTTTTCCAAAGCAATTATTCTATTTTGCTAATTTTTTTAAATGTTTATTTTTATTGAAAGTATGGGGAACTATTAAAAAAGGTAATTGCATAGCTTTCAGCATAGGAAAAAGATGAGATGGAACATTTTTATTACACTGGTTTAAATATGTTTGTTTGGCTGTTTCACTGTTTCATCAAATGCAGCTTCTGGGGCTCAGCTATTGCTGCTGGGCTACACTGTCCAGGAAATGCCCAGATTCATATTCTAGGGATGAACGGCTAAAAGAGCTCCAGGGCAAGTTTGCATTTTAAACAGCCGTCTGGTTTCATTATATAAAACCACAGGAGTATAGCACCATTCACTTCAGAGATTTTTTTGCATTTGCATTAGCAAAGGATATCATGCTTGTTGGCTAGTTTTTGCAATGGTTGGTACAAGTGTTGCATTTTAGGACTGCTGGCTGCAATGGGAGCACTTTTGCAGCAGAATATGATTCAGCATGAATAAGATGGGGCAGGAGCTAGTCTTAGATTGAATGGATGGGGAGTTGGAGTCCTCCATACAAACCTCAAAGCATTGCTTCTCCTGGATGAGTCTGTGTATTTTCTGCCTTGACACTGTCAAATGTGTTCAATGCTAATTAATTTACCTGCAATGGTTTTGGTACAGTGTGACTGATACAATTAGAAATCTGCACAGAGTAGGAAAAAATTACAAGCACTGTCAAAGCCATGCTGGCCAGTGGATGGATGGGTGGGGAAATATCTTGCCCTTGGTGGACTTTCTGTGACAATGGTTGGATGTGCCTTCCTCTTCCATCTTCTTGATATCACGTGTAACATATGCATATATGCTTTGTGTGTAGCCTTTCTTTTCCAGAGTGCTCATGCACTGTGCCCTCAGTTGAGAACTTGCCCTCTTATTATTCCTGCAGTTCCTGTTTTCCCACTCTGAAGGGCACCTCCCTGCCCAGCCCTTCTTTCCTCTCTTGTTGAGCTTTTCCTGCCTCACCAGCGAGGTCTATAACCAATCATACTGGGGAGGGCTGTGATTAAGTGAGATAGGTTCTGCAACCACAACACTCTACCCTAACAAAGCCTTTGATGCTATGCTACCATCCTTTCCGCCTTTCATCTTCTTCTTCCCCTTTCCTATGCTAAGTACTGAGTGTCTCATGACTTCTATCAAATGGCCAGGAGTGACTTTTCCCAGGCTCCCTGTTTACCCCTGCAGGCAGGAACGCAGCTGTGGTTTCTAGCCCCTCCTCTTGGGGCTGGATCCTCAACAGCACCACCTGTGCTCCTGTGATCCCAAATCCTTGGGATTTGCCTTTGGCACTTTATGCAGAAGTCCCTAAACTCTCCTGGTCTGCAAGGAGGGAGGTGCCAAGCAGAAAAGGGAGGAAAGATGGAACTCTATGAAAGATGAGGACAACAGAGAATCAAGTTTTGGGGAACGAAATGAGAAGTTGGGCTGAGAGTTGCAGAATGGGCAGATTGGGAGACTTGTAGCATGGATGTAATTTTGACGCCATACTGCTCAACTCTTCCAACACACACTGAGACTTCCACCTCTTTTGGGCGGGGGTCAAACTTTAGCAGCTGGAAACAGAGAAACCACTTGTAGGGTTTGTTTTAAATATTTGCAGTTGCTGCTTCAGCCAAATTTCAATTTTCATATACAATGTTGTATGAAAACATTAATGTACAACAAACTTGGTAATCTGAAGCCACACAGGGCTGACAGAAAGGAGTGCTTATGTGAGAGAGGTTGGATGCATATTCTACCTAACAGTGCAAGCAAGTGAGTATTGCAAAGCCAATGGTCACGTTGCCTAGCAGCCTGTGGAGATGACAGACAGATTTCTTAGCAAATGGCTATTTATGGATGGTGACATTTCACCAAGTGGTTAAATGAGAAGTATTTGTGGACAGGAGCCACCTTTTTCACCCTATGTTTGGACATCTCCTAGCACAGTGAAATTCTGGGGTTTTTTTATGTGTGGCAAAAAGTGTTGCTGTGATACAAATGAATAACAAAAAGCACAGCAATAGGAGCTGATTGCAGGCTTTTCTATTAACTGTACAAACACATATAAATTACAACATACGTCATGATTGTATCACAACTTCTTGGGTGTCTTTAGCATGGTTGCCAATTAATCCTTTTCAATGAATGTTCTTATCTTTAGGTGTCACATTGTGATGGAGATGGCAAGGCTCTGTTTGCCACCAGTCAGCCTGATGCCATGCCAGTGTGAGCCATCTTAGGGCCTTGCAAGATGCTGCAGTGTTAGCCGTATCCAGATGAATGGGACCACAACAAATGCCTCCATAAAGTGAAACACATAAATACTGAGCTGGAGTCTGGAGCTGTTATTGCTGTGCCCAGCTCAAGTGACAGACGTGAGAAATCTCTATGCCTTGGCAAGTAACTGGCATTCTTATGATTGTTTGCAACATGCTGTTGATGATGAATAAATGAGTGCGGGTGCAAACATGCTTCTGAGTTCGTGACTGGACTACACCCTTTGCAGACATGTTTCTGCCTGAATTGAGACACAGCAGTGAGTGCAGCACCTTCCCGTTGTTCCTGTCTATCATATTCACTAGATCAGTGCTTACATGTTATGGGAATAGCTGGATGAGTTACTGTGCTTGCTGGACTCAGAGTACTCCAGTCTGTATAGTGTAGTTTGCCATGACTAGTCACCTCACAGCTTTGTCCAGTGACAACAGTGCTTTCTAGTAACATTTATCGGCATTTCTACTCTTGACAATTCTTTCCTTTTCCACCACTTCTGCTGCTTCTCTTTGTTCCAGTCACACTGAATTCAATCTGTTTGCCTTCATCTGCACAGACACTTCAGTAGCCGCAGACCTCAGTGTCTGAGTGTGATTGTGCTTTGCCTTCTATTGTTGGGATTGCTATGAATGGTATCCAAATCCTCTGCTCCCCTGCAGTCTGGGTTGTCTGACATCAGCTACCCTTTCAAACCACAATCACAGAAATCACTGAGTCGTAAAAAAATAGAGCTGGGGGCGGGGGGCTCCAGACTTCTCTAAACTATTCCTTTTTCTTTGACTAATACTTTCAAAACCAGCCTTGTATCAGTTTGCCTGTACAAGGACCTCCCTATCCTCAAAAATCTCCGTTAACTCTGTCTACTTGTGATTTAGTTCATGTTCCCCTCTATCTTAATTGCTTGTTTGCCAGTACATTTTTGGGACACCTAACCCTCATTCTGATGATGAACTCAGATCCTTGTCTGGGTTCTGCTGAATTGTGGCAAGTAGTCTGGAAAAGTTGCAGGGTATGATGCACCTAACCTGGAGAATCTGATGTCAGTCTTACTGATACTCTTCCATAAACATGATTATAAAACTGATGTTGAGGATTCACTTCTATGGATGAGAAAGAAACTAAGAAGGTAAAAGAAATTAAGAAATACTGAGAAGGGTCAGAGCAATTAAACCTCTCCCCCAGCATGCTTATAACAGTGGTACTGGGAGATGTTAGATCATGTGAAGCTGGCCACTTTCTGTGGTCCATTCCCATCATACTCCACCCATGTTCAATTTGTATGATCATAGTGGAAAAAAATCACTGACTGTGAGGAGATACATTTCCTCTACTCAAAACAGAGGGATCTGGAAATTAGCTACTTTATAGAATATAAGAAGTGTTCATTCTTGACTACTTCCAAATTAAGAGTCAGTTCCAAATTAAGAATGAGAGTGACTTCCAACTAATCATAGAATCATAGAATCACAGAATTACTAGGTTGGAAAAGACCCACTGGATCATCAAGTCCAACCATTCCTGCTCAACTAGGAATGCAACATGTGCTAGAAAGAGACACATCACAGACTCCTTCAGAACAGACCTAACATAATTTGAAAACTACTTAGAATTTTTCATTCCAATAAGGTTGTTGTCAGCAACAACAGCAGGTGTGGATCTATTTCTTCTTCATACGGTCTTCCCGTGGTGGTGTTTCCCAGCCCAGCATAGGAAGCAATCTTCCCCTTTGAATTTTCATTTAGCTAAGCTAACCAAGGCAAGCTCTTGAAGGGTTTGTCCTTTTCTCCAAATATTAGAAATTATCATTCCCTGCCTTTTCCACCAGTAAAGATTTATTTCTTTCTGGAATATTTTCCAAATTAGACTGAATTCAATTATACCAGAGTTTACGGGCTGGAAGAAGATGACAAACTCACTTCACACAGGCTGTATCAAACCAGACTCCAGAGAAACAATTGTCAGTTACTAGCTCTGGCTAGATTTGAAGGGTGGAAGTCTTGTGTAAACCACTGGGGCTTTTCTGATGTGTTTCTTTTAAGCTGCAGCTGCATTCAGCTCTGCGCAGAAAAACAATATGACCTACTCCCTAAGGCCCATCCCTTTGCAAGCCTTACCCTCTCCACCATTTCTAGATCCAATAGAGGACTAGAGTCATAGGGGTGGGTTCAGCTCTACATTGTCATAACCTAACTATGGCAAAATGTTTTGAAAGGTTTTCAGTTTCAAGAATCAGATTTTGGCTCATATTCATTAATACTATTAACCCTGAAATCTAAGCTCACATTTTGGAATAAGCATGCTCTCAATGCAAGATCTTGGCTGAAGAGACCAGAAGAGGCAGTGCAGTTCATGAGGATTTTTTGATCATTTTTCTGTGGAGAGTTTGAGTGCTACAGAGTCTGGTGCTGAACTACTAGCCACTGTGGGAACCTGACTTGAGCAAGACTGTGAGGAGTTGACTACAGAGGAAGAAAGAAACAACAACAACAAAAAAATGGGAGTGGTATTTTCTGATGTAGAAAAAGTACTTGCTGTGAAAAAATTCTCTGCACAAAGATAGGAAAACTCAGTCTTCATAAAATAAAGGTCCTTTGTTTCTGAGAAATGCATGTTTACAGAAAGGTCCACAGCTAAACAGAATCACAACTACACATCTGGATTTATCAGTGTGCCATAATACAACATGAAAGCAAAGAAGAAAATGTTAATTTTTTTTTGAACACAAAATATCTGTTTGAGGGAGGTATCTGCCAACATTTTCCTAAACCTCTATTTCCAAAGAAGTGAGACAGTTCGTTGGTCAAAAAGACTTAATACTGCCTCCAAAGTCATAATTCTGTAAGTCTGGGGTTTATTTTATTTATTTTTGTGTGGAGGTGTGAGTACAATATGGACAATAAAGGTTATGCTAAGAAAATATTTTTACTAACATTCAGCAGGCAGTCTCTCTTTTCTATATCCATTCTCCACTATGATACACTTCATACAACAGAGCCACAAGTTAATATTTGACTCTTCCCTTGAACAGCAGTTGTTATTTTCATTTTATAGAAACTCACTCACCTGACAGTTTTCCAAGACCAATATAAACAGTCATCCAGGTATAACATTTCAAAACTGAGGCACACGTACACTTGCTGGTTTCATTTGAAGAAGGTAACAAGCTACTAGCACTCCACCCACTTCCATTTTGAGCCTATTTATTCCATCCACATTTTCTTGTGCATTTTATCCAACCTTTAGGATATTGGCTTGGTCTTTGGTCCTTACATGTAAGAAAAGTTGGTCAAGAGTTTAATACAAATTAAGAATCTTTCAAAAATTATAGTCTCAGAGTTTTTAAATGCTGACCTGGAGCGATTAGTTGGGATGTGGAAGTGTGGAACTCTGCAGACCATTTACTGTCTCTTACCATTTACTGTCCATTACAAGGGAACAGCTAAGAGTGAACAGGGAATGCAACACAAGCTCCCTGCCCTTAGGAGCTTAGCAGCTTCTCTGGTGGCCTTGATTACACTTGCACTCACTCGCACATGCACATTTTTATAGGAATGTAAAGGTATGTATGCCTGTGTACATCTCTGTGGTGAAGGGAGAGGAAAGGAAACGTCACCCTTCCAAAAGACTAGGGCCCTTCAAAAACCCCATAGAAAGAACCTCCTGGGGTTTGCAGTCCCCCTTGTAGACTCTTCATGCACTGGGGAGATTTTAAAAAAAACAGCCTAACACACTGATATTCAATCTTTGCTAAAAGGGGTAATTATCAGATTAATGTCTACAAAAGGGATAAATTATTGCTTCTTAATAGTAATAGTGTGGCAATTCTAATTACTTCTGTAGATCTTACATCACATACTATTTTTGAATAGAACAATTAGTTTAATTACACATTGTTTCCAAAGGGCTGAGCACTCCTCTGGCTCTAAATGTGCATAAAGGTTAAAAGTATCTCAGTTGTTCTCTCTGAAAGAATAGGAATGCTGAGCCCCACAGGGGCCACTGCAGCCCCAATGATCTCATCAGCTGCTCCACCCAAAAACTGGATGCAAAGTCTGAAAGCAACTTGCTGCTGCTGAGTTCTCTGTGTAAAACATGGATGAGGAGTGAGGGCAAGGGAAAAGGAAGTGCCGTGTGGGAATGGATAGGCTCAGTCCAGGGGCAGAGCATCTTTCCGTTTTGGCAGTGATGGATTTGACTGCTCTTGGAAATGCAGTGGAAAATAATGCCTCATAGAGATATCAGGAAAGCCCTTGTGCACAACAAGCAAGGGGAGAAGAGAAATCAAAATGACTCTAGGGTTTTTTTAGGTAACAGACTCGTAACTGGGGACAGGCAGGAATTTGTTGCTGTGTTTCTGCAAGGCTGTGGTATCCCCACTGAAATGGAAGAAGGGTAGGATAGATGCCACTCTAAGGTTTCATTTCCTAAAGATGACCAAAGGAGAGCTGCTTGAGTGGAGAAGATAGGCCATAGATTTGGGCTATGCTTCTGCAGTAAACATGAAGAATGGAATAAAGGAATGGAATGTGTCTCTTAGAATCACAGTTCCTTATCTGGGACAGTAAAAGCCAAGGAGGAAAGATGTGAATTTTGTGGGGTCATCATCTATGTTAGAGAGTGCTTTGATAGCATTGACCTCAATTATGGTGATAATAGGATTGAATGTCTCTGGGTAAAAAGCAGAGGAGACCACAAGAGGGCAGATGTTGCGTTGGGAGTCTGTTATAGACCATCTAGCCAAGAAGAAAAAGCTGATGAGCTCTTTTACAAACAACTGGGAGAAGTCTCAAGATTGCTAGCTCTTGTCTTTGTGGGAAGTACAATAGAGCAGAGAGGAAGCTGGAGTACAGTACAGCAGAGAGGAAGCAGTCTAGGAGGTTCCTGGAGTGTGTGAAAGACAGCTTCCTAATACAACTGGTGAAAGAGTTGACAAGGGAAGGTGGCCTCCTTGGACCTACTGTTTGTGAACTGAGAAGGCCTTGTAGGGGATGTGAAGGTTGGAGGACGACTAGGGCAAAGCGATCATGAGATGGTAGAATTCTCAGTTCTAGATGAGGTGAGGAGGGGGGTTAGCAGAACAGCCACTTTGAACTTCCAAAGGGCAGACTTTGGACTGTTCTGAAGGCTAGTTGACAAAGTCCCATGGGTGACAGTCCCTAAAGGCAAGGGAGTCGAAGAGGGCTGGATATGCTTCAAGAAGGAATTTCTGGCAGCACAGGAGCAAGTTGTCCCCATGTGCTAGAAAATGAGCTGTCTGGGAAAAAAAAAGCTTGGTTGAGCAGGGAGATCTGTGGGGACATCAAAAAGAAGAGGAATGTCTATGAACTTTGGAAGAAGGGACAGGCATCTTGGGTGGACTGCAGGGAGGAAGTGAGGTCATGCAGAGGAAAAGTCAGGAGGGTTAAAGTCCTACTAGACATCAGACTGGCCAATTCAATGAAAGACAATAAAAAAAACCTTTCTATAAATACATCAGTAGTAAAAGGAGGACCCGGGACAATATCCAGTCTTTATTGGATGCAAATGGAACAATTGTGACAGGGGATGAGGACAAGACTGAAGTACTTTATGACTTCTTTGCCTCTATCTTTTATAGTAAGGAAAGATATTCCCTGTGTGTACATCCCTAGGAGCTTGAGGAGCAAAACAAAGCTCCCATGATCCAAGAGGAAGTGGTTAGAGGCTTGCTTGGCCAGTTAGACACACACTAGTCTATGGGCTTGGATAGGATCCATCCAAGAGTATTGAAGGAGCTAGCAGACATGCTTGCCAACCCCCTTTCTGTCATCTTCCATCAGTCCTGGAAAACTGGGGAAGTTCCACTGGACTGGAGGCTGGCCGATGTTATACCCATTTCAAGAAGGTTTAGAGGGGGAATCCAGGAAATTACAGGCCTGTCAGTCTGACCTCAGTGCCGAGAAAAGTCACATAACTAGTAATCTTGAGTGTTATCATGAAGCACATGCAAGAGAACCGGATGACCGGGCCCAGTCAACACAGATTCATGAAAGGCAGGTCTTGCCAAACTAACCTGATAGTCTTCTGTGACTTGGCTGCTGGATGAGGGAAAGGCTGTGGATGTGGTCTTCTTGGACTTCAGCAAAGCATTTGACAGAGTTTCTCACAGCATTCGGCTACGGAAACTGTCAACTTCTGGCCTGGACAGTTGCACACTCTCCTGGGTGGAAAACTGGTTGGATGGTCGGGCCCAGAGAGTGGTAGTAAATGGCGTTAAATCCAAGAGGAGACCAATTACAAGTAGTGTCCTCCAGGGCTCAGTGTTGGGTCCAGCGCTGTTCAAGGTCTTTATCAATGACCTGGATGAAGGCATTGAGTGCACTCTCAGCAAGTTTGCAGACAACACTAGGCTGGGTAGAAGTGTGGATCAGCTGGAGGATAGGGAGGCTCTGCAAAGGGATCTGAACAGGTTGGAGACCAATGTCATGAGGTTTAACAAGGCCAAATACCGGGTCCTGCACCTGGGTCACAACATCCCAGTGTAGTGCTACAAACTAGGAGAAGTCTGGCTAGAAAGTAACCTGGAGAAGAAAGTCCTGGGGGTGTTGGTTGACAGCCGACTGAACATGCGCCAGCAGTATGCCCAGGTGGACAAGAAGACCAATGGCATCCTGGCTTGTATCAGAAACAGCATGACCAGCAGGTCCAGGGAGGTTATTCTCCCTCTGTACTCAGCACTGGTGAGACCGCTCCTTGAATCCTGTGTTCAGTTCTGGGCCCCTCACCACAAGAAGGATGTTGAGGCTCTGGAGCAAGTCCAGAGAAGAGCAACAAAGCTGGTGAAGGGGCCAGAGAACAGGCCTTATGAGGAATGGCTGAGAGAGCTAGGGTTGTTTAGCCTGGAGAAGAGGAGGCTGACAGGAGACCTTATTGCTCTCTACAACTTCGTGAAAGGAGGTTGTGGAGAGGAGGGAGCTGGCCTCTTCTCCCAAGTGACAGGGGACAGGACAAGAGGGAATGGCCTCAAGCTGCACCAGGGGAGGTTCAGACTAGATATCAGAAAGAAATTCTTTACAGAAACGGGCACTGGGCACTGGAACAGGCTTCCCAGGGAGGTGATTGAGTCACCATCCCTGGAGTTGTTTAAAAGAGGAGTGGACGAGGTGCTTAGGGACATGGTTTAGTGGCTTATAGGAATGATTTGACTTGATGATCCAAGAGGTCTTTTCCAACCTGGTGATTCTGTGATTCTACAAAGATCTGAGGCATTAGAAAACCCTGGAAGTGAGGTATGAGATGTGTGGGTGGATGATGGCTTTAGGAGCAAAGCTCGTCTGTTAGGTGAGCACAACACAAGCTTTCCATGAGCTGTACCACAAGCTTCAGAGATCAGCTAAGGAAGAATGTTTCTTACTTGCTGCCTGCTACCCACATTTTACAGTTACTGTCCATACAGGACTTAATTAAAGTTTTGAATTCCTGTCCTTCCCAGCAGTGAGTAAGGGTATGTCTTTTTGAAAGCCTATGGTTTATTTTGCCAGGTCTGTGGCAAACGTTGAATACCTGAGAGAGTAACGGAATTGTGTAATTAATCTTCAGCAGTGTAGTCACCTCAGACTCCAGTTCATAGACCACCTACTTCTTATTGCCTTGCACTGGAGGGAGAAAGGAGTTTGTGCACTGACCTTCCATGCTTCTTCTGCAGTTACTTTGTCTCATTAATTTCTCTGGAAGTTGCAAGGGAATTCCTGGAAAAGTCAAACTACTATAGACACAGGCAAAGTAGCTGGAGAGCAGGTGTGAAGACCTGCACATCCTGCATTCAGTGTGAATAAATGCCATTCATAGATGCCTGCAGACTTTCCCACAAACCTTCATTAAACTTGCATGAATGTATCTTATCAGAAGATCTCAGAAAGAAACAGGGTGTGTCTATTCATTCACATCAGTGGCAACCACACTAATGAAGTAATCAGACATGATATGCAGTATGCAACAATGCCTGTTCACAGGTGCATTTTTACATGTGAATATACACAGTGTGCTGCAACTGCTTAGGATTCTGTTGTGCAAAGCTGTCTCTTTGAAGCACATAGTTACAAGTAGACTCGCCTGGAGAAATAACCCAGCTTTTCCACACTGGTGCATTTACAGGTCCTGCGAGTGCGTTCCCTATGAAGACCCTGCAGCAACTTCCCTTACCAAAGCTTTGCTTGATAATAGCAGTGCAAAATTAGTCTTTCTATATTGTGCACTTCCCTTCCCCTGTTCCGTACTGAGGTTACCCACATCTTTATGCATGTTCCTGCTCTGAGCTAAGGCTCTTTCTACATGACGTCTGTAAGCCAACATTTTTTTATAGGTGGTTTATTTTTCTATAAGAATGGTTGGTTATTTCTGAATAATGAGGAGTGAATGTCAGTGTAAGGAGGGATAACTTTGCTGGGTTTTAGCTTGGCTGGGAAGTCCCTACATATGGTTCCTCTGCTCAGCTAGGCAGGCATCAGCTGCTTCCTAATCAGCATGGGAAAGAGATCCCCACAATTGAACTGGGCAGGAACAAATTAAGAAGAAGATGACCTCAACACTTCAAAAGCCTCAGCAGTCTTTTGGAGAAGTGAGGACATAGGAGCGAGGGCAGCTGTTCACAGCTTTGGTGTGGATCAGTCATTTTCCAGTCACTGTCAGTTTAATTGCTGTGTGTATCTGGTATGCAGTGGCCAAGAATTCGTTCTGAAGAGATGCCTTCTTCCCCTCTGTGCTCTATGACACACACACAAAAGCATCAGCTTTCCACCATACTGAAACCCTGTCAACCCTCAACATCTCCTCCAGTACGTCTTGGACTCCCAGCTGGAGGAAGTCTCTGTGAACAGTCTCTCCGCCATTGCTTTGGTTCAGGAATAAAATAGCTGAGAGAGTACCTGAATAATAGTTCTCTGCAAAGGGTATTCTGCAAGCATTCAGAGAAGGCACAAATCTTTCATGCCAAATCACTGTATCTAGGGGTGCAAGAGGCCAGAACATAACCCCAAAAGAGACTAGAGGGGGAACGGTGAGGAAGACTCATGAGGCTAATGATCTGCTGCTTCCCTGCCTGTACCTACTGCAATAAAGAAATTGGACTCCAATCAAGAAATTTCATCACCTGAAGCAATTCTGATATTTCTTAAACCACTTCCTTGTTTTGTGGATTGCAGTAGCAGAACAGTCACAAGATCTCACTATGGAAACTGAGGAGTGAGGCTGAATGAAGGCAAAGGGCTCATAGACCTTCAGGGACCCACCTGAAGGTGGATAGAACACCTGACTCCCTTGTGGGCTATCAGCAACAAGAATTGCTGATGTGTACAAGCTTTACTGCCTTCCTGAGGCACCACAGCTTGGAGGAGAGCTTTATACTCACTTTGCAGTCAGTTGCTTCTGTTACCAGACCTGCTGCAAGTGAAATCCATTATGAGCCTTTTTTTTACCACAAGGCGGCATTTGTACCTTCTGTATTATTAATACATCAGCAAAGATTACTGGTAATATTTTTCAATTCTGTAACATGTTCTGTCTGGGGAATCTCAGAACATTTTGCAAACATTAATTAATTAGACATGCAGCACCACTATTTACTAGCTAATTGTTGGTCTTGTTTTAAAAGAGAATTAGTTTGCGCTTGCTCTAGATGCCCTACCTCCCGCATCCCAAAGAACCTATGTTAGGACACGTGCAGCAGATGGTATTAAAAAGCTCGCATTGCCTAAATCCCTTGTCTGTACCGTAGCATCAGATTATGTGCTTTAAAATACAATCTAGACCTAGAACTGAGATACTTGGATCAGAGTACATGCATGTAGTCAGAGTACTGCATGTGTTGTAACAACTGACTTAAAAAACAAGTGAGTGAGTTGATGGCTAAATTCAGATGGGGATTATGCTGGATGGAAAGGGGTTTTGCTTTTCAGAATCTATAAACCCTTATTCCATGGACTTGTGTTGCCTCAATCAAAACTTGTTTTTGGCTTCATTTGGCCTACTAGTATTGGGAATTTTTAGTGGGTTTCAGTAAGGAATACAATTTGAAAAGGTTGCACTCATTCCTATCTGTTAATTATAGTGGTTCTGTAGGCATCTTGTTTTTTTCAGGCATCTCTGTTCCTCCCATTTGTGTTTGCAGACTCTGTTTACATACTGCTTATATAGACTTTATGATATCTCTGACACAATTACTAAGAACAGTATGGTTTCTTTTATTTTTCAGTATGTTTGTTTATTAGTGTTCACCCTCCAAATTCAACACCCAAATGTTTTCTTAAGAAAGATATGAATACTGTTAGAGTTATTATATTTGGTTCTTGACCACTTAAACTTTAAAGTGATATTTTAAAAGCAATTAATCTTGTAGTCCTAGGTTTTATTTTATTCCCAGTTCCTTTTGTGCATTTCTGCTCTTCTATGCTGTATCAATGTAATGTCAGACAATCTGAAAAAACAGAAGTCAATCTATTGCATGATAAATAAATCTGCCGCATATAATCTGAGACTAGGCTTTAAAAAACCCCAACATTACCAGTATCTGATGCAGAGCATATTGGTGTTGTTTCTATTGCTACTGAAACCCTTTCTTGCTGTTTCTATTTAACTTGAGTTTTTCTAGGATTTGCTGATGGTCAACTCCAGTCAATTTCTATGAGTGAAAAAGAAATGACCAGTTTTTACATCCCCCACTGTTTTCATTCAGAATCTCAAGTCTCTTCCTCTCTTCCATCCCACTCAAGACCCACTGTTTCTGAACAGCAAGTATTGCTGAAATTGATTTGCTTTAAATGAGAAAGTTCTGTTACAGGAGGAACTGACACACCACAGAAGGGCCACAAAGTTGAACTGTATTGAAATTCTGATTACTTTAATTTTTTTTTTTACCTCCTTAACAACAGTTGGGACTGTAGCAAGAGAGTCAGACCTCTTACTCAAGCTCAGCAATACAATACCCCTCAACAGCAGTGGGGTGATAGAAGTGCTGTGATGAACTGATGGGTTCATTAGTGTACAATCAATGGATAAGACTTCATAATAGACCAGACCTCACAGGAGTCAAATACCAGCACTTTAATTGCAGCAGGTGGTCAGTGCCAGGATAGGTATTAAAAAGAAAAAAATAAACATTCCACTGGAACAAAAAAATCCTTAGAATCAAGTAGACTACAAGAACAAAGAACAAAATTCCAAGAGTGAAAAGAAAGAAAAGAGAACATATTGACGACTGTGGTCATTTCCAGCTTTACCAACTGCGGCTGTATACCTGAAAGCCGACTATGCATCACCTGTTCTCTGTCCTTTGTTGCAGTAATAATTGAGTATATGCAGTCTGAAACATTGTTTATCCCCACTGCACTTTCATGGGCCCAGAGAAACTTCCTTATCACTCTTCATAGGCAGAAGAGTGACAGACCAGAGGCACAAGTGTGTCTGTGCACTTCATCTCTGCTAGGCTGAGAGATGAGCCAGGTGAGAAGGTGTGGGAAGGGACAGGATGAAGCCCAGTCCCACTGGCACTCCAGAACATGTAAAGGAGCTGTCATGCTTCCTCTCCTGCAGAAATTTCGGTTTATCTCTATGGCTTTATCTCCATTATGAGCTGTCCATTGGAAGATGGAGAATTAGGCTTGGATTTTAGGGAACTGCATCTTCCCACTGCTTCTATAGCTTGGCCTTTGTCCTCACCTCCAGGAGCCAGGTCATCCCTTGGGGGCTGTTTCCATCCCTCAAATTTTCACCTGTGCAGTTGGAGGCAGCAGCTCCCTTTGCATCAGGTGCATGCACAGCAAGACCCTCTCCTCACCATGCTGCAGATATAACAGAGACTCCAGGCAACTCAGTAAAATATATACCTTTTCCTCACTTGGTGTTCTGGGCTGCTGGAGGTGTTCTTCCCCAGGCCCCTGTCAGTGTTGTGGAACAAGATAAACCAAATGGGAGAAGAGGGCATCATGTGGGTGGTGCAGCACCAAGCTACATGGTGGGGAGAAATAAGTACAATCTGGTCAGGAATTCGTGTGTTTGTGGTCTACAAGAAATCATGGTGATGATTAGAGAGAGGATCATTCTACTGTTAGGGACAAATCCTGTTCCTAGTTTCTCAGTTTTGCCTCTACTCCGTTTCTAGGGTGTCCAGATACTATTGTACGTGGACTCAAGTGAGCAAGCCTAGCCTTGATTTTAATCAAGTTCCACATCCCTTACTTCAACAGAGGTTATGGAGTTTATATAAGAGCTGACTATTTCCAATTGTGCACATTTGAGTTCCCAAAGAATTATAGAGCAAAACCCTATTTAGAAAAGTTAAAGACAACAGGCTGACAGGAAGTGGCCTTAGAGATTTCCCTTGCCAGTAAAAATATGGCTGAGCACAGTGCCTTAAATATAGATGTACCGAGAAGATATTTATATAAAAAAGAGCAAACTTAAGAAACCCTGTGATAAATATGCAGATCTGTTATGGCGTCTACATACACATGTTTACGTACTTGATTATATATATGTGTGGGGAAACTAGCGTGTTTATATAGAGAGAGATATGTGGATATATATTGATATATGAATAATATAACAGTGTATATGTCTGGTTTTCCTTAAGTGTATGTGTATATATCCATATATAAACACGCACAGGGTGTGAGACTGATGCTTATGAAGATGTGTGTACCTGTGGTAAAGATAATTACTATAGTGGAATGTCCTACAGAAGATATTTTTGTAAGATAAATTTTTGTAAGATATTTTTGAAGATATTTTTTCATATTTCAGACTTCAGAGATCACCATCTGTTCAATAAGCTGGCAATTTACCACGAAAAAGGTGTAAACGAGCTGCTTACGATTGATCTCTCTCTCCTCATACAGCATGTCCACATGTCACACTCTTGTAGCTCTTAGATCTGCCAGTTGTCCATGCCATCTACCTATGGGTAGTCATGCTCTGCTCAACGATGTATGGTTTGGCTCTGTTAGCAAGGAAACTCCTTGCACACCTGCTATCACCATGAGTAGAACAGGTATTCTATACATAGTTGAGAGACAAGCTTCCTAATGAAGCATCTGAAGAGCCTGACTCACCTGGATTTGTAGCCTTTCCTAGTATTAGTAAATCTGTTTTCATCTTTGGCTTCTTATGACCAGAGAACTGGACTTTTTTTATTGCTGTGGGTATCAAAAAGAACAAAAATGATGATGATGCAGACAGATAGGTCTTAGTCTTTTCTCTGCCACAGGCTCTAGTTTTCACCTTCAGAGAGTCACTTACATCAGCATTTTCAGAACATGGCTACTAGTTCCTGGTACCAAATGGACTACTTATTTCAGTACTTGGATTTCAACATCTGTCTTTGAAAACTCGAGCTGAATAATTTATTCTGAATGCTCAGTGCTGCTTAAAATACGAAGAAGCCTTTACATGCACCGTCAAAGATGTGAAACTGTTTCAGCAGGAGATGCTCTTCATGCTGTCAGTGACTACTGTATTACTTTATATGCACTGTACATGCACCAAGTATTATCCACTGTGTCCATTTTAGTGATACTGCTGTGGGTGATTGTTCCTTTGTGCAAAGTGTCCTGGGAGAGTATAGCTATAGCTCACTATTTCTCTTTTTTCCATTGTTGCTCAAGTTCTTTCGGTACTTTCCTTGAGCTCCTATTGGTCCAATTCTGATAATGCAGAGAGGAAAAAAGACTGGGGATCAACTCTGCTTTTTGTATCATCCTACTGCATTTTATCAGTTTGTCGTTAACAAGTGCTGAAGGCAGGGCATAATGATATACTGTTGTTAGGAAGCATGAGTCTGAATGTCTGAGGGAGAATATCATAAACCAGAAATAAAAATTGGAGCAATAATAAGAATGTTTTATCTGATATGAATCTGTTGAAAGATAGTGAACTGTTATTGAACAGCCTAATGAGAATGAATAATATATGTATGTCATATATTTAAAGGAAATAACTGCAAGAGATCTGGGGGGGCTGAAGTGGAGCAGGAATTAACTCCTGTTCAACTTGCTAGGAAAATGCTGTTACATGACTTGCTTTCTGTGTGGCTGATGGGAATTCTTTTCAGGAGCCTTGTATTACAAAGCAAAGCTTCTGCCAGCAGCTGGACATGGGTCAAAGGTAACAGGATTTGCAGGACTATGACTGGGGAACCTCATTTGCTATTTAGCCTTAAGGAACAGGAATGAAGAAAAAAGGAAGCTCTAAGCACCAACAGCTCAAATGAGAAAGTGGGAAAATCTTGATCTTTATTTTTCTGATTGCAGAAGTGGTAAGATTTTCATTAGAACTCTACAAAACAAATTATATTTTACCAGCAGGACACTGCTTTAATACTCTCAAGGTGGATGATAATAGGAGAAGGAGCCCTAGAGACAAAAGAAAAGCTTCCTACAGGAAATTAAACCCAAGCTTTGCAAATAAGAACAATAGCCTACAATCCAGGTAAAACTACAGACACAAATGAATGAATACAAAATGAATATTAGCCAAGCCTGAAGCAGACACCTCAAAATACAAAAGAGAAGAGAGTGGCTTCACAGCACCTACTGAAACGAATTTGTAACAATATGCATACTAATGAACCTGAAACACCACTTAGTTTTTGCATCCATTATTCATTGTTCAGCTTTATAGGAAACAGAGCCTTACAATGGAATGATTACAGGGAGCATCACTGGGAGTGGGTTGATAACACAGAGGAAAACAGGAGCAGCATCTGTTCCTTCACCCTGGTCCCCTTGCATGAAAATTACCATAGCTTTGGAAAAGGAAAATGTTGCAGGAAGAGAAAATGGAAGAGAGGCTCAAGATGCCTTAGAGCATTTTTTCTTCTCCCTCACCCCCAACCTTCCTCTGAAATCTATGGTATCACTGTCCCTGAAGGAGCAGGAGGATATGGGAGATGAAAAGAAACATTCTACAAGGGTTCCCCCTTGTCTGTCTGGGCATGTTCTAGGAGGATGATATATTCTTCTGAAAGCAGAAGCTGTCTCTTGATGATTAAAGGGCCTTATGTAAGAGAAACAATGTAGATAATCATAGAACAACAGAATAGTTAGGGTTGGAAGGGACTTTAAAGATCATCTCATTCCAACCCCCCTGCCTTGGACAGCGACATCCCACTAGAACAGGCTCCCCAAGGCCCCATCCAACCTGGCTTTGAACACCTCCAGGGATGGGGTAGCCACAACTGCCCTGGGCAACCTGTGCCAGTGCTTCACCGCTCTCATGGTGAAGAAATTCTTCCTAATGTCTAGTCTAAATCTGCCTCTCTCCAGTTTACACCCATTCACTCACTTCCTATCACCACAAGTCTCTATGAATAGTCCCTCTGCAGATTTCTTGTAGCCCCTTTCAGGTACTGGAAGGTCGCTATAAGATCTCCTCAGAACCTTCTTTTCTCCAGGCTGAACAAGCACAACTCTCTCAGCTTGTCCTCATGTGGAAGACACTCCAACCCTCTAATCATCTTCTTGGACCTCCTCTGAACCAGTTACAACAGTTCTGTATCCTTCTTATGTTGAGGATTCCAGAACTGGACACAACTCCAGATGAGGTCTCAAAAGAGAGGAATAGAGGGGTAGAACCGCCTCCCTCAACCTGCTAGCCACGTTTCTTTTGATGCAGTCCAGGAAATGGTTGGCCTTCTGGGCTGCAACTGCACATTTCCAGCTCATGTTGTGCTTCTCCTCCACCAGTACTCCCGAGTCCTGTGCAGGGCCACTTTCCATCATGTCAGCCCCCCATCGTGTACTGAAATCACCCCAACCCAGGTGTAGGACCTTGCACTTGGCCCTGTTGAACCTTATGAGGTTCTCACAGGCCCACTTCTCCAGCCTGTCCAGGTTCCTCTGGGTGACATCCCATCCTTCCAGTGTGACAACTACACCACTCAGCTTGGTGTAATCTGCAAACTTTCTGAGGATGCGTTCAATCTCACTGTCAATATCATTGATGAAGATATTAAACAGCACTGGTCCCAGTATGGACTGCTGAGGGACACCACTTGTCATGGCTCTCCATCTGAACTTTGAGCGGTTGACCACTACTTTCTGAATACGGCCATCTAACCAGTTTCTTATCCACTGTACCATCCACCATCCATAACATGTGGAGCTAGTTCAATCAATCAAATCTATGAAAGCTCCTAGGCACAGGAAAGCTGAAAGAAGGTGTTTTGAGAGAAACAAATGGAGGCAGTAGCAATAGTTTGGGTATTCCAAGTTCTTCCATGGTTCCTGTCCCTTTATGTCTGTATGGGTGAAGACTTTCCTGTATGGCTGAAGACTTTCCTGAATCAGTTTTTTCAGCCACCTGCAGCACTGCAGGACATGCTGAATCTGACCTGCTAGTGTGTTTGCAGCACCCGCCAAGACAGACCTATAATTTATCCTTTCTAATGAACTGTGTGTTTTCTAGTTCTAGGTGAATTTGATGAAGAATTATTTATATTTATGATATATACTTCAAAGTTTCTCCTAAACTATGTGCCCTTCACATTTTATTTTTTTGAGTACCCAGGGCCGCAATGAAAGCACAGGGGAAGCATCAGACCTGCTGGGATAACAGATACCTTTTCTACACTCCACTGGCTTTATTTGCACCCCTTTGAGCAGACTGCAGCTGGGTTGTTTTACTGCAGGCTGGAACGTTACCAATGGGACTAAGTTTAATACACTGAGAGCTTATTTTGCATAAATAAACCAGAAAAAGAATGGCTGAGGTTGGAAGGGACCTCTCAAGGTCCACCCTTCTATAAAAGATGGGGTGCAGACTTATTCAGCTGTGAGAATCAGAAAGTTCCAGGCATGATGTTCATGTTTCCAAGTAAATATACAGAATACTCTGCATACATACAACATATTTGGTGTAGAATCTACGGTTAAATTACAAAATATAATGGAATATATGATTTTAACCTATAAAATTACAGAGAAAAGGGATAGGACAGAGAGTAATTGAAATCATAGGTTCTTTTGCTCACGTTTGCATTTAGCATATCTTACAACCTAAGAAAGCATACTTCTGAGAGCTTCACCTTCTGAAAGCACACTCAGAGATTTCACGGAAATTATAGCATCTGCTGGTATAGGCATCACAGTTAATAACCTACTGGAGCTTTGCAGCTGAAAGTGTTGGGCAATCAGATGTCCTATTCACTGGCATTAAAAGCTGTGCTGAGATTTCTGGAAAAGTTTTAAATTTTTGTGAGATGGAAAAAATTCTTCACACACCTGGGTTATAGTAGAGTGGCTTGTGTATATTTCTCCAGGAGAACTGCTTTTACACCTGGATTTGATATTGTAAGTTCTGACTAAAAAGAAATTGAGGTAACTGGTTTAATAGTTTCACAATTTAGAAAGCCAATACACCGAGGGAAAGGATTTTTTGGCTTTGTTGGTTTAACTCCCAAACCCAACTGGCTTTCCAGATTTTGATTTGTGGAAAACCCATAGCATTTTTTTTTTCGCACTACAGAAGGATTTAAAACCAATTACAAATAAAACTTAATCTGAAAGTTATAATGCCCAACAGCTATCTCTCATCGCTACTTTCTGTGAGGTTTGAGCAGTTGTGCTGCTGAATTTTATTCCACTGCACTAAGCCATTATCATTCAGAGGTGTTTGCAAAACTGTGGCTTTAGTTCCTTTTAATGAATGAATTCCTTGTTTGCCTGGTTTTCTCAATAACAGCAAAGGCCAAAACAGGTGCATAATTTACGTAAAAAAAATGTGCTTTCTTAACTTGAAGATATAGTCTCTATGTCTCTCTGTGTGATTGTATGTGTGCTCTTATGATGCCTGTGTGTTTATTTTAAACAAAGGACTAACTTAAAAAAAAATCCTGACATCCCACACACAGTACACTAGGAAGAGAGCAGAAGGTTTGTCCTCAGGGGTTTTGTCTCTACTTTGTCAATAAAAAACCCTCAATGAAACCTAGATTCATAGTATGCAGATGTATTGTTCATTATCTCTTTATGTATATAATGAATAAACCATAAAGTCAAAATAAAAGCATAAATATTTATATTCATGTACACATGCAGATGGGGTTGCAGTCAATCAGTATTATCAGCCCTGCCTTGTGCTATCTTTTCATTGTTATGAAATGTGTACGAGCTGAGGAACAATGTATTTTCCTCCCTATCCTATTGCTAGATTTCCTGACATCTGCAACTTGCAGACTTTGCATTCATGTTGGGGAAAAAAAAAGAAAACTCAGCTACTTTGTTGATGAAATCAAATCAGACCTAGATAGATGGGGTGGTAAAACATTTTTCAAAAATCCCATCAGCTTGAATTACAGTTATACTCAGAAAATGCCTGGGGATGCACTATGCCAGTATGCTTTGTTGTCTCTTCATGGACAGTGCTTCCTTTCCAGGAAGACAAGCAGTTTGACACCTGCATTTAGGCACTGCAGCATGAGCCCTAGCTTTGCTACAGGCTGACCTGGGGCCACTTCATCTCCCTTTCCTGCTACTGCAGTGATGGTATTATGAATTTCAAGGATGTTTATGTGTGCAGTTCCTAAACATGTGGCCTTGGTTTTAACTGGGTCCCTTGCATCCTACAGTGATAACGAACAGTAACACTAAAATGGGTACAAACTTACCAGTGTAGGTAGTCTATTGCCAGCCCTGAAGAGCAGAGCAGGTCGTTCTGCATCAGATTAAGTGGTCAGAGGTGACTGAGGTTAAGTCTTTGATACTGACTCTTTTTTTTTTTTTTGCCCAAATGTGCACATTTCCAGAAAGCTTTCAGGAAATTTTGGATCTGATGAAGCTAGAGATGAAGCTAGAGACAAAAATACCTGGGAATAACTTGGTTACAGATAGCTAGGTTATTTTAGTTTGCAATACTACCAGTGATGAATAATATTGTTTTTCAGTTTGCCATTGGGTTTCCTCTGAAAATTAGGGACAGTGAGTACAGCAGTATAGAGCACCGTAGTGTCATGTTTCTGCAGCCAGTTTTTATCTCTGTCTGCCTTTTCATATTATTAATGCAACACACAACAAATCATACACGAGTGTATTTTATCACTCCAGAAGTGTCATCTCAAGACCTGGCCTGATTAGTTTGTAGCCTCTTTGTACATTGTCTCTGAGAGACCTTGTCATTTGTCTAGCAATATGTGAAGCTGAAAACAAAAACTCTAAGGGCTCTACCCTCCCATTCCTGATCATGCCTGTAAATCTTGTTGATTGGAAATAAAAGTAGGCTGCTACCAATAACAGATACTTCTTATAGGAGACAGTTGATTACTGTGTGCGATGCTTATAAAATGACCAGGATTTCTTTTAGGAGGTAAATCCATCATGCTCAGTGATGGGTAGCAAAACAGGCTGCCACTAAAATGAAACTCACATTAAGCAGCAGGCCACGATTCGACTGAGAACAATTATTGAGAAGGTCATTCTGATCTAATGTGTTAAGTTCATGCTGTTATTCTGGCTTTATTGAAGCAGAAATCCAAATATCCTGATGGATGGTGGTTTAGGAACCTCCTTGAGCACAAACTTGTAAGAAAGTACTCTGGACATATTGTAGTTCAGAGTTAAAATATCTGCCCATGTTTTAATTCTTCTTCCATATTGATGTGCAGAACTTTGAAGATGATTACATCTATTCCTCTGCTACAATAACTACAACTTCAGTTCCCATTTGTTTCCAGTGTTGTGAATACACAGATTAAAAAAGACATGCTGTTCCACTTATAACCAGCAATTCCTTTGCTTCTGTCTTATATAGTTTGTAGGAAACAGTTTCTTCATTTTCCCAGCAGAGCCTAGAGTAAGAACAAAGGTGAAGGATGTGGTGACAGAGAATGGTAGGGTTTTATGAGGTTCTTGGTGCAGTCACACAAGCTTCTGCTTACCTCTAATAGAGACCCCATCTCAGGGTCTCCAAGACAGCTAAGCAACAATGCTATGAGATTACAGACTTACAATGCAAAGAAGATAGTTATAAATATCATTCTGATATAAATTCCACAGTAAATTCAAAACTTCCCTACCTCCATTTTTCCCTATATATATATATATTTGCACATATATATATATATTTGATTAGATTACTCATTTTCAATTACCTCCCAAAAAAATGCCACCTTCACATCCTCTCTCAAATACTGCATCCCACTTCCCTGCTACCCTCTCTTCCTTCCCAATCTACCACCCTCCCTATGGACTCCCAATCCCCACTCCAGCTGCTGTGACACACCACTTGCACAGCTGTTTTCCTCCCCCTGCCAAGACCCAGACCCCCACAGCTGCCTTTCTCCACAGGCTCCTATCATCTCCCTCATCAACACCCTGTTCTGACTATTCAATTATAGTTTATTCTGTGCTGGTTATACCACACTAAGCAGTGTAATGCTTCATGGTGGTTCATTAAGCAACACAACCAACATCTGCCATGTGCTTGCTCTCTCATCCTTTCCCCAAAGGAAGATGTGTGCACAGCACAGTGTATGCTTTAGAAACTTTCTTACTCCAAGTGTGTGTGTGTGTATATGTATATATATATGTGTATATATCTACACCTGTGTGTGTGTATACTTCTATATGTAAATATGTATGTATATATGTACACATATATAAATGCACACACACTTTGCCTTGCATTTATATGAAAGAAGGAAACAGTACAGGAATGTGCCTTGCCTTTGAGCATAGCATGGAATGAGGGCTGGGAATGTATTTATTTTCCAGGGAAGCTTCTTAATATCGTTTTGGGCTAACCCTTGAGAAATCTATCTCTCCCATGAAACTGGGTTTTATCTTGGTGGTGGCAAGTTCCACTGGGACAAAGGAATGTAATGTGTATCACTGCCTGTGTCCCAGAGTTTTACACAGTCTTTCAGACTCGCATCCTTTCCCTGAAATCTGAAAAATGAAAAGCATCTGAGAACCTGGGTCTGCATTAGATGGGGTGCAAGCATATGAATCAGGACTTACTCTTCAGCAGTTAGATAAGCTGTTCTATTCATTTGCCATTGTTTCCTTTAATGAGTGACACTTCTACGTAGATATTTTCAGGACGATGTATGGGATTAAGAAGCTCAAACGTGCTTATTTGGAAGCCTTTGGAGAACAGCTGCTTCCAAAAGCAAGTTCAGATTTTTGATATGTAGTTCACCAATTGCACACTTATTAGAGTCAAATAATTTAAGACATCCCAGCTTTTACTCTTTCCTCTGTCATTGCTGCCATCCAAATCCACCTTCTCAGTTTCTTGCAATATGTATCCGTGCAAGTCTGACACCTCAGATGGTACCTTGTGTACTTTAGGAAACTGAGAACAACCTGGTTGGCTGGATATATGCATTTACAGCTAGTTGTGTGTAGGGATGAGCATGTAGCTCTGCACTGGCACACTGCCTTCCTCTGATCTAAGGGCTGGTATTTGTGATCACTCCCCGTGTATCTTTGCAGACATGAAAAGCTAGGAGTGGGGAATGAGTCCATCAACCTTCTCTCTGAAGACTCTCTGCTGGCCCAGATGGCAGCAGGAGGGTCTGCAGGACCACAGTCCTTGATTTTCTTCTAGCATGTAGGGAGGGCTCTTTGACACCTCTGTGCCTCAGAGTCTGGTGTCCATGGAATAATAGAAACAGATGAAGTCTCAGGTAAGTTGCAGGATAGAGTTTGGAGAAAGCTTTCAGTGTGTGATTGAGGAACTATGTGGGAGAAAGATTAGTTCACACAGTTACAACCCTGAGTATAAGCTTCGGTTTCACATTAACACACATCACATTCTGATGGTCAGATACAAAACACCTCACTGTATATTAAACACATTGTTAGCAATGAGAACAAAATGGATTCATTTTAGTGAAGCTGTATAAAACATATTGGCTATTCTCCCTTCCATACTCTTTTACTGCATATTGGATGGTGACATGTTTATCTCTCAAAAATACCAGGAGCTTGGACAGGACATATGAAATTTTCCAAAGGAGAAATAGATAAGGAAGAAAAAAGGATTATCTCAAAAGTACATTTCTGCACACAGGTCTACTGTTATACAGTATCAAATGATGCTAATCCTTCATTTCACATATTTTTCACTTGGCTTCGTTTCTTAGGTCTATATTCTTCCATCAGATTTATAATGTGGATCTTAGATAAGTCAGAGAAATGAAAGATATTCTCAGGCTGCAAAGTTCATCTTCCACATGGTTCTAGATTCCAAGTAATACTTTCCTCTGACTGACTTACCATTGCCACTTTGAGGTAACCAGATTTCAGGGAGGGGATACATTTGCACAGAAATAAGGTATTTTTAGTTCAACACCAGCTGAAATTTTGGATGTTTCAAGTGTAAAATGCCTGAGGTGAAATAATTGCCATGCAGCAATCTCCTCAGATGTGGTGCCAAAAACCACATCAATGGGTATGCTGGACTGAACTGCATTGCTGCAGCCTTCTTGAAGCCAGAGCCACAGCCATGCCACCCACCATCACTGGCCCCTCACAGAAGGCATCCTTACAGACATGGCAGCCCTGACATCCATCATCTCTTACCCTCGACATCCCAGGAAGACACTGGCTGGGTCTGCTACATTCCCTCATATTCCCTCCAGCAACACCTCCTTGAAGCCTCAGTCTGGTGTTGCCTGATGAGACCTGTATCTGAAGGAGGTGATTTCAGACCCTGACAGAATTAGTGTAGGTCTATGGGCTCCCTCTGGCCCTTTCCACTTTTCAGGCAAATATGGTTTCATTCAAGAAACCATTTCAGGACCTTTTCCTTTTAAATGCAACTCAATTAGGAACTGTAAGCCAAACCAGCCCAGGCTGCCCTTGAGCCCCATAAGTCTGGACTGGAGGAGGAAGCACTCTGCCCTCATACAGGTTCAAACTGAAAATCATGGGCACGTGAATTGGCAAGACATTTCAAGATTGATTTGATTTATTTTTGGTTGTAGGTTTTATAGAGAGCAAAAGATTCTTTGAGGAGAGTGGTGTCCAGCATTTTTAAAGCTGTAGTCACTTCTGTCAAGCATTGAATACAAGCAGTTTTGTGCCTTTGTTAAGAGATGCATTTAAAAAAAAGTTCTGTAAGTTAACCAACAAATTTCCATTGATAAAATCCATAGACTTTACATCTTGAATAACTTTGAATACAGATGTACGCATGCCTTTGATGATGACTTGGTGCAAAAGGAACGTAAAGTTAGTAAAACATGACATGACTTAGGAATTTCTGCTAAAACTGGGACCACTTACTGGGGAAAATTGCAAGTTTTGCTCCAGAAAAGCAGCAGACTGAAGCTGCCTCCAGGCAGTTGGTGGAGATGAGCCCTTCTTATTGCAGGTTGCGCTGGCTAGGAGCCTTCTCCCTTCCCAAAATGACAAGCTTTGCCTCTGCACATTGCTGAAGACAGAGTGCAAGACCCTTCAGAGGTGCCCCTATATTCTTGACATCCTTCCACGGGCTTCTTAGTGTCAGGACGCCATTTGACATAATGGTCACGAACAATATTACAGACACGAGTTTAGTCAGCAGCAAGTAAACATCCCCATCCTCCTTGTATAGCTGTTTGATGAGACTCCCAGCCAGCTCCAGTAACATCATGGCTTAAACATCACCTCGTTCCAACCCCCCTGCCATGGGCAGGGACATCCCATTAGATCAGGCTGTCTAAGGCCCCATCCAACCTGGCTTTGAACACCTCCAGGGATGGGGCAACCACAACTGCCCTGGGCAACCTGTGCCAGTGCCTCACCGCTCTCACGGTGAAGAAATTCTTCCTAATGTCTAGTCGAAATCTGCCTCTCTCTAGTTTATACCCATTCACTCACTTCCTATCACCACAAGCCTTTATGAATAGTCCCTCTGCAGATTTCTTGTAGCCCCTTTCAGGTACTGGAAGGTTGCTATAAGATCTCCTCAGAGCCTTCTTTTCTCCAGGCTGAACAAGCACAACTCTCTCAGCTTGTCCTCATACAGAAGGTGTTCCAGCCCATTCTCCTGGTAATCAAAGCATGGTGTCTGGCTAAGGAAAAGCTCACTCAGAGCCAGATTACAAGAAGAGGAATTATAACTAGCAGCGCTTGAGATGGGCCAAGGCAGTGTGCTCACACTCCTGTTTTCTTAGATCAGACACCCTAGGAGGTTAACCTTGCTGTGCTTGGGCTCATATGATCAGGAAACCTCCAACTGCATGGTCTGCAGTCGTTTGGGATGACACATAACCAGAAGACTCATCATAGTTGCTAAGAGGAGTGCAGCCTGCGGAGAGGATATTGGCTTCTGGACATCACATCTGCTGCTCTGAGTTCTGTCCCTGATGCTCAATGCTGGCCAGTAGCAGTAAACACTGAAAGCATCACCCCTGTGGTAAACTCTCCTCATTAGTTGAATCCTTCTGTATTGATGGTTTCTAAGGAAAATGGTGCACAAAGAAAAGTGTGCCAGAAGGCCAGCACTGCAGAGCTCAGAAAAGAGTTCAGGCCATCTTTGCCTAGGCCCAGACACCACTCAGTTTCCTTCCTCTGTTTCTGTTCGGAACATGAACCACAGACACTCTATCATGAATACTTCAGCTTGTTATCCTAAAGACAAGTTTTGATGAGGTTGGCAAAGGCTTATAAATATTGATAGAGGGATGGTCTTTGTCTGCTTGCTGTTACAAAATAAGTTTGTGGGGAAAAAAACCCTATACTTTCCTTGTCCCAAAAGGCACTATCTTTCACTGTAGCTAAGTGACAGGTCTGTGGATTTCATCAATGGGACAGCTAGTCCACTTAATTAGCTATGTTATTAGTAATAGGCATAAAAGTCAAACAACGGGAACAATGAGCGAGTCTTAATATGCTCCTTGAGAACTGCCTATGGCTGTAAAATTTGAATTTTATGACAGCAAACCTTTAGGAGTTTGCATATATATATATATATATATATATATATATATATGTGGTTTCTAGCCATGCAGTAATTATTGCTCCACCTGTCTTTGTAAGAAGCGCAAAACACAAAGAATATTGTATGGAATATCCATTATTAAGCCCTTCACACTAAACAGCACCTTCAGTCAGGTCGTTTGCCTAGCGAACACCTTGTGCTTTGATTTTTGGGTAGTACAAGAATACAGATTAACAATTATAAATAAACTGCCTGCTTAGAATGCACAAACAATCCACTGATAACCAGCTTTAGATGTTATCTGTGTTCAGTGTTGCTCAGAGTCAAAGGATATAAGAAACACAGAATATGCACCTGAGTTTCTTCTTGCCCACCTCTTCCACTCCAGACTTTCAAAACTCTCCGAAGTTTCCTTCAGTCTAGCATTTTTCAATTCCTGGTAGAGGACCATGGGAAGAAAAGAGCCATTGTAATGATAGCTATCTACTAAGCATCATACATCACTATATCGAGCTGTTCTTAGAGATGCTTGGAAAGCAGTCAGAGCAATGTGTGAAACTAGCCAGTGATGTTGACAGCATCTTACCAAAATTATGATGATATATACAGTGCTAACTAATAAGGCTGGGAGGAAAAATGCCAAAACAAAAGAACACTCTCTGTTTTCCAATGTTTTTTTCAGAGGCATCAGCATGAAGGATTTCAGGAAAGGGAGGGAGAGAGTTAGGACTGAGAAAGGACACTGAAAAAAACTCAAAAACTATTCAAAATAGAAAAGCTCTCTTCACGCTCTCTTCTTGTTCATTATAGATTAATTTGATCATCAATAATTCTGACTCAAAGAAATGAGAATTACTGGGCTGGATTTACAACAGCTTAGAATTCAGTATGGTTTCAGAAACAAGAAGAGAGAAAAAACTTAACCTTGTTACATAAGAGATTGAAGTTCTTAGGAAGGTATCCTTTGCTGATGTGCATGAGTACAAACTTGGCAATGAAAACCTGCTGATTTATGTATGCCATTGGAGACTTTGGCCTGGGTAGAGGAATCTGCTATTGCATTCCTTCCACTGCAAAGGTTTGCAGAACTCCACATGTCTCATGATGCCCATTATAAATAGCTGTTATCAAATGATTGCAGTAAAACCTAGGCATAGAAAAACAAGTAAGCTACTGGCATGAAAAGAATGCAGGGGAGACATCAGTGAAAATATAGCAATGGTGAGATCTATTAAATTGTTGAATGCTTGCTCAGAGGGCTGCAGAAGCAATATTACCTGAATCTTTGGTCTTTGATGGGTGAATGCATATATTACAGGGAGGAATAATCCTGCCCTGGTGTCATGGAAAGAAGGACATTTAATTTTTTGCACTGCTGACTTCTGCTGTGTGTGGAACAAGGCAGCTGGGAGAAGGATCAGTCAGCATGAGTGCTTAGTGAGCCTATTACCCTTGTGCTGTCAGAGGTGGTAACAAGAAGAGAGAAGCGCAAGGCTATTTTCCATCCATGACAGTAAGATCCAAGTTCTGACTAAAATGTGAGGTTTTTCAAGCTGTTTGTAGCTGTCTTAGGTACAAAAAGGCTGCCCAGCAGAAATTTGCTTTTCCTCCAGGAAACTCTATTAGTAATACTGCTGAGGGGGAAAGGGCACAGTCCTACCACTAAACCTACATTTGCATCAGATTCACTACGAAAGCTCCCTATCCTACTGCTGTTCCATGGACAAAGTGAGCACATTCTATACTCTGTGTGTAGACTTCAGTGAGAGTCAAGCATCTCTATGGTTCAGATCATTGTTGTTTGCTGAAAAACAAACAACAGGAGCTAAACTGAGAACTTCCATTTGTGTAAATACAATAGATTCCTGACTCCATAAGTCTGGAAGGACTGGCTCAGCTCTGGCCCTGCACATAGCCTACCTCTATCAAACTGACACAGCGTGCATTCAATAAGCATGGATAGAAACCCTGGTACACAGCACATCCCCAAGTCAGGATGATGTGGATAAAGCATAGGCTGCTGTACCTTAACATGCAGTTTCTCAGCCTTTGTGGCAGGTTTAAATTTTGCTGTTAGCTTTTATGTTAAGTATGATAGAAGTTTTTTTGTATAATGAGTTTTCACTATGTCTTTCTTCCTTGCCAGCTCTGTGTGCTTGCCCACACATGTATGTGCGCTGCAGTTCATCTTCCAACCAGAAAACCTACTTAAATATTTTTCAGAAGGCCTGGAAATTGAAAAAAGAGATAAAACACTTGGACCAGAAAGCAAGTGGGTCACTGAAGCCCACTGCTCTGGCACCTTGGAGAGTGCAGCCTTGAGTGGCTAAACCAGCGTATGTCGTTAAATTAATGGCCAGTTGTGGTAGACTTGGCCTTTCTGTGCTCTAAAATCTCCTTCTCTTGTTGGCTATTAGAATACATGCAGCCAATAAAAAGTCATTCCCAGAAATATGCAGCACCTATTGTGACCGGTGGGCAACACTTGGAAAAGCAGGGTTTGATTTCCAGAGAAACTCTTGCAAATTGCTACTGGTAGGGGGCATATAAACAGAGGAAGTGTCAGGCACCACTCTGTGGAGATAAGCCAGTGATGTTCCTCATTAATGCTCTGTCTGGTTTTAAAGTTCAAGAGATATTGCAGCTTTACTTGCTTCCCTTGACTGGAATTCATCACAGCTAATAGAGCAGAGCTACAGGGTGAGCTGTTAGACATGCACAGGCAAGAGCAAACTGTTACTGCATGAAAATCAGCCCATATTAATGTCCTTGAAGAACCAAAGTCTGGGTGGAGGATGTGCTTCCCTGCTATGCCGAGGGAGGGTTCTATTTACTATCTGACTAGAGGGTCAACAGTTCTGTTTTTCTTGTCTTTCCAGTGTTAGAAATTTCCTTTACTGCTTTCCGTTCAGCTGCACCCACAGAAGGATAGTGTAAAGGAGAAATCACAACACTGAAGCTTCAAAAGCCCCGGGCAGGACATTTTGTATGTATTTACATGTGCATCCTTAGAAAGACTGTAATACGTTTGAGGGAACAATCTCTTTCCCTCAAATAACACAACAGTTGTGAAATGATTTTTGCAAGCTTTACTTTTCTGATATGTCTAATTAGAAGCAGTATTATGCCCGTAATCAGATATTTAACAGGTTAGAAGCCTTTCTTGTGATTTGGAGATGAGCTGTAGCTCCAGACTATGACACCTTTTGTTTCTTGTGCAGTTGCACCTCTGTATTGCTAAGATTGCCACTGCACCACACAACAGATCACCTGTTTTGTCCTTGGAGGTGCTGAAGACTCAGCACAGCAAAGACACTTTGTACTCTTTCATCAAGACCTAACTTTTGTTCTTTACCCTTCTTTTCTTCCTTCCAAGTTACAAAATAAATCAGTAAACAAGGCTTCTTGCTTTTTTATTGGAACTTCCCTTCCTTAAATCACTGTCCCACAGAAGTAGGCCATAAGTGCTGAGCATTACAGTGCCATAGGAGCCCAGGAACTGAGTGCTCCTGCTTGTTTACGCACAGTAACTTTTCTTCCTCCTTTGCACAAAGTCCTCTGTGGCTCTCAAAGCAAGATTGAGTGCTCTGCCAGGATTCCCCCTCTCCAGGAACTGAAACACCCTCAGATTATTTCATTATGTGTTATGTTATCCTAATTGCATGGCCCCTTTATATATAAAAAACAGCTATGGAAAACATCAAAACAAATACTAAGCATGCAAGCACTCCTTGAAAACCAACTTCAATTTGTAAACTCATTTCCCACAGCCTGATGTTGCAATGCAGGTGAATTTACAGGGAAGGAAAGCAAGCTGTGAAAACAAAGGAAACATGCATAGAAACCTGGTTTGCACATTTGTGATAGACAACTCTTCCAGTGTCCTGAAAGTGTAATAACATGTTTGCATTCAAAAAGCCTCTAAGCAGTGCATAAGTCATGATTGATTCTAAGGCTTTTCCTCTTGCAAAACCAGCGTGCTATATGTAAACTTAAAAAAAAAAATTGAAGATTACTTAATTCTTTTATCTTAACATAATTTATTACTTTTAGGCCTAGCTGTTAAACTGCAGGTTTAATCTGGAGCTGCCAACACTGTGGTTGATGATATGTTTGTCCAGCACACAGCTCCAAGTAAGGAAAAGCAGCATGCAGCTACAGGAAGAAAAATCACCGATCTCCCCAGAACCTGTCATAGAAGCAACATTATAGGAGATAATTAGGCCAAAGGCTCAAAGATCTTAATCCTTACTTTTTCAAAGCTTGTGACATCTGTGGATACCTTTTCCACTCATCCCACTAAGAAGACCAGGAGTTGAAATACAGTCTTACAGCTGTGTTTTATGAGTTACTTAGTGCTGGTAAGACTATGTATGACAGAACAAGAGTTTTCTGAGCTGCCTAGGGAAGGAAAAAAGGGCAAGTGACATTTCCATGGGCCCATGTGCCATGTGCTCTTAGACATGGTCAACAAATCACAGTCCTTCTTTCCATCTGTATTAAATTCAACCTCCAGCTCAGGGGAGAATAAGACTGAAGGACAAGGAGAAGATTCCAAGTAACACAAGAGACAGTTTTTGCCTGTCTAGGTGGAAAATATTAAAAAAAAAAAAAAAAAGGAAAGACCTGAAGACTGCAAGCAAAAGCAGGGAAAGATTGATATCACTAAGGAGTCCAACCTCCAGTTATTCCTTCCACCAAGGGAAATGAGATAATTTTCTTTTTGTCATGCAACTATATGCAAATCAATCTAAATAGCTGCAAAACATGTTTCTATTGGATACAAAATATTTCCTTGTGTAAAATTAAAAAGTAACAGTTAGAGAAAGAATCACAAAGACAGTAGATTGTTTTTCCATCTCATTTAAGTTGTGATTTGCTTTTCATTTACAAATACAAATGATGGCTTTTTTACATAATATTTTGGTAAGAAATAATTAACAATATGCTGTGAAACAAGAAAATATATTAAAATGCACATTATTTTTCATTATCTGGGAGATTTAGAACATTTTTGCAATGCAAAGAGTAACTTTTTTCATAGTTATTTGTCTATATGTTAATCTTTTCAAGAGCTTCTCCATTTTTTAACAACTATTCACTGCTGATTGTAAGCAGAGTTTTGTTATTGTTTTCAATCCACTCTAAGACTTTGTTTTTAAAAAACCCCAAAACCTCAGTGTTTATTTGCCTAGGAAGAATGCAATCTTTTCCCAGCTGACCATGTGGAAATTGGTTAGATGATCCCCAAGATCCCCAAGATCCCCAAGATGGTGCATGTCTGCATATGTGTCAGGGAGACAACACATACTTCCTACAGTGTCACATATACAGTGATTTCTGGCGTGATATGTTCATCATCTTAAGATGCTGTTCATGTTTGCACCCAACTGAGAAAGCAGTAATATGACCTAATGTTACTTTTCAGCCACAAAACTCATTATAAGGACTGCTGAAATTATCAGACTGTGTTCAAATGAAGGACAGCAAACTGAGATTATAATTTCTATTTATGATAAAGCTTGACAAACAAATTTTAATGATGCCAAGTCTAAAATACTCAGTTCTATCAACTTAACTGTGTACATATCACCTATTTAGATGCTCTAGATGTGCTTTGAGATTTACATTCTCTGTCTACATATTCCCATCAATTACAGAATGCAACACTCGTCACTGAGCTTTATTGTCTTCTTGAATTACTGGGATAGTGAAGAATTATAATATTAGAAGCTGTTATAAAATTATTTCATTTGTTAGGGCAAGTTGTTTTCAGGAGGAGCAATTGTTTCTTGTGGGGTTTCAGTGACATGCAAACCTTAGCCAGAGGTTGGCCTCATGCTTGTGTACCTCAGAGGGAGGTATGAATATGGGTGCTCAAGTGCAGCATTAAGATAAACTCATCTGTGTAAAGAACTGTTTTAGAACAGCTGTTCTCATCTGGGCCTTTCTCTGCTTTGTCAGAAGTACAAGAAGTATAAAAGGGCTCAAATATTCAAAGAGGTCAGGAAGCTTTTGAATCTTTAGAGGCAAACTTGCAAGCTGAGTGATGGTTTGCAGACATCTTTTTGGACAAATGCATATTACATATTGTCATAATAGAACTACTAAGATAAGAGAAAAAAGAAACGACTAAGTGGTTTTGTTGTTGGAAATGCCATCTGACAAGGTCAAAATGCTTAAATAATAACTAGTTTTAAAAGCAATTCTAGCAGAGTGCAGGCCTGGCTGAACCCTGCCCCATTTTCCACCAGCCCTTGTGCCCACAGGGACCAACTGCAGCCTCAGGGGTTTTACTCCAAATCCAGGCAAAACCTGTCCTGGAAATTCTGAAATCTCCTGACAATAGGATTAACCTGTCAGCTCAACTTCCACTCCACTGTTTGATCTATGCTAGCAAAGAATGCTTGGGTAAAATCTTTAAATTAAAATTCGCATGCATGTCATGCTTAACTCAGTCCTTGGGCTTAGAGGAGTGCTTTTTGCTTGCTGTTGTTGATGGAGTGAGGAAATAAACACACTGCCTTGAGTCAGGTGTTTAGGGTGGACATGGCAAAGATCCATGGCCCAGGGACTCTCATGAGCCTTACGTCCTCGCTGTACAGCTCTAGGCAGAACCCTGCCTGGGCACAGAGCTTTTGTGTTGTCCTACCAGGATTTCTTGTTCTCCCAGCTATCTGCCCT
Organism: Coccyzus lansbergi; assembly: GCA_033558105.1. Lineage (NCBI taxonomy): Eukaryota > Metazoa > Chordata > Aves > Cuculiformes > Coccyzidae > Coccyzus > Coccyzus lansbergi. The sequence goes on along the minus strand of JAUMJK010000072.1, from coordinate 1,074,934 downwards.
GGGACCCACCAACAAGGATAGGGGGCTACAATTTAGGTATGCTCCTAAGAAGCATTTTGAACCTTACCTAAGTCCCAAGAAGCCTTTGATGAAGGATGCTGGAGCATCTATATGGGCTTCGCTTCCTTCTGTTGCACATCATTTCGGGGACTGGTAATGCATAGGTAGCTCTTCTGACACCTCTTCATCCATGATTTTCATACAGGACTTTCGCATCATTGACCTCATTTTACAGTTGAAGGAAAATAAGGTTTGAAAAATGACATGAGTTTTTCCCCAAGGTCTCGCACAAGCCAGTGGCAGAGGCAGAAGAGCTCCTGGTCCCTAAATCCCAGGGCAGAACTCTGTGCAAGACAGCACATCTTCCCCCAAAGCCAATCTGGTGCATACATCCAAGCTCTGTTCAATCTTTCTGGGTTGCAAAGGGCAGGAGACAAAGAGGGCATCTGCAAATTCCTGCTTCTTATCGTATCTCTCTGAGGTGTGACTTGTGCCTGCGTCAGCTTACTTAAAAGGATCATAATCTAATAGAAAGGCGAAAAAAAGCTGATCTGGCTGCTGTTGAAAGATGATAATCCAGGAACAATTAGGTATCTATCCACACGTCTTTGTTAAAAGCATGAATAGCACATGTGGGGAACATAGCCTCAGATGGCTGGAAAAATGAATTGTCTATTTCTATGGATCTTTTATTTAAATCTTGCAAATAGTAAGAAAAAAATTTTAATAAAAAATGCTATGCATAGAAGAATTGCTGCTTTTCATCTGAGAAGTGGCAAAGTGAAGAATTTTCTTTATTTTTACTAATTTTCGATTTGATGCAGATGTGATTCCAATGCTAATTATGCCCCCCACTGTTTCTATGCTTCAGTGAAATGTGACTCCCTGATGTTTCTCATTGTCTTTTGTTTACAATTTTAAGAAGTTGATGGAAATCATCTGTTTTTTGCTTCTGTACTGCTGTGGGATTTGTACAGCAGGAACCTGTCAAAATCATGACCTCTAGTAGGAGAAACTGTAGCCAATTCAGACTGCAGTCACAGCTGAAATCTTAGCATTTCCTACATATCTGTGATGAAACAGTTATTGAATCATGGAAGGAAGATTTCAGAGATAAGGGAAAACAGAAGCATATTCACAAATGAATTTTACTACCATATTTTGCTAAATGTAGTCTTGCTCAAGGCTTCTTTTTCTTGTGCCTCAGTTTTCTCCTAAAAAAAAAAAAAGAGTTAATAATGCAGCTGTGTTGTGAGTGTGATTTCAATAATGTTTCCAATGCTTTTGGACAGCTGAAGACTGGAGGGCTCTCTCAGCACTTACACACCGTCTCCAAAATGAGGATCCATTAAACAAAAATGCCTGTTGTATAATTTTCTGGTGATCAGTTAATGACATTGCCCAGACTGGACTGTCTGTGAATAAATTTGCATTTACTGGACTGTGTGGATATGTGAGGCATTTGTGCATCAACCATGTATCTTAGGGACAAGGAAAGTTTATGTTTTAGGAAGATAAATAATTGAGTTCACCTTTAATTATACATAATGTACCTGGGCATCTTATATATACATATGCAATTGCAGTCTTTGTACTGGCAATGAAGGCATTACCAGGAAAAGCTATCTGGATTTTAGTGCTATACAGAAACCATTAGACAAATACAGCACTCTGTCTATCCAGCTAATTCAACTCATTCTATTACCTTGAAGTGAAATATGTGATAAAATTAACGACTGTCAGTTTGCTTTCTGCACAGAGGACCAAGACAAGGCTTTTCTCTAGTTCCTAGGGAGTTTTGCCTTGCTTTTCCTTAAATCCCAACTCTTTCCTCTAGTTCCCAGTTCCTCCACTATTCCCAGTGTTTGCCTCCTCTCATCTAGAGCTCTTGGCTGTGTGACAGTCAGCACACAGTGATAGTGATGGTGCTGTTGATGACGTGGCTTTGGGGTCAGCACATATGCTGCTGGGCCAGATGATGGCTGTTCCTTTGGAGGGACCAGAGACCCAGTTACAGATATATGATGCCAGTGGTCCTTTATTCACCTTGCTTTTGCACTCTCCCATTTTTTTTCACTATACAATTGGGAATGTAATGCTTCAGAGCTTTCTCTAATGCTTTTTCAAATGGAGCTAAGAAAAAGCTAAGAGGGGGTAAAATTTTTTTTGGTAGGGTGAATAATAGGCATCTGTATAGAAGGACAGACAGGTAGAGACAGATAGGTAGATGAATGCTGCAAATTCCTTTATCTGTTAATGTTGAGACAAAGCTGTATATAAATAGCAATAAAATATGTACATGTCAGCAAATGAATACTTACTTCTGAGTGGGAGATTCAAAAACCTTCATTGTGAAGCTGAACTCTGCACAGGCAGGCAGGGACCAGTGATGGATGTGGTGGCAATGAACTTGTGACTTGCCACAGGAGGTGAAAGGCAGAGCTGTATGGAGATATGCTGCTGTATCTACATGGCAGGTCCTGGGAGATATTAGGTGATGCATGAATTTTTGTGATTTTCCCTAAATTAGCTCCCTGGTAGTATAAATTTAACAGATATTTGAGATTTAAGCTACTGTAAATAAGAGGAGAAAGTCAGGCACACATCATCTTAAATATACTAATGCACAAATATTTCATATTTATTTTTCCATGAACCATGTCACAAGTGACAGTCATTTTCTTGTAACTTAAAGTTTATGGCTTGGTATTTTTGATAAATCTACATTTCTATGCAGCACTCCTGCCACTACAACCAGCTAGTAGGAACAAATGACCAGTTTGCAGCAGTCACTAACCAGTTAGCATCCTCCTTGCCAGGACCAAAGGTGTCAATGATCCCTATACAGCAGCTGGATCCTTCTCACTCTAAACATGCCAGAAATGGCAGTTTGTGTGTCTTTGTACATAATGCACCCCAGTCAGCAGTTTGAACTTCAGAAACCTTGTCCCACTTGCCTTTATAACCTGCTTCACCAGGAACCATGCTTAGCAGAGCTCAATGTTTTGTGTCCTGCTAGCAGGGATTGGAAGTGTCTTCCGTCGCAGAGAGAATACAGCAAAACTGGAGTTCTCCATCTGTACCTCCTGCAGTCTTCAGGGAAGGAGGTGTAATAAAGAGGCAACTAGAAATATCAGTTCTGTTAGAACAGACTCCCTGCTGCTGGTAAGAATACCAAATATGTGGTATTTGAGGGAAAAGTGAATTCCAGTAGCTCATGCATTATCAACCCCTGCTGTTGTATCCACCTGCTACTGCCCTCATTGAGGCCTTTAACCTGCTGGTGACTTGATGCTTTTCTCTGCAGTCCCAAACACTTGCTGGCAGCCTGATGTAACCCCATCCTTCCCTCTTTGTTTGCATTCTAAAAACCATGCCCCTTTTCAGCTGGGAAGCACCAATTTCTGAGCTCCCTACATCAGGGATGTGGCTCCAATTTGCGTTCTGAGGTCCACACAACACCTTCAGGTCTTGTGTCTTTGGTTTCTGGGGTCTCTCATGTTGTCTGACACATCCAACCACCCAGACAAAACCATCGATTGCAGGCTGGGCAAAGCTTACAAAGTCAATTAAATTGCAAGAGGAGACAAAGCTCAACCTAATCCCTTTTACAAACGCATGTGAAGCAGTGGGACAGTGACACTCTCTTCCATTGGCAAGTAGGCATGTGAACTCCCTCTACATGGGCACTCAAGCACCAGGAGTGCTCTGGGTATCTGCACAAGGTGTGCAGTCTGTTTCGAACCCGTGAAAAGTAAGAAAGGTGACGCAGAATGAAAATTCTTTTAAGTTACTGAGCATCTGGGGACTCCTGTTTCAGTAACAGACAATGTCTTATTTTATGATTTTGGGCAGAACATCTCTGTGTCTCTCTTAGATCATTTGCAAATCCACAGTGCTCAAACTGGGTATTTGTAATCCATGTAATGTTGAGCATTTTATAAAGAACACTAAACAACACGGTTTTCACTTGGCAAGTGAGCAAAAAAAGAGACCTAGAGACTTCAAATGAATCACCCAAGGTCTAACAACAACCCAGTGGCACATCTGGTATACCAAATCTCCAAAGTCATATAATAATCCTTTATTCACTAGATAGCATTGCTTCCCTAAAGGCAATATAATGATACTCACTAATGAGGTTGTTAGGTTTAATTAAAGTTGGTAGAGTGCGTTATGTAGCAGGAATGAAATTATTGTTTCATCTTTGTATATTAAAATAATTACAGAATAGTTAGGCTTCTGTATTAACTGCAAAAAAAAAAAGACTACCTAAATTCTGTATGCTATAAATTTTTAGATACATCACATAAGAATTGCAATGGACAAAGAAAATTACGTTCTCTACGTCATGTTTAAGTACTTGCTTGAAATCTTCTGGCTTATTAATCATTGTATTTTTTAATAAAGGTTTGAAAGGAGATTGTAGAGAGGATGAAGCTGGCCTCTTCTCCCAAGTGACAAGGGACAGGACAAGGGGAATGGCCTCAAGCTGCTCCAGGCAAGGTTCAGACTAAATATCAGAAAGAAATTTTTCACAGAAAGTGTCATTAAGCACTGGAATAAGCTGCCCAGGGAAGTGGTTGAGTCACCATCACTGGAGGTGTTTAAAAGACGGGAAGACAAAGTGCTCAGAGACATGGTTTCAGGGCAGATAGGAATGGTTGGACTTGATGATCCAAGAGGTCTTTACCAACCTGGTGTTTCTATGATTCTATGAAATAAATTTAGTTAAGAACAAAATACTGTTCAGTGAAAAGAGTGATTCCTTGATTTTCCAACTTGTCACTTGTCTGTGGAGCTATATTTACTGACACACAATAAAACACCTGGGGATTAGCCGACTTTAAAATACTGCAATATGAGTTATGACATTGTTTCATTTTTGAATAACATATTCTGTTTTGTTTTCAATTCCATCTGACTCCTGGTTGGAAAAAAAAAAAACCAAACAGAATTTAAAGGAAAGATGAAGATAAAATGGCTAAAATTGGAATAGAAGTGTTCTAAATTACTCTGTTTGGATCGGTTTAGACCTCCATTATAACTTTACAATTGCCTTACTACAGAATGACATGAATTCTTTTACCAGATGAATTTCCCCAAGGGTCAGATTTTGGTCCTATATATATACTCTCAAAGAAGATAAATATAATTTGCATAGCAAGATCTGCAGTCCTGGCTCATACTGAGAACCACCTCATTCCACAGAAATCCTCACTGAGACTTTTTGTGCTGCTTTATGCAGGGAAGGGTGTCAAAATCTAATCCATCGATTCCTAACTTAATAATTCTCAGTCAGTAACAGCATACAATACATTTGTTTACATGTTTTCTCCCTCTCCAAGACAATCAGGGTGATGACCCTGACCTAGGGGGCCAGAAACCACCCCAGGGGTCTTGCTTGGGTGCAGATATAGGGGTAAAACAGAGTGGTGTGGCTTGAACAGTCTTCAAATTCAGTGGAAAAGGCATGAAAGGAAAAAGTCAAACTAGTTTACAGACATCAGCCTGAAAAGCATGTGAATAGCATGAGGTATTTTGGTTTCCTATCATTTGTGTAGGAACAAGGAACAGCACAACAGCCACACATCTAATTTTTCTTATTGTAGCTAACAGCACAGGGAATTAGAAACTGCAAAGATGACTTCTGGCCTGTACAGACTCAATTTTCACATACTTCAACCCTCTACAATAAAGTGACATCCTTAAAACGTAAAAATACTTCCCTTTTTCTCTACAGTTTTTGTTCATCTCCTTTCCTCCTGTCTATATTCCAAACAAGGCAAGACTTCCTGTTTCTGAATAACTACTCGAACTGTTCTTGATTCACAGCTGAGCCCCAGATTTTTGTGATTTGTCCTCTTTTTTAGCTGATGGTTAAATACCATGTAGACAAAAGTATTCACAGGCACAAGAATAAAGAACTTCATATTCCTGGGTATACAGAATGACTGCTCATGACAAATAAGGATGTGTGTGCATGTGTGTCTAACTGCTGGAAGCACATCTTTAGGTGCGCGATTTCCTATCAGCTCTCTTGAAAGGCTGAGTTGAAAACCCATGAACTGCAGCAGCAAACACTCTTCTCATTCTCAATCACTTCAAGAAAGGCACAGAATTTACAAAAGTAGCTCTTTTGATATGCTTTTTCAGCCTAAGAATATGCTATAGTATTCATTTTCTATAGAGAGGTGTAAGTTCAGTGTAGAACAGCATGTGCGACGTAAATACCGAAACTCTCATGGCATTTTACAGAAACTGTGGAAAGCCAGGGAATGTCCTTCAAGTTTCTGGAAGGAAGTAGAAAGCAAGTCAAGGGCTCTGTCTCCAGCAAAAGGATTATGAGATAGCGTAACATTCAGGTGTGTTCTTACAGTGTTTAAGCATAGGCTCCAAAATAGGATTCAGGTATCTTGCTAATGTTTGATGTCTCAAAACTTGCCTGATGTCTCAGTTCTGTCTAGTTTTGCAAACTAATATCCCCTCTCAACTGTTTTGACAAGGCTAGTAGACACACCCTTGGGAGACCAAAGTCCTCGCAGAGTGATGAGAAATCCCATTTACATGGTCACCCCCTTTGGCCACTAGAAATCAGTGGTTTGGACAAGTGCATCTTCACTTCCAGAGCAAGTAGATGGACACAGGTCTGCATTGGTCCAAGTTACTTGTCAATGAAGATACCATGGTAGCACTGCCACCTTCTCCCCATGCACCTAATGAGGAGATCCACCAAGAGCATGGGAGGGTCAATGCCTTGTCCCATGGGTGTATGAAACCCAGTGTAGACAAGTACAATTTCCAGGAGAGATGTTGAAAACATCCCATCATTTTCAGTAGTGAAATCAGATGAGGATTACCTGGGAAAAGTGGGACCGGCCATGCTGGTGACTTTGGAAGCACATATTTTTTCTTGGGGAGTGTCCTTTGCGGAGAGAAAAACACCATTATTTTTTGCAAGAAAGGGTTGATCCAGCTCAAGGGCAAAGTTCATGAATAAGTTTCCAGTTCCATGGTGCAAGATCTATCCCTTTCTTTATTGTTTTGTTTCCTACTATCTATTTTAGGTAAAGGCTGATTGGTGTGCTGGCTTTGAAAATCCTATTTGCATGTGCCCGCCTCACCCTACAAGCTCAGACCAAGATGCTTTTCCAGTGTGAGAGGCTGTGCCAAGGGCCCAGAGCAGGAGGCAAGTTACAGCACTGTGCTGAGATGGGCTGAGATGTTACCCCAGATAGAGCATTGTACGAGGTGGTAGGCTGCAGAATGGGGCTCGTGCTCAGTGCCTGACCCTTGCCAGGTCTGTGCAACCTGTGGGTGAATTCCAGCAGGGCACCTGAGGTTACAGCAACCATCTAAACCAACAGGAGCTGAACCTTCCTTTCTGCCGAGATTGCTATCAGTCAATACTCAGCCCACTTGATGGTGTGGTGCATTTAATCCTTTACCTAAATGAAAGGAGCTGAGTAGTCTGTCACACTGAGCCAGGAAACAGGAAAATTTAACAGTTTATGTTCATGCAGGAAATGTTTCAGTGCTGTTGGCAAAGCCACATCAACCCACAAAGACAAGCTTCCAGGAATGAAGAAGATAACATCTTGTTAGTAGCAAATACAGCAACTTAATTTAATTAATTATAATATAGCAGCTTTTCAAAATGTCTGAGAAATCTTACCGGAAATGAAATATAATACAAGGGATAGAAAAAGAAAATCCATAGGTATAAAGCAGGGGAAATTTCAAGTATCCACTCTTTTCTTATTCAAATTCTGTTCATGGTTCCCCTTACTTGCTCTCCTCTTACTTTCATCTTCTCTTGAAACTGATTGCATCATTACCATGATCAAAGGGAGAGGTGAGGGGAAATGCTGAAGAGAGAGATCACCCATAACTCTATACTGTTGGGCAAAGGCTGTTTAGCATCGTATTAAGATTGGTCTTGATGAAATTGTTGATCTGTGACCTGGAGGAAAGCCTGGGAGGAAAACAGGATAAAGCAGGCAAAGAACCAGTAAAACAGTTTGATTGAGAGTGCATGAGGAATGAAAGCATCTCAAATTGTTCAGACATGTACCCACATTTTTAATTATTTATCTAGCCGGGTTATGGATGGAAAACTGATGCAAATACATGCTCTTCTGTGTTTTTCAGGGCTTCAGTCAGGTAGGAGATTTGCAGAAGATAATATCCTTACAGTATTTCCAGATTGTTTTCATAGCTGGAGCCACAAGCAAGCAACCGTAAGTAAAGACCCATGCATGTATGTGGCTGTTTTCTAAGCTGAGAAATATCTTGAGCTTCATACCAGCTTGATGCAAACATCCATACTGGTTATTATACTATCTGAGGGGCTCACCCTTCTACATTTATTTCTGGTTCCATCCTGAGACTGAGAACAAAACTCACTAGTCAGATTTATACATCAAATATTCAACATCACATTCTTCAGCACTTGATAATTATAAAAGGGGAGAAACATTGCAGTGAAGATGCACGATGTGGTTAGGATTCAAGAGGGGATTTAAATTTGTGACACCTGTGATACAATAAATTTATTTTGTTATTATAGCTGGGTTTCTTTTTCTCCTGAAAACAAAAGAAAAAAGGTAGAATAAAATGCAAAAATATTTTGCTAGAATTGGGCCACCGGTAGTTATTTCTTCCAAGCTAAGATTTCACCTACAGAGACTATTCAACAGAAAAATAGAAAGAATCCTCCCTTACATTGCATAATACCTCCTATGGACTAATTTCTAGTGAGTGGGTGACCTTGCACATAAGACAAAATTTCCAAGTCCACAGGGTAAGTTCTGGTTTGGATATTCTGCTCTTCTGTCCTGCACTGTGGAGGTAAATGATGACAATAATGCAGCAGAGCATAAAAATATTATAACTTTTGATGACACTTGTTTTTGCAACATTAAGCACATATGCTGTTTTCAGACCAACTTTGAGTAGATGGCTACATACATATGAAATGTCACCAAACTAATGTTATTGGTGCTAAGAGGCCAAATACTGAATGATTGCAGCATCTGTAGTCTTAGCATGCCTGGAGGGTGACTCTTCCCAAACATGGTTAAGATACATTGCCAGGGCACCAGCTGCATAGGAAAAGGCCTGCTAGGCTGTGCCTACTCAGTATCTAAAGGAAAGAGCACAAACACCCAGGGCAATTCAGCACAGCCTCTCTCAAAACATCTACATTTATCTAAATAAATTTCTTAGAGGGGTCTCTCGCTGAGTCATCACGTCTAGGTGTAATTTAGCAAGGTTTAGAATCAGATCCAAGTTTCTCTCCATCCTTATTATTTCACATTTTCACACAAGGCTTCATGATTATTGGTTTGGAACATTAAAATGCAAATGATAGAGGAAGCAATACATATTTAAATGTACAGTGTCAGCTTGGTATAAAAGCTCTTCTGGAACAGAATGACACTATTTTCTTCAGTAACTTCTAAAAGTGCAAAATAAAAATGAATGGGGGAAAAATACTTCAAGTCTATTTAGAATCATGCTTTATTGGCCATGCTGAAAGAAAAAGCTTAGTAAGCTTGGAGAGGAGGGCAGAGGGAGAAAAACAGTCATTAGTGTAACTATAATCCACAGCTAAGTGTGACTTCCAGGCAGCAAGAGAAGGGGGAGAGTATACCAGGAGCACTAGATTTGAAATAAGGGTAACCTCCTCCCTACAGAAAAACGAAGAAGAGTTTTGACTTATCTTGTCTTTGTCGCTTTTGGAATCAATATACTCTTCACATAAACACAAAGGAAAAAGACTGAAGAAAGGACAATGCCAGGGCAGAAGGCAGAAAGCCTTCTCTGCATTCTGCCCCATCATTGTGGGATAGCCTGCTATTTTCCAAATTTAACTTCTGGCTAAGGAGTGATAACATGCCACTTATTCTCATGATGTTTTTTTTCAAGGCTTGTATGGTTACCAGGGCAATACAGAATGATTCCAATTTTACTTTTTTAATATTATTTTCCCACTACCATATTCAGTGTCTCCTGAAGAGAAAAAACAAGTCTTTAATCATGTGGAAGACAGTTTTCATAGTCTGAAGTTGTAGCTCATAACTCAGTGGCTATATGTAACCCATTTTTACTGCTGAATCAAGCAGCATTTAATGTTTCATGTTAATGGGTAAAGGAGGCAGGTGGCTGAGCTGTCATTAAAATGCCATTTCTGTCCCCTTTACTGAACCTTCTCTAAAATATCCATGGGAGCTCTAGTTGCTGCCTTGGACACAATTCTATTTCTCACAGATGGACCTCAGAACTGGGTTTTGTTTTAGCAATATTGGGTCACAATATGGATTACAGACAGTCCCAAAAGATAGGTCTGTATTTAGTCTCTATAATCCATGGAGATGAATAGCATCTGGGCACAGGCTTGGGTCAGTTCACTGTTCTCTGGAACAACATGTCTTGATGAACTGACAAAGTCAGCAGAAAGCCTAATTCAGGACCCCTCCTGCATGCACCCCTCCCCCCAGACATACACTCACACAAGCACAAACAGTCCTTTTCAGGCAGAGCTTAAATCAGTTCCCAGAATAGAGTCTTAACTTGTTGTAAAAAATGTTTTTTGCTGGAGTTGTATCTGCATTAGCCTTTGGCAGGATAGTGAGGAGAGATGGGAGAGTAACACCCCTGGATGAGCTGGCAAAACTCTTGTCATGTGTAGCAGCCTCTAGTGAGAGCAGAATCAGGAGCTTTGAAACTTTGCAATTATTTATATTTCAGTTATCACAGGACTGGAATCCAGAAGATTGCAGAAAAACAGAATTGGAAAAAAAACATAAAAGGAAATGACTGCTCTTTTTAAAAGCCTGAAATTGCTACAGGTTAAGTTAAAAGTTTGGCGTGTTCCTAAGGGGAACACACTACCGGTCCAATAGTCTTGAAATGGGACTGTATTTAATTCAGAAATTCTGAGTTGCACTTGTATTTGTGGATAATGAAGCTGCAAAGTGAATTAGCTTGTTAGAGGCCAGTGCTATTACCACTTACCACTCCAAGGATGCAGTCACTGCCCCAGGGCTGCAGCCAGCGTTTATGGGCTGGTGCCTGGGTGGGGCTCTTCTCTCTGCTGGTCTTTCCTTTCTGCACATGGAAAGTTTCTGAACCGTAAGTAAGATTTACATCTCTTAGTCTTCAAAAAGTCATCTACCATAATACCAGTTTATCCTTTCAAATAGAAATTCATTCCAAATTGTATCACCCACTCTTCCGCCTCATCCCCATGCCAGTATTATATGAGTGAAAGGCTGCCTGTTCTCTGCTCTCTGGGCCCTTCACCAGGGCTACCCATGACTTGAGACAGGCAAAACTTTCTGCTGTGGGAAGTGCATGAATCACATTGGAAATTATTACGATCATAAATTAAAATATCTCATGAAAACATAAAACATAGCAACAGAAAGGATTCACTGAAAGGAATCTGATGCTATACCCCAAGGGATCCAGTCAATTATCTAATGCCCTTCTGGAGGAGTCACTGTCCCAAAAGTCAATCAGTTACTAATTTGTTTTCCACTCAGAAAGGGTCAAACTGGGTAGACACTTTAACTGTTTCCTTGTAAAGTAATAACACCCTCCCAAAATATGATCTGATTTGGCCTGCTCTGGATTTCTGGATATCAGTTTCTTATTAATCACTGGTAATAAATTTCCTTCTTGAGATCTAATTACAAATAACAGTGTCTTGAGTGAGGTTTGACACCAACAGAGGAGGTTCCTCCTGTTTTCTCCATCCTAGAGCATTCTCACAGACCAGGGACTGTGGCAGTATTACCCTTCATTTCTATTTACACCTTTTTTTTCATAAGCTGAGCTACTTGCGTATCTGCATATAAAGCCCATGGGTCAATTCAGCTTTTCCCTGAATGTTCCTTAGTTTGGAGGGTTTTCATGCATCCATTTGTCTGGGTGTTTTCTGTAGCATCTCCCTTCGTAGTTCTTGGATTTACATCTTTTGACCTCTGCAACCACTTTGAATTTTCCATTATTTCCTCTACATGTTTTGAAGTTCTATTTTATTTTCTGTTTCATACTGGCTGCTGTTCTCTCCACTCATTAACTTTCATCCAATCGAAAGACTGACAGAAATGAAAAAAAGTCTGTTTTGTCGTTGTCTAGGAAGTGCCCAGAGCTGCAGTTAACAGCTTCATTAGTGAGATGGAGCAAACTGACATTAACTCAAACCACTCTGCAATTCCATGTTACCCAACTTTAACAGGAATGGAGAAGACAATGAGGTTCATTGCCAGCCAGAACGTACAAGTAGGGTACATATTCCTACAGAAGAGCACAAAGGCTGTAGTACCATTGCTGTTATACAACCTTGCCGCAGAAGAGTACTTGTTTTCATGAATATCCCACTGCAGATTGTTAAAGAGAAAAGTGTGGGCAAACTGTGGTAAATCACTTCTTCAGGGTATAGATTTGATAGAAAAACAGTCCAGGTAATAATTAAGTCTAACAGAAAACAAAAACAGAAAGCAAATTAGGTGTTTAACTTTCCAGCAAATGGTATGAATAGAACATCTGAAGCTTCTGGACAAAGCAGTTTGCAATATGCATAATAAGCTGATAGAGACCTAGTCACATGATACCACTGAGATCTTGATTTCTACAATAAAGAAGAATCTAGATGCTTATATGGATGGTAAAGCACTCACAGTTACAATAGATAAGCCTGAAGGTTTTTGAGCAGGGACATACAGCGTAATGCTTCTGTGAGTAAGGTAATGATCAGCATAGGAAGGTTGAAATACTTCTAGTACAAGTAGCTACAGTTCAATCACAGAGCACAAGTACATTGTACTTGAAACCAAGAGTTTCCAAGTGTGACGATATTCTGAACTAGTGAAGACTTCCAGGCTTTAACAGTTTGGAGACTGCTTGCCTGTATTATCTAGCAATTTATACTTCTCTGCCTTCAGACTGATGTGGCTTCTTTTCCCACATAGCTTACACTTCCTCTGGGAAGCGCTCTTAAACCTATTTTACTTTCTGTTTCAGGATTCACCTCTGTTGCCCAGACATGTAAGAAATTGACCCAGTGTGTCACAGGGAGACACATCAGCCTACGATTTAGGTGGGCAAATGGGCTGGCTCAGATCCATCTGCTTCTTTAATCATGGGAGACAACCAGGCTTGAAGACCCCAGGGAACTTCTTGTGAACCAGGGGGCATCTAACCCCTTAACTAGCACGTAAAGGGCTTCAACTCACCCAAATGCACATGACCGGACGCAAGGTCACTCATCTAGGCCAGTGTCTGTACTGCTTCTGTAGACAGCAGTAATGGAGAGAGGCAGTTCTGGCTGATTCATCCCCTTTTAAGCCAGGCATACAGGTAAGTGGGATGAATCACTGTCTGACACTACCTCCATTGACTGAAGAAGGAATTAGGCAACTAACTTAGGTCAGATATTTCATTTTTAAGTGGGTAAAATTAGTTAAATTAATCCTTCCCTGTCTTGCACTGTAAAGGGGAAGGCTAATGATTGCACTTTATTTGAAGGGAGAGACTGTTCCTCACCTCAGTAAAACAAAATTAATTTCTTTGCAGTCGTGCTATTTGTTCTGATGTGTGGATCGCTGCTTTCTAATACAGCAGGTAAAATGAGAGGAGACATCTAAATCACTGATGCAATATTGCCAATTGTTTGTATCTTATTGCTGGTCTCTTACAATATGTTCTCTTTCTTCAAGGCTCATCAGCTTGGGCATTGAAAAAAAATGAGAATACTACCCTCCTTTTTAATATAAACCAGGAATTCATGCATCTTGTCATCTGGAAAACAAGCACGAAAGAGCATTATGTAAGTGTGCTATGCAAGAAAAATAAAGTAAACCACAAATAAAAAGTACCCGGATACTCAGAAAAGAGAACAACTCAACCTCATTTTAAGCTGGTTTTCAGGCCTGATCAAGATTTTCTTCCTTTGCTTTCAGTAGTTTTGCTCTATGAAATAGCAGAATGAACCCTACTACTTCTGGCAATCTTATAATTTAAAAAAACCCCAACTGTCAGTCTGTAGTATTCCTAACAAGATGGTCAATGAATGACACCGAAACCATTAGTTTTGTCACCTTTTCCTTCATGAGCTGGATCCTCCACTATTCTCCTTCTCTTTTTGTTTCACACGCATGGGCCATCTGCAAAGCCCAGGGACTATCTCTGGTTGTAGCTTGTAAACTGGGCTGTTGTGTGAAAATAGAAGAGAGTCCAAAAAGATTCCTTGACCTGTGTGTTTCCATGCACTGCAACAGATATGATAATGGTTACATGGGTCCCCAGCCACACAGTAGAGATGGAGCAGTGGCACAGACAAAATAGTCCCAGTTTGGCTTGTTATCTTGCTATATCTATTCCTTCAGGCCATAAGGGCTCCTATAATTAACTGCAGGTCAAAGCCTTTTTCCCTCTCAAAACTACAAAATCTTCTATTTCAGCATGTGAATTAGAGTTCGGTCCAAGTTTTGAAGAAGCCAGTAGAAATAAGGTTTTAATAAATAGAATTAATGAAACAGTGTACCTCAGGTACTGAAGTATGGTTCAAGAAGGCACAACCATCCCTACAACAAACAGCTTGTTTCATTCGGGCACTTGGCAGAGGGAAAGCATGTGGAAGTGCAATTTTCAGTTTGGAAGTAAATATTCATTGAATGAGGATGATGGAGTAGGAATCAAAAAAGTTTCTCTCTGTTTTGACTACTTCTCAGTAGAGTTGGTGCATATTGTATCTTAAAATGAAGTTAGGAAGACACATGATGAAGGCATGCATGTATCACCTAGCAGATGAAGATTCAGGACTCATGCCTTGACAGTTGACTTCTGTCTTACTTGGGCAAGTTGCTGCTCTCTCAACTTTCATTAAGTAGCTGCACTTGAAACGGACCAATTCCACGCAGTCTTTCACAGATAGTGGGTATTTTAAATCATCTTTGACACATTCTGCAATTCTGCAAGGCAAGGAATTATACACAGCACAAAGTATGACTAACATTTGTGTGAGTCATCAACCATGTTACCCAAGATAGTTTTGGAGAAACGAATATGTACAAAATTAGGCTGATCCTGCAAAACTCAAAAATCTCTTGCTTCATGTGCAGTGGATGTGAACACACCAAACTGTGTGCTGGAATTTTCCCAAACATCCTGCTTCTGCATGCTTCAGCCTGCTTCTGCTGCCCTGGGGGGGAAACACAGGCTGCTGGGCCAAGGGTGAGTGCTTTGGATGTCCCACCATGCCTCTGCATGATCTATGGAAAAAGAAGAAAACCTGGAAATAAGAGGAAAAAGGCATCTTATCCATAAGGATAGGAAATTTTATGAATACTGACCTCAGATGCCCTGCTTGGCCACACTGCACACAGAAGTGTGTTGATGGAGGGTTGACCTCAATGAGCTGGCCATCTGCTACACACACAGCGTGCTGTAGCAGGAAGAAAGAGGTGTTGTTTTCCAGTAGTACCGTGGCCAAACAACTACCAACAGCAGCAGTCAGGGAAATGGCCTTATTCTTTTGGCAAAAGCATCTTCATGTATACATATGTCTGTTCCCTCACCCACCCCTATGTGAATGAGAAATCAGGGCCTTCTTGACACGAGGCAGCACACAGCAGATGCTGAGCAGTGAACAAGGCAGATGCTGCCAGGGGAACAAAAGAGGTAATCATATAAATACTTAGAAGATCCTTTTAATCTAAATGTTCATTGTCCTTTTTAAAAGGAAGGCCCTTTTTAGTAGCTATTTAATTCCATTCAAAGGCAAGGAGGGGCAGAAGAAATATTTCTGTAGAAGCATGAAGAAGGAAATTTTTTAGAAGAAGGGGTGTTTTAATAGCTTTTCAACTAATAACTTAGTTGAAAATTCATTTGTTTTCTTTTCCCAGTGCTTTTTTCCCATGAAACCTTCTAAGGAAAGCAAACCGGGGGCTACTTCTTTGCTTATGCATATATCCATTTTATGAACAGTATGGGCAGTATGTATCTGAGGAAGAGCAGTCTCTTGATGGGATGATAGATCCTTGGTAAGAGTTGATCCTCTGCCTCTGCAACACACAATAATCTGCCAATTGCATTATACCCATGGAAATCTGCCTGGCAGACTCCACTGTCCACTTTTGCCGTTTGCTCCCATATATATATTTCTAATGCATCTATTAACTCCTAGTCCTGCTCTAAGGGTACATATAACATAAGCCTTTCCCATACAAGTGAGCATGAAGAGGAAACACTTGTCTTGCCAAGCAGTGCCCAGACCATGTTCAGTCAGCACAAGCACCACTGCCCCAGGTCCTACAGAACAGCATTCGGGGAGTCGGGGAGTCTCTGCTCTCCTGTAGCCAGATGTTGTTAGAGCTACCGCCTGGGCTGCTAGAGAGGTCAAATGCTTTAGCAAATAAAAAGTGGACACAACACCCAGTCTTGATGCTTGGTCCCCACCTCCTTGCTCTGAGTAAGGTACAGCAGCAGCTGCCTAAAATTTCACTGTAATTTTAAAGTTTGGCTGTTCCCACAGTCTTTGGAAGTAGCAGCACCTGCTTTGCCCTTTTCAGCTATGTGGAGGAAAGGCAAGAGAGGTGGCAGCAGGACGTGGCATCCCAAATTGGAAGCATTTGCATTTCCTTCCCTTTCCCCATGAGGACACTGGCACAGATCATGAGCCAGCTGAGGTCCCGGGGGATGGCACCATCTGCAGTGCGGTTGATGAATTAGATACTGCACACCAGTGGCAGGCAGCTCAGACAACACCCTGCCTGCTTGGCTGATGCAGGGATAATGATGAGGAAATAAACCTTGTTTTGTCATTGCGTCTCTTCCTGAACACATTCCAGCCAAATATTTCTGTACCTCTTCTCATTTGTGAAGGTAGACCTCATGGCGACTGCCCCAGAAAATTCACTACTAGTGGTGCCAGCTTCTGTGCACTGGTTCTTCTATGAATCCTGTCTTTAGAATCCTACAAGGCCTACAAGTGTCTTACTTCAGGTATGTAAATAGCATAAAACCACAACCATGTGGTTGTTCTTATAGTCTGTCTCCATCATGAGCTAAGTGCCTCTTTAGTGTGGCACAAAGCATTCAAAAAGATAAAGTTTGGTTAATAGTTAACGGGCATGTCCAACACAGGTACCCTTACTCAGGTTTTGCTTTGCCTTTCACTTGGAAAACAATGCCAGACTTTTATCTGATGATGGATTTTGCCAAACCTGAGAAAGTTCTGCAATGTGACCCAAGATGATTATTCAAGAGCATGTCCCAGATATGTCACATCTTGATGACTGATGGCTGCTAGATCCCTCTGGAGAGGGCAGAAACAGGTACCATTCAAACATGCCTTTGTCTAATGTGACCTCTTGATCCTCTGGAGAAGGCAGACATATACTGTACAAGAGCTGACGTCCCTGGAGATGCCAGATAAATTATAGGACCTCAGGAAAGCCTTATTTTGACTTGGACCATCGGCACTTTTAAGCTCTGTCCTAGGATCACGAAAGCTGGTCATCTACATACTCAACAGCAGGAAAGCAAGGAGAAGAGAAAAGCCAGGCTGTTCCCATTCTGACAGAAGCTGAGCCTTTCCAACACACAACCTCACGAAAAACTCTTTACAGGAATGGCAATGAGAACTGCTGCTGGAGCAGATGCAGCCCTTGGAGGCTAAACCACTTCTCAGCCACCAAGGGATATTCAGGTGGTGTGGCAAGGGCACTGCCAGTTCATGTGGGTCCTGCCATGTATGAGGTTCAAGACCCAGACACTTGTTCAGGCTGGCCAGAGAGACTTCAGGCACCGCAGTTTGGGTTTCTTCATAGGATCCTTCTGTGTACAGAAAATGTCAGGAAAAAAAATTAAGATAACACTAGATGATATGAATAATTAACATATTTAACAACTGCATCTTCATTTCACACATGACACCGTGTTTTCTGAGATATAGTCCATCTCAAACTGTTTAAAATCTACATGGAAAAAGAACTGCAGAAAATTTACAAAAAAATCCTTTAAATCAAATAATTCAGACCAAAGAGTAGTTGGTGATATTTCCAGCTAAAAATGCCAATAGCGAAAAGCAGTTTATCTTTCTGTACAAACCTGTGAGGTACCGGATGAGGTACTGAGGGGCATGGTTTAGAGACTGGTGGGAATGATTGGACTCGATGATATGGTGGGTCTCTTCCAACCTCGTGGTTTGGTGATTCTGTGATTCTAACTACAAGAAATTTGATTGAAGAAAACAGCTCCTTTCATTAAAAGTGCCAGGAAATAATGAGGATCAAATCGTCCTGTGGCAGAGCTTTTCCTCTGGCAGGTAACTTCTGTGCCTTCCAGGTAAGTATGGAAAGAAGCCTTTTACCTTCAATGAACAGACAGCCTGGTTTGACAAGGTAACAAATTGCTGAAAGGTGCCTCTTAATAGCAGCGAATCCTGTTGTTCATAAGCAGACAGACATTCCCACAAAACCTTTGAGATGGATAGTCCTTTTACCCACTCTAGCCCATGTCTATCTCTTCATGCCAAGGGGAGGAGAGAAACCACATCCTTTTTACCCCTAGACACAGGCTGCAGGCTAAGGTCCCTTGGTATCTTCCAGCACAGCCAGAGTTCGTTCTCTCTAATGTGATGCTTAGGACTAGACTGCCTTGAATTATTTACTGTTACTAATTCATACAATGAATGCAACTTTTTGTTCCCATTCATGAAGCCTCTGCAAAGAGGAAATGCCTTCTAATAACCATTTTCTTTCTTTACAAGGGTTTGCATTAGTTCATGGTTTTCTTTAGAATCAATAGCCTGAGCACTAGCAGTCATTTGCCATCCAATTTGATTGGGGCAACCAAAGGGTTGCAACTAAGATTTGCATCATAGAATCATATAATCACAAAATCATAGAATGGGTTGGAAGAGACCTCAAAGACCATCTAGTTCCAAAGCCCTTGCCATGGGCAGGGACTCCTCCCACCAGACCAGGGTGCTAAAAGACTCATCCAATCTGTCTTTGAACACTTCCAGGGAGGGGGCAGCTCTTATCTCCTGTTTGCAATTGCTGAGTAATTCCAACATAAATTTTGGAGTGGTTTGGGGTTTTTTTCCGTTTGGTTTTTTTTTTTTTTTAAATAGACCCAGGAATGCTCTTTAAGCACAGCTTTTTTAAACTATTAGTATTTATGATGCTTTGGTTTCTGCAGGTAATTGTGCAACTCAGAACCCATTCATGACTGTAAAAGGCAATAATAAAACGGACTAGAAGCACCAGGAATGTGAGTAAGCAGCTTTTATTTTTACAGGCATTTGTGAATACCCATCTCTCTTGGCAACTAAACAAAGGTGACAAGTTGTAAGGGAAAGGAAATATTACCAGTGAAAAACTGTAGACTTTATGAAAAACTCATCCAAGCAAATGGCTAAGTTAGTACTGAAATCTTATGTAGTAGCTTTAGATGGCATTGCAAAAATGTCCCCCCAGCCTTTCTGTCCCCCCAGCCTTTCTGTCCACTACCTGAGGAGTGAATGGGTCGCCAGAGGGGATATAAACCTCGTTGCTTCACTTGCCAGTGCTCTTTATGATTGGGTAGACACTCCTCCATGCATGCACACAAATGTGGAGGAGGCAGTTGAATGCATCATCAATCCACCTGGTAAAACTAAGGGGACTCAATGCAGACAATCCACACTTCCTTCTTCCCCAAACAGCACAAGAGATATGTCAATGACTGTTTTAGAAGTCTGACATGGAGATCACAAACTCTTTGTCAAAGTCCCATTGAATTCAGTTGCAGCTGTATCAAATCAGATTTTTTTCTCCTCTTGGCAGCCTCTTGCAGTTCTAAAACACTTCTTTTAGTGCCTATTTTCAGGTGCTGATATTCAAGCCAGTGCAAAACGAAAGGCTGTGGAATGTCTGTGTCTGCAGTAGCATGTAAGATATTAAATTATTCTTTGCAGTAGGAGCCAGCTGATTCATGCTTCATTGACCTGCAGAAAATTTGTCATCTTCCCTAAATCCCTAAGCAATAATTAACAGCTGAGTGCTGTGATGACTTCATGTTTTACCAAGACTTCATTTTTTGTTAAATATAAACCAGCAATTTTATTATAACACTAAGGAGTATTACCATCAATAATTAAAAACTGAACTACAACTGTCCAAATAAATGAAAAGAGTATGTTTTATAAGGCATGATTCTTGCTCTTATATTGCATTTAGTCACTTCCTAATTTACAACATCTACTTATTCACTGCAAATTAATGCTATTCTAGTGCTTACATGCTTTACCAATGAATCTTTAAACATCTGTTCTTCTCCTCTCTGCAAGAGGTACCTGTGAGTGCAAATAGAAGAGAAAATGATAGGTCAGCAGAAAATAACAAAGGGTAAAGAGGCACAAGAAACCCACAAAACATGCAGGAAAAGTCTTGCTTCTCCTGTCTTGTCTTTTTGATCACTAGGATGGAGCAGAAAATATTATACGTTACAGGATTTCTGAGACACTTGAGGTGCACCTGAAAGACTGGCTAAGCTTCATTAACACTGTGATGGTACACAAAAGTATCTTTGAATGAGGACCTCTCATGAGGCTCAAGGGGGTGGTACCTGGGCAAAACATTCAAATTAGCACCCACAATCTGTTCAAAAATAAGTTGGTCCCTATGGACCCTTAGCCTCATGGAAAATTTCCGCAGCTTCCCAACATGATCTGATTTAGCCCAATTATTTAGTAAGCAACATACAGAGTAACACGTGGACTCAAGAGAGAGAGACTGTATGAGACAGAAAAGAAGATTGATAAGCATAATTAAAAGTCTATAAGACACTCATATACGATGCTTTGTTACTGGAGTAGGTTGTATTGTCTCTGTGCCAGTGGAACTTAATAGCAAGTCATTAGCCATTAAATTACTAATACTGATTTTAAATCAAGTAGTGTCTTTTTGGGATTCATCTGTAAGAGCTTGGGTGTCTGGAAAATAATGTGCTACTTAATCATTAGACCAACTACGGGCTAGATGTTAAATATGCTATGTAAAGGAAAGCCAATGTTTTCTGCAAGCAATAGTCATGGTTCTGATTTCATTTACCAAGTGAGTCCCCACGAAGTCAAATATTTGGAGTCAGATCCACGATATCAGAATCCGGCTGAGCCTTTCAGATTTTTATCCTTTTTCCACTCAGTGATTAAAGACAAGATCTCACCACATGTGACCAACTTCTGTGTCACACTGTTTTAAACTTGAGACTGTCAAGGTGTAAGAAAGTGAGAAAAACAGAGTGGGTTAAAATAAAAACACATGTCTTTCTTTTTTGTCTTCTGGTATAATTTACATATGGTCACCTTCCTGTTTATACTGTAAAAATAGTCAAAACTAATGAAAATAAAATCACGTCCTAGCCAGCGCTTAGAAAGGAAGCTTGAGCCTGGAGGAAATTTCACAGCTGAGCTGTAGGCTCCTGGGGAAAAGAAGGCTTTATAACACAAATGCTGCTGACATACCTTCCGTGTAGTGATATCGACATCTTTTACAATGTGTGCAAGGTCATTTATTTTGAGAAGTGCAAACAAAAACTGAAGGCAGTTTGCTTTCAAAGGTATCACTTCCCATTTTATTGTGGGGAGAATGCAGTTGGGGGGATGTGTATTTGTAATCCATGATCTCTCTGACCAAGACCTCTTTAGCTCTTTCTTTTCCAGGCAAAATGTCTTCTGAATATATATAGTTATACAGCAAAGCCCAGTTACTAAGTATAATGGAGAGAACCATAAAAGCAGAAAATTTCTACATCAAGAAGTAGAGAGGAGGCATAGATGAAGCAGCTGCTGTGTTTCCAGCATGGTACAGTTTTTTTCTATATGTTATGACACTACAAAGGACTCAGTGCACTACAGTAATGCAGCCAGCTGGTCTCTTGTTCATTCGGGCTATACAGTCCCTATACATCATGTTGTATGACAGGTTATTATAGTAGACCCTGGAGGAAGTCCTGGCTACTCTTTCTTTGGTCAGTAGAAAAAAAATCCAGCTAAATATTTCATCTCAAAGGTCAAACTCATGGAGAAATATAAGAGTGAATAATGACATGGATTTACAGAATTTTATACTATGACCTCAGCATTAGCGTAGGATGTTTCAGGTTAGCAAATATAAAGCACATTTTGATGCCTTCAAAAGCATTGAAATAGCAGCAGCTGGCACTTCTTATGCTCTTTTCTTGGGGGTACATCTAAGTGGTTTAATGTCACTCCACTGGTAATCCACAGCAATCCTGTAAGATGCATTTGGCTAAACTCCTTTCTACAGCCCTCAAGGTAGGGAGAGGGGAAGAAAATTGAGATGACTGACAGGGACAAAGAAGAATATTTACATGATTTTAAAGTGATATCTTTGGAGAATCCAATTCAGTCTCCACGACAAAAGGTTACACTGCTGTAATGTGTGGCAGAGTATCGCTACTAACGGTTCCCACACCACTGCTGTGCAGTTCCACTGGGAAACAGCAACACCAGCCATACAGGGATTCCTATTGCCCAGTAGGCTCATTGGTTTAGTACTTTGACATGAATCATCATATTAATCATCCACCAGTACCTCCTTGTTTGTGAAGCGTTCTCATGAAAAGCATAATGAAGAAAACGCACCTAATCCACAGCAGTGCATGGCACATGGTATTAAACGTATTTCCTTTAATGCCACACATGGGACTTTTGTCTGAATTATTTGCCATACATCATTCAGGGGCATCGTTCCAGGCTCTATTCTTGTAGGATATCTTTGGGTCTGAATAGAGAGCTGAACTTTCTTAAATTATAACTAGCTACTGCCAAACCTGCACCATTTTTCATTATATGGGCTGCAGGCTTCTTATTCTGCTGTCTGTAATCCTGAAAGTAGAAATTAAGCATCCTCCTTACCTGCCATTTAGACTCCAGTTTCAAAAAAAACCTAGCTTTTGTTTTCTTCACTGCTGTTTCCTCACTATTTATCCATTGCAGCATTTTTTTGCTGTGGGGAAACGTTCATCTTTTGCACTAGTGCCTCACAGAAACCAAAGTGGAACATTTAGAGTATGTCTGGGACACAGACGTTACACCTGCAGTGCTTGGTTTCATATCTCAGGAAAGCCACGAAGTGGGGAAAGCTGGAATGGAAGTGCCCTTTCCTGTGCCTAGGGGTTATAACACAGTCTGCTACATAAGACATTGACCTCTAACTCCACACCATGCATCACCGTTGCCAGGGAAGTACGGGCAAGCAACCTTGCCAGAGCTGCTGCCCCAAGGACTTGACTGCAGATGGTCTGTGGTAGCTACTCTGCCCCTTTCCCCTCTCAGCTCCAGGGAGGAATAACAGACCTTGAGCTGCAAGAAGATTCAAGGACGTGGTTTGTCCTTACCTTAACTGGGAAATGCTGGAAGGAAGCAGCCAGCCATCTGGCTTCTCCATCAGGTTGCCTGCATTGTTTCACAGAGGAGTCTTTAAAGTCAGGAAGGAATCCTGGATCACTGATGTGGAAAAGAAGGACCTACCAGCCAAACATTTCTCATTTCAGCTTCTTGCAACCCCAAAAACATCACAAGTCTTTGCTGAGGGTTAAAAATCATCCCATCAGAGACTTTCATCCAGAGACTTAGGCTACATTAAGGATCTGGATTTTGGAAAGGCATGAAGATTCATACCACAGATTGCTGTTAAGCATTTATGTCTGTCCACAAGAGGCCCAGGAGTTAGTAAATCTGTCAGACGTGTTTTAATAACTCCCAGCTAAAGCCTAATTCACTAATCTGTCAATACAGAAAAGCTTTATTGCTGTGGAAAAGTAGATTCACTCATTGCAAGCATGTATTTTTCTAAAGTGGAAGGATTATGGATACAGATAATCTCCTGCTTTTGCTGCTGATTTATATTTTTTATTAACTGTCCTCTATCCTAGAATCTCAACTCTTGCCATTTGCCAGCTTTCAGGTGGAATTTGTAGTGCATGTATAATTAGAGAGACACTTAACACACAGCTACATATATATACATATGTACCTACATGTACAATTTTCCACACTGCAGAAAGTGCTGCCCAGACATTTCCATTTGAAACAAAACCAACCAAAACCATATTAATTGCTGAAAACATTCCTACTTATTAAATTTTCTGGCTGAATTGTGGTCAATTTGAGCACATTTCTTCATCTCTGCTGAAGCTCTGAGGCTGTCAGATGGGGAAACCAGACCCACATATGCAGCTGTTCAGTGTTTCTTAGTCCCTGGAAGGGGAAGGACAGAAACCCATAGGATAAAAATAGAGGAAACCACTTGAGGTATGTTCAAGATTGCATAGGAAATTCCTGATGACTGATATGGGCATTTCACCAGGCTCTGCATGGCATGGTCGTCTGATAATTTTCTGATAGGGCTAGAAGGAAAATCAGAACAGGTACATTGTTCATTGTACAGCTGCACAGCGTCCATCCTTCCAAAGGAAGAGGTAAAGATCCTGACAAAACATTTCTATGAGGGTGCAGTGAAAGTCTGTATTGTAATGGATACATACAGACACACATGCAGGGGGTTACTGGTATGAAAACTCCAAGGGCAGTTTTATCATAGTCATTTCCCTGCAGCTGGCTTTGCAGCCTTGAAAAACCTAAATGTTCTTCTAATATTGGACTTCTCATACGGAGTTTTATGACTTCATTTGTCATATAGTTTTATGTTAGGTACTGTCTTTATTTGTGCTTTAAACTACAGGATATGTGGAGAATGGGCAATAACTTGCCTATAATAGGGGGCAGAAAGAACGATTTCCTTGCCTCTTTTTGCACAAAATAGAGGCAAAATATTCAGTGTAAGAGAGTTTTGATGATACCTTATCTTTCAAGCCTTCCTCATATTTTCCAGTAATGGTGCCATTATGTATCTTTGATTCTTTTTATGATTACTGCCTGTGACATTCTAGTGCAGTGCATGAATTTATCTGTTTGCAGTGATATGGAAGCTTTCATTTCCACTTTGCTGCTTCCCTTATCTACAAGCTGCCCATCATTCTCTGTCTCCTTGGCATCTTCTCTTTTTCTTCACTCCTCACCCCTCTCCCCCCTAAAAGGAAGAAATCAACTTTCAGTTGAAAAATAATCTTAGCGTGATAACTTTCCGACCCTGAGTGGAAATATTTGTTTCAAAAGGGAACGTCATGTCTCATGTCAATGAAGTGGAGTAGAAGTTAAAGATAGCACCTAAAATGGAGAGTTCACAGAAGTCCAGCAGATGTACATCAGGACTGCACCATGCAGGACAGACAAGGCTGGCAAGAGCATGTGCATTTGCTCATATAGGTACTTTAATCACAGTGACGAAAACAAGGGTGCATTTCTTTACAGACTTTTTTGCTTAAAAAAGGGTATATTTATCACATTCTCAGTAAAAGTAAAGAGAAAACCCCCACAATTTCATCTTAAAAAAAAAAGCTGCTTGGTCTTCACGTTTTTCTGGATGAAAATTAAACCACCAGCTTAAGTTCTATTTCCTCTTCCCTTTCGCAGAGTAATATTAGTTTCTGCTTCCACAAAGGCATAGATCATCCTCAGCAGGAAGCCAGGTAGAGCACGATAAAGAAGAAATGATATAGTGGATTGGTGTTTATGAAGAGAAGAGGCAGTGCCTTGTTGGTCTAACCATGAAACATTGTCTGACTGAGTCGTGTTTAATCTTCTGCTACACAGACGCCTTCTAAGCAACTTATCTTCTTATGGGATATTTTTAATAGTCTTTCTGGAAGCAATGAATAATGCCTTTCTCAGTATCATGCAGTGATGCAGTATACTGCAAATCCTTCTAGCTACTACAAGTACACAGGCTTCAGGATCTTTATATTTAAAATAAATATTTCGTCATTGAGGCTTGATTAAATTTAACCATAAGGCAAAGTACTGCCCCCAAACTGCACTTTGTTAATGCAAGTGATTAAAAAAAAAAAAGGGCAAAGTTTGGATTCCCATCCAGATCAAAAGTATACCAATTTTAAGCAACATTTGGTTTGAAGGTCTTCATAAAAACACAGAATTCATAGGCTATAGCTCAAATAGAATTCAAAATAACTGGTGGTCACATAGGAGATGTTTATGTCTAACTCGGGTGTAGCATTGGGTTTGGCCATGTTTCTGATAAAAGGTATATCCCTGTGCTAGTAAGACTTCAGGCTGCGTGGAGGAACAGAACAAGAACTCTTACAGCACAAATGAACTAAGAAGGCTTTCAAGTAAGAAGTGTGGTCCTGGGCTTTGCCTTTGCTTTCCCTCCTTGTTTACCTCCTCCAGCATAAATATGTGGACTTCAAACCAGAATAAACTTGTGATATCAGCCCCTTTGGTATTACAACACAGAAGCTGACAGAAGTACTGGGTTGCTCACACACTTCTGCCTTCAAGTTGTGCTCCCACATGATTCAGGGAGTGGTCTTTTGCTGGTGCTGATGATATACGAGCAAGCAGCACAACACACAGCTGGGACAAGTACATATGACAGGGATGGATGGGTCACAGAAACATCCACGTCAGAAACTCCTTTCTGGTTTCTAAGCTGGTTTCATCCACAGAGAAGATCTATTTAATCACAGACACGATGCACTGTTGGTCACTGAATACATAGTTGTTATTACCTGACCAGGCCTGGAAGAACATCCTTTCAAATCAAAAAGAAGGTGGCATTTAAGAGCTTAGCTTTTTCTCTTCTTGCTGCTATTTTGCAGCGTGATCCAAAATCAGACAAAAAAATACTGGAGTTGGACTTGTCTGAGCTAGTTACCTTTGGCTTGCTTTATGTCCTGTGGAGAGAAAAAGTGATGTTAGGTTAGCTAAGCTTCTCCTGCTCACACTTGTTGACACAAACTATTGTTGACAGGCTACTGTTTTAATTGCCACCTTCAAAATGGGAAAATAACGTTGCCTGTCTTCACCTCCCGAGGGTTATGCAAGATTTAACTCACCCATTCATCTGCTCATTCCTCTTGTAAATGGCTTTGAGATTCCTGAAGGGAAGGAAATTAGCAGGTATGTGTAAAGTCAGGTTAGCTCACCCTTTGTTGTGATGCAGTTCTATATGCTCATCTTTTAGAGGAAATCTTGTGCTTAAATCAGTGCTAAATTCAGTTGGAATGAAAAATCTTGCATTGCTTAAAAAATAGTATTTCTCTTTCAGCATTCCCTGATATGCTCATTCCTCATAAGCATTCATGTTGTTTGTTCTGCTTGCCTTGAGATCTCAGCTGTAAGTAAAAACATTGCAGGAAGGAAAACAAAATACCCTTCTGGACTGATCTGACATTTGCATTTTTGGTGTTTCAGTCTGTATGTGTCAAGGTTTTCCCTGAAAGCTGATTTGCTCTGGGGAGTATCCTTTTTTCCTTCTATGTCTTCATCTTTGCAGTTTATTGAGCTCTCCCACTGCCAGCCCAAGGCCTGCCTGAATGCCAGCAACATCTAAGTGGTGCTTTTTGCTCTAACAGCCTCTGAGGGAGTGGTGCTGTCAGCAGGTTCACACCAGTCAGACACCTCCAGCAATGCCCCAGTGGAAGTGTTCACAGCAGGAAAAAAATTGCAAATGTTTCTTTTTTGGCTGCAGTTGGTAGAAAGGACACTGACACAGTGGCAACTGGTGAAGCCAGAGGAAGCACCCACTTCAAGTCACTCCACCTTTTCCCACTTTTCATTCCAGGTGTTTTTCCCAGCAACATAGCAAACAGGGTTTGAGGTGCTACAAAGGGAGCTGCAGGGTGCCAATGGCTGCACACCTTCCTAGCTATCCTTCAGCTGCTGCTGATGCGCTGCATCCAAACCCATTCATCTGTTCAGTCTCAAGATCTCCAGGGATGGATAAGTCATGAAGACATGTGCCTTATGGGAAGAAAAATTACAGCGTCATGTTTTTAACCAAGGTAATTCTGCGTCTGTGACAAGTTTTGTTGTCATCACTATTGTTAATTTCATATGATAGGGGCCCCAACCTTGATCACTCATTACACACATGTGTGCATGCACACACACACACAAGTCCCCACTGCCTTCACAAGGGTCCATCTGTGCCCCAGGTATGGGATCTACCAGAATAACAGCAAGGATGGGTTTACTCTTTTGTAACTATGGGATAAGAAAAGTTTATATCTGCTACTTGCAAATACAGTGCTAATATGCTGTTTCTGAGAGTTTCATTATGCTTTTCTTCCAGCAGGTAAATAGGCTGCAGTAAGAGAAGGAAGCACATACAGTATCACAAAACATGGCCAGAATAGGGCTTAGATAGGCTATGTTGTCCCTTGTCTTCCCATATATGTGAGTGATGGTGTCCCTCTGACAGCATCCACTTCTCTGTGGGAGGAAGTATGCACTGCTTGGGCACATCTCATCTTTTATAGGGATGGGGTCTGGCTCTTGGCAAAGCTCCAAGAGTTTAGTTTGCTCCTGCATAACACTACTAATGGACTGAGTAAAAATCTTCTTGTCTGAAATTACCATTAGGAATCTTCCACTACCATACAACATAGGTTTATATGTTCGTGTATTTAAGGTACCACTGAAAAGAAATACACTGACATGAGGAAAATGTCCAAGGAAATTATGATACACACTAACAATGTTCCAATTAATTAATAGTAAGTGACACAGGAAGGAAACATTTCATACAG
Source organism: Coccyzus lansbergi (assembly GCA_033558105.1). Lineage (NCBI taxonomy): Eukaryota > Metazoa > Chordata > Aves > Cuculiformes > Coccyzidae > Coccyzus > Coccyzus lansbergi. The sequence continues at coordinate 1,046,242 of JAUMJK010000072.1, read as the reverse complement.
GACCATCTGCTTGGAGCTGTGGCAGTTCTGCAGCATGGGGTGAGTCGGAGCACAGGAGCCTTGAGTGAGCAAGGGCTCCCTGCTGCATTTTGACGCAGGTGGCTCTGTAGCTGTGAAAGGATACTTTTGAAGGACACTGGAGTTTACTAATTAAAAAGATAAATCTCCTGAATTGCACTCCTATAATTTCATTGTTATTACAGCAAATGCAGCTAAATTAACTTACAGGAGCATGGCTTTTGCCTTGCCCCACTATGTTTACATACAAATCCCTTCATGTAGCAGCCCCTTGACTGCTTTGCTGGTTTGTTTAGTACCATATGTTTCATCCTGTATACTCCAATGAGCAAATCCAGTCATCTTAATAATCCAAATAACTATTTTACAAAGTCCAAAATATTGATTTTGGTCATATGGTGCTTCGTCTCCCCAGAGACGGGGGACTCTGACTCACTGCCTGCACTCAGATCATCTGTCAGAACTCATCTTTTCTCCTTAAATCATTGCATTTGATTTTCTTCTCCTGCAACTATACACTGAGACCTTTACTTCTTGCACAGCTCAGCCCTACCTTCCCTCAACTCAGCATTGTGCTTTGGAATTGTGCACAGTTCCTTGTGACTGTGACTTAAGTGAGGCTGGTTTGCATCATGGGAAACAACATGGGTTCCTGTTGAAGCTGGGGAGGGTAGAATATTTCCAAACCAGGAGTGGAAGAAAGGAACAGTAATAACAAAACTCTAGGCTTTCCAATGAGGAATACAGGTTTGGTTAATAACAGCCCAGTTTCTCCTCCTGTGCTGTTTTGGTGATGTTGTCTTTACTGCTATCAAATTGTGAGATGGCAGGAGAGAGAAAGGGCTGTGCTGCAAAGAGTACCGTGTGGGACAGAGAAAGGGAAAACCTCATTGAATTTTGGAACAGGTTGCTCAGGGAGGTGGTTGAGTCACCTTCCCTGGAGGTGTTTAAGGAGTATACGTGAGACAAATAACAGTGCATTTCTAGTTCTCTTTCTTGCAAAGATAACTTTGAGAAGCTTGATAGACTCAAGCCACTATTTAGCACCACAAAAAAGGTGCTAAATTAGACTTGGCAAAACATTGTCTTGTAAAGCAAGGTTTGCTAGAGGATGCCAAACCCATCTAACTTGTGGGAAGATCTTGGTTAGCTCTGGGCTGACCTAGTGGTTCCCTACAAACCTAGGGTTTCCCAAGGCAACAGCCCAAAATTTACCCCACTATACTAGATCCCCTGCACTGTGAGTCCAGGCCTTGGCCATGAAATATGGTGTTCTGTGGGCCATGGCCAAACTCAATGCCTGACACTGGCAATTTGAGATCTGGTCAATCTCAGTCAGCCAGCTCAGCTGTTTACTGCTCCTGTGCTACCTCAGTATTTTAATCCCCAGGGCTCTGCAATTTTCTGTGACCTCAAAACTCAGACCAGTCATCACCAGTTCTGCAACAAGAACTGAATTTCAATAACCAGCCTACATGTGGCAGGAGGTACACAGACTTGTGCTACATATGTGCTGCCAAACCTGATCTGTGCCATCTTATGCCACCCTACAGCATGAGATGGTTGATGGTGCAACAATTCATGGTGGCACAAGTGGCCCTGGCATATGGGATTTGCTGGTGCTGCTTAGGAAGGGACCGCTGAGGCAGTTGCCCAGGTCTGCTGCTCAGACCTGTTGGCTGCTTCTGACCACAGGCAAAACTGCTGATATCCAGTGGTTGCTGCTTTTATCAGGCCTAGAAGAAAACTGCTAGAAGTAGAAAAATATGTTGAAATAGCCCTCTTCTCTCCTCTCCCTCCCTCATTGTGCACCAGCAGTGCTTTGGTCCTGATCTCTACTATCATGGTGAGGAAATGTCCTGCAACTAGTAGCCTCAACCTGACTGAACAAGGGATACCAATGCTGTGTTTGAGGTAGGTGGCATGTCCTTTGGAACCCTCAAGGGGAGAAGGAAGCTGCCATACCAAGACAGAATGAAATGCAGAGGAAAGTGGGAAGAAGACTTGGCTGGTCTTGTCATTCTGGCACACTCATTTCCCATGGCAGATAGAAAGCTCCTCTGGCAGCTAGGGTACTGTCTGAGTGGGAGAGACTTATGTCCTAGCTGCCCCTCCTCGAGTGGGAGTGAAGCCTGTGATTCACACATGCTGAGCAGGACAGCACTGCCTGGCACCGCTTCCTAGGGCTTCTGGTGGGATCACACATTGGATGCAGTCCCTGTGGATGTCTGAATTGGTCCTACTGGATTACCCAAGCTGAGACTGGGGAGCTCCCAGTGGTTTTTGAGACATGGGGAAGGTGGAAACAAGCACCTCAGAGGCTCAGATGCTACCAGACAGAGTTTTGAGGGTGTCAGTAGTTGTGCCAACTGGAGGTAAGCTGGGAGAGAAGCAAGTGCTGCCCCAGTAGAGCCAAACACTACATCTTGGCAGTCAGACAGCCACAAGGGCAGTGGCCCCAGCTGCCTGCCACAGCTGTTGACAGTAAATATGAGGCTTGAGATTGAATCCTACCTCCTTATCTCCCTTGAGTAACCTTGTGATGGAGCAGAGAGGGGAGCCGCTCTTTAAAAGCCTAATTAAAGTATGAGGGTCACAGTCTGTAACAACATGAGGGGTTAAGAGTCATAAATTTCCAGTCCCACGGCTTCCATAGGCCTGGCACTAGGGAGGAGCCCTTCATTTCATGTTGCTTCGCAAAATAAAATGTCAGTGAAAAACCAGATCCAAGTTCTGTGTATGTCTTTGCAATTCTTTCTTTCCTGAAATGAAGAAAAACAAAGGGAAGGTGACTCTCACTGTTTGGCTGGCTCAACATCCAGCTGAGCCATAGGTCAGCCAAGTCATACTCATATGGAGGTAGACACCCTCTCTGGCTTCACTTTTTTATAGGCACAGGATCTTGGCCCCAGGAGGTAGGAATTTATCCCTTGTGTAACATGTTGTTAATAATCAGCAAAGTCAAATGTTCCACTAGGATGGGGCTGTGGGTTAACCATGGCCTTTGGTAGCCAGATTTCAAGAAGGGTGACGCTGTTTTGTGCCCTGTGTGTTACCCTGCAGGAAATGTAGGTAGATGGAGAGGGGAGAACAAAAGGGAGGAGGAGAAGGAAAGCATCAAGAGGTCACAATCCAGGAAGAATCTGAACCTGCCACACCTTTTTCCTGCATTTTTCCAACTCTTAAATTGACCATGGGCAAGTTTGATACCGTTATTCATCACTTTGCTCTTCAAAGGACCTGTCTCCTAAAAACCACCCTGAGAGCTTCCTTCATATGGCTTTATTCCTGATTTCAGGACAAGAAACAAAAGCTGAGTGTTTAGCTCCACCACTACAAGGGTAGTTTGTCTTGCATTACTTTTGTCTAACCCACTGTCTACCAGAGTTTCATTTTCATTTTGTGTTCAGTGGTGGCAACTGCAAATGATTTCTTCTATCCTGTAGTTTTCTCCTAAGAGACACAGGGAACAGGATCATCGTAAAAAAAGATCAGGGGGATCACCACCTTTCCTTTTAACTGGTGGAAAAGTCTACACATTGCACACTACATTGCTCTTCAGTGCCCATGATGAAAGTAGATGTATGAAGCTCTGCACTACTGGAAACACACAGGTACCATAAACCGGGTACTTGAGAACACAAATTTCAGTTTTCCTGTTTTCAGGAACTACACACAGAAATTAGACAAATGACAGCTGTGTCAGTTTCTGGTTTCATATTTCTTCTGCATAAGTGTACCCCGACATGTTTACAGTGCAACCTAAAAAAAACTTTCTAGCACTACCCTTAAGTAACCTGGAAATATGGAATTGTCCTGTTGTACTGGTTCCCCACTTGGCAAAGCAGAGATCTTTGCAGTTCCTCACACTGCCACTGCGATATGTTTATATGTGGTTAATGCAGCTCTGCATTGCCCATCAGCTCTCCTCATGAATCCTGCGTTGTTAGTACCATACACATACAAAACAAAAGATGATGTGGCATACAGATGGAAGTAGACAGGTAATCACTGGTGAAAACCGCTGTATGGATATAACAGAAGTAGGATGCTGGGCTGAAAAGCTATCGCTGAAGGAATCGTTCTTGTTCATTGCTGCTTCCTGCAGCAAGGCATGACCAATGCTCCGGATTCTCTCTGGAGCAAATAACGTGCTATTCAGAATAAGGAAGTGCCTCAGGGCACAGTGTGCTCCCTAGCTGCCTCTGATCCCTGAAGGATCCATTCTGCAGCTGTCTTTGGTCAGGTGGTGATGGCTTTCCCCTCTGCTCATTCCTGCTACCAAGCTCAGCATTGCTGACTGCTGTAGGCAGTGTAAATGCATCAGTCAATCCCTCTCTCCACTTCTGCTGTGACCCACATTTGGCAGGTTCAGGAGCCTTGTCAAACTTGTCCAGCAAAGTCATTCTCAAGGGCTTTTCTGCTTCTCCCTGGCAGCATGGTAAAGACTTATGCCTCAGTATCGTCACATGAGAGACTACAGAAGTAACCACAGCCTCTGGTGGCTTCGGCAGTGGCTGAAACCAGGTTCACCTCTGTTGCAGACTAAGGAGATGGAACTCTTTTCTAAGGAAGTGTCCGTGTATTGAGGTATGTGTTTCCTTCTATGAATACTCAGGCAATTCTGAAGGTGTTGCTTGCCCTAGGTTTGTATTGCAGGAGCACAATACTTGGTGGCATGGGGAGCACCTTCACATCAACTATTTGGTCTGAGATCAAAGGTGGGGCCAAGGTTATCTTCAGGACATGTGGCCATTGAAGCAAGAGAAGAGTGTAGTCACCTTTCCCTACTCTTTGGAGGGAGGAAAGAACTTGTGCTGTGACTTCCAGGTGAATGGAGGAGGCATACCATCTTTCAGAGGATTTCCCTCATTTTGTCCTCCGGCACAACTGTAAACTGCTCCTGGTGGGGACATGCAAAGCATTGCCAGAGCTCCTTACCACATTGTGGTTGTCTTTGCAAAGGCCTGGGAAAGGATTTCAAGTATGCCTACGCTCTACCTTGAGTATTGTCTATAGTTGCTGTTTACCAAATCACAGAGTCTGGCTTTTCTCAGATCAGTTCAGCTCTAGATTTGAGACTGAATTGTCACAGCTCACAAGCGTCTTGGTAAGCCATTGTGCTTTTTCTCATAAAGGTTTTTTAAAGAAAGAATACAAAAGAGTCTGGAACATTTTGGAGTTATATGCCATAACTAGTGTCTTGGGAAGTAAAGACCTGGAGACAGAACTGCTAAAGTTTCACTGTCTTGAGTTTGTAAAGACAAACCCACACAGAATTGTCATGCCTTCATTTCACTTATCAAGCAGCACTTTGCTGGAAAACAGGTTTTTGTATTATTGCTGTTGTCATATGTAAGTTCTTGCCAGCTGCAGGAATCAAGGAGAGCTAGTTCCTGACTGAAAATTAAGAAGGCACCTAGCTTTCTTTCATGTACTTTCCTCCTAGCTCTTGTTTCCTGTCCTGCTAGAAGCCCACACGCTTCTCTCAGGGGTGAAGTACACTAACACTGTAGAAGCAATCTCTAGTAACAGCATATGTGAGGCCTTATAAAATGTATTTTAGATGTATTTTAGGCTGAACTGGTAGCATCAGTTGTTGTTGAGACTGTCTCATACTTACTGGTAGGAGCCCTTTTTGTCTGTCAATCACAATTTTGACAAATGCTTTATGACTTTCAGTCCTGAAATTTTCCATGCCCTTGTGCCATCCATACAGTGAGGGAGATATTCAGTAAAAATATCTTATCTCTTTCTGGAAAAGAAACACAAAATCCAAACCCCATAGGTAAACAAAAATATCTCACTAAAAATTACCTATTTTTGGTTTGGTTTAAAGAACCCACAGCATAGTTCAAAGTTAAATCCTGAAACCTGCAGCAGAAGTTGCCTTTTGCCAGGGACAATTTTCATTTTGTCATCCCCATTAAAGCTGCCTCAATTTGACCATAATGTCAGTTTGATAAATCTCAATAAAGACTGCTAGCTGCTTGGCTAGCTGTGGGCAGAGGCCAGCCCAGGGAGAGCATGACATTCCTGTGGTGGTGGGTCTGCTCTCACAGCAGCTTTGGCAGGCAATGGCAAACCCTGTCCTGCCTCTTAACATCTGGCTGCCTTCTAACAGCATTTTGCCTCACTCTGACTTCCCCCTACTCTGCTCCTTGTGGCCCCAGCAGCCAGATGGATCACAACTGCAGCTGCGAGGCTTTGGAAGAGTTTGTAACATACTGTGGTACTTCACAGACCACAATACATCCTCAGTTCTGCAAGGGGAAAAGGGACTGGGCTGTGGCAGATGACCTGCACCCTCTGCAAGTCTTATCCTCCCACTTACCTCTGTGGTGGCATCCTTCATTGTGTTATGGTCACTAGAAATTAGAACTTACCTCTCCAGGCCTCACCAGCTATCTTTCTTCTAGTGTTTGAAACTAAGCCAGGGTGTGGGCTCAAACACTAGCCTTTGATCATCTATGCACAAATAATTTGTGTGCTCCTTGCCATGGTGTTAGTCCTCAGCCAAGAAGACCTGGGCACAGTGCAGTGGCATATGCCAGGGATGACTCCCTACAGCAGAAGAAACTTTTAGTGGGCAATTCGAGCTGTGTTTTATCTCTTAGCCTCAGGAGAAGGTAGACATCCCTGGGCTGCATAGCTAAAACTTCAGGGGTGTCACTGCTGAGTGCAGGCAATGCGAGGCTGTGAGGCTGCTGCTCAACTCCATGTAAAACAGGCAAGGAGAGATGTTCGGGAGAATGAGCAGGGCATGCAAAAAACTTATACAGATTGCAAGTTCTGCCACGTTTCCCACATACATACCTTAGTGCAACAAAAAGGGATTCAGAGCACAAATTCCAAGTACTCAACATCTAGAAGATGCCTGTGTGAACCCAGTTTTTCCTTTTCTTTTCATATTAATTGCATACAGTCCTTAGAACCATTTATTCAGTCCCTATATCACAGTATATGGAGACCTTGTGGATGCATCACATGGGTAGAGAAAGTCTTTTGGTGGAGAGGCTGTGTAGTGAAGAGAGAGAGAAAAGACTTCAAGAGAAGAAAGAGCAATTTCATAGGGTATGAATACTGTCAGGAGCACTAGATGTTAGTCTGGCCTTTGCCACAAGCCTCCTGTGCAAAGCTGAGTGAGTCTCTTCACCTGAAGGTCATCAAGAATTTCTTGTTATCTGCATACCTAACTTTAAATTTGGAATTGGTTTGCAGTAGAGATGAGCTCACAGAGCCACAAAGCTTTTCTTCCTGCTTCCCTTTCCTCAGTCTAACAGGATTTTTCTGGAAAGAATTTAATTGATGTCTGAAGTCCTCCCATGTCATAGTGATGACTCCCATAGAAAAGCCTGGAGGAAACAAATAGCTCCTGCTTGACAAAAGTGCTTACACAGCAAACTGCAAATAACGCATGGGGCCACATACCTAACAAAATACCAACCATCTGCTTCTGAAGCCACTTCTGTCTTTTCTGTGCACTCAGGCAGGCAGGGCTGTGTAAATGAGATTTAAAACTTCATGCCCTTGCAATGCCTGCAGGAAATTTAACAGTGATAAGCAGGTTGGTGCTTTAGTCTCCTGGCTTGCCTTGTTGATGGATGCTTTCTTCCTCTGCTCCCTCATGTATTCAGGTCCATCATTTTCTTCATGCACCAATTTAGGGGCATGGATGGGACAGGGGATGGCTTGTCTCGATACAGCTCTGAGCACAACCGAAGCCCCAGCTAGAAACAAATTTCAGAGACTATTTCAATAGGTATCCTAAATGACTGGGATAGTATAAACATCTACATGAACCTTGTGCGAGCCTCTCTTCTCCCTTGTGTAGCTTTTTGGCCTCTTGTTTTCTCTTTTTGTTTCAGTGACACTATGGTTCTGCAGTGTTGTAACTTGGATCACCTCAGAAACTCTGGCTTACAGCCAGCCTAGGAAAGAGTTGTGATGAGAGAGCTGGCAAGCCGTGGGGCTGCAGTGAAGGGTTGGGCATGGGAACGGGGGGCAACTCCTTGTGCTGCTTACAAGCACTATGTAGTAAACTCTTGGTGGGAGACTTGTGTCAGACAGCTCAAGGAAGATTAAATGTGGGCCTCAGATCTTGGGCCAGTAAGACTTAACATCTCTTTTTATCTTCAAAGCACTTCATAGATGTCGACGATTTCACCCTCATAATACCAGTCTGAGCCGAGTGTGGAAGTTAAAGTCTCAGTAGAGGCAGAGCTGACGAGACGGGCACTTGTAATTCAGACTAGAGTTTTTTAAAGCATTAAATTTCCCTTGACATACCTCAGATGAGTCAGATTTTCAGAGGGGTTCTGAAAGTAGCTCCCAACCTGCAACGGGACTTTGACGATGCCTCCTTCCATCTTCTGGAAGATGGCTTCTGGGGTTACTCGTCATCAGCTCATATTTGCACAGCAGCATTGCCACTTCTCCAAAGGGCTGTTTGTAACTTCTCAGGGACAACTCCTAAAGCTTTTTCTCCTGCAGTCTTCCATGGTTCTAAAATAGGATCTGCCTCCTCCCCACTGCTGAGAGATGCTGATTCCACCAGTCATGCATTGCCCTGTGCTGAGCTTTATTATGCGAGTGCAACGTTGACACCAAAAAGTCCTTGCAGCATGAAAAATGTGCCCTCTGGCCTCTGGCTCACCCTGCCCCTGTCATTGAAGCGTTTCCTCTCTGTTACTTGTCAATCTGTTGCACCAACAAAGCAGAACTTTATTGTTCATCCCGGTTTCCTGCAGCCTATCTGCCATTGTACACAAAATCAACTGTCATGCACAGCAGCCAGGTGTAAAAAAAGGGCCCATGCTGCTCATGGGGACTACGTTCCCACCTCCCTCCTCTTGGTCAGCTAACAGACCATCAGCAACAAAAAAAATACTCATGTGAGAAATATCCAATCTGGGACAACAAGGGCTTTACAACCCCTCTCCAGAGGGAAGGGGAAGGGAGGGGAGGGGAAAAACCCATGGCTGAGGAATGTCAGAGGCAACTCAAACCTTTACAGAAAGTGTGTAGAGACCTGCTGGACTGCAGGTTCTCCCAGGGATCATGGTTTGGATAAGAGTGCTGTGATATGAATCAGTGTTTCTTCTTCCATAATACAAAAATCTCACTCACAGTGCTTAAACAGGGAAATTCCCTGTTTTTCTCTCTTGTCTGCAAGATGACCTAAAGGCTATGAAGTATTTTCTCTTTCACACAGTAGCAAGACTGCTTTCCCTCAGTGTACAGCTTGGTGGCCACTCACCAGTGCAGAGCCCAAGATTTTGGCTTTTGGGAATGATAATGATTTCCAAATTATCTTTCATTTTATGGAATGCATCCTGAGTGTTCAGCCTGGGTCAGGGCTCCTCATGTAACACCTGGGGCCATTATTTCCTCACATGCTCCCCAACATCCCAAGAGCCTCCTCCAAACAAAACCCCTGACAAGCAGCCAGTGAGGCTTTTCAAGAGCCCATATGTGCCCTGAAGTGGAAACTACTTTTTGCCTGCAGTTGCCAGGGGGGTTGGATTGTGAAAGCTTTTGCAATAAAGAGAAGAGTAAGCTGGGGCACAGTAGGGGCTGCTGACCCTTCTAAAAAAGAAGAAAGGAAGGGAAGACATCAACAGGAGCTACACCTCAGTGGGACACAGCAGGTGGGATGTGCTTTGGGAATACTGTAGTATGGGCACAGTTACTAGGCAGGAAGGGAGAGAAACTACCAGTCATTTGGGCTTTGGTAGCAATGCATGGACCCAGCAACCAGAGAGGGTCTTATATTTTTTGGGTGGTGTACAGTGACAGTGCTGCAGGTTTGGAAGGTGTGAGCCTGCCAGGTAAAGATACCTGCCTTCTCTCCACAGTGAGACCTGCCTTCATCCAACATCTCAGCCCCATGGAGAGCAGTCAGATGGAGAGCAGACCAGAGGCAGCCCAGGCAAATAGCAGTGGGAGACAGAGTCCCCCCTTCCCTTATGGAGATCTCAGTGTGGCTCTCAAGGGAGCTTCTACAGACAGGAGTGCTTGTTCTACTGAGGCACCAGCTTTCATTGGCAAACTATTTTTAAAAATAGTTTTTTAAAATAGTTGCCTTCCCTGTCCAGCCTTATGTTCAGGAGCATAACTGCTCTGGTATGACCCAAATCACATTTCCCCTACCAGATTACCAACAAAAAATACTGTTCCTCTCATAGTCTCTTTCTCTCTCTCTCTGCCTTGGTGTGGTTCTTCATCCAGGCAAGCTAAAGAAATGTCAGATGTGTGACTCCCCAGGGAAACAATTTTGCTGATGTGCCTCATGGTGCTGCACCCGCACATCACTGAGAGCTCTGTTTTTGCCTGTCACGATGGCTCTGCTTTCATTCAGCCCAAGACTTAGGGACAGATTCTCAGAAATACTTAAATGTAGTGATTTACAGCTAAGAATTGCAGGTTTTCTTGAAAATCTCCTAAGTACCTTCTGTAAACCCTCAGGTTTCTAAATGCATTGGCCAAGAAATGTTTAACAACAGCAACAAACGCCCCTACCCTCGCTAGCTTGCAAGTATTCCTCAAAGTGACCCCTGACAGCTCCCAAATGAACTGAAATGTGCTGCTTGGGCTCAGATTTTAAAGGAAACAAAACAGCAGCTGAGAACATCAGTCACAGTAAAGACTGTTTTGGCAGTCCAGAGAAACTCTGGGTTAGGTCATGTGCAGATGGCACGTGTGCAATTTCTCCTCTAGTTACAGGCTGAAATTTGCGTGTCTCACACAAAAAAAGACTTTCCCTCTGACCCTGCCCACCAACTATTTTAAATGGGAGAAGGGGAGCTGTTGTGAAGAGGTTGTCGTCATGTAATGAAGTGGTAGTCCTGTCACGTTTCACACGTCTACTATGAGAAGGTGGGAAGGAGAAGAGTAACACATCAGAAGAAGTCAGCTACAGGAGACCTTGTCCTTAAAAACAGACAGGCAAATGCAAGTGTGCACGTGTATATATGCTCGTGCATAACACACTGTCAGGATCCAGCTGCGCTCACTGTTCCTCCCAGAGGCACTATTACAGCAATGTTTCTAAGCAGGAAAATCCTGTGGCTTTAAGCCAACAGAGAGACAGGCAGTAATGGAAGGCAAGAGGAGCAGGATCCCTTAACAACAGAGCAAAGAGAGAAAAGGGAGTCTTTGCATAAAAGTTGGCAGTGCAGTGCACTTCTTTTCTTTTTCTTTTCAGTTTTGCTAGGGCAATGGCAGGATCCAGACCATGCTATGATTATAAGAACATCCATTACATAGGCCCTGGTGCAACTCAGGGTTCTGTGGAACTGCTGATCCATTGCTTCTCTGGTGTGAGGCTGATGCCTGCTCACTGTCACCATGTTTTTCACAGCCACCCAGCCACTGCAAGGAGCCAGACTATGCTGTGAGTTCACTGCATCAACACATCTCTGCTTCTTAGATAGAACTAGAAGCTCAACACAGAGTGGGGCTCCTGACAGAGACAGTTTTAATGAGACAAGTATGCAGGCCACAGTGTCCTTGAGAGTCCCTGCAGCCCCTGTACTCCCAGGTCTCAACATCGCTCTATGAAATGGACTCAGTGATGTTGCCCCACTCACAGCTTGATAATGGCATGGAGAGATGAGCAGGCTTATCCCCCCAATACCCCCAAACTGTTCATTTCTTAAAGGCTGAAGCTGTAGCTGGCCTCACAAGCTGGTCCTTGGCTACCACCACAGCTTCAGTGAGATCACTGCAGTATCAAAATAAAGTGGCCAGTGGAGAAGTATAGAAAACTCTGAGATTTGCTTCCAATAACAACCCCCTTTAGTCTTTTTTTTTTTCTTTTTAACACAAGTATGTTAATGGCAAGTGCTTGTAGCAGGTATGAGCCAAATGTACACCAGAAATCTGTATCACGAGACTATTTCTAGCAAACGCTACTCTGTGTTGCTGCTCGTCAAAGCTACACATCAATGTTCCTGCATGGTCTTGCTACCACTCAGGTGAAGACCCTGTCTTTCACCCTCAGATGGGTCAGATGCACAATGGAGTACAGAATCAGGCCCATGGGAACCCTTGAGAATCAGGGAGGGAGGAGGGAAACAGAGTATGTTTCCAAACTCCCCAGGAGATGTTGTAAAGAAAATGCATCTGTTCCAGTCCTGGCACACTAAAGAAAACTGTAAGAGAAAAAAATCTAAATAAAATCAGTGCTTTGTTCTGGCACCTCCTTAGGATGAGCTTTCCATTTCACTTTTGACTTAATTATTTGTCCCTATTCAGGTTTCATTTACATTTTACACCCACTGTATTTCCCCAGCGGGCTTCCATCCTGCTCTGGGAGCAATCCACCTCTGTGGTCTCACGCATAAACTGAGCTCCTGGAAGCACTGCTAGTCACGGAGCACCCTATGGGACCATCAAGTTCCCCATCAGGGATGTGGAAACTGAGTCAAGTAGGGACCAAGGACAAACCTAGGGCCCAGTGTCTAATACGTAGAATAGTGGCTCAGCAAATATTTGCTATGCATATACTCAATAAAGAAGAGGTAAATCTGCTGTTTGGATAATGACTGCTCATCCTTATGGCCTCAGACCAAGCACCTCTGAAACCTTACAGAATCTAATTACTGTGTAGTTTTTCTAGTGTGCAACTACAAAAGGATCCAAGATTACTGAAGGCTGGAAAGATGAAGTACTGCAGCTCATAACAGACTGAACTAGGAGTTATTTGTGTTTAGCAAATATTTCTGCCATGTGACTCTTGCCGGGAAAATGGGCCTCTTGGACTGAAAGATTTCCAAGCATTGGGCTTCTAGGCTACAGCTCCCTTGGGGCTACACATACAGTTAATACAGCAAAGGGAGGAATGGTATGATCACCAAACCGGGACAAAAGGACGAGAGATGAGGAAAGGACTAGTCCTTCACCGAATCTGCCTGTTTATATATTTTCCCATAGCCACCTCTCCCAGGGCCAAGAGTAACACTTAGATGTGAGTACTCAGGGCTGGAATTTCTCTCCCTCCTCTTAGGGGTTTAAGGTTTAGTCTTAGCTAGTCTGCATGGGCGCTTTTAACAGTCATGGGAGAACAATAGACATCGACTTCTAGAAGTCAATATATGCCACCAATTTTGACAACCTAGATTATGATGATGATCTGGGCGGGCTGGTGAGAGAACAAGCTTCAGGAAAGAAGTCCAAGAAGCCAACAAACATGGACTGTGTCTCTGAGACCTCCACTCAGTTTTTCACTGACCACCAGTAGTGGCTTGGGAACGTGGGTAGATGGGGACAAAATAAGCTCTATATATTGGAATCTTTTCTTCCCCTCCTTTCAAATAAGGAACAACAATTAAGTGTCTGAAAAATCAAATAAATAGCAAGGAAAAGAGAAGACGTTTCCATTCATTCTACTCAGTAGAAATCCTGTGGCCATGTACTGTGCTAGTGACAGACCAAAATGCTTTCTGTTTGCTTTGGTAAAATGGCATCACATGGCAGACAAACTTAAGAGTAATAAGTGTAGGTTTAACATTGCCATTGCAGTCTCTCTGGCACACACATGAGAATAAAGTAATCAGCAAAATCCAGGCCAATTAGCTTCTAAGGTAGCTCAGAAAACCTGGCAGCTGCACAAGAAAAGTTAAGAAATCAAGGGAAACACAAGACTATGAAGGATCAGCTGTGAGAAATACAAGCCAGTATGAAAATCTTCTCAATCCTTCTCCAAATAAGACCCTGGGAACAGATTTAATCTGTATAATATCCATCTAATGTAATAATATTGCTCCTGAGACTGTAGCCAGAGATGACTGGCTGTGCACAAGACTGGCAAAGACCTGCCCCGAGTCTATGACTATCACAAGGCAAAGGGTGAAACAGCTACTGGTCCACATGCCACTGACATGCTCCTGGGAGGAGCTGGCTTGGGAAGTGGAGACAAAAAAAGTAAGGCTTTGAGCACACAGATGGAACAATTCCTTATCACTCAGAAGGATTCAGGGCAGCAAAAGCTGTTGCTTAATATTCTTCCCCAACTTTGGACTCAGTTTATAGCTTGACTACATCAATTTGCTCCTGTTAGACTGTTGCTGAGTACAGACCCCTAAGCAGAATAGGCCACCAGACCTTCTTGCTGGTAACATGGTCTTCTCTTCTTTTTGCTGTATAACTTCCATGGGCAGCTTCACTCTTCTGCATCCTTCCCAAGGCCTGGTGGCACAGTATACTTGGGCTTTCACTCCAATGGCAGGAGTAAGAAGTGACCTCCATAGGGCTGCACTCAGGGTACCTCCTGTGTCCTGGACACTTCTCCTTCAAGCCCTTCTGTGAGGAGCCAAAGTGCAACACATTTATATGGTAACTTTGCAGGGAACAAACAAGCTTTTGGATGAGAAAAAAAAGTTGAAACGAGGCAAGAGCTTCTGGGTGAACAAAACCAATGAAAGATAGAACAACAACGAATGCTTGTGCTGCAGTCAGAGGTCGCCTGACTTCTACATTCTTGATACAATGGTGCCCAGAGAAAGGTCATGCTCTGGCATAAGACACAACTACCTGAAGAGTGCTATAACTTATTGTGGGCTGCCAACAGTCCCATAAAACAACTAAAGCAGCTATTCCTGAAAAAAAAAGGAAACCCTGTGACTGATGTCCGCACTGTCAGGAGAAAGAGTAGAGTGGGAGAGCAGTGGTATTTTTTGGGAAGCTATGTGCTATTTCACTATGATTGCCCTCCTAATGATGAGCTTTTGTCTCATTTCAGTCTTAAAGATACAGGTAGCTTTAGTTCTTGGACTGTGGTATCACTTGGAAGGCTCTCATGCTCGTGGGATGCTGGACTGCAACATCTAGCATGAGAGACAAGTACTTCACATCACTTAGCCAGCATGTTAGCACAAGGAGTATAAGGAGATATGACTCAGACTGAAATTGAGGTGTTTACCTTAGGGGAAACTGCAAGGGGGAAAAACAGTTTCAGAAAGCTTTTAACACCATAAATGAAAGCAAGTAGACCACAACAAAGCCCAGGGTAAGTACTGGCTGTGGGAATGTCCTGGAAGAGAGGAAGGCAGGGTAAAGGCAGCATTTGGAAGAACAGGTGCAGTATTTCCCCACCAGCCCCATACCAGGCAGACACGGGCAGGTTGTAGTTGTAAGTAGACAGCTCCACGTCCCAGCAGACCTTCTCCATCCCAGAGAGAAGCAGGGCGAACTGCATGAACAACTTCCAGGGTGGAGTAGTCAGTAACTGATAAGTTCAAAGAAAGTAAATGGGGAAAGTTTTACCTTTTTCAGCTGTTTCCATGATAGCAGGGATCACAGAGCCAGAGTCTTACTTGCCATGGTGGTGTTAACTCTACCCAAGGAACTGGCCTGTACCTTTAGCTCCAGGTACTGGCAGCTCCTTCAAATGTTCTGAGGATCTCCTGCAAAGCCCTCACTGATGCTCATCTGCTCCTTACCACTGTTGCAGGGGTTAAGTGCAGAGAGCCTGCCTGTGCTCCTGAGCTCTCCTGAATTAGTCCTTTGCGTATCTTCCCTTTTCTGAGGACTTTCTTTGCTGCTATGAGAAGTTCTGTTTCCTTATAAGCACAAACAAATATTGTACTTTCCAAGGTAAAGTGTCAATCCATGCCTGGCAGCTCTCGGGGGACTGCACTTTTATTTCACAGAGGAAAAGCAGACGAGAAAGTGAAGGTATGAGTGACAGCCCAGCCATCAAGTATGATGAGGAGAAGTCTCATTTGGCCTCACTTCAAAGAAACTGCTCAGAAGAGAACAGGAGCTGGAACAGCAACCTTGAAGTTTCCTGGAACCTCCATGGAGGCAATTTTTGGTAGGAAGAAGAGAGGAAGATGGCTTGGGAAGGGCAGAAAGTTTTTCACAATATGTTTAAGTGGTACTTGGTGGTTCTGCAGCACAACATTTGAAACATTCATGTCTCTGCAAGTTGTTAATGAGCTTCACAGCATTTGTTATTGCAGCCTTTGTCTACAGGTGAACAAGCAGCATTGTGAGTGGGCTTCATGTAGCTGTGGAGGGCTGGTGGATTATATACCTCTGTCTGTGCACACTTGTATGTATAAATTCATGTGCATCTTCATCCCAAAGTGGGTAACATTGAGGTGCCTTTGGCAACTGAAAGAAGGTGAGGGTACATATAGATGCTGAGGGAGAAGGAAGCACAATTAGACTGAAGAAGGACAGGCAGCAGCAATTTGGAAGAAAAGCAATGATCATTTTAACACTAGCTGATGTCATGTTTGGAAAGGCAGGAAGAACATTTGTTATCTTTTCTGCTGGAATGGCCAGGTCCGAGTTTATTGATTTTATCCTGAAGATTACAGAAAAGCATATTAATCTACCTGAAACGAGAATCTGGGCTTTGAGACCAGCAGTTGATGCCTTCTGAGGAACAGAGTGATTGAAATCAATTACATTTTATAAATCACAGCGAATTCTGAAAGCAACTCAAAGATCCAGCTGCCCCACCACTACCAGATTTCCCCGAATGGCTGCAATTCAACTGTCAGAAGCAGCTCCACAGCTCAAGTTATCCTTGTCATACAAATGTCTGAGAAGACATGCAACAGAGTGATGAGGCAGAGCAGACTGAAGATTTAAGTGAATTTTTTCATCCCAAGGTCAAGGTATACAAACCAAGGTACTTCTGACAGATGAAGGGTTAATTAGAGGAAAGGGAAGACAAAGGACTGAGATAGGCATGCTGCAAGTGGAACACAGCCTTGGAGTAATTTTGCCTGGAATGTGCCTCTGGAGTTCATCTAGTCTGACCCACCTCTCAAAGCTGGAGCATATTCAAAGTGAGATCAGGTTGATTAGAGCCTTGACAAGTTGGACTCTGAACATCTCCTTGAGCGATGGAGATCCGGCCGCTTCCAGGGGCCTTGTGTTCCAATGCTGAACCACTGTCACTATAATGTTTTTCCTAATCTCTAACCAGAAAGTCCCTTGCTGCATCTTGTGACAACTGCATCTTGTCCTCTCTTCCTGTACCTTGGAGAAGAATCAGCTAGTGTGATCCTGCAATTATTTCCTCCCTTAACCTGCACTTCTCCAGGCTGCTGGAGTTAGTCCCCAGCCTGTGCTGTTGTACAAGCTTGTTCTGCCCTAGATGTGGGTTGATGTTGATCTTCGTGAGTTTCTTGTCAGTCCATTTTTTCACATTGTCAAAGTCCCTCTGAATGGCAGCCCTAAACTCTTCCCACCACAACAGTTTGATATTGTCCACAGATTTGCTGAGGGTGCACTCCACACCATCATCCTGGCTGTTGATGATCATATTAAACAGTCTCTGCCTCTGTATCACCCTTGAAAGTGATTGCTCCTAAGTTGCCAGTTAAGTCTTTGAACGGTTGACCATGAATCTTTTTCACCCTGATGGTCCAAAGAGTTGAGGCTATCCTGATGCCCTTCTCTGCTCTCTCCCAGTTTCTATTTTCCTCCGAATGTAGCCTTTCACCTGGTGCAAGAATTACTTTTTTTTCCCATTAGGTGGGAAAAACTACTGACAGTATGTAAAAATGTATCCTAACATTACATGTTTTTTCTTTAAAGTAACATCTCAATTTGTATGTCTAGCAATGCTGTTTGTGAAATTCCCTTCCAGTTTATTAATACTATCAGCAGGAGACATACAAAATTAATAAAACATACAAAAACCATGACTGTTGTCTTAGCAGGTGCCAGTCTCAAGTGCAATGCACATACTCTCCTCTATCGATAAAGCAAAAAAGGGGGTGATTACTAGTTCTTACCAAACTATTTGCATAGGTACACACAGAGATCCCACTCAAGAGACTCAAAGAAAGATATTGTTCATTGGAGGTCCAAAGGGAGCAGAAATGCTCCTCCAGCATGCTTCATCTCTGACACCCAGGGGTTATCTAAAGCATTCAGCTTCACTGAATTGTGGAGGTTGATGAACACCAGTATGCCAATGGCAAGTAATGAACAAATTCCTTGTTTTGTTTTGCTTGCATGTGGCTTTATCTTTACCGATTGAACTATCTTTATCTCAACCCATGAATTTTCTAACTAATTCTCTTCTTGATCCCGTTGAGGGGGAGTAAGCAAGCAGCTGTGTGGTGCTTAGTTGCCAGTTGGGTTTAAATCATGACAGCTGTGTCAGCTTTGGGTGGCTTTGAGGCAGCACAGCAGAATGTCAAAGTACTTGGATCAAGAGAAGATACGTGCAGGGATATGAAGAAAGTAATGCAGGCATCAGCATCCTGCTGCAGCTGCCACAGTCCGAACCTCAGCCAGCTCCAATATACATGCCAACCTGCTCACATACTCAGCCTGAGAGCTCCTCTGAGAGAGAGACATGTAATTAATTAATTAGTCAGTAAAAATATGCACTTGGTTATTGTTTGTTAAACATTAGTCATCATAAAGAGCTATATTTGCCCAACACCACTAGGAAGAAGCCACCAGAAAGACCTGACACCATCCTGTTGTCTGCTGACCTCAGCAGAGATGTCATCAGGCTTAGGGACTGCTTCATACCCGTACAGTCAGCTGCTTTCCTTTTGGGAATGGTTGAACCAATCCAGACTTTCACTTTGGGGAAATACTTCATTTATATGTAGAACTGTTTTTCTCAGGCAAGGTGGATGCCTTGAAAACCTCCTGAAAAAGTAGTGTCCATCCCTTTCTTTCTCTGGTTGTATTGGCAGAAGGATGCCAGGTCTCCATCTCTTTCCATCAGCAGGAGTTTAGTGAAGTGAAGCTGATCAGTCCTCTCTCCAGTTCTCCATTTCCACCTGCATAGACAGATCATCTCCACAACTGATGACCTTGGGAGCTTCTTAGAGCCTTGTTACTTCTCTGTCCTGATGACTCTCAACTGAAACTACAGTAATCAAACATTTTAATCCTTCCCACTACTGTTACCTTAAAATATGTTGTAATATTCCTTAATAAGGTTTAATTTAGATAGGAACGAGCTGCTCCTGAATGCAATTCTTACGCTCTAATGCACTCACATAACTGCAATATTCAGGGAACTAAGTAATATCAGTAATATATGCCCCTAATTTGAACTGTTTAGTGGAAGAGGGATCTAAACTGACTTTCTGAACCTGTTCTTCATTAAATGCAGTTAGGACCAAAAAAAGAAGTGGTTGACTCATTACAAAACAGCTAGCCCAGAACTTGGCCTTAGGAGTTTTGAATTCCCTTTGTCAAACTCCTGAGTGCACAAGAATTTGTTGACTCTTTCCAGAGCAACAATGGTTTACACCTGCACTCCGTGTTTTCTGATAAGTTTATCATGCCCACAGTAGCATTTTCAATGCGTGACTTAATTTGTTCATGACTTCATTTCTGCCTCATCAAATGGAGTTGATTATATTATTTATGGTTCAAATCCAGCCAGAGTTTTCAGTGCATATTTAATGGACTTGGCATGCACAATTTTCCTAGTAATTAAGAAATCGCTGTAGATGGGGTATGCCTTCAAGCATAATGCTTTGACCACCTCTACCCTTTTTGCAAGCTTCGTCATACATAAACGTCTCTTGTCATACTAGGCATCAGAAATTTAAGATGCCTGTACAAATCTGGAAAAGAGATGGCAAGCTGCCACATCATCTCAGGCTGCAAGCACAGCAGAGGCTTAAACTGACCATGAGTCACAGACCTGAGGCAAGATAAACTCTTTGGCCCTGTTTGACACCAGATGTTTAGAGATGACAACTGCTGTGCTGCATTTGAGCCTGATAATTTATTAATCAGCTATCTTACTCTAAGGAGAGACAGACCTGGTCAGTCTGCAGAGGATGAGTCTTTATAAAGCAACATGAATGACTTGTGGGAGATGACTCTCCTGCTGAGAATGCAGACATTCTGATGGAGATGCCCTGATGGAGACATGGGCAGTGCTGTACTGAGAGCCCTAAGCTCACCAGAATTTGTTGTATGGACACTCCTAAGGAGGAAAACCAGACCTTACAGTCTGTGTATAGCTACAGTGTCTGCTGCCTCTGTAATCAAGGGTAGAACTGGATCAAAGTCCAAGTCTAGCACAACTGATCTTGGTACATGCTTATGTTGGGATCATCACTTATATTCTGAAAAAATGTATCTTTAGGCATATTTTTCTTCACATGCCCCAGTTTTGTGTGTTCATTGCATGAAGTGGTAAAGCATATACTACATGGCCAGCAGTGCCCTGCTGACAGACACTTGCTTTTTATTTTGAGGTGTTTCAGGTTCTAAGCTGGTGGGTTCAAGTTCTTTAAGTCTGCATACCTACTAACCTCACCTTGACCTATGTTTAAAACCTCACCGCAAATCCCACTCTCTACCCTTCCTCCTTTCTACAAAGACGCAATTGAGACGATCTTGTACAAGCTAAAGCAAATCGAGTTTCCTGGGGAGTTTTCCTGGCATTGCAAGAGGGCCAGTTCCTGGGACCTGACCAGCCTGAGAAGCAAGACATTGTACAAGAGTGATGAAGAAAATAACTTTCTGGATCAGTGGATGAACAAAATGTCAGTCTTTAAATTTATTAAGGTGTATGATAAATTCATCTGTAAGGGATTCACAGTGATTATAGCTATTATATTGCTGATAACTCTTCAGGTATTGTGTAGGAAGCTACTTGATTGGGATCAGAGATGATTAGGTTTTCAGGTTATTCTGTTCGTTTCATCCAATTTAGCACACCACATGCTCTTAAGCCGCGTTGAAGACAATTTTTATTTTTGTACCACAAAGTCATTAGAAGTTAAAACAAAATACAGAACCTGTATTTTGTTCTGTTATTTCTGCACTTCTACCTGGACAGCCACTGTACTGTGGGAGCCAAAGGTCCTTGGACAAGACCATTTGCGACCAGACCACAATGCACTCACATCTCCAAGAGTGCAGAAGTGACCAAAACCAGTCAGTCCTTTTTACAGCCAGTCATCTCTTTTGGGATCCCTATTAGATTAAACATGCATTTCTCTGCATTTTTAAGCAAAAGAGGGTTCAAGCAATTTATTCCATTAAACAGCAGTGAGCCTCCCCTCCCACACTCCCCATCTACCTTTATCAGATTGGGGTCCTTCATTTGGCGGCAGAATCATACTATCCAGATTTGCACCCTGACAGCAATGTCCCATCCCACCACTGCAAAGGCTGCTACTTCTGAAAGGCAAGATAGATACTCCACCCACACCCTAGCTGCCTGGAAGGTCTGCGAGGTGTGTGCAGGCTTAGCTCTTTCTTCACCCATCACCCTCTATTGTACCTGCAGGTGTTGAAACCTGCAGCTGACAATGGCAACATTCACTTATTATTTCAGGATGCTGCCAACTTTGGAGAAGGGTAATGAAGGGGAAAAAAACATCCATAGAAGCTTATAAGTCAACTAATTCTAAAACAGACTTTTTTGTGGGTGAAGATAAGGTGTATCTGTAAATTAACAAATCTCCAGGTGCAAATTCTAACCATCTGTTATTGGCAATGACAGAAAAAAAGAATCCTTAAAAAATATCTCTTATACAGAAAAGTGTTGACGGGAGATCAGGAATCAAATGCAGAGATCAGTACAATCAGTGAGTGTTCACTTTATTGCAGAGTGCCAGAAGTTTTTATAGAAAAGACAATAGTTAGTTACATAACTGGGTACCCACGAGGGTATCTACAGTGTATTATTGGCTAAAGTTAGCTATCAATACAGCTATTACTAACATATTATTGGCTAAACTACCACGCATGCTAAGAAACCAGGTTACACTAAAATTAACTATGTTGATAGTTCTCTTCCATTGTTTTCCTTTCAGTTGGTACTTGTTCCCACTGATCTAGTTCTTGTATTCCTTTCAGCTGGTCTTTGTTTCATAGAATCGTAGAACAACCAGGTTGGAAGAGACCTACCGGATCATCGAGTCCAAACGTTCATATCAAACACTAAACCATGTCACTCAGCACCTCGTTCACTCATGCCTTAAACATCTCCAGGGAAGGTGAATCAATCACCTCCCTGGGCAGCCTGTTCCAGTGCCCAATGATCCTTTGTGTGAAAATTTTTTTCCTAGTGTCCAGCCTGTATCTCCCCTGGTGGAGCTTGAGGCCATTCCCTCTCGTCCTGTCCCCTGTCACTTTGGAGAAGAGGCTAGATCCCTTCTCCCTACAACTTCCTTTCAGGTAGTTGTAGAGTACAATAAGGTCTCCTCTCAGCCTCCTCTTCTCCAGGCTAAACAACCCCAGCTCTCTCAGCCATTCTTCATAAGGTCTGTTCTCCTGCCCCTTCACCAGCTTCGTTGATCATTTATTTTTCAGCTCTCTGTTTCAAGGCCTTGTTAGAATTACTCAGTATCAATCAGTCCTACAGCATCCAGGCCTTCTTCTCTGTATAATGTTCCCACAGAAAAGCATGCAGCAGCCCAGCTGTAAAGGTAGGTATCAGTAGTCTCCAGCCTGTATTATTCAAAACAAAACTTAAGAAATTGAAAGGGAAAGCACCTTGCAGATCTCTTGCTTAATTTTAGCTTCTCTGTTTCCAGTACCAGGTAGAAAAATGACATTGAAACCTGAAGGAGAAAAGTTACTTTGATATTTATTTTTAGAGAAATGCAAATGAATCTAGTGAATGAGTTATCTTGCTGGAATACAGACATTATTCCAGGGCATTTGACTCTTTTTTATTGCAGCCCACTGGCTTTTTTCAATAGCCTTCTTTTGAGTTACCTCCCTAGCTATGTACTAAGTGCCAGTCAGCTATGTCACATAAACCCTAAATAGGTAGTACTCCCATGCGAGTGGTGGCAAAACCCTCATGTAGTCTACAGGACTTTCATGATTGCAGAAAAGTCAAAGGACAAAATCCAAAGTGCCGAACTAGAAACCTGGAGAGAAGCTCCTCAGAATGTCAGTGAAGATGACTTAAAAAACCCCAGTCCTGTGAACTGTGCAATAGTTAGCATTTAAGAGTATTTTTACTGAGGATTTCTGCATCTGTGGGAGATGCAGCTTTCTGCATATCCCCTCCTCCCCAAATGCATACATATACACACCTTAAGATACACAACAGAGCAGCATGCTGTATTTTTCTCTAGTTGTCAAATTGCAGTTAAGATTATGGCAAGTAACTTTACAAAATCTTACTGCTGCCATAATTCAAGTCATTCCTTCTTTAGAAGTTATGAAATATGGATATGAATAGGCTTTGAATAAGCATGTATTTTCTTTGTTATGTTAATAATCTGGCTGAAGTCCACCAAAATAGGCTTGTGTAGGCAGCCAATAGTTTTGTTTCAAATCTCTGGATACACAGATCTGTTAATTTGTTGTT
Source organism: Coccyzus lansbergi (assembly GCA_033558105.1). Classification (NCBI taxonomy): domain Eukaryota; kingdom Metazoa; phylum Chordata; class Aves; order Cuculiformes; family Coccyzidae; genus Coccyzus; species Coccyzus lansbergi. The sequence continues at coordinate 1,022,937 of JAUMJK010000072.1, read as the reverse complement.
ACCCCGGCTGGGAAAATAGCCCTGTTTGAAAACTATATTCCAATCATTCTTACAATAATGAAAATAATTTCATAATTGACACTTGGATAAAAATCTTCCTAGCAATGGGCAATACGAGATGTGTCTTCGGGTTCCTCGTATACAATAGTACATTTCTAATGTTTTTCAAATCCTAACCTAGTGACAAGAGATTATTTGCTTAAGTTACAGGATCACATGAATAAACCAGTTACTGTAATAACTTCTAGTTTCTGTGATGTAAAATCTTGCCCAGACAATGAAAACACAGTCATAGCACAACCTGTAACACAGCAGTGAGAATATTCTATGGATTTTTCTACCTCCCATTTTGGTGTCCTGACATTTCAGCCCTTCACCTGATCAGCATCCAGGAGGGCAGTCATGTTTTTTCAGACCCCAAGCTCTTGGGAATCTGCAAAAGACCATCATGAACAATTTTTTTCCCAATAGGAAGCTGGGCAGACAGTGCAGCTAAGTTTCTTTAGATGTTCAAACACCTGGCAAAGGAGGACACATATGGTGGCCAAAAACTGCCTTTCCATCTTTGAAAATTTCCAGGAGAAAGTGATACACTTTCCTGAAGTGTCCGAATGGAGGGTATTTTTATCCAGAAAGTAGTCCTGTGAACCTCAAGCACCTGCCATAGCCCTGGCAACTTGCTCCAGAAGAACTTCTCATGAGCTCATTGCATCCAGCTGGATTAGTAAGAGAAGGCACCCCAGATAATCTCTTTTGACACATGGGATGTTCACCTCTTTGCATGCACTTACAATGAACAATCCACAAACGTGACTGGAGCCTCCATTTGCCAGTGCTATGGGAATTAGGCTGGTAAACACACCAGAAGCCTTCACTACTTTTTTGTTTTATTGACATTGATTTGGAACTTGGGAGAACCTCTGCACTGCCAGCATTGACACAATAGCATGGTGCACTGTCCCACAGCCAGGCTATGACTTCCCTCACTCTGTGCAATGGTGACATTTGGCTTCTGAACTGGATGAAGTACATGGTTGAGTCTTGTGTGAAGTATTCTGGTTGAGTCTTGTGTCTTTAACTCAGCCATTTACCTCTCTTTCAAGATGGACAACGAAAGTGCTTGCTAATATCAGTTTTGAAACTAATACCTTTTAAAGACTTTTCTAAGTACCCAATTATAGTACAACAATATACAGCCTCACTACATCTAGGCTAACAAAAAAACTGCTACTTGCTTTACTCCCTGCAGGTGAGAGAGGAGGACAGGGAGTGAGGAGGGAAGAGGAGGTAGGACTGCTGCTTTAAGCATGTGAAGTACAACCAGATTGCTGAATCCTCCTCTTTCCCTGTCCTTTACTTTATTCTTAAGCCAGAGGTAGTTACTGTCTTTCTGAGCACAACCTTAAGTCATCAAAGGTGTTGTGCCTGCCCAATTAGTCACTGAAGATGGAGTTCCTTTGACTGGTGCTCCTCTCGACCCGTTCCCACCTCAAAGCATAATGCCGACACCACACCAGGTAACCAAACAGGAGAACTAGTTCCCAAGGATTTGCAGGCTGTGGGATTGGGCATCTGAGACTGCTTTTATATCTCTGTGTAAATCAATGGTAATGCTTGACTGTGAGTGACCCTAGATCCCAGCTACCAAATGGAGACATTCCACCTCAGTTTCTAAGAGGAATAGCCACAAGCCCTTGAGCTATAGAAGTGCAAGTCTTTTGATGAATTCTCCCATAGAAAAAATTAAGAAGACATTAATATAGACCTGCAGTTTCACTTTGGGCCTGGCCAGAACCCATGGCACCTGGAAGTTTAGTTACTTCCAGGCAGAGGAGTGAGGAGTTACTTCCAGGAGAGGAGGAATGAACCCATGTTAGACTTTTCACCCAGAGTAAATGCCATCTGATGAAGCTTCTGCTTCATTGCCACATCCTGCCTGCCTGCCTTTTTTTTCTTGCAAGAACTTGGGCTGAAACTGGCAGAGGCAAGCAAAACTCTTTAGCTGAGCCATACTGTGGGTGTGAATCTTTCTTCAAGGGAGTTATTCTACTCAGGGAATCTGGCAGTCTGTAAATCACAAGACTAATGTTCATTGTAAATTAAGGCAGAAGCAACCAGGCATAAAACTCCAGTGACTGAACATTTCACGTATTATAAATAGGAGCAGTTACCTTGTAGTACATGAAATAACCAAGAACAACAGGATGTCCCTTACACTTGGGCTATAAAGACTCCCTCCATGCACCTGGAGGAAGCACACACTGTAATAGTATCATATATTTTATGATCAATGCTTAGGCTTCAAAGACAAATTCAACTCCTTTTTCTTGGCTGCTCTCGGGTGAAATTGAGTTTGTTGTTCACTTCCTGCACTACAGAAGGAGCAAAGCTTTATGCATTGTTCATCTTTTATCAGTGTTGAAGAGAAATAAATAGATTGCAATTGAATGTTTCTCTGGCTCCAGTTCTTACAAAAATGCCATTGAGAGTGAGTCTTTATGACATACTTCAAGCAATGCAACCACCCTGTATCTGACTCAGGGCTTTTCCAGGGTCAAGAGTACCCTAAGCAGCCAGCTTGGAGTAGGCTGTCAGCAGAATATAAGATGCGGATGGCAGTGACTCTGACTTCCAGGAGGGGGTCCCCATCTTCTGCTAGATTAAATCCAGTCCCTCCTCCCACCCCTGGCTGTTCAGAACTCTGGCACAAGTAGAGAAAGCATTGAAATCACTCTCATTTTAATACCATTTCCTCCTTCCTTCCTACCCCAGCTGTCTGCAGTTTGAAACAGCAGGAATCAGCTGTTGAGGAAAGAGATGTATTTCTGGAAACAAGTCAGATGTCTGACATTAATGAGTTTTGTCACTGTTTTTTTCATTCTTAAAACAGAAATTAGTATGCCTTCATGCACAGCGATGGTGCTTGAGTCACATCTGGCCATGGCAACCTGCATGTTGGGCACTCCTGGGAGGTGTAACAGCCTCCTCTACTTGGAACAGCAAACCATATATGACCATCAGCAGATGTAAAAACACATCAGCCCAGAGCTTCAGAAAGAATAACTGAACAGATCCTGTCACTCCCAAGCTTTACATCACATTCCTGTGGTTGTAGCTTCACACACATGCCCCTAGCCTCTACCTTCTGTGGTTTAAAAAGCTCCAGACATTCACAGCATTTGAAGCTCACCTGAACTTTCTGTGCATACACAACTCTTACTGGTGTCTGAAATGACAAAGTCAGTGGTCTGCAGTGCTAGCAGACATGTCAGGAGTCTTTACTGCAGTGGTTCTACTTATGTGGCAGAAAAATGCCATTACTGTCAGGAAAATATCATTCATCCTCATTTTTCGTGGGAGCTCATAGTCTTACCATGTTTCTAGGGATTCTTCATATTTTTTTCCTCACTTCCCTTAATGTCCCAGAAATCCAACCTTTATTCATCCATAAACAACACCAAATAAAAGCATGAATAAATTAATACATATCCTACTTTCCTCTCCCTATTTGCTTCAGTTTTTAACTTTCTAACTTCCCCTGCCTCGCAGCAACATTGGAGGCTCTCATGTTGTTTGCAGCTATGGGTAGCCTACATTCCTTGCCAACTACTAGGGTCTTCACAAAATACCCTTTTATTGTTGTCAATCCCTGACTAAAGAACAGAGTTCATTCAAATTATTAGCAAGCACAACATCAGCTCAGCAAAAAACAGATGAGCACCCAAGAGACAGGCAAAACAGGTGGGTTGATTTGTAGAACATCCAGAGAACACGTAACTATGATTCTGTGCTGAGGAATCTGCTATCATTGACCATCAGCGGCTCTATTGGTTTATAGTTGCCAGTTTGACCTCATTTCTCAAGGACAGATGTGGTGTTTACAGAATCACAGAATCACAGAACAACCAGGTTGGAAGGGACCCATCGGATCTTCTAGTCCAACCATTCCTATCTAACCCTAAACCAAGTCCCTCAAGACCTCATCCACCCGTTTGAAGGACTTCAAAGTCACAGCAAGCAGGAAAGTACCCAGCTCCACTACACTCAGTGGTGTTGAGGCAAGAAGGACCACAGTGTTGAAATGCCTCTGCTGTGACACATGCTATGTGGCTTCATCTGGGTTCTCAGAATCAGCACAGAGCGTCTCAGGTCTGGTGGCTGACAGAAGTTGTTTCTTACCCAGGCCACTCAGATTGTACGGCTGCATACGCAGCATGGGAAATGCATGGGAGTTTGCACCCTTCCATAAGATGTTACTGGGAGAGGTGGTGATCGCACCTAAGTAAATCTGTCTGATCATTTACAGATTCAGACAGCAAGGGTTTTTCTTTCAGTTTGGACTCTCCTTTACTTTTGAGTGTCCTACTTCCCTCAGCAACGGTGTCACTTACTCCAAGACTGTCGATAAGCATTTTTTAAAGATTCAGGAGATTAAGTCACTCGATGAAATCCTGCACTCTTTCAATCTAAAAGAGTATTTTCTATACGGTTAGGGATCATGATAAAACATACATGTTTGATCCCAGATGTGATGTTGGAAAACTCTTGTATTCTTCCCCTAAATGAGATCTAGATTGGAATTCGGCGACAGCCTGGTTTCCCAGTCTTAAAACAGGTCTTCTGTACCATGAGACTAGCAGTGTGTAGTCATACTTAACAATAAAATGTATATTTTTACTGTGTTGGGAACACAAAATATAGCATTCAGGCTTCAGGAGGTTTGGCTTTCTTTTACAGAAGTGCCTCAAACATCCTTCTGAAAGAGGGAAATTGACATTTTCTCTGTGAAAATCAAAGAAACACATGACTTTACAAAGACACTGTTGCTTTGACAGTTATCTGTGTAGAATGATGTAAGCAACAGAAACAGCATCTCTTCCGCTTTCGGTGTGTAAATGTATTTACCTGTGTACACCTTATATCACCCTGTGTATATTGTTTCAAACACAATTATTTAGAAAAAAGATGGAAAAGGTGAAAGTGGTATAATCCTAACAACTCCTTGGTTACCTTACATAGTTCTTATCACAATCTCTCCACTCATTTGATTTTGCTATCAAATCCCTTGTGCTTTCTCAGACTACTTATCCTTGCAGGCTAGAGGTCAGGTTGCAACCAGAGAGACAGTTTCTTCTCTAATAGCATGTCCAATATGAGGGAGATTCTCTGCCTTCAGCAAGTTTTTAAAATGAGATTATTGATTTTGCTTTGCAAGCGAATCAAACCAGATCACCTGACCAAGAACACTGGAATTTCACTTGTGGGGTAAGGACAAAGGGTGAACGCTTCTCTGTGGATTAACAAGCAGAATAAGGAAAGAAGGACTCCTGTAGTTTTGCAACACCCAACTCTGCCTTGGACACTGTCAGAGAAAACAGAAAGCAACAGAAACCCTAGTTCTTTTAGAAGTTCGTTAAGTTGTGCTTGCTTAAAATGATGCAAGATTTTTCTTGAGACATTCATCTAATTTAAGATTACCTTCTCTACATTGATTATCAGAGGTAGGCACTGTCTTCATCTCTGAGTCTGTGGAGCACATGAAAGGAAGGTGAAATGATCTGAAATAACAGGATAGTCCCAAAAGGGGATTATCCTGTGAGGTTTGATATACAGACTGTTGAACTATCTCCTAATTTTACTGTTCCTAAACCTTGCCTTGTGTAAGCTACTGGAGAAATACACATAAAAGAAGGAATACTAAAAGGCTAAGAGTAATCTTGCAAAACACAACTCATTTTGGAGAAACAAATATGGTCTCTTCATAGGGTACATCACATACACTGTTCCAAAAATCACTGTTGGATTATGTGTCATCTGTACCCTGAACCCAGTACTCGGCATCCCTACAATCACCCCTGAGATAAGGGGCCCAGTCAGCAAAACCAAAGATGCTCTACCCTCTCATTTCTGGAGGTAGTGACAGAACTCCAGGCTAGTTCTGCTAGTTCTCCAGCATCACTTCATATCAAAGGCATGATGCTCTCCCCTGCCAAACTGAAGGTAGTGCCTTTCAACGTCTGTTTCTGTTCAGGGAATAGAGGCACATAGCTCTCTACAGGCTAAAGAAGAAGGGAGGCTAAACTCAACCAGCACAACAGCGTTTCCAGTCCCAAGCTTAGCCCCAGGTTTGTAAGTCAAAATAACTAAATTCTTCCATAGGTACAGACAGTATACATAGGTATAGACAGGCTACAAGAGCCTTCAATCTTTCTACATATCAATGGCTAAGGCACTCCATCCTCCTGGGATTCAAATCTATGGCATATATCCCAGGATGTAGCAAGGCAGCCCAGAATATGAACAAGGAGAGGCAAGCACAGCTATTGCTCTTTCAGCCACTCTGGCTCTTGAGAACCTGGCTCTCTTTCCCAGCATAATTTCCATTACCTTGAAGAGCAATCCAAACAACTTCAGTAGCATGATCAAAAGAGTATGAAAAAGATCCAGAGGTGATTCAGTGTGTTGGTGCCACAGGGGCATAAATGTGCTGACATATCTCAGTTGTCCCCATTCTCCCCTGCCTCCTATGGAGCTGGTGATACAGCCAGAGGAGCTCTGAGCACCAGATCCCCTTGCAGTAACAGAGGGGAGCTTAATCTTACAACTGCTATTTTTGGCCATTTATGGTCCTCTTTGGAGCAGACAAACCAGAAATATTTCCCTATTTCACACTACAGTGTGTTAGAAATAACATCACCTGGAACCACATTGTTAGTTCCATCATGGAATTATTGGGTTATGTATATTTTTGCTCTTTAGAAACTTTCATCTGTGAGGTGTGAGACAAAAGCATCGGAAAAAAAATCCTGCTATTACCTACTTTTCTGTTTGGTGATGTTTTTGTTTTGCTGTTAATGTCATTTAGAAACTGATCAGAATAATGAATTCATTTATTTGTTACTTGAACAATGTTGTATATTGAGTTTCATTACAAGTACCTGGAAAACTTTTCTATTCAGTTAATCCTTTATGGTCTTAATATTCAAGAATCAGTTTGCCTCACAAGATGAAATAGAGGTCAAAAATTCAATGTAATGTGACAATACTGTGTTATTCCACTTATTACTAAGGCAACGTGCACTGCTAAAGCAAGTGTTAAGTCCTGCATAGACATCTCAATTTTAAATCTTATTTTAAGAGGCCTGTGGCTCAGTCACAGTGATTTGCTGGAGGCAGAACTTGTCATACAAATATTCAGTCTAGAACTAATTTTCTTTAACACGTTTGAACATCTTCCAAAACAAACAAAGAATTCAGTACTTTTACAAACACAGTTCTTTGTATCTTGATCAAAACACAGGACTTGATTCAACAATAAGCAGCTCTAGTGAAGCTAATATAAAGTAAAATAACACTAAGTGAAAGGAGTTACTCAAGAAGCAAACTAGCATAATATACTGGCAGATCAGGCTCAAAGTCTCATTATTTAGATAGTCAAGTAGAACCTCAACTAGATTCTACTTTAACACTAACTTCAGCTCAGCTGAGCTCAGCTCCTCACAGTAAGCTGTGGGGAAAGGATATACAAATCTGTTTCCAGGTGATCACATAGCATTTACTGAGGCATCAGCAACATTTCAAACTTGTTTCAGCTAAGATAAGTTAGGTGAGTGCATATCATATCTCCTGTTCTCATTTCCTTAAAATGAAAAGTCATCTTTGAAGAACAATACCTTGTGTAGAACACAAGCCAGGACTGACTTCAAATAATCCAAAGACTGATCTTCCTTGCTAGCTAAAGCAGGTCAAGATGTTTCTCATTTTGTTCAAGATGTTCATAAATATTCATCTAAAGATTAAAGGGAAAAGAAGGAATGAACAAGGAAAACTGGAAAACAAACTACACTGCAGAACTCTACCCCGAGCTCCTTTTTCAGTGCTCCTATCACACTGAAGAGAGAGAGACAACCTGTCAATGGATGACTCACTTCAGGGAAGATCCATGATATTGCTCAGCTGAACCACCCTTATTTTCCTTCTCCAGCTATTAAAAGTACATGATGAATGCAGTCATATGAGGCTTCATCCAGACAGATCTTCCTTGGGAATCTGTAGCAAAAGGGAAAGTGAGAGGATTGCTACCCAGTACCCTTCTTGGATTTGCAGCAAATAGCAACAGTGTGTTTGAAAACAGACTTAAACGAAAGAACATTATTTTCCTTCTAGTAACCACACTCCTCTGGGGAGTTTCAGCTTATGTGGATCTCACAGAAGGTGTACGTATGTGTTTTTTACTTCAGCTTCTGCCCAACACCAACACTTTTGACTACGTCTATCAGGACCATCTGTGCATCTGCAGATGTCTTTACCCTTGTTGCCACCTCCACAGATGACATAAATACCAAAGCATCTCCTGTCCTCAAATCATAGCCAGAAAAAGTCCCAGATGTAACAAAAAGAAAAAAAAAGAGACATTGCTGCATCTCCAAAGGATGCTGGGGTTGATGGGAAAACGAAAGAAAATAGCAGAAACTACATTTATGTTGTATATCCCTGACATGAGTGAAAAAAACGAACTTTACTGGGGAACACCGAGTTCTCGGTGAGGTTGTGGAATCTCAGTCGTTAGAGGTTTGTAAGACTTAGCTAGAAAAAAGCCATACCTAACCTGGGATAGTGGCAGTGCTGTTTCAGGAGGTTGGACAGGATGACCTCTAGACATTCCTTCCAGCCAACATTTCTGTCACGAACTACAAGTCCTGTTAGTTTACAGTAACTGAAACAGCTTCAGAAGGAACTGTGGTTGCTCACAAGGGAGATAAAAATGACTGTGTATATGAAAAATGGACAGGCCTTGCAAATCGATATAGGTCAAATGAAGAAAATGTACTTAGAGATGAGAAAGAGCTTTTACTTTTCTGGCAATGTTGACTTAATAAGTTCGAGGTCATCAGATAATCTCAAGAGAACAAAATGCAGCCTCACTAAAAGTCAGAGTTCTTATTTCCTGCTCAGAGTTGGAGGTGCTAAGGGACATGGTTTAGTGTTTAGGAATGGTTGGACTCGATGATCTGGTGGGTCCCTTCCAACCTGGTTATTCTATGATTCTGTAAGGGTCTAGACATACAAGGCTAACAGAGAAAGGCTTTTTTGAGACAATATGATACCTTATACATACTGAGGGTTACTTTGAAAGGGATATATGTTCAGATGCACAGTTGACTACTTTGAACATCAGAAAAAGATACTTCATCCATGTTAAATATAACTCCTATAATTACCTCCAAAATAACATAGGAACCCAGAACCTATTTACTTGCCACCAGGGGAAGTCCTACAATAGGGTTTTAAATCATGTCAGTGTTTCTGTGATAGTTTGTTAAAAATTTAAACCACATCAAAAAGAAAAATCCTATTTAACCAGTGAAGACCACCTGGTCAAGGAATATAGGTTTTCCTCCAAATATATTAAGTTTCTTGTAGTGCTTCTCACTGTAGATTATTTTAATGGGACTAAGCTGCTTACAATTTTTTCAAACTCACTTTATTTCCTGCCTTTCCAGTTGCAATCCACAGGTTTGTTTTTTTTTCCAGAGTTAGCATTATATGACCACAAGCAAGCGTTTCAAAATCACTTAGGTAAGTGGGAAGGATAGTATCTCTTATATTTGTTTGTTCGCTACTTAATGCAAGCATGTTGTCTTTAATGGAGAGTTTAAAAGGCTACAGGAGGACAGGAGAAAGGCAGGCTGCTTTACTCTGGCATGCAGGCAGGCAGTTTGTTGCAGCACATGGGGCAGCACATCCTCTTCCACTGAGGAAGGAGAATAGAGAGCAGAGAGCCTGCAGGCTGGCTGGAAACTCCCCAACGCAACAGGAGATTTGCCTGTAACAAAAAGACTCACGTGTAATCTGCAGGCTGCCAAGGCAATGATACTTTCCTACAGTGTCAAACAGGACCATGCAGTCTGGGAAACTGCTCAAAGCTCCACCGTAGGAGCAAGAGAAAAAAGCCAGCCCCCATGGGCAAGAGGCAGAGATTTTGTTGTGAACACTAGGGAAAAAAACATAAATCCATCTCCATTAGAAGAACAGAATATGTCTGTCAGCCATTATGCTGTTCTCATCTGTATTCCCATCAAATCAAGCAGTAGAGACTGGAAGCTCTTTTCATATTTCAGGTATCTTACCTTTAAGGAAAAGGTGGCAGGTATATCTGCCACTAAGTATCTTAGTTTCCTGTAAGGCCAGTTTGCCTATCTCATTCTCATCAGTAACACTAAGGATTTCACACCATTAATAGCAGAACGGGTATTTCCACATCACTTTAAAAAAAATGCAGTTTGGCTTTTTTTGAGAACTTTCCTAGAGATGAAAAATAGTGATTTTTATGGAAGGAATCAGGAATTCTTGTAAAATATGTGGACAATGTGTGATTATTACCACGTTGTTAGTTGTTCAGTGTGGAGTGGTTTGCTGTCTGCACAGCTTGACAGAGAACCTGTGGTGCATTCAGGAATTATACTCTGGCCAGCTAAATATGCAAGCCTAGTTATATCTATCTTTTTCTCTCCAAGAGGATGATTAAAGCATCCTACCATGTTTTAAAAACATATAAAAAGGATCTGCATTTACCTGTGCTAGGCTGAATATTGATTTCACTTACAGTCTATTTCATGTTTGGTTTATAAAAAAAGAAAAAAATAATCAAAAATCAGCAGCTGAACAACTCTAGGTTGCTCTGCAATAACACACTAGGACAGACTGAGAAGGAAGGTACCCCCCCTCTGTCTTAGTAAGAATTCAGATTTCAAGAACTGAGGAGGATTTCATGCATGAGCCTTAATAAGGCTATTTGCAGACAATGATACTCTCCTGTTACCATCCCTTTAAAATTTATTTCTCTGTATAAATATCAACAATCTTGCTGGACAATTGGTGAGATGTTAGGAGGCTTACTGCATGCTGTGCTGTGAAGCTATTTAGTTTTAAAGAGCAAATGACTCATTTAATAGATATGGTTCTGTTGAAAGAACATTCTTCAGAGCTTAGTAAGAGCTTTAAACCACATTAACATTAGAAATCAATAAGCCAAAAAAACTGTGGACTACTGAGATCATGGTTAATAAAGACAGACTTCAATTTTATTTTCATATCCTGTTTTTGCTCTAATCACTTGACCTCATTTTTAAACATGGCCTGGATGTAATTCACCATTCCACACAAAGACACTGATTCTTTTTTCCCAGTTTTACCCTCTTCAGTAATTTCAGTCATATTAAACCTGATATACAATGGAGGAACTGAATAGATTTACTGATGTTTTCAATGAAATCAGTCACCCAGCCCACAAAGCACAGTCCTATTCCATGGTACCATTTTGGAGCTTTTTTGGCTACACAATATGCAGTTTTTGTTAGCCATGTGACATTAAAATACACAGGAATGAACAGTAGATCTCTCATTCCTCATTGTCCAAGCCAACATGGACTGGAGTCGATGGAACAGCTTTTCCTTCACTGGAAACGAGGTTGCCTCTGGCCTTATATGCAGACTGCAAGTATGCTCAACGAATTTTTATATTAATTAGTGCTTAGATTAAGAGCCCTTGTTTTTCCTACAAAAATGAAGACATTGCAAGTCTGAAGGAACTTTCTGGTTTGCGCTTATTTATGCTGAAACCTCTACTGAGAAACTCAGCTCTTAGTAAAGGAAGGGACGACCAAAAACCTGGGAGCTGTGTTGCAGAGGACAGTCGATCAGACTGGAGCCTGAACAGCTTAAAGATCCACTACTGGTAGAATATACTTCCTCAAACAATGTTCTTACACAGAAGTGAAACATTTCTTATTGAAAAGAAACAGTCTGCCTTGGGTTAGTGAAAGGAACATCCATCATCATGAATAAAATGTCTGTGTAGAGGGAGAAACACAGTATGGATGAGAATACAGATTTTCTCAGGTTTCCACAAAATGTTCTTCAGAAAATATTACCTGTCAAAGTTATGCCTGAGCTGAAAGTGAGACTACAGTGGTAACAAGAACCTCAGATGGCTAGACTGTTTACTAACAGACAAACGCAAGGTCACATATATACGTACTCTGTTACTAACACTGTTAGTCACTCCAACTGTCATACACTTCCATCAGTTTTGAAATTGGAATCAAAAGATGAAAAGGAGTGAGCTTCTAACACTTTAAATCTGAGTTCAGGATAACCAAGCCCCACCACTCAGATATGAAGTCATAACTATACTGCAGACCTTTACCAGATTTCTGGTCAGGGCTAACTCATATGACTAAAATTTTTCCTGAGGTATTTTCCCAAGTGCTTTCTGGGTCCCAAACAGTAGATTTACAGAATATAAAAAATTTTCATGAAAAAAAATACTTTATTAAAGTTGTCATCTTTGGATATCCAGCAATTTGTCATAAACAAAAGCACAACTCATTCTGGTCATGATTACTACTGGTGCACTTCACATATCCCACTTTCTGACACGGCACATTTCTGTCTCCTTACTGTTCTGTCATCTCTCCTCAGATTTATGTTAAACACCTCCAGCTAATATCTATATACAAGGACACCTGAATTAGTATCAACAGCATATTCAACAATATCTATTTTTTTTTAATGTCATTGCCGAGAAAATGCACATCTACTGTTTTTCAGCCTTTGGGATTTAATGATTTGCTATCACGTAGCAGGAATACAGAAAAACATGAAATAGACATTCAGCCTTTCTGAAAAACTCTCATATGTATTTTTCATCCATTAGCCCCAATTTGTTCTAATGAGGACAAGGTCAATATAACTATTACTTTGCTACAGCAAAGAAGCCTCTAAATATTAAGTGTAAGCAAAAGAAAAAACCTCACATTAAAAAAATGGAACAAAGCACATAAAATAATTTCCCTAGATAAGTCCATAGAATTAATAAGATTCAACACTAATATACACAAAACCTTCAAGTGATTTCTAAAATGTAAGGTCATAAGCAATTTGGCCTGTTCATTCCATTCTCTGGTCCTACCTTGTCCTCATAAATTGGTGCAACAGCGAGCAATTTTGGTTGGTTATCTAAATGGAGAGTCACAATAAAACCTAAGAAAACGCCCTCTATATCCCTAATCAGAAACCTAGTACTGTGGTAAGACAGTGAGTGACTTCAAAGTCTGTAAAAGAGCAAAGATTTGTATTTGCAAGTCTGGGTGAAATTCTACCTGCCTCGCTTTCTGTTCTGCAACCACTGTGAATAACAATGTAGGAGCAAAAACTGCAAAGTGTTTAGGTCCTGTCTCTCTATGGCTTTGTTTGAACCACACAAACATCTCCCTGGCTGTTAAAAGCAGGGATCTATAACAGACGTTTTCATTCTGGCTCACATGCCAATGGATTTGACCTGAGAAAAAAGTAAGGGAACACGGTGAGGGAGTAAAATCAAGGTTGTGTGAGGAATCAAATGAAAATTATGACATGTGCATAGAGATAATGCCTGAAATAAACATGCCAGGAATATAGATACTAATTTCCAGAATTGCAAAATATACTTTTGCCTCTTAGTTTGCATAACCTGTTTCCAGAAACAAAGAAGCAAGCTTTTGTTTGCTTTTGAATTGGAAGATATTCTTTTTCTTCTAGGCTTTGCTGTAAAAGAGAGAAGATGAGGAGAATAATTTGTTTTAGCAATAATTAATGGTTCTGATGATTTCAAATCATTTAACCTCTCCAGAGTGCCTTTCCAACCCTACCATTCTGTGAACACCAGTTCCTGAGTTTCACTGCATTTATTAGAACCAGTTGGCACAGAGAGCTCAAGAAAAGCTGCAACTGCGACACAATGCACACAGCAACTTACTTTTCCAGACTGATAATTGTTCTTCTAAGTAACTGCCCTGTAATAAGTTACTTTGCATCGCAAGTATTTTAAACATTATTTTTCTTAAGGAAGAACCACCTGCCTCTGACTACTTTTGTGAGGAAGTAGTCAGCAAAAGAGAGTAAGAGAGAGAGAGAGAGTAAGCAAAGTTTTCCTGCCACTTGTGGAAACAAGGTGTTTTCACTTTGATTAAAAGAAAAATTTTCAGAATTCTTTTGCACAAGTAGTTATAACAATGCTTTTTTTTTTTAGTAAGTGAGAGATAAAGGCCTAAAAATTAATATTGGATTATAAACTCTTATCAAACCTAATAGCATCCGTTCACAAGCTTATTCTCAAGTTCATTTCAGTTGGTGCACCTTTTCAAAGCAGATAAAGCAACACTCACAGAAACATAGAATCATAGAACAACCAGGTTGGAAGAGACCCACCGGATTATCGAGTCCAACCATTCCTATCAAACACTAAACCATGTCCCTCAGCACCTTGTCCACCTGTGCCTTAAACACCTCCAGGGAAAATGAATCAACCCTGGGCAGCCTGTTCCAGTGCCCAATGATCCTTTCTGTGAAATTTTTTTTTCCTAACGTCCAGACTAAATCTCCCCTGATGGAGCTTGAAGCCATTCCCTCTTGTCCTGTCCCCTGTCACTTGGGAGAAGAGGCCAGCTCCCTCCTCTCTATAACCTCCTTTCAGGTATTTATAGAGAGGTCTCCTCTCAGCCTCCTCTTCTCCAGGCTAAACAACCCCAGCTCTCTCAGCGATTCCTCATAAGGCCTGTCCACATACACGTTCACATACAAACTGTGCAAAGTTGTTCAACACTGTTATTTGGCAAGGTCTCCAGCCAGATGGGTTTGCTAATGATTCATGTAAGGTATTTAAATTGGAATCTAGCGTAACCTATGACTGCCATGTTTAATTACTCCAAGTTAATACAGTTCAATGGATATTGTTTGCTATGTAAGAGTCAGTTTTTAATGAAAACTAAAAAAAATAATTCTATTTTGTTTGAATAAGAGAATACCAAAGCCTTGATTCTCTGCCCATGTATAACCCTTCCCAAGAGCATTCAGAATGGTTATAGCAGAGGTAGACATTTGTTCGATTTATGAAACATTTCTTAGCCAGCATGCACTAACAATGGATACAGAATTTCACCTGCATCAATTAAATATATATTGAATACATATTTTAACTATTCAACAATTTTCTGTAGGTTTGCCTGAATGCATTCAGCTGCTGAAAGGAATCTGGGACACAACCATGATCTTGAATTACCTGTTTTTTCTCTCAGAAGGATAACATCAAATGTGCTCATTAGCTTAATTTCATTTTGTAAAACTGTACATTTTTGGAGCAGACTTTAAGCTCACTACTATACACAAAACATCTCACATATGCTAACACTGCAATAAAATCCTCATCAAAAGACACAAGAAGATGGCAAGCTATTTGCTGCTGTGACTAATGTAAAGTGATATGAGGAAACTAGACACTTTTTGAATGCTTTTTGGATAAAGCAGTTTTTTTCTCCTAGATCACTAATCAATGACTGTGAACAGTCAAAAGAGCTTTTGTTCCTTGATCTGTGAAACTACCTCCTGATTTATAGGATAGGACAGGATACACTAAAGAGATTAACTTTGATAATGTTGACAATCCCTCACTGGTAACAAGGGATTATAAAAGCTGGAGGGAGGTTTGGGCTGTGTCTGGATTGAGAACCTACAAAATGAGCTATTACTTATCATGGTGGTTAGAGATAATACAAGATAAATTTTTTTTTCAGGTTTAGATTTTTAACATTTATTAAAAAAGCAGGATGTATGTTCATTTCAAATTAAACAGTTAAAAATGTTAAAGCATACAAACAAATCCATTGTGTACTAGCAGCATCCAATTGTTAGAATTTTCTAGAACTCCTCAGTACAGTCTTGGCAAGCTAAAAATATTACAACTTGCAACCAACTGACCTCACCATAGTGCAGATAAAACAAACTTTATAAAAACAACAATTTAAGGTTAAATAAGCTTAAATAAAGGTGTTAAATACAAGACACTTGATCAAAGCTTCTGTACAAAGATAAACAAATTTGGCATTGTACAATTGATTGGTTGGCTCACACCATACATGATTTCAATAGTTAAGCAGTGTAACTGTTTAGCAGAACATTAACTATACAAAAGTAACTGAAGTTGGAGTGGGCTAATCCAGTGAGCCATTTACAAGGCATGTGTATTTTTAGAAAATCAGAACACTGTTTATATTCAGGCACCATTTGTTCCTGCAAATAAATAATCCCTAATGTATCTGCATCCAAACTAGTGTTAAACACATCAGTGCTAACATTTTATAAACACAGCTTTGTTACTATTCACTATACCTCCATTCTTATTGCTATGACAATGTAGACTGTGGAAATAAAACTACTGTACATACAAAAAAATAGAGCACCTTTTAAACATTAAAGTATATGTCTGGTTATTCTTTTTATCTTACAATACTGAAGCCCAAGCTAATGTAAATTGCTTTAACATCTTCACCAGTGCACCTGAAATGCAGGAACTAAACCCCCAAATATTCCTCTTCAGGCAAGCCCCAGCCAGAGCATCTTCTAAAAATGTCTAAAATGACACTAAGGATTTTTTACATTCATCTGCACACAAACAAATATCTGCTATTCTCTGCTTTCTTCATGTGAATTTAAAGAGGAATTACCACAGTTCTCTTGCCTTTTCAAATGAATAAAGCTGGATAGAGAATGTAGCAGAAACATCTAAAATGGATTGTGAACACAGTGAAATTATTACCCCGCTAATTCAAAAAAAAATACAGCTGTTACATTTTTCAAATATGTATTTTAGAGGGGCACAGCCATTAGGATTTTTTGTCTATTGTATTGAAAAACCATTCTGTAAACTTCCTTAGTTGAGCAGCTGCTGTTTGAGACTCCTCCTGAAGTCTCATGTTATCTTGTCTCAGATGCTGCACCTCTGCTTGAAGAACTGCCTTGTCCTGTTTTTCCTGGTTAACGAAGATAGACGTTGAATAAAGTCAGTAGTCACAACAACAGCTTTTTTTTTGTTAATATTTTTGTGCAAGTCATACAACTATAGTTTGTTGAGAACCCTAATCCATTCTGACAACAACTAAGTTAATTCCTAAAATCTGTTCCATCTACCTCATTCATTCTGTGAAAATATTGCAAGCTGAAAACTAGATGCTACTTAAACACAAAAATTCTAGGACTTTATTCTGTTAACAAAAGAATTAAAGCGCTAATAAGACAAGAAGCTTTTAGCTACTACAAATCATACGTGAGAGCCCAAGTAATAAGGATGTTATTTCAAGCATACCATAAGGGAAAAAAAGCATCTAATTTCAAAATTTTTCCTTACATGATGTTTTCTTACCAAAAGCAGTCTTGTTTCTATGATTTTTGGCATTGTCTCCAACTCAGAAATTAGACAGCAAATGTGACACACCCCAAGTCATTGTCACATGATCAAGATAGCACAAGGCAACAAGAATGACAAATCTGGAGTGTTAACTACTTAGCAATACAGTGCCTGTGTCCATATCCCTATCCTTTATGAAATACAAGGTAGCATAAATGGAGATAAAGTGCCTCATTCTTTTTGGGGTACAACTGTATGTAGGAGAGTTATTCGGGAGTAAAGACCCATAAACTAGTTAGCTTTGGGGCAGCTTGCTCACATGACTATTCCCACAGGACCTTCTGCACCTCACTGTTCTGATCAATCAATGCGGTCTACCATTCATTAATCATCATTATTTTATCTAGTCTAATTGATGTATGTTTTTCAAGCCCTTGACAAACTCTGCATAAAAGTATGTCTATGAAAACTGTAGAGCAATAATATCACTAATGATCTCTTACCTTTCTCAGGTCGGTTTGTAATTGCCGGAGGATGATTTCGAGTTGATTTACTTTTCCAGTCAGAGTACTTGGAGCATGTTCCCTGTAAAGTAAACCATGACTTTCACTCTGGGTTAGTTAAAAATATTGTCTCCCACAGCTTTTGCAAACTAACACTTTCAGTGATAACAAAGGAAACAGATCAGTTTAGGCATATTTAGGAAAACACAGGCAAAACCAGCATCAGCAAAAGACTACTAGTGGAATTGCTGATTACCCATTGCTGCAATATCAGAAATATAACACTGCCTCTTATACCAATCATGAGGAAAAGAGAATCCTTTTAAGAAGAAATGCTTTAAGTATTATTCATGTATACCTTCACAGTGCAAGTCAAACTTGCTGCTAAATGGTGTGCTGAGCACATTTTTAGAAAGCTGCTTTCTGATAAGAACTGCACTGATCTGAAGCAAGCTGCAGCAGCAATTACTGTAAATGAAGAGAACTGTTAAGAGTTCTTTGTCTGTTCTGCACTTGTGTCATTTCCAGTAAAGGATACACCTGCAGCTTTATGGAGACAAAGATCAAAAGATATGAAATATTGTCATAGGTTAATCAAATGTGTGACTGAAGGAAAATACTGAGAATAGTTTGTTTCCAGTGTGACCACGAGCACTGTATGAGACAGTTTCATATATGTCACAGATGAAATTAACCATAATATAAAAAATTCTGTCCAAAAAAAGAGAAGTTGAAGAGAATCTTTACATAAACAAAGCCGAATTAACTGCTTCATGCAAATGCACAAATTAGATAAATATGACAATCCTAAAAGCATAACATCTTTAAGTCTTTCACAATCATTGCTCATCACTAGGCTAGGGAAAGATGTTGGCATAAAGCTCATTACAACAAATGCACTTTACCATGTAAGTTAATTTGTGTAAAAATAGTTCAAATTAAAATGTAGTAGTCTAACAAGCAACAAACTTTTCCCACCATTTCCTGTTCTTTCATTCCCACACCTGAAGAGCAAAACTTATCAAAGATGTGTTTCACATTATTTTTTTATCTCTTAAAGCATGCTAGTGGACAGACTCTACAGTTAAATCTGTGTTTTTAACAAGTATACTCCCCACAGGAAGGAAGATGGAGAGAAGGAAAAAAAAAATCATGTCTCCCAGAACACATAAAAATTCCCTGCAGTCCTCATTTACAGATCTCTTTATTCATTTACCTCTGTATAAATAAAATGTTATGGACATTATGTACAAAAGAGACAGGCAGGAACACCTGCTCCAGATCAAGCTACTGCTTACTACAGTTACTGGTTCTATTCAAAAGATAAACAGAAATAAATGTAACATAAATTACTGAATAGGAGGAATACAGTGAAAAATTTGATTAGCTGAAACTCTGCATATAACCATACTCTGCATTAGAGACTTGTTCTAGTGAGAGAGTTTACCTGGCTATGCTACAAATTTTCAAGATAGAATTGCTCAGAAGCCAATTCCAAGAAACAATATTTTTCAGAATTAAAGACAAGATGCAATCAGTCAAGGCAACAGTCCTGCCATCAAACAGCAATGAAATATGCAGGGAAGCAGCATTAAGAGAAAAAAAAAAAGTTTCTTTTTCTATTTTTTTAACAAATATGTTTTAATTCTAACATACCCAGTTGCTTCAAGGAAATCTTTTCCATCTGTGGGACTCTCATCCAGAGGTAATTCTTGTGTTCCTTCCAAGCCTTCAGTTCGCTGAATATCATTTAAGGTGCAAAAAGATGCTACTCTCTGATCTGCAAAAAAGTAACAAGTTTGTATTTAAAGCTGGACATATATACAAAATGAAAGGCTATACTACAGAAATTATCCTGGTTTGAGAAATTGATGTAGGTTTCTACAGCACAGCTTTGAAGATAATCAGCAGATGTAAAATAAATTCCAACTAGTTGGCTTCCCCACATCTGCATCCAAAGGCAACCTCAAAACAGGGTTTTGTATCTATCAGCAGAGGAAGACAGCTTTTGGATCAGCAAACGCTGATATTAACAGTAAATTAGTCTTGATGAAATCCACAGAAAACAATTTGAAAATTCAGGGCCACGACAAGTGACAGCAATAATTGAGTGAAAAACTTTGCATCTTCCATGGACTTGAAGTGAACAGATTACCCAGAAATCTGCACTGTTCATTTTGTACTGTTTTAACTGTCTCAAGTATTTGCAGAAGCTAATGGTAATCTGCATACTTAAAAAAGAATAAATTTACACTATCAATTGAGATTTTGCTATATATATTACTAAGGCATGCCACCTACAATGGATTCCACTAGAACATAATCCAACAAGCACAGATATAATTACCTATGGATATACAGTGTGGTTGCCAAAATACATCAGTCACCATGTAATAGTAGTATGCCATGCAGATCATCATTGCACAGAACAGGAGAAAATGATGCATCCATTAGCATGTAATTTGTCTTCTTTTTAAAAAAACCAACAACTCCATATTCTGTGGAGATTGAATTAACTTATATCTGTCAAATAAAATCCATTTCCATATGCTTGTATAAATTCTGATGACAACATGCCTGCCTTGCCCTTTCTCCCCTTGCTCTACCACCCCACAAGCTCAAAGCTTGCATTATCATGCAAACGTGCAAACACAGGAAATATTAAAGAAAGTTTACAAAAGGCAAAAGTCATCAATCCCAGACCATCACCTAGAAACGGCGTGTCATGACAGAACGGCCCAAATTCTTCATCTGAGTCAAAACCTGGAATAAGATTTAGAATGTTCCTATAAACAAGACAGTCTCATCTCCAGTGGAGATGTCGTGGCCCTCATGTACAGCTCACACAGTGGAACACTCCCTGTCCAACTCATGCTGCCTCTCACTCTCAGCCTTGCAATGTCATTTTTACTCAATACCAACATTACAGTAAAGCATGAGGTGTCATGCTCAGTGTCTGTAACAGTGACACCCAGTACTATAACACAGCATGACAGCTTGGAACGATACATAAAGACAGCCCTCCAAACTCTAAGCACCCAGACAGTGAATACAGGCCAGATAATTTTAACTAGGAAGTAAACTTTGGTCTAAAAGTTCTACAAAACAAAACCAGGAAATCACTAAAAAGCTCTTTAAAGCTATTTATTTAAAATAAATCTCTTTAAGTAACAGCAAAAGTTCATTTTAAAATATAATAAGAAAAGTTGCATGCCATTTTTCATCCAATTTTAAAGGCCACAGATCATTTCCCCTGTTTTTATCCTTATTTCTGACTACTGATAGATCCCAGTAAATATAAGTGTAACTTTTTCATACATGCTGACAATAAGGCAAGCATAAAATTTTCAAAACTTTCATTAATTAACAGTTTCCAACTTAAGTTGAAACGATTTAATTAGTGCAGATGATCTGGAAAACTAGGTTTGGTTTAAATGCTCTATCTACACCAGAAAAGAGACTGCGAACAATCAGTTTGATGTACATATCTAATTATTGATTTCACCTTTAAACTGTTTACATTTTCATTACCACTTGAGAGAGAAAACAAAGCCGCTAACAAATGTAATGATGTTGTTATTTTTTCTGTGGTCAACAATATATGACATTGTGCCTCAGAGGCAATTCTACTGTAATATAAAATATTTGCATTTTTCTCCCACTGCTGAGTAAGCCTAATTAAAGAGAATGGCCATTGTCAGGTTTATTTTGTCAGCTGAGAAAATGTTTGATCTTCCTAGTATTATTTTAAAGCATCTTTTTCTTGATGGAAAAGCAGGTGCAAAACCAGGTACTGTTAATGAATTCACATAATGGCATTTTTAAACACAATATTTTTAAATATTTTCATATTATTTCAACACATAACAACAAAAAAAAATGTGTGCTTGCAGTGAAGTATAAAGTGTGGATTTACTACTTCTTCTTTGTGTAATCCCTAATGAATTTAAATCTCACATAATTTAAAAATAATATTAACACTTGGTGCAGGAACTTCATTGTTAAACCTTTTGTATTTTCCTAGTATAACTTAGACATGTTTTTCTGATATTCAAATCTTTACAAAATATAAACCCATATTTTTGTATTTAACCAGGTGAGGAATAAAGTCATTACATGCTAAATAATAACCAGAAACCTCCAATCATACAACATATTATGTAAATTCCCATGTTGCTCTTCAAAGAGCACTTCCTTAATTTTCAAAAGCCAGGTTAGTGTTATAAACGTTTTCTGAACAATAAGACTTTGTAATAACTCGTACATCATAAATATCCTGGACTAGCAAAACAGTTTTCTTTTGAATACTTTCAAGACTCATTTTTATTTTCAGTAACTATATAAAACCTCACTGATCTTCCTGTAAGTACTTGTGTACTGCTAGTTTCACCAGTTTGCTATTTAAATCAGAAGTGTTTTTAAACATGAATTGTGGTGAAGGTTGAATTTGTGCTTCAGTAAGCAAAATCTTCCAAGTGATTTTTGGTTTATTTGTTCTTAACAGAACTGGTTTGACTCTATATTCATGAAAAGAAAATCAAAGCTACCTTCACTGACAGTTAATTTTTTCAAAAGAAAAATCAAGTGTGTTCCTGATTATGATGCTGTAGACAAGTTCTGCTTCCTCCAGACTTCAGGGACACCTCCTATTCAAGTGATAAGTGCATACTAAACAGAAGAAAATACATTTAAATATCAGAGCTCATGGTTTTATCTGGGACATTCTTGCCAAATCCCACAGAGGACTCATGCACAGAAAACTATTTGCAAAAAGTATATTAGTGTTTATATCAAAAGTTTAATCAGCAGTTGACTTAGGCTAGAATTCATGTCTCACTTTCTAGAACTGTACAGTTGTAAATGCTAAGAACCTGAATCTGGATTTCTACCATTCCAGTTGACTAACAGAGGCCAGAAAAAAACTCCAGGCAAATCTGATGTACTTAAGAGTGGATAAGGCTAAAATGTATTTAGTGCATGAAGTCATGCTCTCGTTATTACAGCAAAATCAACCCACAAACATACACTGACACAAGCACTGAAGCAAAAAGACACACACATGCAATAGAAATGACCACATATTAACTAAATATTTTCATTCTTTCTTTTCCTAGCAGTTTAACATACTAATTTGTTTAAACAATTATCTCTCATGCTGAATGCTTCGCTTCTTTCTCATTATGATGTGTGTAGCATTACTTGCATCAAGCTATAAAGATGTAAAATGGAAGCATTAAAATAATATTAATTATAGTAGCACAGATGTTTCTGCAAAGATAATTTGGCATTAAGAAACACTGTATTCTGACTGGTACAGCTAGATGTTCATAAAAATAACCTGAAAAAAAATTAGTAGTTGAAACTACCTATTTTCATGAACTACAGACACAGAGGGACTTTCTTAGGTAATTAATTCCCATAGTATGATTTACCAAAAACTAAACAGTTTTTTTAAAGCACAATAAACCCAGTTTAAAGTATCACAAAGAGTAGAAAGATCTATTTGTATTAATAATAACCCATATTTATGTTTGTGTCAATTCTCTTCTATAAAGACTGTAATAGATATGGAAATCTAGAAAGGCTTCTCCTCTTGCTCTTCAAGACATCAAAAAAATACACATTGAAAGCCAGTCCTTCTCCCCTAATTTGGAGATCTGCTGGAAGGGTAATATAAAGAGAATTTAAAAGTACATTCTCTCCTTTTTCCTTAATTCTTTTGTAAGGCTTCTTTGCTCCCCTTTTTCTAATTCAGCTTTCCAATTTATTCCATAAACGCCTGTATCTCTGTTTTTATTCAGTTTAATATGTTGCTTGCTTTCTTTTTGCTTCTTTAACTTCTCCTTTTTCACATCAGCTGCACTCCCTAAAACTCTACCTCTTTTGCTGTACAGCCATATCCAGTTCTATCCTTTTTTTATTATTGGCTTCAGGGATGGATACAAAAATATTATAACCTGTACCTCAGGAATCAATTGCTCCCTGGTCACTGTCTCTCTGCAGCTCCCACCAAAACAAAAGAAGGGAAAAGGAAGTAGCCTAAATGTGTGTGACAAATGGAAGGAGTTCCTTTGATGTTGACTGTGTGCATACATGCTAAAGATTATCTCCAGATAAATATAAGAGTCCAACCCATGTCTTGCAAAGAAAGGCAATACAAAGACTTAAAATACTGTTGCATTTATCTCCAGCTTATGGACATTGACTCTGAACAGACACAGCTCAAGCAAGATCCCTTACTGATGCAACTTCTGGAGTCTGTGGAATTAACCCCTGCATAGCTCTCCATTGCCCTGTGAAGACCTGTCTTACAAATAACATGGTTGTCAAGAAACGTTATCAGTAAGTATTCAACCTCCCGCAAAAGTTCTGGCCAATGAAAAGCAGGGCAAATTAAATCCTCACAAAGCAAAAAGCATGATCATAATACTTCTAATTACAAAAAAAGATCATGGCTTATTCCACAATCACAGGCCACGGTCTAAAAACTGCTGTTCCATGTAAGACCAAGGCTTCAGCTAGATAAAAGCTAATACTAATTAACAAACAAGCCAGTCCACTGTTCATGTGGGGCAAAGAGGGAAGCCAAAAATGAGACGGTTTATCTTGTTATGTGAGTAAACTGAGTATAGATGACACTAGCAAAAATCTTGCTACTATGTTTAATTCTTAATCCAATCAATGTCAACATTATAAGCATCAATGTTAAATTGATCAAAATCTGTAAGTTGTCAACATACAATCTAGTGAAATCACAGGGGGAAACCTCTGACCTTGCAATCAGATTGACAATTTTAATAAACCAATATTAAGAAGAGATATTGTATAACAAAAAAACCTAAAAGTAAGTCTCATATCTTGATTCTAGAACAGAACACAACTTAAAAAAATCAGGTTGGCAAAGTCAAACTAGAGAACTCTAACACTGATTCTTAAATCAGTATTAAAAACAAGTCTTATCTGCTTTGTGATCTTTCTGACTGAAGACTGGGAGGGGAGTGCTCTTTGGTTTTTTTGTTGGGTTTTTTTTTTTTTTTAGACAGTCCTATATAAAATGTGGTCACATTTCCATCTAGTTTAATAAAAAGATAAAGCAGTTTCATATTGAGAAATGGGAAAACTTTAGAATCATCCACTCTTTTTTTCATGCTGATAAAATGCAGAATATAGTTCCAAGCTATTTTTAAATAGCAAGAGTTGAAGCACCTCCTAAGTCAACATTAAAATACATAAGGAAACGACATCTGCTAACTCATATCCAGCACATTCCCTCCTAGTGATTTTTTATGACATGACTTTCAATCATTCTTTTTAAAATTACTTTCAAATTGCAAGACATAAGATAGAGAAAGTAGAACAAGGTCTTAAAAATTCAATTAGTTGTAAAAAATTTGAATTGCAGTACTATGAATTTAATCAAAACATTTTATAAATCATCTAACCTATGCAAAGAGTGGTCTATTGCAGAGTGCTAAACAGAAAAGAATTACATTCTTCCATGTAAACCAGATTATTATTTACTACTGAAATTCTTACAGTAATTAAAAAAACACACATTAAACCAGTGTCTGTCTTGTACCTCAGATCATTAGGTTCTTTAGTGTTATCTACAGGCATAGCTAAGATTTTTGCAAGTAAAACCCAACATATGAATATTCCTCCTCCCCAGGATAAAGCACACTGGATAGTTATGTTGTTCTACCTCTCTCTCAGATTCAAATGTTAATTACACTCACATAATTTGCCAAAATAATTTTTTTTCAGCACAATATAAAGTGGTAAATATAATGAAAATCTACTGAAGTTTTCAAAAAAAGCTAAAAATACAGAAGCATAACTGGTTCAGAATGACCTAGTCAGCTATACTAAAAACTTTTATTTGGAGTTAAAGACATTCTTCATGTAAAAAGTTACAGGTTAGTAGTTTATTGATCCGATTTATTTTCTGCTGCGTAAGATGTCAGTAACAAGTGGCAGGATGTTCCCTAAGCAATCAAATATAGAAATGCAGGGAAACAGTTGTCAGATCCTCAGCATCACAGTGCTTCTGTCAGCTACATTAGGCATGTTTGAGTAGTACTGAATAATAATGAGTCCACATATAAGTTAATCATATTGAGAAGTAATTCAGTACTTTACATTGCTAATCATTACTGTTGGTTTGGGTTTTTACCGATGCCATTTAAATTAAAATAGTAAACCGATCTGAAGAGCTCTTGATCCAAAAGAAACTTAGTAAATTCATACTTAGGAAAGGAATCAGGCACCAAAAACTGATTCTCATGGCTACTTTTAGTTAAAAACACAGAAGGAAATCTCACTGCTAACTTCACAACCAGTTCTCCTCAAAGCTAAGCCCTGTATTTTATATAATGACAACTGTGGTAATGTTATCCTTACACAGATACCTCTGACATCCCATACATTCACTAATGAGAGAAACATCAGTTAAGACGTGTTGGAAATTATAGAACAGCATAGCACCCCAACCAGAACACCCCTCAAAAGTTAAAAAAACCCAACCAACTAACACTCAGCTGTATATATACACATATGCACTCAAGACAACATCCATTTTTCTGTGTTTATACATTGTGTCAGTTTAGCTCTCAGTAAAGTGAATGAGGGTTGTTAATCTGGTCTTAATATTGCAAATCTGATCTATATCCTGCACCTCAAGTTTTGCTACTGGAAAATACAGTGTACATTTTTGCTGTTCTTCAAGGGTTTATTATGAAAACAGAAGGACTTCAATATCATTTGGACTACACATACAAGTATGTAAACACAACACAAAAAAATCAAGGAAGTGTCACTCCCAGTTTCACTTTAAACATCAAACTCAAATGTTTTGAAACTCTCCTTCAAAGCACCTGATTATTCCAATTGATCCCAGAAGGAATGTAGACTCCTAAGTGGATGAAGTATATTTAAGATAGATTATGAAAATATTATTAATACCCCAAATTTGCAGTGACAATCTTTTGCACTGAGAAGTGATACTGCTGAAAGAACTTAAGGATTACAGAGGCAAACACTAGATTTTTGTAACTCAAAATATGGCTGTACAATATATGTTTTTAAAAACATGTCTTTTTTAAAAAAGCTTGTGTACTCAACATCGATTCAAATTTTCCTGTTACCTTCAAACGCTCGTGCAGCATCTACCAGGTGGGACCAGTCTAGCCCTGTGGCAGTGTCTGGCAGGGGCATCAGGCCAGGATCATTGAATTTGGCTTTATCAGATAAGGACCCATCTGAGAACCAGAATTCATCTAAACAATAAACACAATAATTAGTCTTCCTATAACAATGATGTACAATTAATTTTGAAGTTACTATAATTAACTGTAAAAAAATGCATAAGCAAGGAGTGCTTATTGTAATTTCTCGTTTCTGTCTTTTCTTGTTCAATACTCAGTATGGGTGGGGCAACTTTTAAACTTCGGTAGATTAAGAAGTTTTTTTGTGCCACTTTACACATGATATGTTCTTTGCATTTTCATGTGAATGCTGTGCAAGTAGGCAGCAACCATACCTAACGCATAGCATATTAAAGCTGAGCACTGAGCAGAAAAGTTTCTAGATAAACAAAGATATACTTTTAACATATGAGATGTTCAAGTGGAGAGTTTTCTTCTGAAACTTCTGTTCCAGAGGATTTTTTTAAATATCACCTGCTTTTCTTGTAGTGCATTTATAAATTCTGTCTTATATCCAAAACTCACTCACAGATTGAAAATACTACACTGTTACAGTTTAATATTTGTAGCTGTAGTTGTATATCCAAAGATGTAAGACTTGTGTGCTGATCTCTAAGGTCCAGACTGAGCTGTAACTCATTGTACACTTTAGATATAGTGTATACATTTCAACAGATATACAATCTAAATTTGGTTGAAACACAACTTTCATTTATGCAATCTTTCAGAAAGGTACCACAAGCATACATCTTAGCAGAAGAGATGCTAATTTTCATAATTATCTTAAGTTCACGTTTTCCTTATCTATCTATAGCAATTTTCACTCTCACCAATGTGAACTTATTAAAATGAATACCGCTGAACAGGCACAGGTTTCTTAAAACTGAACATAAATCAAATACATTATTTATAATAACATTTAATCTTAACCATAAAACTAGTTATATAATACTATACTTTTATTATACAGTAGAGCCAGAAAAAAAAAGGAATTTTGCTTCATGTTTCTATAAAATAAACATGTGGAAGTAGTAATTTTTCCACAAATGTTTCAGCAAGAAATTTCCACCTAGTTATTTCAGTGATTCAGACTATAGTATTTATGAGGGATATTTTTTCCAGAAAAACACCGAGCACAAAAATCAGTTAAGGAAAAAAATCAACACAAGAGGAAAATACATTATGGTTTAAGAAAATGACATGTTTTCATTGTCTTAATACCAATGAAAGTATACTAAAGTCCATTTGAATTAAAGATTTCTGACCTAAAAACCCAAGAGCTGTAGACTGTTACAGAGCATTCTACTGCACAGAGAAAAGATTAGAGTGTATCAGAATCTCTGCAGAAAGCCCATTTAACAAAAAATAAAAAACAGGAACAGGAAAGTCAAGGTGGTTTGCAATCCTGTGTTAAAAATTAGGAGTCCTACAAAGCAAAAACAATACAGAAAACGTATAAAACCTGTTTGGTGTGGAATTCATTTTATTCTACAACTTATATGAAAGATGTAGCACTGTAATATTACAATTGGAAATGGCTGACAATGTCTTTCTCAATACCCACTCTTAGTATGCAGAAGTGGATGCTATATGACATGGAAAATGTAATATACAAATGTATTCTACTCGTATCTGTTCCTTAAAAACACAGATAAAATCTTATCTAAGGTTACACTGGGGTATAAATACATTGGAAGTTCAACATTAGTGCAGTCTCTGAACTCTTGCACATGACCTGAGAATTATAAGAATCTTATTTATGGAAATAAGACTTATAAATTTATAGATGCCTGTTGTGGAAAACAGACAGAGTGCCTTATTTGAAAGGCAGCTTTTTGTTCTAGACCAGCAGGCAGGCTCTAAGGGACAGTTCTTGGTTCTGTGTGATCACTCTACAGAGGCTGATTGTGAAACCTGTCAGGAAGATGCCTGTTCCCAGTGTGATTCTGCTGGCTTTCCAAATTAAACTGTAGGAGTGATATATACACCAGTAGTCATCCTTAATTACACATTGTCTTAGCAAGAACCTCAGTTCACCTAGGGTAGATCCTATACAATCCTGCATAAGCTCCGACAGAGCAACTCAACTGCAGAAAGCCTGCCAGAGAAGAGATTTCAATATTGATACATCTGAAAATGCAAGTGCTCATGCTGATGGATTAAATTATAAGCAGAATAACTTAACAGGCATGAATATGCTACCATAGAATAATTCATTTTCAAGATAAGAATGCTGTGTTCTGATACAAGGCTGGTGTGGGAAGAGTAGGGGGGGAAAGGAGCTCTAATGATATAGGCTTCTTTGTGTCTTTGAATTGAAGAGAATATTGTTTTATTTCAGGAATCCTCTGGGCAAGATTAATTATTTCTAGACTCCTGTATTTGCATTTCTTCCCTGCTCTTCTTACCTTGCTGTTGCCTCCACTTTTTCCTTTATAACTGCCACATCAGCAGCTGCTGGCTGCCTGTTTTCTTCTTTTTCAATTTGTGCAAACGTGGCAAGTTATGCTTGAGCACGTCTACCTCTGCATGTGCAGGATGATATGCCTAACAGGTCACTATCTCCATTGCCAACAAGATTGGTTTTTGAAGCAACACAGACTTATCTTTTATTTACTTAGAGGAAACAAAGTAAGTGTTATTTCTCAGTTTTAAGTTTATTTTATTTGCTGTACACCTTTTGGCGCTAAACCATTGATCTAGTGGTTTCTGATGTTTTCAGTTATGTCACTCTTTCTATTCTTAGGAATTTTCTTTATTTTTATTATTGAAACATAAAAGTATAAACCATTTTAAAGAGTCCTTATTTTCACCAAAATTGTATGGTCAGCTCAGTTTCCAACAGAGCTTACAAAATTGACTGTCGTTGGTCTTGCATACCTCTGTATTCAAAGAGGAACTAGTTAAAGAGAGAGTAAAGATTCACCTGACTTAACCTTTTCTACTTCTAAGAAAAGTATCCATCTTCAGTTGGAGCTGCTACTTTGATGTAGATTGTAGATCATGGAAAAAATATCTGGTAAGTACTCCTCATTTACTATGCTCAAATTAGACATGTCATTTAGCAAGCAGATATCTCAAAAGGTATTTACAGCTGAAGGAATGTAGGAAGTCTTATACAGACATAAATCCCAGAGACTGCTTCCTATTCTTCTTTCCTGCAATCAGCAATTATATCTCAATGGTACTTTTAAAAATCCATGGGCTGCCCAAATCCTTCCCTTATTCTTTATTACTTAGGATTGCACAAAATCTCTCTTCAAAGATGCCAGCCTGCTAGTAGCCTTCCTCATGGATAGTTCACATTATGGTGAACATGCTCCGAATAACTACTTTTTCATTTTGTTACTGAAGGTAGTCTTACATTCTGCTATGGTGGATTATTTACTGCATGGAAGTAACAGATAAAATATACATTTCTTTGTTTGCTTGAATTATTTAATCAATAACCTTTATTTCATTGCTGAAAAACTGATTTCCAAATTGTTTATATTGTACATCATCAATACAAAATGATACTTTTCCACTTTAATACTGCTTATTATCAACAAGGTTAGTTTTGGATTGAAGTTAACACTGGTAGGAAGACAGTTTTAAGTCAGAATTTCATCTAATAACATAGTCACAGATACATCAGCTTCACTTCCCACAGCTTTTTACCTTTGGCATTCATAATGTGAGAATTTTCAGAATTTGTTGGTGTACCATCACAAAATACTCCCTTCCTTATGTTACTCTTCATTGCAAGTATTCTGCATCTTGCTCCTTTCCTTGCAGCACAGGAATGCCATGCCAGTTTATCACTTTTGGCATTTTTCTTTCCCTTTTCTTAATGTTTCATAATAGCAGTGGACCATGGTGTCTGCAACATCAGTCAGAATGCCACTTGTGCTTCTGATTTGTGTTAGTACACTGGTTCTGTACCAGTGCTCCTCATTGTTTTCATTCTTTCCCTTCAAGTTCATCTGCCATGAATTTGCAAGACAGGCATAGATTTGTATCTGCAATGATGTATGGCATGCTAGAATCACTCAATGTGGACAGCACTGTCTCAGTTAGGGAATCTTTAATTTCCCCAAGGTAAAATTCTAGAGCTCTCTGGTACATGAGCTATGCTTTCTAGTTTAAGTTAGAAATAAGATAAAATTAAATAAATCTTCCTGTGTTTGTGTAGTGCATGCAATCAGCAGCACTCAAATGTTAGAGCTTGCATTTCAGACTTTACTGAAAGCAACTTATTTTTTACTTCACTTTCCCCAGAGATAAAATAATTTAAAAAAAAAAATTCTGTACCTTCATTTTCTCATCTCCTTCTCACAGTCAACATCACACACAGTTGAAGTTTCTGTTTATGTATTTGCATGGTCATCCTGCCTGATAATTCTGATTTCCAAGTAAACTGAAACCCTTCAGTATGTCTGTTATGCTTTGGTTCTGGTGCTGCCTTGTTTACCTATTAATCACACTCTTTTCCTTGCTAGAGGGGTCTCTTAAGACCTGTTGCTGCCACAATATTTCATGTACCACATGCTGAGTAATGACATGCAAGAACATATCTTTCTAAAACTAATTCCAGCCAAACCCACACTATTTCCATTTATTTCTGTAAACAAATATCTGTAAAATTGGAATGTTTGAAGATCAAAACCATATGTATTTTACAGAAGACATTACTATGACAGTTAAGAATCCTGGTATCTGAAACTACAAGCTCACATTGAAATTATAAATCAATCTCTCACATCACTGCTATAGACTGTAAAGGCCTGCTAAGCACTGATTACAAAAACCTTCCTAGCAAGAGCCCAAATTAGTTTCTTATGTGGAGATACTGAATTAAGTAATTTTTGAAAGCAAAGGTGGGCAAGAAATTATATGTTTGTTTTCAGAATGTAATTACAGATAACCAATCAAATCTTCTTTGAAAAAGCCACAATAAAAGATCCTACACTGCTGGCACTGAAAAGTGCTTTTATAATACAAAACCAGAAGCCAAAAATAGAGGTTCTACATGAAAATAGCATGAACTACCTTGGATATCAACAATCAGCTTCATTTTGACTGACAGAACATGAGTTTCATGTTTTTTCCCCAGCTATGTTTAGAAATAACTTTCTTTACCTAAGAAGCAGCAAGAATGGAGAATTAGGTGTCTAACTAATACACAAAACCCAGAAATTTCACTACTAGAGGAGCAGTATACACCTTGAGTGTAGACCATTAATTGCCTTGTGTCAATCTCCAGAAAAAAAAGCATGCTGAAGGTTTGATTCCATTGCACATTAACCTTTAAAAGAAATGGCTCTAAAAACACAGACCTAACACAGTAAAAGAAAATAACACAATCAAGACGCCTGATTACATGCACAGCTCCTTCATAGACTACAAAATCTACTGAATTAGTGTAAAATGAAACAAAATGGGTTTTCACTCTTGATCAGTAAAAAGCAAAGTATCTTTTTGCACTGAATTTATAGTAAAGAATTTTACTCTGATAGAAGATTTTTAGAATAGGAAAAGGCCCAACAAGTATGCATTCCTATCTGAGGCAGGAATTAGCATTCATTTGTGATACCAGCTTAAAATTAACCAGTTGTTAGTGACTAGAACTCAAGTCTCATAACTGACGCCACTGCAACTAGAAACATGCTTTGTCATATAAAGCTTAATTATGGAAATACAGCAAGTGACTGCTAGTTCCTGAAGGACAAGATGAATGACAGTTGGTTTTATTACTATTTTTTTTAAGTCATCGGCCTGCATTCTCACTGGACATGACCCCACAAAAGCCTTCAATTATTTCAAGAAATCCACCCGCAGCTTTGTAACTATGGACTTTTCAGGCCAAAACTGCTCTACTACTTTTTAAAATTGCAGTTAGCTGTGATGTAATATTAAAACAGCTAAAGTAGCTGTGATGTAATAAATATTAAAGTAGCTAACGTAAAGCCTTTGACACAGTTTCTGACAGCATTCTGCTTAGGAAACTGTCCGCCTCTGGACTGGACAAGCAAATGCTCTCTTGGATGGAAAACTGGTTGGATGGCCAGGCCCAGAGAGTGGTGGTACATGGAGTTAGCTCCAGTTGGAGGCCAGTTACAAGTGGTGTCTCTCAGGGCTCAGGACCCGGGAGTGTTGGTTGACAGTCAACTGAACATGAGCCATGAGTGTGCCCAGCTGGACAAGAAAAACAATGACATCTTGGCTTGTATCAGAAACAGTGTGACCAGCGGGTCCAGGGAGGTTATCCTCCCTCTGTACTCGGCCCTAGTGAGACTGCACCTTGAATACTGTGTTCAGGTCTGGGCCCCTCACCACAAGAAGGATGTTGAGGCTCTGGAGCAAGTCCAGAGAAGAGCAACAAAGTTGGTGAGGGGGCCAGAAGTCTCATGAGGAGCAGCTGAGGGAGTTGGGGTTGCTTAGGTTGGAGAAGAGAAGGCTGAGGGGAGACCTCATTGCTTTCTACAACTACCTGAAAGGAGGTTGTAGAGGAGAGAGCTGGCCTCTTCTCCCAAGTGACAGGGGACATGATAAGAGGCAACGGCCTCAAGCTCTGCCAGGGCAGGTTCAGGCTGGACAGGAGAAAAAAAAAAATCACGGAAAGGGTCACTGGGCACTGGAACAGGCAGCCCAGGGAGGTGGTTAAGTCACCATCCCTGGAGGTATGTAAAAGACGGGTGGATGAGGTGCTCAGTGACATGGTTTAGTGTTTGACAGGAATGGCTGGACTCAATGATCCTTTTCCAACCTAGTGATTCTGTAATTCTATGAACTAAAAGTGATTTTTTTTTCCTAATTCCCTACAGGCCACTAAAATAATTGAGAAGTGAAGAGATTCAGTATTTTTGAAGAAACAATTGATTCTTATTAAGTATCTAAATATGGATATATAGCCTAAATATATGCATTTGGCTGTGTAGATTTTGGTTATAGTGTATAAGCATGTATGTTTTTTGCAATTTCCTTTAAAAATTAATTTTCATGCAATTTTTTCAATAAACTTATTACAAAGTTTATAGTTCATCATTCCATATTTAAATTATTGCAAGATAAGCATATAATAAAGATCTCATTTATGAAGATCTCATGAGCAGAGACATCTTCCTAAAACAATTTAAAGTTAACTCCCCAGAGTACTCTTTTTCTGCCCTTTGAAATGAAGTGTTATTTGCAAAGTTTTACTAACGTGTTGAAAATGAGTATGAGAAAATTCAGTTTTGAAATTGAAGACGGCAACATCCGCTATTGCATGCTCCCTTAAGAAGTTACCAAAAGTTTCATCTAAATAGAAGCTTTCCCATTTAGCTATTAGATTGAATATAATCATTAATATTTCAGTAATCTGAATTCACTTAGTAATAAACAAATAAAAATATTAAAATAAAACCATTCAGTTTGGCTTAATTGGGTCACCACCAAAGAAAATGATAACAAGAAACATCTCCAGACAAATATTTGTTGCCTATCACCTGTCTCATGAGAATGTTTTGGGAAGTGAAACAAACTCTGTCTCTAAACATGGCAAGTCTGAACTGATCACTAAGGCAAGCATAAGCATGTACTGTTGACCAAGTATGCTTTTACTAGGATATCTAGAACACTGATTTGACATTTCATAACTTCACCTTAGAAGTAAAATCCAACTGAATACTTTCTGTGTCTTGTTTGAGTTTCTTACAAATATTCCAAACTCAACAATGACAGCAACAATCACTTACTTCTCAGATTTCCCATTCCAGGAGTCAGGCTCATTCTGGGAGGCAATGTGCTGTGATACGGTGGAGTAGTGCTGAATAAGATATCATTTGGCAGGGCCTGGTCTAGCATTGAACTTCGAGAGCTAGCATATGAAGACCCTCTTCGATTGCTACATATACTTTCATCAGATAGGGTACGATAGAGCGTCCTCCGTGGAGAAAGGTTTCCATAAAATGAAAACTAAATGTAAAAATATAAAGATTAGAAGAACATTTATAACTGGTTAAAATAATCCACAGAATCATATCCCATCATCAGTTCTTGGCAGTATTTTTCTGGGCTGGCACTCCGGAATTCTTGACCTAGTACAAAATATCAGTTATTTGTTCTGCCATATCAGATCTACTGGGCCCTCAAATGAGTTAATGAATTGGATTTTCATACTTCCTCTTAATATTTTTGAATATATCACCAAGAATTAATCAGATACTGTGTAGTTGTATTAACTCTGAAATGCTAAATGAAATATCTATAGCCTTATGACAGCAACGTTTTCCAGAAATGTATATAACATTACCAACTCTGGCAAAATTTATTCAAGACTATACATAGAACTGTTTGATTTTAGTTTGGAATGACTACATTTTAATATTAAAACATTCTAAACTGATATATGGTGCAATATAATTTACTGGACAATAAAAGTGCCTGGAGACACTACATCTCTTCAGATATCATGAAACATGCTTCAAAAAACAGGATAAGAAGAGTTCAGTGAAAACTGGTTAGGCATTTTGAAAAGTTACTTAAACCACAAGACCAAGTATCTATAGTAAAACAAAGTGTTATAGTATTGTAAATCTGGGCCATTCAACTCCATAAATCACTCTTCAGCACTGCAAATCTAGTTATTCTTTGCATCTACAAAGGTCAATTATTGCCTTAATTACTGTAATTAGTTTGTCCTGCATATAACAATTTAATGTCCTGCTCTTTGTAATTATGGTTTAGTGGTTGATAGGAATGGCTGTACAATTGTAATTATGAGTTGCACATTCACTATGCAGAATCTATGGTTGAGTTGTAGCTTTTTAAAACAAGCAAAATAGCACGGGATTAAGGATATATACATTGTTACTGTTCTGACAAAGTTTGATCACACCCCTAAAAAGAATACACAGAAACACTCAATCACGCCACAAGGCACAGACTTTACAAAATACACTTCACAGTGCTAATGCAGGAAAGCATCTGTCTGGATGACGATATAGAAAATGCTCAATTGTTAGAATGAATCTCAGAGAAAATTGAGGGAGATATCCAGATTCTAATGCGGCAAAGCATCAAAACAATACAACAGTTTTAGAGATTTGCCTGAAACACATATGGGCCATGGGAACAAACATAATTCAGGACTTGATTTTAACACATATGTAAAATGATCACAACAATAGACATAAGTAGTATCCCTAAATGAATGGACAGAGGACATACAGAGCATCCCTACAAGAATGGATATATGATATCCTTCTATAAACAGCTGATTAAAAAACACCAAATACTGAACCTGTTTAGGGACCAGATTGGGCAACGGCTTAAAAGCCTTCACTCTTCAGAACTGAAGAGTGTCTGATCCTCTTTCCTGCGCTGAAGATTACAGCATCCTGCTGCAATTCCTGGCTCTTATTCAAGTCTCCTCAACATGACACTGGATTTTCTACCTATACAGGTTGTTTGCCAGCTATCCAAACATGCTGAATGTTAAATTTTGCAACTTAAAAGAGTTTCCTTTCTGAGTGAGATAAAAAAATCCCCACATTATCTAAAGGACTCATTATTCCCTGATCTATGAAGAAGGTAAAGCCAAACCAAAAAATGTCATTTGATTTTATAAAGTCTTACAAATCCAGAAAATTCCTCTCTGGTTTTGTGGTCAAAAACAACTGACTCACCTATACCAAGGTTACTGCCCTCTATAAAGGCATAATCAAAGACTGGATACTGCCGAGTCCTAGGGAATGCCTTGAGGGTCAGGACCTACAGTCTCTCTTACTTAGTGAGCTTTTGTTTGGGTGTCTTTGGAGGGGAAGGGGACATCCATAATTTATTTCAGGGTGGCCGCACCTTCTCATTCCTTGTTTCTTATTTACATAGCCAGAAACATTGCCAGCTCTTGAAATCATCACCAAACCCCAACTATTTTATCAACTGTAAATCATAAAAACCTCTTGGACGTTATGCATGAGAATTCAAACATATAATGTATGCTTAATATATTGCACTTTAAAATATATATTATCTGAATTTTAAATTCAACTGTGCACTTAGAGGATTCCCATGTGTTACTTTTGTTCAGACACGATAATTATGCTATTTAGCATGCTGTATAAACACAGTAGGTTATGAGAGCATTAAGTTAATATCAAAGTGTGACAGTTATCTCAAGTAACTTAATCGCTTTGTGCTTTTTTCTACATTAAGCATAGAATTCAGTATAATGTGTACTTTGGGGAGTAGTAAATTTTAAGTTCCCTATCCACTTTTTGTGAACTTTTAAATCATCTTCGCACTATAAAGATTAGATGTATGCTCTCCATTAGCACTGACAATTATGCCTTTTGAGCAGTTGCCACCAATACCTATATGAAATAGTAATTCAGACTTCAGAACTGTTTGCATTCAGAAGCACAGGATAAAGGAAAGTGGGCTACTTTTATTCACGTGCCTTAATATCACAAAGTGCATAAATTCAGGGATCCAATCTTCAAAATGTTACTACTAATCTTTGAAATTATAATTAGGTAGCACAAACTGCACCGGTGTCTGCCCAAGCTAAACAAAGACATACTTAAAACTAACACTATACTTCATACATAATCATCAAATTAGATATAGAATTATAGAATCATAGAATCACCAGGTTGGAAGAGATGCACCGGATCATCGAGTCCAACCATTCCCACCAATCTCTAAACAATGCCCCTCAGTACCTCATCATATTGTGGGAAATGATATTTTAGGACTTAAAGTCAGTATTCATAGCATCTCCACAGAATACGCTTAGCTTACACAAAATGATATTGCCTTCTCTATAGCAATTTTGGGAAAATCAGAAATTCATTTCCAAGATAACTGTGTCTGAAATACAAAAACCCAAAGAAAGAAGCTAACCTTTCTTCTCCCCTCCTCCATAGAGAGGCTGTCTGGCAGCATCAACTTCAAAAAATCTTCTTTGGACAAAACTTGCTGGCTTTCAACAATGGCATTTCTCACAGAAGTTTGGAGCGGACTCGATGCAGACACAGTATCAATATCATCATACACTCTGTTGAGACAATTGGTGTTTTTTAGCAAAAGCAGCAATTTGGATTTGAAAGACTGCATTCATTTTCTGTCACAAAGTAAAGGTTATTAGAATGATCTCCAGACATAGCACAATTATTTAGAACATTTTTCAATCTTTTTACATTTATAAAAGTGTTTGTGGGTCCAAACTAAAATTCTTAAACCACTGAAAAATCTGTTTTAGGAATTCTAAAAACAATTTTAAAAGCTTAATGTTTGTTTCTGTTAGCTTGCCTCTTTTTACTTTCTTTTTATTTTACACACCACACTTCTCTCTTGTTAAAGCTGTATTTACAGCAAGATTTCCAATAGTTCATTACAAAATAGTTTATTTTTACTTTTTTTTAGCAAATCAGAAAGTCAATATTTTAGTGTGATATTGTATCCAGCTTCACAATGTGGCAAAATTACTATGGTCATCAACAGCAATGTTTGAAGTGGGTTTGTAATCAACTGTGCCATGTGCCAACTGTGTTTTATTATCAGTAATTTCATAAGGCTCTTTACATAAATAAAACAGCTGTCTTCCTTAATTATCAGCATATAAAAATGTATTTACAGTCAACAAAAGACTGTCAGGCTGAATTATTATCTTTCAGCTTCCTTTCAGTGAGAAAGGAGAGAGAGAATTTCAACAGGTTTACTCTGGAAATGCAATTGAAGAAACCAGAGATACCCAATCACACAGAACATATATTTGAAACCATTACTTACTGCCAAATGCAGCATAATCAGCGACTCTGTCTTCAGCAGAGAGGAAACAAGTTTTGCTACAGTAAAGTGTAATTCCCAGTGAATTATATCTTAGAGTGGCACAACATTCAGCAATTGACCTGATTTTCAACATCATTGCTAATTAGAGATGTTATTTTATTTCTGCATAATTATCCTCAGAGAGATATTTCCTTTCCATGATGTACAGAAAGATTTCCTAGAAAGAATGAGGTGAAGAAATGTGCTACGCTATGGAAAAATCTGAAAATATTTTGTGATATATGAAGTGCTGCAATATTCAATTAATATTTCTTAAATAAAAACAGGTCTTGGTGATAGTTTTCTAAACTGCAGTTATTTTGGTCTAAATGCAATTTTGTTTCAAGGGTTCCATTCAAAATAACAAGAAATGACTTCAGAAGAACATCAACTTCAAAATGCAAAAATCTTTGGGAATCAACGAAGTTACCACTTTTTAAGTGCAACCACTACCATGACTGAACAATTTAAGCAATTAAAGCTAATCAGGAAAGGAAGGTAGTACCATCATTTTCAGGATCACATTTCGCAGTACATATGTTCTAGGTTTTATTTTAAAAGATGAATCTTGCCATAAATATGCACACATATGCAATATGAAATATTATATACAAAGAACCCATTGCCATTAAATAATAAGTAATTCCATATTAAACATTTGAAAATCAAGTCCTGCATTTCACCTTCTCAATTTATAGTTAGGGCTATTTATTGAGATAGAACTGCACAAAAGGAAGCAAGGAGTTATCAGAGATTATTTTGAAGATTACAGGAATGTAAAAGTTAGTTTTAAAAAGCAGATTCAAACATTACTTATTACTGCTGCAACACTGGGAAGTTATAATCTCTTTCTATATTTGAGATAATGAATATTTTCCTTTGAGCGGAAGACATTCTTCCACCTAAGAACTATTCCTCTGTTAAGCTACACATACAGCTAGCTGTTCTCTAGAACTGCTCTAAATGTTTTTGTCTAAATATCACTTCCTAGAAAACTACATAGTTTAATTAAAGCCTGCACATTTTCTAGAGTCTTGTGAAGAGAGGGTCAGATACATTCATAACTTTTCTTGAGGGGCACAACAACCAGTTTGTACCTTTTAATTAAATCAAAGTCAGAAAAAAATGTTAAAGAATTGCTAGACCTCAACTGGCGCTATTTTTTTAAAAATATATTACCTACCATAGATCACTGACACATTTATGGTCATCTCTCTCATCTGTAATGTTTTACCTAATACAATAGGTAACAAGATAGTGAGGTATAATACAGAAACATGAGGAAGTAAGCTTTGCTCAACTAACTAAACTTCATGAAGACTTGCAGAAAAGGCCTTTAAGACATCAATAAAATTGCACCTTTCCAATTGTTTACTAGATATTCAAAACAGAAATTTAGAATGTCTGTCATAGCTATGCCTTTTTTTCCAATAAATGCTTTCAGGAATTTCTGTTGGCTTGCTGTATTTGACACATGGGAAAGATGCAGCTGGACAGAACCGAAAAGAAAACAGTAACCTGTGCCATTATGGCTTTTTTCTTTCTTTCTTTGATATATTTAGGTACAGAACACCCCCCTACCCCCAACATTTAAAAACAAAACAGAATTTGCAATTTTTCAATTTTTTATCCAATTTTAAGACATATTTTCATTAATCTTCTTCCCCCAATAAAAATAAACAGAGTTCTTACTCATGGCATTCAGGAACTTCAGATTCTTCAGGTGTAGGACTTCCCTCTGATTTCTTCCACCCAATGACATATTTACTCACTGCTCCTTGCCTGCGATATGGTTTTGAAACTGACCCAGAAATCTGTTGACTACTGTTCTGCGACACTATATAGACTTTGGAGGTATCCAGTGAGCCACTCTTTTTAGAGCAATGTGTTGACGGGCTTCCTGAATGATGTGACCCACTGAAAAAAAAAAAAAAGAAAACACACAAAAGGAAAAATGAAATCTACCATGAAACAACAAATCAGAAATGCATCACCTGGCATGCAAATGTAATGCTAAATGTCAAGTTTTTCTCAAGGTTAAAATCGCAATAACACTGCCACAGTAATTTTCTACATATACATTAAATTTCTTCAAGAGCAGAATTGTGATGAGTTTCTAAAACAGGTAATGTACATCATTCAACTTGCTGAAATGCAAATGCAAACTGATGTGAACTGAAATTAAAAGACTAAGTTCAAGACATATGCAGAATTTGTGCAAATATTTTTAAGTAATACGTACACACACTTTATTAATTACGTAATTCCATTTCCTCAAGAACTACATAGGGAATTCCAATTATATCATTAATTATAAAACCTATGTGCTTTTCCACTTCATGTTAATTTTGCCAGTTCACATCAGTTTAAGATGTGTCTGTTAAGTCGTACTGTTAAGAAGTTGGTATTAACGGAAGTAGACTTCAGTTCAACAAAAATAGCCCACTGGATAATTTTGAGAGCCTCTTTTATTAAGATTAATAGTGTTAGAAGGGACTAATGAAAGCTTTTACTGGAGGCTCTCAAAATTATTTAAAATTAACCACAGCAATCAATTCCTTGAAGAAAAAGATTCTTCTTTTCATCATGCAAGTGAAACAAGCAACACATTCAGAAACCAAATTCCTTGTTAAAAATCAGGCTGGAACCTGAAGCACCAGCTCCTAACTTCCATTGTTGGTTTATGAATCCAAACTCAGTGCTATCTTTTAATCTGTTCCCCAGAGCATTTGATTAATTCACAGAGGACCAGGTGTTGCTGCAAGTGTAACAGACATGGCTTCTTTGCTGACCACACAGTGTCAAATACAAGGAACACACATGCACAGAAGCCATGAAAGCAAATTAAAATATCTACCATAGAAGAAGAGTGAATCATTAAAGCAATGGATTAATAATTTTGATCACAGTATGTGCACCTAATCTTAAAAACTATATATTTACTCTCCTCTCTTGCAGCTTTCTCCCCCAAAAGCAGAAACAAGATTATGAGATTTTCAGGTAAGAAAATAACATTGGTGATGGCAAAGGGGTTTTTTTTGCTTGCTATCCTTGCAAATATGGAGAGAACTTATGTAAAGATGTAGTGAAGAAAATAATTTAGTTGTGAAAAATCAAAATCTAAAGATGAAGCAAACACTGAAGCACTATGTAAAATAAATTTAAGAAAGATGAGAATCCAACATCATTCTGTAGGTTTCAAACAAGGAAATATTTTTTTGAAGTAAAGAAATAAAGTTCCTATAAAAGCATGGTTTTAGATAAGAGTTCAGTACAATGGTTGGAATACACAGTATATATTTTCTGGATCCAAAAGATAGTCTGTTTTAGAAAAAAAGCAAAACTAAAGGCAATGAAGCTAAGCTGTTTCAGCTACAGTAACATGAAGCATTTGATAATTCCCACCCATAATTAATATAAAATAGTAGAGGCAAACCCATTAACAACAGAACCATGAGACAATGCTGTTCATAGTTCAAGTCACTCTTGTAGTTTGAGATACCATTTCACACAGTAGGTTTAGTTCTGTAAATCTGATTCAGATACTACAATATTAAGTTTTCTCAGGGGCTTCTTTATCTGCAGATATTAGAGAATCAGGCCAGTATCTTTTAACCAGTATTTTTCCTGTGGATTGCAGAATCTATTCAGTAAACAGAATACAATTTTAATAAAGGAATTTTGCATTTAGACTTTCTATCAGTCTGTTGGCTTGTTTCTTGAAGTTCACACTGCTTTACTACTTCAGAACAAGTTTACTATTTAACATTCATAAAATAATTGTGAATGAATGACTCAATAGTGTTAGACTTTCACTGTCCTAGATTATGAAGAAATACA
Source organism: Coccyzus lansbergi (assembly GCA_033558105.1). NCBI lineage: Eukaryota > Metazoa > Chordata > Aves > Cuculiformes > Coccyzidae > Coccyzus > Coccyzus lansbergi. The sequence continues at coordinate 980,374 of JAUMJK010000072.1, read as the reverse complement.
AACTCAGTGCCTAACCAGTTGGAAAATCTACATAGAATTCAGTAGGAGATATTGCATGGTTATCTGTTAACTTTTATTTAAGTGTGTCAGTGTTGCAGCATCAGAGTTACAAAGTGAGATATTTTTTACTAAGTATGCCTGTGGGTGCTGTATAGGTGATATCAGCTTTTAAATTCAACTGCAAAATTATTTCTCTTTCCAACACAATTTGAAAAACGTGTAAGTTAAGTTTAAATAAAGCAGTTGTGTCATATAATTCTGTCATTTTCTTATAGCAAAACGATTTGGCACACAGATTAGCAGATAATCTTTTGAAAACATTTACATTGTTGAAGTAGAATTGGGCGATCCTAATGTGAGTCATTATCTCAACAATAATTACTACTTTGGAAATGTCTGAGTAAATCACTTAAAATCTATATGCTTTTAAAAAAAATAATTATTCCATAAAATGTTCATTCTGTCAAAGTGAGCAGCAGATTAGCTAATGGCTGCCTGGCACTTTAGATATGACAGGTGCTGAAAATACATATTCTAGCCATTAGAAATCTCTTTTAGTTCATAATGATGAAGTCCTAGAAACAGAGAGCTTATTTCTAGCACTTTAGAAGACTCTATATATAAAATTACATCTCTAGACATACAAAGCAGAGTAAATTTGGAGCTACACTATCAAAGTGGGAACGAAAGCTTCCTGTGAAAGCATTTACTTAGTTTTCCTAGTACTCTATCCAATAGTCTATACTATCTTCTGTAACTTGTGGAAAAAAAATCTGCAAGTCAGAGTAAAGATACAAAACATTTACTCATGTCAAGCATATAAAGAAATGAGGATATAGGGTATTATTTGGTTATTTTCCTGCACTGATTGACAGTGAAAACAGAAAAATCAGAGGAAACAAAGAACAATTTCTTTCCATCCTTTGCAGAGTAAAAGCCTTAATACACAGACTAAAGCTTCCACTTCAAAGCCACCATAAAATGGGAACTGGGAGATAAAGGCAAGCAGCTGTAAAACTGTACTTTCAAAGTTTGCTTTACAACAGATGTACTAAACACACATTCCACTGGTAACAGTTCAAACAAAATGGTAAAGCCTACATTGCTATAAAGTAAACTAGGGGGGATGGTATGTAATGGAGTTTCACTATATGTAAACACTGTTCATTCCAACTTGTCTTGTTTCCCTCAGCCTAAACTCCCAGGTAATTTCTTGCATTATATTAAAAATAAGGTCTAGTTGAATTTCGCTTTTACTCAGCGGGAAAAAAAAATAGAGCTAAGCAATGTGCACAAGGTCACATGTAAAGTCTCCATCAGACTTAGAAGCATGTCTAGCTATGCTTTTGGGGCAGATTCATCAAGAACTGCCTGAACAATGCTACAGCTTCTTGCATAGGCACTTAAATATAACAACGAAATCAGTTAAGTGCACTTTCAAAGAAAGGTAAACAGAATAATAACAATGAAAAAGAGTTCTCTGTAGGTTAATCTATAATCCATAACCCCTAATTTTTAAGAAACACATACCTAGAGTGAGAGGAGATTTCACTTAGGTCTCCCATACTGCCTTCAGCTGTATGACTGGTAGAAATAGCAGAGGCATAGCTATGAACTGCGTAGATTTTAGCTGGATCATCATCTGGCCCAGGAGTATCAGAAGGCTCGGTCCACTGTTCAGTATGACAATGTACTCCAGACCTGCTGCCAGTAAGGTGCAAAGGAGCCAGAAGAGGAGCAGGCATGCAGGGAGCTGTATCAATTCCACTGTCGGTAGAAGCCCCCTTTATATATGTTAATCCAAGCAGCTCAGGATCCATCAGATCTCCAGAACCAAAATGTTTTTCATCACTGTTGCTGGATGTATTACTGGACAGTGTGTTGCTGCTTGAGTGACTTGAACAGCTTTTGTCTCCAATCTTAACAACAGGAAAACAAACACAAAAAAACCCCAAGTTAAACAGTAAAATACTTATTTTCATACAAATTATTGAATATGTGCCATTCAAAGACCATTTAAATGGTTTTTTTTTCATGGTATGATAAAACTGAGAAGTATGAAAAGAGCTAATTATACTACCAGTTTCTAAGAAATTAATTGCACAACTGCCTAGAAACATTAAAGGATGATATCACTGCATACAAAAAGATTCTAGTTCCATCTTCTACAGCAAATCTTAAGATCACACTTGAATTTTCAGATTATAGGACCTACTTAACATCCGTAAAATTGCATTTTTGGACAGTTAAAACAAGCATCTGTTAAAGTTAGATGTACTGGTAATTATTTCTTTAAACAGGTTCCACTGCAAATCTGAAAAACATTGAAGACTAAGTTATCATCTTTAGACGCTTCGCAGCGTGGGTGTAGCTTATTGGATCAAATCCAATTGTGTGGCTAGCTAAATTGAAGCCAAATGTGATATATGCGGACCAGAGAGAAGTAACTTAAATCACGGGACTATAAGCTAAACAATAGCTATTATAGTGGAATAATTATATCAGGCATTTTTGTCAATAAAGTTGGAGTTGGTTTTTTGTTTGTTTAGTTTGAAAGAGATGAGAGAGTTGGATTAATTTATCTGTGACAGAAAAGCCAGAATAATGGCATACAGGCTTTTACTAGGGCAGATGGATTTACATTAGGTAGAATATATGTAGGAAGGGTGACTAACTTTTTTACAACACCCCTCTCCTAGTAGGCACACAATAGACACACATAAATGTAGCTGTTGCTCACATTTTAAAGGTAGTTAGAGAAGGCAGCCTTAGCAGAAATGATATTTCTATTCCATATGGAAATTAACAGCCTCAAAATTTGAGATAATTATTTTAGGAAAAAAGGAAGGATTACATTTGCATTCATTCTAACATTTATAAGATGGCTGTCACCTTAAAAACAATGGAACAATTGATAAAAGTACAATGAGCAGTTTTTCCAAGGAGAGGGACTTGGAGAAAGATATATGGAGAAAAGGCATGTAATTTCTTACTGTGAATGTAAAATGGAACCAAAATGGAACCAAAATGGAACGGAATAAGGCTGGGGTTGAGGAAGCTCATAAGCATACATTTAGTCTCAGAAGACATATTGCATGTACGATACAGACTTCTTGAACTGCTTGAAGTTCAGTATGGCCATAGCATAGGACCATTTTATGCATGCCCTTGTGCTAAAAAAATTACTGTATGAAAGCTCAGCATAACCCTAATTGTTACACACTGTTAAAGATTGCGTCATGGGGCAAGATTAAAAAAAAAAAAGAAAATCATAAAAGCCATCAGCAGGAATATATTTATTCCATGAGAATGAAGAGAGCTAGTGAAATTCTCTCTACCTCGCACCCCTTTCCCCTACTTCCTAAAGTTAAAACCAATTAAAAGACCCCTATTTTAATGGTTTAATATTTTATATTGTTCTTGTACATTTGCTGCAGCCCTCAGCATGATTTTCACTGGCTGGAAGAGAGTCATATGGGCAAACGGACTTAACAAAAAGGGGATGAACAAGAGAATATTACAAGGTCCATTACGAGGTGAAGACCATTTTTAACCCTGTTTTACAGCATCCAAGAACAAAACAGCTTCATTTTCTGAGCATTAACTTTATAATAATGCTGGTTCTTACTCTATACAACATAGTTTTGCACTATACATATGCATACGTAAACACAAACACAAGCCCATTACGAAATTTTCTGTTCAGATCCCCACCACCCTGAAAGCATGAGAACTGCTATTAGCATAAAACTAATTGAAGTTAAGAGAATTCATAATTTAACTTTGGTATCAATACTGATTGTTATGTATACAGATTCTAGCTTCCTGTCAACTTCAGCTTAAGGTAAAAGAAATTATTTTTGTCTTCATGTGCATAATTCTACTGCATGATTCTGTTTACGACAGTACTTATTCTGAGAAGTATCAAGCCAGATTCTCATAAGGTATCAATATTCATAAGATAAGAAATGGTCCACGGTTTTTTACCATGAAAGTCTACAAATAGAGTACAGATTCATACTACAGATAGCAGTTTCTTTCATGTAACAAACGCACACATAAAAAGACCCTGCATATCATTACTGTACTTTCTACCTTTAAATCACTGAGGATTTTGTCATTACTTAAGACAAGACACTGAACTAGGTAGACTATAAAACTGTTCAGCATTCCCAGCATACAAATTACATTTCTGTAGTGCTGATTGATTGATACAACATAGCTATTTCACACAGCATGACAAGTGGTATTGCGAATATAATTTTTTAAAAAGGATACAAAATACTTCACAGATTAAGCAAGCCAGTATAAATCAAGCTGTAAATACACAGCTGAGTGCTGACTATACTACTTTTATCTCCTCCATGCCCCAGCCACATGCCCTCATGAAAACAGATTAAGCATGCATAATTGACCCCACATCTCAGTGCACATACTCTTTGCCTCTCAAAACAGGGAAGTGGTCTTCATAAATCACTAAAATGTATTTTTAAGATGTCTTTCTTTAAGTCCCAAGCTAGCTGGGGGCTTTTTTTTGGTTTGGTTTGGTGTTTTTTTGTTATGGGGGTGGGTTGTTTTTTACTTTTTAGAGTTCCAAATGACATCCAAGTAAAAGACTTACATGTGATAGTTTGTTTGGCGACTCCTTGCCACTGCCTTCTTTTTGTAAAGCCCGATCTTTGTAGGAGCTCAGGACTTTGGTCGATGGTGCATGCCACTTGGTTTCTGCCATAAATAATTGTGTTTTAATTTCTGAGTGCTAAAAAGATGAGTATACTGTACAAAGGAAAAAGGCACATGGCTCAGCATCAGGTTTCAAACCTGCAAACTCTTTGGAATCAGAGACACGTATCACTGCAGAATTTACCAAGATCTAGTTTTTCAATGGTAATTAAATGAAATTCAATCTGCATTTCATCATTAATAAGGCTTTATAAAGTTCAAAAGTAGTTTGTTCCAAGTAACATTTAAATACCCCAGTCAGTTGGACTGTTTGTAACAGTCCCTGTTTTCACTGTCATATGAAGTGCTCTCTGGGTACTGAAGTTCTGCATCAGAAGACAGGTGCACTTCAACAGACACTGCATTGCAAAGAACATGTATTTTTAAGATAGGGTGCTTTTTATTACCAGCATGTCTAGTTCCTTCCAAAGTGTCCTCTCGTTCTCTGCCTCCTTCACAGTCCAGGGAGGCTGAACCTTGGTGGTGTTCATGAAGCAAAGGGGATTGGCACCTTTTAATGTAAGCAGAAAAATAAGCCGCTTGGATTTTCTCCCAGAAAACTTGTTACGTGATGAACAACACTTTTTACTCTTCAAAGCAAATATTCTGTAAGTGATTTGTTTAAACAATCATCATGCACACTCCCTACCCCATCTCAACATAGTAACATTTCCAAACACTGTATGTAAATACATGTAATTTTTTCAACAGTAAACTGTTACACCTAAGTGTGAACAGGCCAAGGAGACACTGAACTTTAGGAAACGTATTCTTGGGGCTATATACCCGAAGTTTTTTCAAAGGAGAACTATAGTTAATGCATGTTTGACTCCTGTAGGAACTAAATCCCACAGAAAATAACTCTATATTATTGCAGGTTTTCAACTCAGAACGCACAAGCTAGTACTAGATCTGTTGATTTGTATTGTATTGCAGAAGTTAAATTATTTCACAAAGCAGAACACTAAACCCAAGGTTGCTATTAGGAATAACTGTACTGGAAAAATGACACAAAATGCATTTTCATGTACCTACTTTAAAAAAAATTCTATAGTTTTATTCGAATTATTAGCATCTCTTTAGCTGCCAGAGATTTCAGTGAGCAAACAGAAATCCTTGAAAGAGCCTATAAGATATTGCATACATATTTGCTACATGGAATATCTTATCCACAAACAAGCCATGCTGAAGTAGCATTAAGCTTACAGACAAGAATTCAAGCTGACGTTTTCAATATTCACATTTTTTTCTGAAAAGTAGCATCTGAAAGCCAAGTGGCAAGTCTGGAAGGCTTTTATATTATGCCATATAGACATTGACATAGCTTAAAATTTTTATAACAGTCTTTTTAGAAGCTATATTTATACAAGAAAGTGATAAATTTCAAGTAATTTAGAACAGATTTCTCAACTAATATTCCTATAACAGAGACTGGATATTGGTCTTTTATAGACAGATAGCTCACTTTCAAAACTTCAGCATCAAAGGATTAATAGGGACGTGAAAGAAACTTCTATATATCACAATGGCCTTTTGAGGAGAAAGAAAACTGTAAAAAGTCTTTTTTTAGGAGAGAGGCTGGGGAATGGATGTCACTGGAATAAGCAGAGAAGTAATTAAAAACTACGAAAACTATAAGAAAAATTTTTAAATCAAATGTTTTTCAACTGAAGGAAAAGAAATTTTATTCAAATTCTGAGTTAGGAGCTGATTTCTGGTCTCCTCCTAGGAAAGCAAACATAAGTAATAATTGTTACTTAACTGAATTGAAAGGTAACAATTTGGTCTTAAAGAGTTAAAGCAGAATGACTTTAAAATTTCATTGGCATACATGTTACAGTACAGATCAGTAACTATGTATTGTCTTAAAATATGCTAAAAGATTTTGCAAATACATCTATAATACAGAACATCCACATAAATTTTGCTTTAGAAAGAAGATGCATGCATTATGCCAAGATTTATGAAAAAAAAAAAAAAGATTTAAAAAAATCACCAGTACCCGTCATATCCCACTTGCTGTCTCCACTGGCTGCTCCCACTGGGTCCTGGGTCACTGGAGGAAGACTGGTTGCTTGGAGAACTTCTGTAATGTTGACCAGAGTCATTAACAGTGCCCAGAGATATTTGTGGGGTTTCAGATTTGGTCTGGTTTGTGCTTCTATACAAATATGTTCGATGTTACACTAATGTAGGTGCAATAGGAACATTTACTTATACTCGTTTGGGAAATTACTGTTTCATAAAATTTATTATTTTAAAAGTATATTATTTCATGACTAATAAAATATTTCCAATTGAAAACATAAAAAAAAAAGATTAAGGCTTAACTGCCAAACACTAGTCTCCTTACACCTAGTTTTACTTCTGAATAAGTAGGTTTATTCAGGAATCAGAGCAGCTAGATTAGGACTCATTCCACACATATTTCAACTTTCAACAAAGTAGTTAAGAAAAAGTAATACCAACACTTTATCATTTTATTAATTATTTGACATAGAAGAGCAATAAGAAAACTTTCATGAATAGCATTATTTTTATTTTGATTCTTTGAGCCTCATGTATTAACAATGTCTTTAAATAGCATTCCTGGATTTCCAGACAGTTGAAACATTATGTTCAAAATTGGTTTTGATCATTCTTGTATCCTTCACTTCTGTGCCTATCAATCCATAACTACAACACAATTTCCCTCTGTGACATTACCTTGAATTACTCATATTTCCCTTCTTTATTGCACATACACATGAAGTAGATAGATTAGTGTCTATTTTTTCAGCATGTGTATCTCTGATAAGTATTGATGGGACTGAGTCATTCTCACCCAAGTGAATTAGTTTATAGGCTACAATTGAATTCAGTTGCATGTTCTTGCTTCCTGCCACCAAGAACTTTACATTTTTAGCACAGCTTAAGTAAGCCAACATTAATGAATGAGTAAGTTATGATGCCATTTGTTTCTAGACTCCAGACTGATGTTTACAGCATTATCCTCAAAACCGGTACATTAGTTTTTACTATGCCAGGCTGAGGAATGTCTAGGTTCCAAGCCTCCCATCTGCCAGCCAAGTGTCTCACCACTAGGCTACTAAACAAAAAGTGGCTACAAAAGAATCACCACAGAAATTTAGCGCATAGCTCACAAAGTTCCCTTACAGAACAGTTGCAGCTGCCTGCTCTCAGAATGGATTTCAGACTTGAGGTGAAAGGACGCACCTTCCCACAAGTGTGACTCAAGGACTAAAGTGCATGGAGACTTCTTGTTGCAAATAAAACCACTGGAAGAGCTACTCTGACTGAAGCTTCACTCTTAGGCACTTGCTATGAGCAGCTATCACAGAGTAAGACATTTTGTAAAAACAGGAGTAGAGCTCAAGGATAGATTTGCAGCGACTAATTAGAAGAAAATCCTTGATCAATTCCAAAACATTTGGATGACCTTCTCAAAGCACTGAGTTCTCTTCAGGAACTGTACTAGGAGCAGAGGTGCTCAGCTCTCGGTTTTTAATTTCACTGCAGGGACTAGGAACCTAACTTTTATATGTCACTTCAATGCCAATGATGCTTTTTGAGATCATTCACTGTAACTTCTCTGTTTTATCAATCTGCTTTTCCCTGTCTTCACTCTTCAATTTATCTAAATTGACATTGGGTATCTAAATTGACATTGGGTCTCTGACCCTCTAAAATATCTTCATCATCTTCCTAGTCTGAGTATATATTTCCGCCCTTGCAAGACTACTCATAGGTACTAATCAACCTTACTTCTAACTGTTGTTTTAAGCATCTCTCTGCCAAGCCATCAACTATGCCTCTTCCCATGTGGGAAGACGTTGCCAAGTAGGTACTTCTCTTTTTGTGTTTCAAGACTCAGACATCACAGCTCATTCTTTTCCTCTCTTTTCATTATTTATATTGTAACATTTCTTCCCTAGAGCAGCACTTCTGCATTGCACTTGGTTTGTTTAAGTGATACAGAAATTGCTTCATGTTAACTTCTTCTGCCTATTAACTTTCTATCCAGGTGCTTCACAGAGTTTAAGAATAAGCGCAATTTATGTTTGTGAAGTTTCTGGAAATTAGTAGCATGTCAGAAAGCTCTCATTTTTAATCTGTATAAGCATACAGTATGCTTAATAAAGCTCCATAAATCCGAAAGTATTTCAAAACATTTGATACATCATCTCCTTATGGTACATTTTACCAAGAATTTTAATAACAAGACATTAGGAAAAGTCTGAGTCCTACAATTGTGTAATACACGCTTACAGAAATGCATTTCTCCTTTTTCTGGAGGTGAGAAGGTAGGTAGGGGAGAAAGAGAATACAAATGGTCATAACTGGGAGCTTGCCTTCCCCAGACCATGATATAGGCATATTTTCAAATATGTACTACTATTATCTGTATATATTTCAAACAACGTAAAAACTAACTAGGTCACTCCACAGAGAAAGGACATAAGCAGAAATAACTGCAAACAATAAAGGATAGAGTTCTGCTCAAAACATATGATTTTACCAAATAATTCAAAGGTCAACCACATCTGAAAATTTTTAACTTTAAAAATAAATTCTTATCTTATGATGAATTATGACTGAATTAGAATAGAGTCAACATTTAAGGATAACATCCCATCATCTAAGAGGTGTTACATATTCAAATCACCAGCTCTGCTTTGTTTGATTAACAGTAAAGCAAAGCATAAGGACTAGTAATGAGTTATAGAACCCTTTGAAACCATGCCAATAGCTTGGTAATGAGATTAAATAATTCATTATTAAAGGGATGAATTCTTTTTATTTATACTCATTATTTGTTTAAATAGGCTTCCCATAAGTTGGGGGCCAGGACCTTATTCATTAGATCAAGAAGTCATAAGGCGTTTTCCCACTTTATTGATTTTGGTCTAAAGAGAAAGGTCAGCTGTCCTCAGCAGTAGAATCCTCACTACGGTCTATTTTTATCACAAACAATAAAGGTCACTTGTTTCAAGTAAAGGGAACTCTGCTGAGAGAATGCTCTTTATTGCAACCTCAGAATTAAAATTACTGTCAAAAGTCAACTAAAACAGGTTTAAAAATAAGCACATCAAAGTTCTAGAAAGCAGAGGTATCTAAAGCAAGGCACAATAGGAAAATGACAGGCATTAAAGGGAAAGTGTATTACCTTGCGCCATCTGGTAGTTTTCTATCAAAGGAAGTGCTGCGAGGAATGGCTGCCTGAGCCTGCTGGAGAAGCTGCTGGCACTGCAGTCTGTCAGATGTTCCTAGGATTGGAGAGGCACGAGAGAGAGGCTGCCCAGCGGGAGTCGGCACCCGATGCCAAGTGGTATTCCTTCTGAAAGGGGTTTTATACTCACATGGGGTGCCTTCACTGTCAAGTTTGTATTCCACCATGGGTATACGACAAAGTTCTGAACAACCCCTGTGGGACAAATAAAAGCGTTGTTCAGTCTCACTGGAAGGAACAAAAAGAAAAAGAAATCATAGAATCGTAGAATCATAGAACAACCAGACTGGAAGAGACCCACCGGATCATCGAGTCCAACCATTCCTATCAAACACTAAACCATGCCCCTCAGCACCTCATCTACCCAATCCCTTAAACACCTCGAGGGAAGGTGAATCAACCACCCTCATGAGCAGCCTGTTCCAGTGCCCAATGACCCTTTCTGTGAAAATTTTTTTCCTAATATCCAGCCTAAACCTCCCCTGGTAGAGCTTGAGGCCGTTCCCTCTTGTCCTCTCCCCTGTCACTTGGGAGAAGAGGCCAGCTCCCTCCTCTCTACAACCTCCCCTCAGGTAGTTGTAGAGAGCAATGAGGTCTCCCCTCAGCCTCCTCTTCTCCAGGCTAAACAACCCCAGCTCTCTCAGCCGCTCCTCAAAAGTCCTGTTCTCCAGTCCCTTCACCAGCTTTGTTGCTCTTCTCTGGACTTGCTCCAGAGCCTCAACATCCTTCCTGTGGTGAGGGGCACAGAACTGAACACAGGATTCAAGGAGCGGTCCCACTAGTGCCGAGTACAGAGGGAGAATAACCTCCCTGGACCTTGCATTCTACAGTCAGAAATATAGGCATATTTTCCTTTTGGGTGCCTAAAGGTGTTCATATAGCATTGTACAGCCCTCTGAATACTTCAAAACTAGTATGCCAATGTAGGAAGCACTCCAAAATAAAATATTTGCTCTCATGTGCTCAAAAGATTTTGAACTCTCCCCTTGTCCTTCCAAAGAAGAAAGTACTAAGTTTTTATGAATTGATCTGCAGCTTTAACTTTACACAATAAAAATTAGTTTAAGCAAAGCACTGAGGTGTCATCAAGTTTTTTAAAATTTCATAAATACAAATGTTTTCTTAATGTAAAAATTTACATATCCAAAATGACAAAACACATTTGCACCTTTGCAGAACACTATATGAGTCTTAATGGTATTGAGAACATTCCTTTGGAATCCTGCCTTGTTCCCATTGAGTAAAAAGCATATACACCAAGATGCAAATGATTAAGTGACATCTAATTATTTTTCTGTTTGTTTTCAAGCTGACCATTCTAATACCTCTCTTTCTGGGTGCCTCTATGGCTGGAAGAGAAATGGGGAGTTGGAAGGAAGAGAGAAATCAGAAAGAGTTTAGCTTGCAACACCTACTTGAAGCTTACAGTGTGGTTAAATACTAACAGCATTCTCAAAAAGCATAAACTGGCAAAAACAATGACAATGTTTCCCCTCAAAATTATTCTGCCTGTGGGATATTTGGTGTAGACTCAGGATGGACCTGAATTAAGGGTTACTATTACAGAAATCAGTTAATAGAAGCTTCATGCCCACTTCAAGCCAGCACTGATTATCATTGCAGACATTTTATATTCTCACACACCATCTCCATTATTTGTCTGAGAAGCAGTGTGTACTAAACTAACATCTATAAAGAAAATACACTGAACAATCATAATGGAATACACAAAGTTTCAGCAAGAAATAGTGAAAATTTGCTTTTCTGCTCCATCCCTCGAGTTGAGTCGCGATCAAGTTTTGCTTGCATTCAAAACTCAACATTCACCATTTCCAAATAAATTAAAATCACCTAGGGAAAGTGTAGTACAATGTGTGTAAAGTGTTTACAGTCTTAATCTGGAAAATGTTTTAGCACAAATGACTTTGCACAAATGTGCAGCTCAAATCAACTGTATAAATTCTTATACATTAAATTAATGTGTCCCAAAGTTTCTGCACCAAACACCAAAAGAACAGTTTCATTGACAGTGTTCTGGTAAGTAGATTAAGAAAAGATATTATAAAAATGCTAATTATGTTATTCAAGGATATTGAAGAGAAGGTGCATGTGCAACTGCAGCAGTTACATAGTAGATAATCTGTATATGCCCAGCTGGATCCAGCCAAATCCTCCAGGCTGCTGAATTTTGCCATATTAAACAGGCAAATTGTTTACCCTGTAGCATTAAATCTCAGTCCCTGTTGGCACTCAAACATAGGAAAAAGGTAAATGGAGAAATATAAAATATAGAGGATAAAGCAATGAGTGCAGAGTTAACTAACCAATGCAGGGTAGCTGATACCATGACAAAAGCGAGCATAAGTATCACTGGAATACTGCAAAGCAGAACATCTGGTTTTTCAAGGTTATTTTTAATAAGAAAGATCAGAAGATGACCCTAACAGTTTCCTCCCAAAGGTAAGGGATGAGAACACAGAGAAACCAAGGTTATGAAATTATCAGTTGATTTCACTAGGTCAATTTGACATACCTATTGCTTTTCCCATGCCCCCCAAATACCACATTTTTTCAGACCACCACTTCTAATTACTTCAGCTCATTTTTTGTTCAAATTATTCCACACTGCTGAAAGCCAAAATACATATGTAGGGTTCTTAGAATGACGAAAACTATGGAAAAGCTGAATTAAGCAAATTGCAAAGAATCATACAAAATTTCTATTGCAGAAGCATACTAAGAATACATTTCTCCAGCTCAATATTCAACTGCTTATTATCCCAAGATAATTTTTCTCTTCCTAAATTTCTCTACCCTATTCACTGCCTGCAAGAAGTGACATCAAAGCATAAGAGACAGTAGCATCTAGCAATGTAACCTTGATTCACTTCAAGAGCAGGTCCATTCTAGTGAACATAGAAAGTTCTTAAAGCAAAAAATAGCCCAAGGTTGATTATTCACTTAAAAAGCATTATATACAAAACAAATAGAACAAAGAAACCCCAGATGACATAACAAGGTTAATATTAGTGTAGAGCAGTGCATAATTTTCCATGTGGACATATATGCACAGTTTGTCATTATTTGACTAGGAAGTTGAACAACTACATTGGCTAGAATTTCAACCATCCTTCTGCTGATTCCTTAGTATTGTTTCACTCCCTTCCATCCTACAGACCTTAAGCATTAAGAAACTATCTCCTTCCTAACTTTAATTATTAGGATATTGATTTCACAGTTTGCCTTGGTAATTGAGAAACTTATAGCGTGCAATTATCATTGTATCCCTTATTAGATACTCCCTGTAAAGCACTACAAAAATAGCCACGGGTTTTGAAGGCAAAATAAATTGTTAGTTCTATTTAGCTTGACTCAGCTTGCTAACAGAGTAACTCAAGCATGATATAACAATCTGTCTCACAAATAATAAGAATTTAAAGTTTTTTAAAATTCTGCATTTGTTTACATCACTAAAATGTATTACTCTGATAAATGAAAAAAAAAATAGGGCACTGTTCCTGAAAAAAGGGCTTACAAAACAACTCTATTTCAAATCACTAAGTTTCTAAAAATGTTATTTCTAAATTCAAAATGGAGCCCCGACATGACTGTTGTGACTGCCTCACCTCAATTTCCATGTTTAAAATGGAACAACTTTATTTGTCTTCCTCTAAATTAACATTAAAAAGTCTATGTAACAAAAGTGTCAAACCAATCAGTTCAACTTTTACATGAAAAATTCTCTGCTTCAAAAGCACTGCCTAAAGAACACATATTGCAGTATATTGAGATATGTAAAGTTATAATTGCAGATATCTCCAATATCAGAAACATAGAGAATCAATTAAGTCATGTCTGCAATCCAATAGGTGTCTCTACCTGCTGTCATGGATCAAACTGCAAGTTATCTTGCATAAAAGGAAACTCAAATTAAATGCAATTTCCTGTTAAGTATTTAATCGGGACATTACCTAGCTTCTATTTATAATCTTGCTACTTATTCCGCTGAATAAAGAACATACATTAATATCTGTATTGAAAGATAGCTTATATTTAACCTTTTGATTTTAAATTTTTAGATTTTTTTTTAAAAAATCACTTTGAAGAATATGTAAAGACAAATCTATATTTTATGGTCTTACAATGATACTTAAATTTGTTAGACAAGTGTAGGATATCAAAACTCTCCAAATTATATTCCATGCAACATTTTGCAAAATGGATGCACATTTATTTATCAAGCAAGTGTGACCAAGTGTTAACCACACACCAGAAATGGTAGCACTTCCAGTACTTTGCTATAGTTTGCCATTATTTAAACCAGTCCTTCAGCACAAAGTACAGTATTCCACTAATATCTTTGGTTTGAGCCATACTACCCTATAAAAAACGTGGTTAATAAAACCTACTCTGCAATTACAGAGCTTGACTCTATGATACAGCTTGCAGGTCATGACTGCATATTAAAATTTAAGAATCCATTATAAAAATGTGTAATATTTAAATGCTACTGCAAGGGGTATTATGTTCTGAAATAATTACCAAGCAGTCCATTAAATTTTAAAATTTATTTTAACCAAACTTTTCAATACTAATTAAAGGCTCAATATGAAATTTGTGTAAATGGCTCTGTGCAGGGCCTACAATTAGGCAAGGATGCTATTTCAAAAAGGTGTTTAAACCCCACAAAGAAGTTAGAAGCTTTCATAAATTGTTACTGGCAGTGTGCCACCTTGATAGCTACACAAAAGCCTTCTTTTCAGTTATACCCTATCACTATCAGCTACTTGGTATTACCTCAGTATTTGGAACCAAACTAACGACAGATTCTGTGCATGGTGAATAATTTGTTACATTAATAACATAAAGAGAATGCCTGGTTACAATTTAATTTTATTTCAACCTATCACAGTTCTGAATAACTAAGGGGGATATAGGGATAGAGAAGCAAGCATTGGTCTTCATACTTGTATTACACTGATAAATTACCCCTTACTGTCACCATTTCAATTCAAAATATTCAATCTTGCTCAATTAGGAGTCTTTAGCAGTACAAGAAGTAATTGCATTTTTCTAACTCAAACTTCATGTTTGAAAGCAATCACTTCTACTACAGTGCACGTGTTTATTCCTACACTACAGCAGTTCACACGAAGTGACACAATGACACCGAGGACCCATCATGCAGTCTATTAAATCCATTCACACTGCAACACAGAATAATTTCACATAATTTTAGGGACTTAACCAAAAAGCAGAATTTAGTAGCTCAGTTTTGCTTGGGCTCTCCATGTAGTTTAGTGATACATACACTTCCCATTCTCTGATCCTCTGAATTGCCCCCTGGAAGTAACCTCCCAACTCCAATGAATTCCTATATCAACTACAGGCCAAGTCTAAGAAAACGGGTAAGATTCAAAAGGTCTAAGAGAACACTGGTCAAAAAGTCAAGACAAAATTCCAAGTTCTGACATGTCAGATGCCTATTAAACATAGTCACACTGTATCAAAAAAGAAATGCCATTTGAAAAATAGCAAGTAAATTTTACTTTAAAATAATTTCGTAGCACAGTATGTGTGACAGTTTACAGCAACCTCACATAAAGCTGCTGCTCTCTTTATCACTCTTGGTTTAAGGCAAGTGATAACTCTCTGACAGTCCCTTCATAAAGTTGAAGCTGACAATTGCTCCTTTATAAGGATACACTCATTGTCTTTCTGATTTTTGTTACTATCCAGTTTTAAACAGAATCTTTGTGTTGGTGAGCTGACAAAACAATTTAGAGGTCTCCTAAGAACCTCTGTGCCTGTATCGTAAGAAAAAGACAAGAGATTCACAGATAGGACACTGAATGAAAGTAGCTAGTCAGGAAATATAAGAGGAGGAAAAACCAAACCAAACCAACCAAGGTGCATCAGGTTTATTTGTATGTATGTATTTGTATGACAGGTAAGGCAGTAATAACCTCTGCAGTCTCTGCTGATGCAAACTAGGACACAAGCAAAGCAAATCACATTTCCGAATCCCAGAGAACAAGAAAACAGTTACATCAAAAGACAATGATTATAGAGAATAAAGGCACGAGAAGCTATTGTCAAGAAGGAAGAACCATTGGGAAAAACAGTGAAGATTTTTGTGACCTTAAAGAGAAATGCCTACAGAATTGACTGTAGGATTATAAGATGAAGAAAAACTGGAAAAACAATGGCTGGGATGTGAAAGTTATATAATGCTACAACCTAAGAAATGGAAATAAAGTAACAAGTAACAGAGAAAAACTGAATTAAGAAACACTGCCAAATGAAGATCTAAGTCTTTCAGCTCTGAAAGAACTGATTTCAGAATGAATCCTGATTCTGAAGCAGTCTTTCAGATATTGAAGAGACCAGATAAGGAATAAGACTGTATATTACAAGAGACAGCAAGCGGTAAGTATAGGTATGTTATATGATTCAGACACTTGAATCTAAAATACAATGGCAAATATGAAGATTGGCTGCATAGATATGCCATTTAATGACTTACAGATCTATCTTCTTTCATAAATAGAAAAAATCTAATTTGATTGAACAAAAAAGATAAATATGTTTCTAGATCAGAAACAGCATCTTTGTTAGGACTCAGCAGTCCTAAAACATGGACCAAAGAATTAACTTACTACTGCAAAGCACATTCACAGATTTTTTTATTTACCCTCCAGCAGTCAGATTCAAGAACAGTTGAATCTTTCAGACTTTAGATTTTCAGAATATCAAGAGTCCTTTGTAACATTTTGTTCTTTATTTTGGTGAGAGGAACTATGATATTCTTCAAAGCAACACCCCATAGCAGCAAAAATACATTCAATTAGTATTTTCTTCAGACAGCATAAAGATGTCAAGCTACAGTTGATTATGAACACAACAAATTTCAGCAGTTGCATACAGCATACTAATCACCCAGGCTGATAAAATACCAATCTTAAGATCAATATGGTGAAAAGTATTTCTAGAGGTGCATTTTAAATGCTATGTGAATCTTTTACCCAATTTTCTTTTACAGAAGAGAACAAAAGCTTGATTATCCTTCTAAAAAAATCTTTGAGCATGGTCTAAGGAGTTACATCCATATTTTACTTCAACTGAGGGACAAACTGAACAATTTGAAGTTCAGGAGCTTTCAAGATCTGACATTTAGTATCCAAAGTATAATAACAAATAGAGTAAACCGAACCGTTAAGTCTCCATACAGCTCTTGTAAGCCGTATTATAAATATTTTCCATCAATACGAACACTCCAAACACACTCCAAGATTTACACTGCAGTGCCAGTAAGCTTTTTTACCTGTTAGGTTGAGTCATGAATACAGCTAAATGAGGTGAATGGCACAAAAGTTGTCTGTATGTCTTTTCTCTGCAGAGCATAACTGTAGTTGCCAATTTAAAGATGTTTTAAATGCCTCTCTCCACACAAGGAGGACAGGCACATGCTGCATAGTAAAAATCTTCTCAATGCTACCCAGAATTCTCAACACCTGTCAGAATGTTTTGCTCATAGGTGTAAGTAGGGTAATTTTAGTACGTCTGTAAGGATGAGGCACATCTTCAAACAGAACAAGGAAAAGATTTCAAAGGATGTTGTTTAAATTCTCTTGTGTACAGATTTTTTCTCTGATCTACACTATACCTTTATGTCAGCTACAGGTGAAAGAATTAAAAAGAAAAAAGGAAACAGTCATCAGATTCTTGAGCATGGTAGCACTGTACAGACTACAGTGACACTGTGGAGTTCATACCACAGTGATAAAAAGGAGAACTAGAGGTTGCTCCAGTTTGGCAAATGATCTGCCAACAGAGATAAAGTTCCCTGCTATATGTGGTGATACTGTTTCCAAATGAGGAAGCTTTAAACCAACTGAGAAAGAGTATATTACAAATCAGCAGTGGGAAACAGTTTTAATTGGAGCTGCTAATGGGGTTTTAGCAAATTATGGAGGAGATAATGCTTAGTTTATCTTATCCATTAGGTAGTAAAAGCACCCAATTACAGACTTGCTTATTGCAGAATACTATCCTAATATTGTATTGAATAATATATGTACATACATATTCTTTCCTTTTCTGTTCCTTTCTGTTAAATGGACAAAATTTGAAGTATATTCAATACTTTGTCCTTAAGAAAACACAAAATTACTCTCATGAAAGAAAACCAAGTAGAAAGTGTTTCCGACAGAGAGGTTATGCAGTTTCTACCCCTGGAGTTTTTGAATCCCTGACTGGATAAAGCCCTGAATAGGCTTCGCCTGGCTCCACCTCACAGCTTATTCTGTTTCAAGTAGGAGGTTAAACCCCCTGCAGTCCCTTCCAACTTGAATTATCCTATGATTCCATGAACCCAGAAAGTTTTCAACAAGGTTTCTGCAGAGATGTTGCTCATTCCAACAGACATAACAAAAATGGATCCTAAAAAAGTTACTCACAACGAAAAACTTCTTCATTAACCCAGAACTGAGTAGGTATTATATTTGGCTTCAGAATGCCAAAATCATGTAGTTCTCCTGAGAGTTTTTTCCAATTATGTTGACTAACAGGGAGAAGGAAAAATAAAACAAGGGGGGAAAAAAAGAGTCTGAAACTCATATTTACACCTTTCCATAGAGACAAACAGAACTTTGTCTGGCATCTTTGATTTTTTTCTGCTTGACTGTAACAACTGTACACAAACTTTAACAATTATAGCCAACTCCTGCTATGAGTTCATTCATAACGAAATATAAGAAAACCCCAGACTTTTGACTTGGATTAGAAACCTGACAAGCATCAGGGAACTGTTTTCAACTTTGTACCTTTTTAGTTTACAGCTCTTTTGTCAAACTATTTCTTGGTAAAGACCATATGTTACATACATTGGCTAAGTTCTCCTTTGTTTTGTTGCAAATCAAAATAGAAAAAGATGCTCGTAAAATAAAGTTTCAGTTTTCCAAGGATTATAGTAACAGTACATACTTAGCCTTACTCTCTTAACTACAAGTGTCTCCATCAGGGTAAATCACAGCATCTATGTCTCATTCCCTGAACCTAATGATGTTATACGTAGAGTAATTCTGACTTTAAAGGAAGCTGATTAACTTTTGCAAGTGATATGGCTTTCAATTAATAACATATTTTCTTATGCTATTTTTTTTTTCAGTTATGTATGAAAACCATGATAATCTAGAGTTTCCAGGTATTTTCAGCCTTGTTAGATTAGTTGCAAGGGTGATAAGTAAAAGCTGTAGCATAACCAAACTCTACTTTTACAGCCAAAAGTTCTGTTTTAAGCTTTTCGGCTTTAACCTGCTTCAAGTATTGTTAGTCTGGCAATTCTAGACCTGACTTTTGTAGCTGAGAAGGCCTAATTAAAAATAAACAAACAAGCAATAATCTGAAAACCCTATGAAATATCCCACTAGCTTATGTTAAACACTCTTAAGAGAAGATTTGAACTCCTACAGACAGTAACTCCCTCAGCTTCCTAAAAACGCATTCCCCAACATTCTATACTCTGTTACAGAAAAAAACCCTAGAAACACAACTGTCTCTTAAGATTGCAGTTATTTAAGAGGAACAAACATCTGGACTGGAAAATACATAAATTCATTACACCTATTTTACTTAGAAGAAAGAGTTTGCAAAGTTCAAGAGAATATAGCAAGCTCAAAAGAAATACAGCAGTACTTAATAATGGCCCACAGGCAATTTCAGTCATAGCTACTAAAACACTTCAATTTTCAAGATTACTTATGACAGCAGGAAAAAAAAAAAGCCTGTTAGCTGTTCAAACAAACATGTGGAAAATACCTCTCCTTACATCTCTTACAGCGGTTGTACCTGAGCTCGTTTCTCACCTATGGAAATTCTGCTTAAAGTTTCCATTTGTTTTCTAAAGTTTCTAGAAACTTTCTTAAGCAGCTCTTACGCACTCTCTTTTCTTTTTATATATAAAGGTAGCTGAACTAAGACAGGTCCATAACTTTCAATGTAGTAAGACTCCATCAGAATTTACATTTTAAAATGGATTTAGAAGTACTCAAATTCCTTGATTGGATTTCACTAATGAAGGATATAATGTCCTTGAGTATTACTGTGACATCACCAGTGAAAGCAAATTACAATGAACATCATTATACTTCAGCTAAAATGTATGTAATTCTGGCTACTGCACTGCAGTACTAGGTAATATTTACAATGACAACAGAAGAACAAATAAACAGTTCTGAAGGAAAGGACATAGCATAGAAAATATGACACAAAGATATTCATTCAGATCTGAACAGACTGATCAGCACATTTCTTCTAATATTGCTTTATAATTTAAAGAATTTATTTTAAATAGCAATTTCTTCTTTCTGCCTCAATATCAACCTAGTGCCATGCAAATAATTATGATTTCTCAATTTGTGCATGATTATTTAATTGCTGGAGCAAACTGAAAACAGCATGATCTTTGTCTTAAATTCATTAATTTTACAGGATAGTAAATTAAATGCCTCATTTCATGATTGCTTTTGCACATGCTGCTATCAAGACTACAGGTAAAAGGATCTACATGAAGTAATGGAACACACTCACTGAGCAGAGTTTTCCTCTGCAATTTCCTAATCACCCTGTAGCATTCCTTTGTAAGCACCTTCAACATTCAAAATAAATTATTTTCATGCTGAAATAAACTAATACAAGACAGTCCGCAGCAAAAAATATCACTGTTACTAGTTTATAGCTAATATTTTCAGTGTATGCACACTTAGACCTTGTTGGTTTTCTTTTAATATATAAAGGGCTTTGGATTGAGGATGATTTGTGGGTAAGCCAACAGAGGGGAAAAAAATAATCAAGTTAAGAAAGCTGTTATTTTTCCAAGGGATCAGGACTGCTTTGGAAATACCCTTGCACACTTGAAACTCATTTTCATTTGAGGGGTATAATCCCCAAGACACACATGGCACTCGTGTGCAGCCTATACAAACTCTCATCAGAATTTGAACCCAGCAAGGGACCAGAGCTAACAAGCAACCTAAAGAGAAAGTCTTCTGCTTCATATTCCTCAAACTCAGCACACAGAGCTAAGCAGAAACTACTCTTTCCAGTGGAAGAAATCAGCTGATTATCTCAGCAAATTAAAGACAGGCATTAATAAAATGGTACATGAAGATTTTTCATGAAATCATGACTTTTTTTTGTTAAATTACATGCTTGTAGATATATAACAATCTTTAATGCAACCGATTCTTGTAGAAACAAAGATTAATATGTTTTTAAATCTATGCACTGTGGTCAAAGATTTAGTGGCTGAATTTTAAACCTTGGATTACAGCATTTCAAGTAAAAAAGTTTATATACTTATCCTGAGAAAAGGGCTTAAATACATAAGTAAAAATCCCAGCTGTTAGAAGATCATATGCTCTGTAAAATGAGTCAAACTTTTAAGGTAATTATTGCAGCCTCCAAATAAATGTAATGTTCTACATGTGTCAGATAGATTGAAGTATTATTTCTTCGGAAAAAAAAATCTCTGAAAGTGGCTGTGAAGGAAAGCAATAATTAATGGAGCACACATGCAATGCTTTCTCCTTAACTACAAGTGTTTTGAATCGTCACTCTTCTAAACATGTCCAGCATGGGGATCAAGGAAAGATGGACCCTCAGCTTTGAAGGAAAATATCCGTTATGTCTGCATTATTGAGAGTTATTTGATAATTATAGAGCTCTCTCCTGATAAGCCAGCACACCTGCCTTAGCTTTTGCCTCCTGATGAATGCTGGAAATTACTCAGAAACCTGATTCTATCCTACATAGCCACACATGGATTCTCCAAGTGCACTGATTTCTTGTCAAATGAAGGCAAAATGGATTCTTGTTCTATGTACTCTTGTTCTATATCCAAAACTACTTCCTGTAAATTTCTGGGTAAATCTGATAACAGGGTACAAGAAAGGCATGAACACATTGGAGCTGTCCAGTGAAGAGCTACAAAGATGATTAAGGGATCACAGTATCTGCAAGACAAGAAGAGGCTGAGTGCTGGGATTGTTCAGCCTGAAAAAGAGAAGGCTCAGGAGGGATCTCACCAATGTATATAATAAGCTGATGTGGTGATGGAGAGAAAAGATGACAGTAAGACTCTTCGAAGTATCCAGTGAAAGCATAGAAGGCAAGGTGTAGAAACTGAAATAGAATCATAGAATCATAGAACAACCAGGTTGGAAGAGACCCCCAGGATCATCGAGTCCAACCATTCCTATCAAACACTAAAGCATGTCCCTCAGGACCTCATCCATCTGTCCCTTAAACACCTCGAGGGAAGGGGAACCAACCACCTCCCTGGGCAGCCTATTCCAATGCCCAATGACTCTTTCTGTGAAAAACTTCCTCTTAATCTCTAGCCTAAATCTCCCCTGGTGGAGTTTGAGGCCATTCCCTCTTGTCCTGTCCCCTGTCCCTTGGGAGAAGAGCCCAGCTCCCTCCTCTCCACAACCTCCTTTCAGGGAGTTGCAGAGAGTAATGAGGTCTCCTCTCAGCCTCCTCTTCTCCAGGATAAACCCTCCCAGCTCTCTCAGCCATTCCTCATCAGGCCTGTTCTCCAGCCCCTTCACCAGCTTTAAAAACATTTTTTATCGTAAGAATGACCAAACACACTGGAAACAAAGTTGTAGAGTCTCCATCCTTGGGGCTATTCAAAAACAAGTGAACACATCCCTGAGTGATACGCTCTAGCTGACCTAGCTTTAAGCAGTGTGGATGTACTTAGTCTTCAGAGATCCCTTCCAAACCTCAACTATTCACTGTACAATTCTGCAAGGTAAGACACTGCAGATAGCTAAGACAAGCAATTAAATAGGAGAAAGGAAGATGAATTTGCACACCTTTTAACTAGTAGGTAGCTTTCTCCAAGCCTCTGACAAGTTTTGTCTTTCTCCCTTCTACTCATTCCCTTGCACATTAATATGTTTTACAAACAATGGCACAGACCACGTTTGTCAACCTGTATTCTTGGCTTTGTGACCTGGTATCTATATTGCTTTCTGTCTGCCCTCTTTCTTTCGTAAACACTGAGATAAGGCAAGCTCAAGAATCTCGGGGTTCAGATCCATTTCAACTTGGGCAATCAAAATCTCCAATCATATTTTGGGGATCCAAAGGGGAAAATGAGGAGCATTCTGGTTCAGTAAGAAGTTGGTATTTGAGAGAAAGTGGCATTAATGAAGATTTCTTTTTTATATTAGAGAGCTGAGGCTGAAAAGAACTTAAAAATAAATGCTTTTGTGTTTTTCATATTTTACAATAGAAACATAGTTTGAGAAAAAATAATTTTCCTTACTAATTAGTCACACAGTTTTAACTGCAAAAATTTATCAACAAGAACAGCTTTTGCAGATTTTTCCCAGTTTGGTGGCACTCAGTTAAAACTCCTCCTCCACACAGGCCGAGTGCCATGTATCGTGCTGATTTGGGATTTTAACATTTTATTTCTGAAAACACCTCAAAGAAGATACAAACAATTCATACAGTATGATTTTTCCATCAGGGCCTACAAATACACATTTTTACCTTCAATATAATAGCATCAGCTCATTAGGTTCGCATTCTGTAAACAGCTTGGAAATGTATACCAAACAAGTCAATGAAAATTCATACCCAGAAGCAGATGGTGAGAATAGCAAAGCTAAGCAAAGAGATGCTTAATTGCAAAATCTATCCAGCTAAGCAAAACGATGGTATTCTACATTCACAGGCATTTTCTTCAGAAAAGAACTCAACACAGACATAAAGGTTGAGGCAGAGGAGGGTACTTCTGTGTCATTCATCAGTCCACTGACTACTTGGAGAATTGCCACCAATTACCCAGTATTCGTGTACAGTTGGCACCAACTCCACAGAGTTGCATGCAATGTAAAATTTTATGGCTTGTTGTCTTGCCAAAAGCAACACCTCTAATGCTTTTTCTGTTACATTAAAAATCAACAAGAGATTTAAAGCTGGCCTTCTACAAAAAAGACAAGTAATTCAATTTATTCTGGTACAGTTCTCATTTAGAATGAGCCAAATTAATAGTGACTAGACAAGGTATGTGAGAAGTAAAGTCATGTTATTATAAACCCTACTTCTTATTTAGCTCACAATATTAAAAAATGGAGATAAGAGCAAAAATGTTTGTCACAAAAAAACCTCAAACCTAAAGAAAGAAAATTCCATTTCATCCTTGAAAAAATGGTACAGTTACTATAATAATCTTTATTACAGTGTTTTCCTGAGCATGTGAGAATTTATCAAGTTGCAGCAATATTTCATTGCTTTGACTGATGATTTAACTGATATAATTCACTATTTAACATGACTAAGTTAGATATTTGTAGAAGTGAGGAAGATTCTAGGTCTTGGTACCTCATATGTTCAGAACTTGGTATTTCACTAATTTTGTTAGATTTTAAATACAAGATAAAAAATAGAACAAAGCTTTTCCAATAGTCAGGAGTGAGAAAAATGTCAGAGACAAGGCAGAGTTTTCAGAGAAAGATTTCCAATATTCAGATTTAGTTTTTACATATAAAATTCTCCCGTGGAAGAAAAGAAGTTGCATTGGCTTTCATAACATATTAGACATGATGCAGTAAATTTTACTTCTTACTCTTTCAAAGTAATATAAAAGTAAATTTCCCATTAAAGTTCTTACAGAATCCCATTTTATTTTCTATTACAATCCAACAGGGGTTTTGGGGAAAAAATTACTTTAAGATCCTCAATAATATCCATTTCCCAAGAGCCTCCAACAAAAAAGCCACAGTTTAAGTAGCAGCAGAGAAAAAAAATCAAATATCGCACTGAGTACAGTTGCTCCTTACCTTCTAGGTGCTCCATCCTCGTGTGGTTGAATAATGACCACTTTTACTGTCACCGATGTACGTAAAAGGTCAATCATTTGTTCATGAGTCAAAGTTGCCACGGCCACTTTACAGATCTCAACCAGGCGGCTCCCTTGCCGTAGTCCTGCCTTCCATGCAAAACCAAATGGTTCTACATCTGCCACTATCCCTTCAAAGTTCACATGGAATCCAAGTTGGCCCAACCCATTCCTCCGAAGGGTCATTTCTGTGGTTTCACATCCTCTGGTCACTATCTAAAGAAATATTAGATTGTTATGCCATTGTCAGGTCATTCACTTCTTTGGACATAAAACCAGATTTGTTTTCAACACTATAAAGCCATGTATGGCTTGACATTAAATATCTTAATGCAATAATACTAACAGTTATTTTGACATTCATGGTTGAAGAAGGTCTTGTCATAAACCAAAATGAACAGAACATTTCGCAATGATAAAAATATTAAATACTCAGAGCAAGTAGCTGGCCCATGTCAAGTTCCTTCCTCCCTGCTCAAAATTAACACAATATCATTTATATCCTATTGAAAACTTAACAGCTGCTTTACTTTCAAAACAGCAAGCAAGCAAAATGCCATCCTGTCAGTTACTTTGCTCTCGTTGGCTGACTGACAGCAGGTGTGTAGGTATTTTTTCCTTCAGTATTAGACAGTATTAAACTTGAGATATAACATGAGTCAAATTGAGGGAAATGCCTCAGTCCTAGTAGCTTTTCTTCCTCAAGACCACAGCAATGAAGATAATTTTATTTATTTTGCTTTGCAATCATGTTCCTATCTACCACCATCTCCAAACAGAGACATCATTAAAATGGGATATGATCTTTTACCTCATTGGGAAATTTAGAAACAAAATTAATTATTTTCTTCATATCCAATGAAAAATATTTTGGTTATTATACAGAATAGCCAAAATCCTTCAGATTGTGTTAAACAGGCTCATTTTTTCATACTGAGTAAGAAAGTCCTTAAGAGTTTATCCCAGTAAAAAGTAATGATGCAATAGTGTTTATGTTGGGATACTGCAACAGACTCAGAAGGACAAATCCTAGTTCATATTACAAGCTAAGTTTGTGAGTTATGCTGGCAATCCCTTCTGTCAGTGTCACAAAATCAGTATCTATTTAAAGATCACACAGTGCTCTAGCAAGGCAAATACCTGCCTTTCAGAGATTATTCCAGGGATGTTCCCCAGGTCACACTGCATTAAAAGAAGTACCACAGCACACCTTATTCCAAAGGCGTTCAGACTGTTTATGGTTGCTTTTAGCATACATTACAAAGATACACACATTACTCAACTTTCAGCATCTAACTGAGGAGGCTACTCTCCTGTATAATCAGTTGTATAGGACAGGTCTTCCCAAAGCCTGCTATATAGCTTGAGCTTAATTCAGAAGGCTATTTTGGAAGAGTTCTTCTCCCCCTCCATTGTCTACTTGAGCTAGCATCTGGGCAGCCTAGTTCACTAGTTTATGGTGGGCTTCCCACAGAAGCATTACTCAGTGCATTTCAGGGCTGTGTGGAGAGGGAGTAGGACTGTGTAATTAGTGAGATGTTGGTGCTGTGACTGGGTGAAGTTGTCAAAAACCCACTCTTTTCACTACCAGAATCAGACAGGGTTGACTAGGTGCAGTCTCATGGGAGGTTGCAACTGTCCTAAGACCCTATTGCCACTACATTGTCCCTTGTATCACATTAGCACCTGTGCAGCCATGCAGACAGAACAGTTATATGACAACTGAAAAGCAGGGTGCCTTTTAAAACAGTGTTCCATAGTTTAATAGGGGTGGCAGGCAGGAAGTGGATGGTACTGTCTCCTTCACTGGCAACTATTATGAAAGAATGTCTCCATCATTGACAAAGGAACTTAACATCCAGCAAATAGTAAGCTGTAAGTTACTTTCATAGCTTCCTTTCTACACTTCCTGTTTAACCAAATCTTTTGTCCAAGACTGTTATAGTCAAGGATGAGAGTTCCAGCTTCTACTCCTTTCCCACTGCAAAGGTTGACTAGAAAAGCTTTGGACCATTTGTGCAACACATGCCTGCAATTTGCTTAGTAACTGTAAGACATTTTTTGGTACCTTAATACATTTTAAAACACTATTGCATTACAGAATTATTTTTCTATATGAGTATCTGCCAATCAGTGGGGAAAAAAATAGAATTTGCATACATAAGAACAAATTGTCATGAACCTATGAGTTATTTTAAGTATACTGATCTGAGGGAGCCAGTCCATGTTCATGCCTTCAACCTGCAATAAACTCAAGGTAATGAAATACAGTTAAACCTCATTCATTAAGGGCTAATCTCTGCTGAGCTGCGAAACACCAGAGAAAGGTCTTGCAAGGATCTGAGATTCTGAGAATCACTGCCTAGGAAACTCAGGCTACTGAAACTTTAGTGCTTTGACCTCAGAAAACTCCCAGTTATTTCTGAAGATGCAGGCTTCAAACTTAAAAAATGTGAAAGTCCTTCTTGATAAGTTCAAAATGTACTCTAGAAGCTTGTTTACAAAATCATGTTCTGATTCTTCTTATCAAAAAAGCATCAATTTCCTTCGTCATTATTCAGCTCAGTCTTTGGTACGTTTTGGAAGCCTTCCATTTTAAACAGAACTTTCTGTTGGGTTTATAACTGTGCATATAGAATTAGAGCTATATGGCATGCTGAAAGCACAAAGCTTCAACACCCTTTTCCCGACAACTCTGAGGTTCACCTTCAGTCATGACTGATTTTCAAGCAGACTTTCGTAATTTATGAACTAGATAAAAGAAAATTAGGTTCTAGCTCTTAATTAGCTTCCCTACGCTTCTGTCACAAGTTTCTACAACATATGCAATATTTAGTCCTACAGTGAAAAGAAGAACATGCTATTACAGTCAGAAGCCCAGCAGGGAGATGGAATTTAATCCTTATGAAACTACACCATATTCTTTTGGAAAGGGTAGTTACTTCTTTATCATTATGTCACAATTATAGAATACTGCAGAATAAACCCACTAGCCAAAGTACATGCATTTCCCCAACTCAACCCACTCAATGGAAAAGATTTCATGAGAGAGTCTTCCACAAGTATATCCCCTAAAAGGTAACACTGCATGTTACACAGTACTATTACAAGTCCACTTCAAAACAGGTCATTCTGTGTACCTGGTTGCCGTTCATTGAACTCATGGCTGTGCATGAACTATGAGTTGGCTTCTCTGTGCAGTTAGAGCAGACAAAAGTGAAAGACAGAGATCCTCTAAGTCCCATGAAGAAGGTGATTTTTTTTTGTCAGTATACAAGCTTCTATGGAAACTTTGCTTACTAAGATTCTCATCTAAAGAACCATTCAAGGTTTTAATTTAATCTTTCATCACACTTCCATTCTTTGGTTTCTAGAACTCAGAACCTCTGCTTTTTCTGTCTTAAAATACAGCCCACCAAATTAATCTATACTTTGGTTTTGCTGCTCTTTTGACTTTATATTGTTAGATATTCTGCACAAACACAGACATGACTATAGATTGACAAATTCCAGCTCTTCTTTTAGCCCTGAATTGATTCTTTCAGTGCAAACCAAAATCACAGTATCAACTGCTCAGATCTTCAGTTAATCTCAATATTCAGGTAGCTTTCCTAGTAATCTGCTTTATTTAAGTCCGGGGGGAAAAAAAGGAGGGTTTTTTTGACAATCTCATTTAGCAACTGCAACAATTTACTCACTGTTTTTAAAAATAGTTTTGCTAGTGACTGAAAAGGTTTGATCATCACTTAAGTTTGATATTGCATCACAGTTTGAGCTTCATTTTTAGCATCTGCTAAGCATGTGGTTGTTGACCATAGCTGTGTTCTGAATCACTTAGAAGGTTTTTATCATATGTATATGAAACGTGGACTCAAAGTTTTAAATACTTTTTAGTGGTTGTAATGGTCACCTCCAAGCTTCTATATCAAAATTTATACAAGGACTGTTTAGAAAGCATTCAACATCTTAAAGCAACTAGGGGATAACAATATACAGCTTTCAAAATAGGAAAAGATGGGAAAAGAAGAAAAATGAGGAAAGAAATAGGGATGAAAAAGTTTTAAATCATGTAATGACAGCTAATGCTTTTAAGCAATGTGAAAGCCAGACAGGTGGCAGTGAAAGAAAGAAGCCTGCCAGAAGTTCACTGCAATACATACTTGAAGCTAATACTCAGGTTAATTGGGCAGTAATGCTAAATTTGTGAGGTTTAAAGCCAAGTTTTCATTATTTAACCCAATATCTAACCATCAAAACCAGGATGCATTCAAGTAAACATAGAAACCACCTCATTTTGTGTTTTTAAATATTGAATTTTAAAGATTTATCCTCAGCAACAGGAATATTACCATGTCCTGTAAAACTGAAGTTGTCACAAATGACAACACAAGTTTTCACCAGAACTTTGAATCTTATTTTCCATTTGTGTTAAGATTGTTCATTTAGCAATACTTAACGGGAGTGAACTACACGAATGCTATTTTTCAGAAGGGATACGTGTATAGGGAAAGTGAAGCTGAGGACCTCATTGAAGAGGATAACATAACAGTGGCAAGAAGAGTTTGAACACATTCCACTGAAAGAGTAATTGTAGTTCGGTCGAAAAAAATTATTATTTAGAGTACAATACTGAGCAATGCTAAGTGTGACTCCAGAACAACAGAGGCCCTCAAAATATCACCTGCAAGCCAGCTGTTCCAGTGTGAAAATGGTAAGCACAATGACTTCTTTACAATATGAGGCTTTCTAATATAAACAAAACTGATATCACCTAGATCACTTAAGTCAAGATGAAAGGGTGAAACATAACTACATGCATCAGTGCTTTTACTTTTGAGTTCCTGTCAGTTCATTTGTACTGACAGAAATAGTTACAGTACAATTGTGCTAACAGGGTCATCAAGCATCTGAAAAAGCTTTATCTAGTCAGCTGTAAAACTGGCCTTATTTGGTCTATTTTTTTACCTCTGGCAGTTGCTCAGTACAGAAGAACAAATCAGCAGAGTCACTTACGTAATTTTTTTCTGCCAGTATTCACATGGGCTTTTATAAAAAAAGTGAGTTTATTTTGCACATTAAGACTTAGTGTATTTTTAAATTAAAGTATATTTCTACCCATAAAGGTATGCTTTGATAACAGGCTACAGCAAGAGAAGACAAGTGTTTAGCCTTTCAATCTTGATTTCAACACTGAAACCATCCATGGCCTCAGGCAAATCTACCCGATTACTGGTATCAGATTGCTCATCCCTCAAAATGGGTTGATAACACTTATCTCCCATGCTGTTGAGGATTGTTTGTAATTCTTCTGAAGACTGAAAACAATCCTGATGTATAAACACAGGACATTTTTAATTACATCTTAAATGAAACACAGATATTTAAGCGTTCATAAACCCTTCCGCTTTAGAAACTGTACTTACTTCAAGTCTTTGAACAATTTCTCTGATGTCTTCAGTACAATTATCTGCTGCAGACAGAAGAATGCATTCTCCTCTTTCGTAAAATATTTTGACGCTCATTAATCCAGATGTCCATCCAATAACATCTCTGCAGGAGCAGTTAAACACAACATTTTTCGATTCCTTTTCAATCAGCATGATAAACTCATTGGAGATTCCAAGGAGACATTCAATGTCAGCAGACTGGCCAAAATCACGTGCAATCACATTCCACATAATTGCTCCAATGCTGAATAGATGTGCATCTTTCCTTGGTTTCACTTTTTCCTTTTTTTTTGCCCCTAAAGTAATAAAGCTAAACTTTGCTGAAGTATCCACTGTAGCTGTGGTAACAAAATTTTCTGCCAGATCTTTCAAGTATTCTTGACGTGTCCTTGTGGCCATGGCTCGAAATTTTTCTGACTTATGTGCCGCATTTTCAGCATTAATAACTTTGGCTAAAAGGAAGTCCCTAAAGACTGCTGATTTGGGGAAAGTTACTCCTTTGGGAATGGGTGGACCAAACGAAGGTACATCTTTTGATCGTGAAACACCAACACTGCAAATAGAAAAGAAACCCACAGCGGTTAATTCCTAAAAAAAAGTCAGATGAGCAGAACTATGATATGTGCAGTCTATTTACACAGTTGGGTTTAGCTCTGACATGTCAATTTTCAGACATTTTAGACAAATTTAAGAAGATGAAAACTGCTTGGTTGTCTGCTTTAAAAGGGATTTTTTTTCCTTTTAAATATGATGGATGTATCTTAATAACACAAAAATGTCAAGACAGACTTTTTAGGGTGTCTTTGCCTCCTTTCTTTAACGGAATAAATACTAAAATTATTTGTATAACGTATTTTTAATTGTTTTTATTCAAGTCTGACTATCATTTTCAGCTATCACTCTTGCATGATCCTAAAACTAACAAATACATATAAATAGGAACAGAATTTACTTTAATCTTCAGACATTTTGCTACAATGAAATGTGAAGACGAAGAAATATGTCAAACATGTCTATAATGGGAACACACTGCACTTGTTTTGGCTGTTTACTCTATGTTCATGAAGTTTCAAACATCTGCAATCCTTTATATGAACAGTTCACAGAAAGATGTAAAAGAAATATGATTCTTTTCTCATTGATACAATTATATATACAATTGAAAAAGGATTTGAAAATAGTGTGCAAGCTATGTACAACTGCTACTAGTTTGACTGAAATGTAGTTGCTTTTGGGATGGCAGACAGACATCATTTAGCAGTAAGAAAAGTGTAACTTATCAAGTGTCAGGTATTAAACATAAAAGACCTACTGAAACAAAATCAAGTTCTAATATCTCCCAACCTCATGATTTATCATTAATTTCATTCTATGCAATTAATAAATAACATATACATGCTAAATCTGCACCATTATGTTTCAAGTCCTTATTATTTTCACAATTCCCAATCAGTTCAGAAATATACTTCAATCCTGTTTATCTTGCTAGAATTCATGATGCAGTAACTTAAATGGGAAAGTTAAGGTCATCTGAAATTTGAGATGTTTTTTATACTCCCTCAAAGTCCTCATTTATGTACTTAAAGGCCATGACTCATCCTCAGTGTCATAGTACTATACTCAAGGATTTATAAAGATTAATAGCCCTCTAATACACTCTATTTTAAACCACTTTGAGGGAGGAAATGTGCAATACAAATTCTAAATTAATTTCTATTGCCATGTCTGCAAATCTTATTTTCACTAAGTTATTACATCCCCATTTTTTGCCCATAGATCAGCAGCACAGAGTTCTGCTTATACGTATTTAAGTCTACAAACTGTGCCCCACAACTCTAGATGTGTGCAAGGGAGACACTGGGGTTTCAAACTCAAAAAATGTAGCAGTAAATTTTAAAACTGTATACATAATATCTCTAGGAAACACAAACTGTTAGAAGAGGCAGTTCCACTGTAGTCTCATTACTTAAATTTATAAGTTATAAAGCTCTACTCACCTATAGCACACATTTTCAGTGCAAGGATTGTGCACTTTGACTATGACAAATACATGTTGAAAGTGGGAACGAATATTTTTTGGAGTAAAAGGTAGTGCTCCTGGCTCTTGGAAGACAATGGTAACTATGTCATTTCCTATATGCCTTTTTCTTAGCAGCTAGACAAGAAACATGCATTGAAAAATTAGTTATAAAAAATAATCACAATTTCTTCATTTTAGCAAAAAAAAAAAACAAACCAAAAAACCAAACAAACCCCAAACCAAAATAAATGAAACTTTTTTTTTTTTTTTCAGAAATAACTTCTAAATAATCATCCTGGATAGCTACAGATAAAGGAAACTGGACTGTACTGCAAAAAGATAGGAAAAGGAAATTGAACTAAGTTCACAAAAACACAAGTGAGTTCTCTCACATCCCCACATGCATTCTGCACAGTTTCTGCTCATTTCTCTTTTATTCTATGGGAAAAATATACTTTTCTTACATCGGCATATCATTTAAGTAATGAGAAATGTCAGAATGCTTGACATTTCTCCCTATCCTGAGAAGTGTAAACTGGTTCCCTCCTTAAAGTGTAATATTTGCTTTCATATGAAAAATATAATATTGCTTTGCATTTGCAATAAACCTTTCTTTCCCATGTTGCATTTTTATTAAAGAGTGCCCTGAATATTATTATTATCCTTTTTTTAAAAAAACCCCAGATTATTGTGATACTCACACATTTTAATAACTGCAGAGCTGAGACACAAAATACTTATGGAGAAACAATAACTATTAGAAACTCATTAATTAAAAACTTATTCTTGTAATTGGTAGCTTTCATCATCACAATATATAAAAGGAATAATTTAGAGTACTAAATCATTGTTACAGGATAAAACTTAATAAAAACTGCAAACTTGTACAACAATATGGAACCTCTTCTCTCTCAGAAAACCTCAAACAAAAAAGTCCCACAGTAAAATGACATTCATTTTCCTCACAGAATTATATTAAGTCTCTCAAATTTTTACATTTTTCTTAAATATCTTTTCTTATAAAACATTCATGTTTGTTACCAGATAGAAAAAAGTACTCTAGCATGTGTTACATTTTAAATATCCATCTAAGTCTGTCAAATACCTTGCGTAGTCAACTAATAGCACAGACACTTAAAGCGTAACTAAAAAACAAGGGAAATAAATATTTGAAAACTATGACAGAATAAGTAAAAATTCCTCTATCAAGCTGATTATACACAACATAATAATTCTAATAAAAGAGTACTTGCTTGTACTTTCTCAGTTTCATTAAAAGTTAGTATTTCCACTACCAACAAAGCAAAGTTGCACACGCTAAAGCCTAAGACCCATGATGATGTTTCATCATATCTCCTAAAACAACACAAAAGTTGGTATTCTAAAAGCACTAAGAAGGGCCCAAACCACAACTTTAAAGTACGCAGTATAAGCCTATTATTTTTAAAATAATAAAAAAACCAAATACAGATTAAAGAAATAAAGACTTCTGATGAAACTTTAAAACAGACACAGGAAGAGAAAATAGTATTTATATCTATACTAAAATAAAAATAATCAGCTATATGAGCAATTTATGTCTGCTGTGTACAAATTAAAGAAGCAGCACACTACATGGAATTGATCACAGAACTTAAGAGTGTCAGGTATGCTGTAATTTGCTGAGCTAGTGAAGCATACAATTAGATCATCTTCATGAAGCACAAGTTCATGTTTAGAGGTTATTATTATCTCACAAGTTAGAATTTACACCGCAGTTTAACTTGTAAAAAACCTTCCAATTATGAGGTACAAGATGATATATTTCTGCCTTTGTTATACAATTAACTGCCCAATTACTGTTTCTTGCCATACTGGTTCATGCCCTACACCTATACATCTCCACAGAACAAAACCACAAAAATTAGAAAGCAACATCCTGTTAAAAGTTGTATTTATTTCTCAAGACAATCACTGTTTTCAAGAATATTTTCTGCTTTTCTAGACCTCTTTAGGAGGTTCTGCTTGTCATCATATGTTGCTTAAGCAAG
Organism: Coccyzus lansbergi; assembly: GCA_033558105.1. NCBI lineage: Eukaryota > Metazoa > Chordata > Aves > Cuculiformes > Coccyzidae > Coccyzus > Coccyzus lansbergi. Next base: position 946,008 of record JAUMJK010000072.1, on the reverse strand, counting down.
AATGGCAGTCATCTAATAAATTTTAGAGTTGTTTGCAATTTTACTACCAAAAATAGTCTTCAAAATTCCCATATCCTATCCCTAAACAATTTCCCAATAGCTTAAACTTCTAAGAGGCACAAAATCTGAAAACATCAAGTCAGGTCATCATTTTTAAGAACCTTACCAAGCCTGCAGAGATCTTAGCAATATAACAAAAATAAAATAAGATCAGTGTAACACTTATAAAGAACTGTCATGCAAAAGTGGTCAGCAAACTTCAACACAATGCAACGGTAAAGCAGAGTTGTCTGTGCACAGAGTATCATAATGCAGAGAACTTGGAAAGGGGAGAGAAGTAAACTGGGGTGATCTGGAAAATGGAAAGACGTGCTCTGGATAAGATAAAGGAACAGGAAAAGAATGAAGTATTGAATGGAGCAGAAGGGAGGAAAGAAAACTTACTTCACAGGGAAGTGTGAGATAAGGATAGCATACTGAAAATGAAAAAGGAATTGAAGGAAACTGGAACTAAGCAAAAAAGATTTGTAAGAATCCCTTTTCTAGTTTCCATTCTATATTTTAGATTTTTCTCCCAACTTTTACCTCCTATGCTTTTTTTTCAGGTTCCCAGTTTCCCCTTCCTCTCCCATTTTGAGGTCTGCTCAGGTTTGGAGGGCTTGTTGTATTATTAATTTTTTTTTAATCTGCCTTTCTAACATACTCTCAAGAGTCTCATGCCAGTGCAGAGCACAACAGGAACTCTCAACAGAGTGTACAGATTACAGAGGATTACTTACAGTAAGGAGACAAAAATGCTTTGACTTCATTCTAGCATCAGTCTAAACTGACACTGGAGAATCTGAAAACTACCCAAATCAAGTACGATAGGCAGCCAAAAGGAAATCAGTAAAGTTCTATGTAAGAACACAAGACAAGCAAAGGGGGGGTCTGGTAAGGAAAATATGTTAGAAAAGCAGAATCCATTAGACTAAAATTATTTACAATAAATAATCATTTTTGTATTAATTTTGAGATTTTAAGTACTCAATTCTTAATTTTCAGATATGCATCTCTGACAGGAAGTACTGCCTTAAAACTTAACATATTTACAGGTTATGCCTAACCATAAAAAACTACCCACTTCTGTGGAATTTTAATTGTCAAGTCAAACTCCAAATCAACAAGGAATTCTTGTTGAAATAGCAGTGAAATAAATTCTTCATTCAAGTAAGTGAGGAAACGTTAAGAGTCAAGAAAATTTTCACATTTATTTTAGTATATTTCTAAAATAAGCAGTTTCAAAAGTTTATTTTCAATTTCTGCTCTTAACCAGTACCACAACCAGAAACAAATGGGAAAAGATATTTCATCAGATCTGGTTAAACCAAGTTTGGTACAATCATGTTATTCCAATCATTTTAACAGTAGCTTAAATTCAAGTTTATTTGATTGTTGCATATCTGTTTTATTTTTGAGTTTCCATTAAAACAGTTGTAAACTGATTATTTCAATAGTTTTGGATTTTAGAAGTCTGACTATGTGTACACAAGCAGACTGCAAATGTGTGAATGGGAAACTTGCAAGGGAAAGATTTGAAAAGGGACATTGCAAAGGTAAAGTCTAAAGGGAAAGCCTTGAACACTATACTTGGTAGAAAAGGCTAATACAGGAAAAGCAACTGGCTGCACTGGGACTGGTAGTCTTTTCTGTCCTCAGGAAGGAACAGCTGACTTTATGGTTCCCAGTGTATATCGCAGCCAAAATGAAAGTTACCTTGCTGTTTGGATCTCCTGCTGGCTCTAAAACTAGAGGGATGTCCTGATCAGGGACCAAGCAGGGCGTAGTTATGTCCTGGAAGAAGCAACAAACAGTTCTGGTGTGGCCTGGCTTTGGCTCACAGGTATTTGGTATATAAGCAATGCTCAGTGCTTGCTCATTGAAGGTCACAGTCCTAGATGATGAAGAGCAACTCAATACTTTGCCCAGTCGTTACCAAACAAGGAACATGGGGATAGTACACGATAACCTCACTGCCAGTACTAACACAGTATGCTAGCAAAAAAAAACCCTATTGAATGGGGGGTGGGAGGGGTCTTCATTGCTAACATGACCTAATTAGAAAATTACCATGGCCTCTAACTTCCCCTTACTGGGGCATATAGAGTTAGTGAGTCAAAATCAGAAGAGACAAACAACATTCATATTCCACAGCACCTATAAGTGTCTCTGTCTTGAGCACAACTGATTCAACTGCTTCTGTGCTCTTCAGCATCCAAAATGTCTCAAGAAAAAAGACGTAATTTTATCCTAAATTGTAAGAAATAAAATTCTTGATACTGTCATTTCACACTTAAGCATGTATTTTGGAACTAAATAGTAACAGAAGAAAATTAAACAATTATTATACATCCACTTTGCACATTAAGGCTGCCTAAATTCTAGTCCTCTAGGTGACCCAGTCACAATTCATTAAGATAGTATCCATGCTGTGCAAAACAGTGCTACATTCCAGCATGTAAAAAAAAAACCCAAATAAAAAAGACGGTGGTGGGTCTTCAGATAGGCATACTAGTTGAATTCGGAATACTGCCACACTATTTTGATGCCAAGAAAGCCATATAAACCAACATGGTGCTTCTACTAAATACTGAACCTGTTTAAAGTAACAATGAAGAGGCCTTAGTAAAACACTGTGGATGGGAGTGCTTGTCGCAGAGGAAAAGCATAGAGTTAAAATTGGAAGATTTTGCTATACACAAGAACTGGCACCTGCCTATAAAGAAAGACACATAAGGAAATTATGAGAATGCAAGGAAGGTACAGGAAGAAGTGAAAAGGACAGGGATAGAGGGTGGCTGAACAACACAGCAGGGAAGCTGACAAACAGCAAACAATTATGAAAAATAGTGGATCATGGCAAGAGGATAACCTGTTCTCACAAACAAGGGAAAGTCATGAAAGACAACAAAAGTAATAAACTCCAAGTAAGGTCACATTATTGTCAGTGCCTGTGATTAGCTAGGAAAATATATTTTTTTTCCTTTTAAAGCAAGCTCATTGTGTATTATATCTTCTTAAGAATGTACAGATTTTCCTATTTATATGTGCTTTCCAGTCAAAGATTGTTATGACTGATTACAGACAGACCCACTCTTAGTGTGCTTGTTAAGTTAATCCTGTATTGTAATAAGGTGTAAGTGAAAGTTTAGAGAAGTGGAGCAATCTCAAATCAGTGATGATGATCCAATACCTTGATTACTATTTAATGGCACAGCTGAGTTAGTGATATGTGAACACTGTAGTTCATTCTAGTTAGTGATATGTGAACATTAGTGATAGTGAACATTCTGTCTTCTAAAACCCATGCATTAAGATGCAAGTCATCTAAAGGTTTGTATTATTTACATGGTTAAGAGTTTCTTTTGATTCTTTTTTTTTATTTAAACCACATCTAAATTCTAAGTGTAAGAGAGTAAAATTTGCAGTTGTCTTAACTGTTCACTTGAAACAGTTCTCCAAGAACATTACGCACTATTTAAAATACATAAGTACTTCATCTACTTTCTTCCATTCTGCTTTTAATTTGTTTTTTCTTAAGAATTTTAATGGTTTTCCTTAATATTTTTCTTGTTGCCTTGACATATCTCTCTCTTCCCACAAGGACTACTGATAAGGTAGACACGAATGAGGCAACTCACATGTAGTTTAACAATCAGTAACCATCTCTTGTGCTGCTCAAAAAGAAAGTGAGATAACAGTATTCATTTCATGACAACCCTCCAAAATGGCTGAAATCTTTTTATCTTGCATGGCAATGAGAGAATATTCACTAAATAAATCCAACACTTATTTCTGCAGACTGGGCCAAATGCAGAGTTGAGGCACAGAACGTTATGATCTGACATCAGTCTGACCTATGAGCAAACCTACTAATTTTTTTTAAAAAAGTTAATGTTGATATATTATACTACATGTGCTTTTTAAATTCAGTTGCAACAAATATCTGAGACAGGCAAGACAGAGTAACCTTACTGGTGCACTGCACACTTTGGATGCTGTGCTGTTTTTTAGCCATCCTTAATGCTTCAATGATATTCAGATTTATTATACAAGCAGAAGTAAGCACGTTGCAGTTTTCTGTCTTCACAGGCAGACACCTTGAAGCATACAGTTAAGCATTTATTACTAAGCTGACATATTAAAATATTGTGAGATGTGTAACATAAGGATTAAGAGGAATCGTTTTAAAATGTTATTACATCCATATTTTAATCATGAGTACTTCCAAGCGTCATTCATTCAATGTTTAAAACACACGTAAGATGTAAATCTAGTCCAGACTGGAAATAACTCATTCACTACAGGTACCATTACTTTCTAATAACATCATGATTTGGGGAAGATATGTTCCTGAATTATATAGTATAAAAATCCATTTCTAATGTCTTATAGTATTAAAAGGAAAAAAATAGAATCGTGTCATATTTCATATAAAACAACTCAGTTTTAAATAAGTATTACTTTAAAAAAAACCTCAATATCAAACATTTATAATGTAAAATTAATATAAAATTATAACAAAAAGCTAAAAAAACATACCTGTTGCCTATTACTGGGCATGTATGGAAGCATTGTTGATACATGAAACATTAATTCATAGTCTTTATACGTAGTATAGAGGGAATGAGTTCCTGTTGAATCAGCTGAAAATGAATTTAATCACAAGAAGGTCAGAAAAATGGAACATTCTTACTCCTTTTTAGGACAACGCTCTTTGCATGTTGTGGTTTAAATGTGTTAATGCAGCTTAAAGCTTTATCAATAGATAAAAACAGTTTGTACAAGCTGAAGAGCAATGCAGGATGTTGCCCAATGAGTCTGCCGTCTATGAGGCCTAAATGATCTAATTTTGAATGTACTGGCATATATATTATTATTTATTTAATATATATTTTCATTATTTAAAATGTTAAATAAGGACAACTGACTAATCCCATACTTGGTCAAAAATACACTGACAATGCTACTTCAGATCTGACATTAACACACATACTGCAGATCAGACATTTTAAAAACAATATATGAATATAATGCATTGTAGTACAAAGTCAATTTTGTTGGGAATTCTCAGATCTTTTAAAAATTTGAAAATGCTTTTCATATACAATGTGATATATGATATTGCACTTCTATTTCTTTATTTAAGATTTTTTAAATAGGATTAGCATTTCAGAACTTTTACAACAAATTAGAGGAGTTACTCTGTAGTTACACACTAAGTATTTTCATTGTCCTTCTTTAAAATGTATGGATTATTTAAGTAAATACAATTTATTTTAAAGCAGCTTAGGAACGCTCTACTTGGGCAAATTATCGGTATTTCTTCTCTTTTTCCATGTTCATTCATTTTTTAATATAGTTTTATATTATCTACACAATAATCATTCTCCAGCACCCATTCACACACTGATCACAAAGGCTTTTAGTAAGAGGATGAAGGGGAGTGGGTTTAAACTGGGGAGAGGCAGATGTAGGCTTGATATAAGGAAGAATTTCTCCACAGTGAGGCTGGTGAGGCACTGGTACAGGTTGCCCAGGGAAGCTGTGGCTGCCCCATCCCTGGAGGTGTTCAAGGCCAGGTTGGATGGGGCCTTGGGCAGACTGGTCTGGTGGGATGTGTCCCTGCCCATGGCAGCGGGGGTTGGAATTAGATGATCTTTAAGGCCCTTTCCAACCCGAATTATTCTATGGTTCTATGATTCTATTTAAGGTTTTGGGGGTTTGTTTTAAATAGTAACTGTATGCTTCCAAAAAGAAATTGACTGGCTGTGTTAGTTCTCCAGTTGAAAGTATATAAACATTCACCTGAGGCGTAGATTCAGTAGTAAACATACTGTATCTGCACCCCTAAATCTGAAAATATTTACGTGTGTGTACAATTTTGAACGCATTCATATTAAAACAGGTTTCATCAGTTATATTTATGCAATAATAAAATTAACAACCTTTATTGGGGTACTACTGATACATAGAATCACCAGGTTGGAAAAGACTCATCAGATCATCAAGTCCAACCATAATGTAGTACTGATTTCCACAGAAACTTCTTACTTAAAAGTTGCTAAAAAGATCAAACAGTATTGCATTCCTCTATTTTAAAATCTTTGTTGAAAATCTGCTTCCACTATAGCCTTTCCATGGCATTTTAAAAAGATAAGTTTTGAAGAGATAGAAGGACATAAATTATACTGTGATATATAAGTATCTTCTTAAGATACACTGAGCCCAGCAACCCTACTCCCTGACTCCATTTGCAATTAGATATTAAAGTAATTTTATCTTGAACAGATATTGCACAAAGCAGTCCATTAAAATACCTATTAGCGAAAGGCAGATTCCTTACCCTTACATCAATGCTTTCTTAATAGAACATCCTACTTAGCTGAACACTTTTGATTTAGAACACTGACTTTGCAGTAGAGCTAGCAAGTCTTTTTTTCTGAAATTTAGTGCCTTACACGAAAAGCAAGCTCAAATCATCTAACTCAACAGATGCTTTACTGAACACCTACTAAAGCCCACTGTGATTAAATTTACATAACAAATCCTGTTGATAACTTCAGTGACAAAACAGTTATATCAGACCTGACAATTTTGTACCTCATTCCTTTCCAAGCATTAGTTGTAATCCACAAAGTTTGAGACAAGCTGGATAAACTTTTTTTTCAGTCATGAAACACCTCTGTATTTTTTTTTCAGAGTAAAAGTATCTTTTACCAACTAGAAATTGAACACCACTATTCTTTCATCTTCCTCTCTCTTCTACAGGTATAAGGAAATTAGAGGCAAATAGAATCCAATTTATCCATAATATAATCCATATTTTATGTCTGAACATTACGAATACGAATATACTAAACAGATTGTATTGTGTTGAATTGGTAGTTTAATTTCTTATTTCTTCATCTTGTGATTTAGAATTGCATGTCATTAAAAGTGCACTAAAGAAGGGCAGAAGAGAGTTTATAGTTAATACATTCTGCATTTTTTTCACATTTATACTGGGTCTGGCTTAGATTAATTTTCTTCATATCAACCCATAAGGTGATCAAAACTGTTGGTTACAGACAGTGTTTTAGCTGCTACTGAATAGTGCTTGCACAGCATCAGGAGTTCCTGTTTCTCACACTGTCACTCACACCACTGCAGGGAACATGCTAGGGGTGCACAGGAGTCTGGAAGACAATGCAGCCAGGACAACTGACTTGAAGAGACTAAAGGCATATTCCACAGCATATATAATCATGCTCTGCAGTGGAACTTGAGCAGGGGGTGCTTACCCATGGCAGCTGTTGCTCAGAGACTGGCTGGGTATCAGTCTGCTGATGGGAGGTGGCAAGTGATTGTCTTGGCATCGTTTGTTTCTGTGGGTTTTTTTGGTTGGTTGGTTGATTGTTGTGGTGGTGAGCCAAGTGGGTTTTTAGTGGAGCTTTTATTGGGGTGAGGGAATTATGTTGCTGGTTATTTTTTTTCCCTTTTCTTTCCTTCATTTACTGAACTGTCTTAATCTAACGCACAAGCTTTTCTTGGTTTTGCCCTTCTGATTTTCTCCCCCATCTTGTTGATGGGTGAGTGAGCAAGTAAGTGGGTGGAAACTTATATGCCAGACAGATCAGCTCACCACAATATTCTACATCCCATATTTCGTAAGAAATGCACCAAGAAATTACTTAGCAAAATATAAAATAAATTGATCCATTTTTAAAAAAATTAACTTTTAAAGGAAAAACTACACAGCTAGTCAAACACAGCAAAGATAAAAATTTAATGCAAACCCTACAAAAACTGAGCAAGAAATAGCACTGAAACACTACACCTACCAAAACTGTAGCTACTAGAGATGAAATTAGTACACTACTCTGAACCAAGAGGCAAATTGGATCAATGCATTATCAAATTATACATAAGATATGCAGTAATATTTGTTGTACCATTATACTAAAAAAACAAGTGTAACACAAAATAATGTTAAGTCAGTATTTTGTATTTAATATAAAACTGAAGACTATCTTTGTGAACTCTCAATTCCATTCTGTTGTTGTTAACTACAAGAACATACTATGAAAGGCCAATAACAGCCTTTAAATTTACCAGCCTTAGTAAAACATTAAAAATATATTGCTGAATGATATGTACTCAATGCCAATCAGCAATGTACATTCATACTGAAGCACAGTAAACACAGAAAATTAATTTGCTTGACAGACTAGTGTATGTTTTCATATGTGAAAATTACTAGGTGATATTTGGTCATGCTGTAAATGGGGAATAAAATAGCAAACCAAAACCACCCTTTATTCCTTTGAAATTTTCCATCCCTATTTATCAATTCATGCCATAAGTCTGACAGACACAGCACATTTATAAATATTTCTACACACTAATTTGAAAACTGAGTTATTATTCTGTACTGAAATAGGATGCAACAGTCTCTACCAAGCCTGAATTATTAAACAAGCATGGATTTAAGCAAAGATGTAACGGTGTTAAAAAAAAATGTGGTGCTTACACAGGTTGACAGAGCTATGGAATTGCAGCTTTTCTACCTTGTAAGTCATAAATTACAATATGTTATATCCAGCTCACTTTTTTCACCATCTGCCACCACTACTAGAGATGGAGAATATGAAAGATTACTGGAGTTGCAAAGCTGGTCTTGATTCATTGCAAAAGTATGAGGTTTTATTATCAATTCTACATATTTAATTTCCCGCTGTAGAGTGGCTTATGGACAGGTTATCTGCACTGGATACCAACCACAACTTATGTGCACTACACATTTCCAAAAATTTCTAATATAAATCATTATGTTTCTCTCATAATTCTGTATAGGAGACGATAGCCCATCAGGGTACTACTAGTTCGATAACGGAAGAGAAATCCTTTTATGACTATGACACAGACCAGCATTTAGAAGTACCGTTCAAAAGCAAGCAAACAAACCAAAAGATATATTACAGTTAAATTAAAACTAATGTTGAAAAAGCAAAAAACATGCTAGCGATTCCTAAAAACAGACAAGGTGGGTAAATGGTAGGAGGAACAAAAAGCCAAACAGGAGGACTTATTGATTCTTAGATCTTTGTGACTATTTGAAAGGCAAAATATCCTTTGCAAGAAAAGACCTTCCCTTAATTTCCTTTAAGTACATCTTTCTAAGCTTCCTTTTTAGCAGCTTATCTCTAACAGTTCAAGGAACTTTCCCATTTTATTTGAAGAGAAAGTACACATAAGTACCAGTATTTAATAGCTGAAACAGATGTATTGTGCTACAAAATTATTCCTTTTCTGTTATACACAGGTCATGTACAGTATGTGTGTGTGTGTCTCTGTATATATATAGACACACACACATACACACACACACACATATATATATTTCTATTTTCAAGACATAATATGCAAGCTACAGCAAAAATAAGGATACAAATCTTTCTTTTGCCTTTTTAAGGATATTAAAGTGTAAATCAAGAGCATGAAATGGCAAAACACAATTTGGGGATCAACTGAATAATTACAGTTCCTACCATTGGTCAGAAATGCAACTTACTTTTATTATCTAGCTGAGCCCTGTATTTGCTAAATCCTTTTAGTCGTACTCTCTGGCCCAGCAGATCAAGGAACTCTTCAAAAGCTGGTCCTGCCATCTCATTATTATACATTTCTTCCTCTGTGCTTTGGCCTGCTTTGCAGTATAGGATACCAATCTTATGTTGAAAACTCAGCTGAAATAAAAAAAAAAAACAAATAAAGCAAAGAAATAAATACAGAAAAACGGATAAACAATACTAGAACAAATACTAACAATTAAAATATTAACACTGTACCAGCCTTGGCAGAAGTAATCTGAAAGTGAAAAATATAAGTGTTCTGATTTGGGAAACTAAGTCACCATGGAAAGAAAAAAAAAAAAAAAGAAAAAAAAAAAGAAAAAACCCAACAACTATCCTGACAGAAAACTGGATTACCACTATCCAAACACAGATAAAAGCAGTACATGAAGACTTTTGAATTAGTTATCCACAAAAGCACACTCTACTGCATGATAGGGTATGAGAACTTTTATTGGCAATTTTTGTATAACTGCCTCCATTCTCAGATTCAAATCAAGGTCAACTTATCTTCCTTTTTCCCCTACATTTCAAAGTTCAGTGTGATTCAGTTAAAACAGGCCCTCAGAACAGTAATTTCTGTTATACGTAAGTGTTTGCCCTCCTCATAAAACCAGTCATTGTTAAAAATTAATCCCCATTTTCAAAAGTAAGCCTAGAGCTAGAAATCAGGTTGTTAATAACAGTATCAATTCTAGAGCATTAAAAAAAGACACAATATTTCAGTTAAAAAAGTATGACAAAAGGTTAAAAGTTAAGTATAAGAAGAGATGATTACTTCTTGAACAGAGTACTGTCTTGTTTTCTTGGAGGTTGGACTAGATGACCTTCATAAACCCTTCCAACCCAAATCATTCTGATTCTATGATTCTCAGCCTTTATGCATACTTAAGACAACAAAGGGGAAACCTTCACGTAAACAGATTAGTCCTACTATTACTAACAGACAACTTTTAAAACATCACAAATTGACAGAGACCATCAGTAACACCAGATTCCTTTAAGACGTCTGTCTATATTTGTGATTCAAATCAACCCTCCAGGTGTAAACTTCTCTTAATCAAACTTCAGAATCAGTGTCTAAAATGTGTGCTATGCAAATACTGTATACATCTCTGCTGGAGCAAAGGTGATAATAACGTGCTTCCCCTTAATCATACATAACACATGATTTGCCATGTTAAGTATATTGTCCCTAGGTGCGTGACTGCACTGATGTTTTACCACAGCTATTTTGAGGAACAGATACAAAATGAGATTACTAAAAAAGTAAGAAAACATACACAGATTAAAAAAGTATCAAAAATATCATTCCAGTCTTCAAATAGTCCTTTGCCTTTCCCTTTCAATAAATTCAGTTCTTCATTGTACATGGCAGTTGCCAACAGGCAATTAAAAACAAACAAATCAAAAGAAGAAAACTACTACCCAAATCCTCATTGCTGTTGGAGAATTATAAACTTTCACTATGCTTTTACTAACCCAGTCTTTTGTGTTTTCATGATGCTACTGCTTTTTTTAGCCACTATTCTTTCTTTGTCTCCCATGATTCAGTCTGGCAAGATTCAGTTTGGCAGATTTGAGATGGAATCTCCAAGATTCAGTTTGGCAGAATTCTTGCTTTAACTATTTATCTTCATGCACAACTAACACAAAAAAAAATCTCCAAGATGTCCAAGCTGATGAAGACTTTTGAAAGCCACAGACAGCATTGTTGACACCAATAATCTCATAGCCCAAAGGCAAGTGTATTAAAAGGAAATAACGGGGAAACTCTAGACTTAAGTCAATAGAAAAGTCCTTCATAACATCAATCTGCCTTGCATTTCTTTTCTCACTATAAGTTAAGCCTATCAGTGGGACAATTTCTTCTCACTTCAACCAGTACAAACAGGCCTAACTGTGATTTCAGCAGATCTGTCTTCTTGGCTACGCACATTACAGAACTTAGTCTACTTATATAGAAAACCTGAAGTTAAGCTGGAACAACAGTCAATGTATTATGGTAGCCCTCCTACCTCTCTAGTGCACCCCGATCCATCCTCTCCCTTTGATAACTGCTTTATGGAGGGGCGAGCCCTTGTGGAATATAATCTAACAAGAAGTCATTGACCAGAGAGCAGTTAGGAACAAAGAACAGGCCTAGTGAGGACATGAATGAAGAATAGTGCTGCAATAAGGTTTCAGCTAGGCAGCACAGAACACAGAATAACTAGAAGCTGTGCCAAAGTTTTGATGTGAAAAGAGAGGGATGACTATGTCAAATAGTCTAAGAGTCTTCATGACTATGAAATTAGAACAGTTCAGCAAAATGACTTTCATGCCAAGAACACATGGACTGTGTAGAGGCAGAAATCAAGGTACCTTCAGAACATCAATGTCTAAGAACAAAGTAGCTAAATAAACTTTGACAGGGTCTTCGTATATGGCCTATTCGACTGGCATGAATAACTATCAAAATATTTTAAACCAATAAAGTTCACCAGTTTTGAAATGGGACTGCATGCTTATTCAAGTCCTGACTCAAAATTACTATTTTTCTAGTCAGAATCAATCACTACTAAATGCTGGAATCTTGTTGTCTTCTGGTACACTACAGATTCTTTATTGTGTAACAACAACTTGTTGACTTTCCTCACGTGAAGATTTTAGAGTTTTTCCAGCAAGGAACCTCAGGAGGTTAGACACTCAATAGCTGCTAAGTATCACTGCAATAAAAGCTCTTAATTTCTTTGGGCTTTTTGTAAACTTCAGCCTTTAGCCTAGAAAGAAATGAACATTCCCATAGAAAGGAATGTGAGAAGAACTAAAAAGCATATATAGAATACACAATCATTAGCAGAAACGGGGAGGGTAAACCACGGACCTGAGGTGGGAAGAGATTAGAGAGAGGTAAAAAAGAGCAAAATAAAATCCTGTCTAGTTTATAGATAGATAATTGACTTTTTTTTTTTGTAAATTCATCCAAATCTAATGCTTATCATCATATTCTTGAATAAAATAGGAAAATAGAGATTATTTATGTATTCAAATCAGGTCAGCCCCACAAGTTCCATGTACTTTCTACTGTCATTTTAGGAACAAAGGTTTTGCCTCATTTCCTCCATTAATCTGTAGTATATTTCACTGAAAATTATGAAACGGGTAGAAAATGAATCAAAACACTAAAAGAGTCTTCAATCTGCTGAGGAACTATGCAACTATTTAATACACTACTACACAAAATTACTATTATTCTATTACTTTTAATCCTCTAGATGATGATTCATGTTTTAAATTCATGACACTTCAGTCAGACATCACCTTCAGTTGCCAAACATATCTCTTTCTATATTTGCTCGATTAATAAACTGAAAGCATCAAGTACATAAGAGGATTAAGAGCATAAATAGACCTCATGGAGCTCTATGCACAGCTTTCTGCCTATGTTCAAGTAATTATCTCATAACAAGCTGCATGTAAGATACATTAATATTACATTTTGCCTGCTGACAGTCCATTTGTCAACAGGATTGAATTTTCAGAATCGATCACTCAAAATAAAAAGTAGCACTATGTACTGCTGTTTCTCAAAATTAGGAGTTGATGACCAAACGATTACTTAGGTCAGTTAAACGGACAATCTCCATTTCCATTTTTGGGAAATATTTATGGTGAGTTTGGAAAATATTCCAGATAAATAAGAAAGAGAGCAACAATACATCAGGAACTCTTAGATTCACAAGTGACTATCTCTGATTTTCCTTTATTGTTCTACCAGAAGAATTTACAAAAGCAGGAAAAAAATAAGAACATTTAGCAAAATTTCAATTTTCAATTAAGAGTCCTCCTCAAAGACTATAAGGGAACAAAAGTAGTAAAACATACATAATCCATCCAAAAAAGTAGATCTGTCTACATTTACTTGGTTTTGACCAGTTGCTAGAACCACAAGAGAATACAGAAGAATTCTGGTAGACAACACCAATGTTATATACAATCACTACATTCAACAGTGAATTGGTATTAAAAAATTACTTAAACCACTATCATAACCAAGTGGATCCATAAGCTAATTCAAGTAAAACAGACAGATACTGACTTTTGTCTAGAAAGTGCAATATTCACTTTAAGTGAACATTTTTTTAAACATGGTTTTAAAAATTGATTTTAAAGCCTTCACAAGTCTATCTGTCACAGAACATTCAGAAGCTATAAATTTAATCACTAGCTCTGAATGAAGCACATTCATTTTATTGAATCAAGTAAGCCTCACCATTATCTTTGCAAATTTAAGCCATATGAATGTTTCATTGCCATGCAGCTAACCCATTACTAGTGATGACAATTTCAATTGTTTGAACCTCGAAGCATTTTATTCTACTAAGACTACTGCAAGTTAATTAGAAAATGGCACTGTAAAAAACAGCCCAAAACTTTAGATGTAGAGACTTAATACATTATATCCTTTTGCCACCTTATCTATACATAATATTAATAAATGTTAGATGCATTTTCATTCGGATTCAGCATTTGTACACATCAAAGTGCAAATACGGATTGTGAAAATCACTTCTTACTACCATCAGAAGTGTAGTTACTACCTTTCTCTCACTTATTCATCTAAAGAGAATCTCCATAGACCAATAATTTTTCCTAAGCTGCAATGTATTTAAAAAATAATTTGCTTAGAAAAGCAAATATCATTGTGTCTATGAAAATACATAAGTATCTCCAAATAATAGGTTGCATTATAGATCCACTTTTTTTAACACTGTCTGTAAAAGATAACATTTTTTCAAGAAAGTTTGGGGTTTTTTAAAAAAAAAGTATAATCTTTAAAGAAAAGTCATGTGCAACATACCCCTTGTTCATCCAGTTTAAGTAGCTGTTCAGGTACTTTGAGTGAGTTGGAAGCCTGCCTCAGGCACTGTATGCTCAGCTCTGGTATCACATACTCTAATACCTCTTTGAGAGGCAGACCTCTTGCTGTGCCATGCCGAGCAGTAGATGGTATAGCATCTTCTAAAATTGCCCCTCTAAGTGTAGTAAGCTGCAGTAAAGGTAAAACACACAAAATATTTTTATTTCTAATACTACAATAAATTTTAAAGTTATAAAGCTTCAGGCTTTAGCAAAGCATGGAAGAAAGAATGGGAAGAAAAAGTTCCCTACTTTTAACTTAACCAATAAGAAGAGCACTAAGTAACTTCTAAAGAGGAGACTGGCTGTTGTTGTCTCAGTGACAAATACATTTGTTTAAAGAAATTCACTGATGATCTTATTAACTTATTACAATTCCCAAGACATGAATTTTTTTGAGGAAAAAAATAATAATAAACACTGAGGAAATTTAAACAAAAAAAAAGGTAATTTTAACATCAAACTACCCTAGCAGACACAGCAGTTGAATGTGAGATTGGATAGGTGAGGTAAGTCACAGTCAATGGCACTTTGACTTAAATCATCCACCTATTTTTTAAACCATGCTGCTTCACCTTCATTGGATTAGGCAAGAGAGTCATTTCTCAGAAATGAGTCAGCTTAATCACCTCTCCAGAAACATCTCTTTTTTTGCAATAAAAGAAAAGCCTAGCCTAAAAAATAAATTTAGGTATCTATTTGTCTGAAAAAGCCCAAATAGATCAGGAGGTCCAGGTAACACTTCTCTATGTCCTAATCGTAATAAAATGCAAACGTCCGAAGGATTATGAAAATTTATAGTTGCTTGCTACAATAACAACATTGTGTGTTTTCATACAAATCTAAGCTAGTTGCTGTGATCCAGAAATTAGTTTGCAAGAGATACAAATTTGCTTGAAATAGAAGTTGAGACATGTTCTTCCACAGCAATCAAAAGTGAGTCATTCTTACAAATAAATAATTTTTATCGACATTATTAATATTCTTTCCACAAATCATGTAGGCAGAAGAGCATAAAAACATCGCACATAAAAATACTTCTAAGTATGTATTTTGAAGCAAAACACAAAAATACAAGTAAGTCATAGTACTAGCCCTATTTGCCTTCGGTTTTTCTCAATTCTATCATAAGAAACTTAACATCCAGCAGTTCAATCCAAACTTATCTTAAGATCTGTTCTTCTCTATTTCCTTGCCTGCCCTTTGTAGTGTCCCTTCAGCCAACCTATTACCTCTTTTGGGATGCTCACTCAAAAGGAGAACAATTTTATGTAGTACAGAAGAGGAAGACTTCGCTGCAGGAGTAACTACATTTACTAGCAGTACAAGAAACATCCCTTTCCTATTAACAGACTTGCTTTCAAAGTTAGTAACATACCCACAAACAATTAGTACCCTAAACTCTAAGTTAACTTTTATATTCCTTTGCCAAACTATGAAAAAACATTACCTCACTTGTCCTGAAAACTATACGATAGTTATACTGAGATCCTTCTTTCTCCTTGGCATCTTCAACCTTCTCCCTCCGGATACTGACTGCTACAGGTCCGAGATTTTCATCTGTTCCAAAGTAGTTCTGATGCTCTTTTGCACAAGAGTGAATGAAGAGAGAAGTGAATAATAAATATAGTCTTCCTAGAAAATGTTCATCAAATCTCATTAAAAACTTATGCAGGTAGAAAAAAAAAATATTTAATTTGGCCATGAGACCTGTAAATACACTAGCTTGTGATCTTCTGAACTTCACATTAAGTACATAAGTAACAAAATGCTATTTTTGATGAGCAGAATTACGAGTCATACCACATAACTCAAATTACCGCAACTGCTGCTAATATGAAATAATAATTTTTCTTGCATTTTGGGGGATAATATGAGATTAATTATTTCGCCTGATGCTGTAAGAAACTACTTCAGAGAAACTTTATCTACATAAAGTCTTCAACAAAAGCTAACAGTTTTCAAATAACAGAGGCACTATGTAAATTCCTTTACTTCTTTCAATTTATTCTCATTTAAGGCTTTACATTTAAAATGGTAACACAGTTTTAACAAGCAAAAACTGAGGCTGATAACTCTTCAGTCTTTGATGAATAGTTAAGTGAACTCTTGAGCCAATTGGTCCAGTCTGGGAGACAGAAGAGGATGATCAAGTTAAGAGACCATTCAAGCAGCCTAGACACACTCAAGTCTGTGGGACCAAACAGGGTATATGTTGAAGAACCAGTCAGTGTCACTGTAAGGCTACTCTATCATCGCTGAAAGATAATAGAGTGCAGTTATACCCACCTTTAAAAAGGGTTTAGTATTTTTAAAAATTATCTAGATGATAGAATAGAACACATTCCTATCATCATCAGTCCAGGTACAACCAAGTTCAGGGAGAACAGTTCACATATTGGAGGTTAGGGTTGTAGTTGGGTTCCACAGATGAAGGGGAATAACTAGCAGGCATTTAACAAATGAATAATATAAGCATAGGGTAGCTACTGATATGCATAAATCTTGCAGTATTTTACAGAAGTGGGCAAAGGAAGGTAACACATCCACACAGATAGAATCCTACAAGAGACCCTTGTAAGGTATCTATGCTTCAGTGCCCACTCTCCCTTTCCCCTAGAGTCTGCTGCCGCAGATGGGACACATGAGCTGCATGTGAAACAACTACTAAACCACTTAAGTTTTCAACCTGTTGAAACAAACTCTCCTTTTGTCTGAAAAAAATGGACCTACAAAAAATCTAGAGCAGAACAAGTTCATGCAACAGCACAGGCTGAGGATGACTGCCTCAGGACCAGCTCTGTGGAAAAGAACTGGGGACCCTGGTGAACAACAAGCTGTGCAGTAGTCAGCAGAAACCTCGGCAGAGGCAAATGCTAAGTACACTCTAGGCTATGCTAGCAACTCAGGATAAAACGTTATTCATTTTAATTTGGCACTTGTGAGGCCATATAAAGAGTAGTGTCCAGTTTCGGAGAGAGTAGAACAAGTCCAGCAGACAAGTACCACAACAATTACGGGGCTGGAGAATGTAACAGATGTGAAGAGCATGAAGGTACAGCCTGAAGAAGAACAGGTTAAGGGAGGAAATAACTGCAGAATCCCACTAGGTGATGAGGGGTTATAGAGAAGGGAGAGCCAGTTTCTTCTCCAAGGTACAGAGAGAAAGGGCAAGGTGCAGTGCCTTCATTCAGGGGAATCAAATGGGATGCTAGGAAAACTTGTGAAATCACCATCACTAGAGATGGTCAAAAGCTCAAGGGACACCTAAATAGCCAAAGGTTCTGAGGAACCCATTAAGAGCCTCCTTTTAAGGGCAACTTTGAATAGGGACTTACACCTCTAGAAGAGTCTTCCAATGCAATTCATGCTATAATTCCATATCTGAAATAGCAATGAAGTAACAGACTAATTTCTTTTTTTTTAAGATTGCCTGAATTAAAAAACACTTTGATATTATTTTTTAAATAATGTATTACTAGAAATGTGCAAGGAAATTTTAGCGAAATGTCATTCCCTAAGAAGCCATCCATACTCTCAGAAGAGATACAAAAAGATAAAATTGTCCAATCAATTTTAAATTGCTACCAGTAGCCTTTCAAAAATCTATCTACAAAGTAGGCTGGTGGTTACAACCCATCCCCCAACAGCAAGAAAATAAGCAGCAGCACATTACAACTAGCGTTTTATTTTTGGAAGGAACATGTGGGATCAAAGGGGCACAGGCATTCTATTCTATTATTTGCTCATGCTCGCCAACTACATTCCTTACCCAACCTGAACATTCTACTGGCATAGACAAATTACATCTCAAGGATTTCTCAATATTAAATTAAAACTTTGAGTCTTAATCGGTAAATTTATCACATGGAACAGGACTTTAAAGACCAGAGAGAGAGATTCAGAAGCCAAACACTTTCAACAACATAAAAACTCCCCACAGTTGCATTTTCAGGCTTTGACAAAAGGTAAACCTCTCAGTTCTGTAGCTTTTCATTTTGACATTAATGTAGAAAAGGGTATTACACAGTTACTAGATTTCTTGGCTGCAGTATTATTGAGCAGAAAAAATGCAAGCTTGGCACATATCTGCTTATTTCTTGTACAGTATGAAAATCAAAAATGAAGACATTAAAAATAAAGAGATAAAACTTTTTCAATAATGGGAATTAAAGAAGCTGAAGTAAATTAAAGAATGGCAAGGCTACCAGTATTCTGGGATTTGGGGAAAACATTTTTAATTCAAGGCGCATTTTTTTTTAATCTCATAAAGTACAAACCCATTAAGCTCATTTAAATGTATTTATGTTGATTTAAAAGTATCAGCTGGAGAGAAGAAAATATGTGCTGTTCTCTCGCTGTTTAAAGAGAAATGGTAAAACATTCCTAATCTTTTACTTTTTTTTCATTTTGAGAAATAATTGTCAACTTTTCTTTTTATATAGAAGTCTTACTTGTACATAACTGAGTTAATGTCAAAAGCTTGCTAAGCCTGTACATTTCTTCTAGAATATTTTTTCTGTTTAATATCAGTGAATAGATACACTAACTTACTAAGAAATGATTGCAAGCATACCTCAAATAAAAAGCATGGCAGTAACCATCAAGTCTCAAGGTATTAAGAGGATAATTTCACAAGGGGAAAATAACAACTCAATGATAATAAAAGCATATTTAAATTATCCTTTTTAAAAATCAACATAACTTTTTTCCCCTTCTCAATTCCCTTTTATGCCACAAAAATATAGTTCACTAAAGGACATCATTAATAAATCAAAACCATGAGATAAAATATTCTAGCTTTTACAAACCTTAACTGAAAACTGAGAAGGCATTTTCCATAAATGTTAATATATCTTATATCAGTTGTGTTGGATTTTATTTTAACAATAGTTACAAAGCTTATACATATGCACTATAAAAGTACAGCTCATTTCAGAAGACACTGAATTCCAAATCTCTCATTTCTTGAAAGGAAACAGAATAATTAGTGCTACACTTGTCAGGGTGTTTCTTCCATGCATCTTAAAACAGAAAAAAAACTTGCACACTGATAAGTGCCAATTATAAAACAGTGACCTACATCAAATATTCAGAAAGTTATTTCTTTTTATGTAGATATTTGTTAAAGGCAAAGAAAATTGGAGGTATATCATATGTCTCTACATAATAAAGTGAATTCTATTAGCTAAATTTGTATTTCATCCTTCTACAATTATTTTGCTAAATTCAACTGTGCTATTAAATCTACGATTCAATGAACAATCAGCTAGGAGTGCTTGCAGTCATGGAAGAGCATCAAGGAACTTGATATGCATATAAATATCACTTTTTCTCATATGGGAGACCTGCACAGCAGCAATGCATTTTTGTGCCCAAGGCAAAACGCCTGTTTAATTTCCTCTATCCACAATAAACTTTGCTTAGGTGTGAACTGTGTTCAGCTGGCAGTAATCTGGACATTCCTTACATGCTTGCTCCTTTGAGACAGATATTGAACATTAACATGTTGCATCAACATGTTTGCCCTGACTTGCTATCTGTCTCAGAAGAGCCATCTGATACTCTTCTGCAGATTCTCTTACAGCTCTTCAGAAAGATAATGTAGAACAGGACGTGGCTTATATAATCATTGTAAAGGTGAGATGGTAACAATTTATTACTGGATATTAAATGCATCACATCATATTTAATTTTGAAGACCTTTAACTACAAAACATGTAGTAACAAAAACTATAACAAATCAAGTTTCCTATTATTCTCTGATGTGGGACAGAAGTCTCAGATTATAATTCTTAAGTCTTTAATACTATATTAATATAAATATACTTTACTTTTAGTCAAGACATGATATCTATATATACTACCAGAGGTTAATTCTCATCGATTTTCCATGAAGGTCATTAGGCTTGTTTATAGTAAAGTGGTTTTGAGTACTTTTTTTTTTTTCTTAATCTGACACAATTTTTCCTCACAAAAAATGTTCAGCCCTTCAGAATCTGTAACATGTTCATGATACATGCATTTCACAGACAAGTCCTCTCTTGTTTGGCTCAAGTCTTGTCTTCTCCCCGCCTTGTTCACTGACAATCTTCCTTTCATTTCTGTCTGTGACAAACCTTTCTTCTCTCTGCCCCTCAAGAAATATGCCACCCTTTTGTAACAGGTTTCCCTTCATTCTCTTCCACTCTGACTCACTCAACATTGTTTGGCATCTTTTACAATCTGCCTAGCTTAAAAGCCATTTTTAATATCTGCACTTACTGTCCATTCCTTGCTTTGTTCTGTGTCTTTTTCTTCCTCTTACCTAACAGATCGAGATTCTTTTCTTCCTTGCCTTTTAAATACAATGTTTTTTACAGCCAATGTATTCTAGGTGACTAACATATTGTGAAAACTGTACTGGATCCTCTTTCAAGTTCCTTGTAAAGGGTTACGGGAGGAAGAAGTACAGTACAGTGCTTATTTCCTGCTGTCCAAACATAGCGAGAGAGCAGAGGAAGCATGATTTCAGGAAGACTTGGGCAATAACAGAGAGTCTTTTAGGGACAGAGGCAGATTTTATTTTTTTTTTCCTAACAGTAAAACGACTGTATTGTAATTCATAACACAGAAAGGGCAGAGATGGGTATTTTGAGGTTCTACCCACAAAGGCAGATTTCACACACATTGCACAACGCAGAACTGCATACAGACAACCAAATTAGATCACAAAGTGGGAACAGTTCATCTGAGCAATGATTCGATTACTCTGCTGAGAAAAGTAGCCTGGCAGTAAAAGGCTAGGAGAAAGACATAAAACACCTTCTAAGCTGAAAAAACTAAGTATCATCACAAGCTGTCTGTTTTGGAGCATGTATGTGTGCATGCAGTATGAAAGACCCAGAGAGACACTTAAAGGCCACAAATTCTAGGAGAGGGGAATCAGACGTCTCAATAATAAAATCTACTCTTTTGGAACCACCTTTTAGGAAACACTGATTTCCACTCTGGGTACGGTATTTCTAACGTGTTTGCTGGATCTAAATGCCTGCATTCCTTCTGTCCACCAAGAAAGTTTCCTTCAGAGATGCTTGTTCATGTGCTAATTTAAATGACCCCACACTTAGTGAATGTTCAAGTAATGCAAAACTTTATACATAACATATTGGCTGTTGAATATCCCTCTGGGAGAGCAAAAATAACAGACTTAATTTTAGTAATGACTTTCAGGGTCCCTTGTAATACTTAGGTCTCTATATAGAGAAGGAAGAAAAAAAATCATCTTTACTAAGCAAGTTATATCTAACATATAAATACCACAGAACAGTTGCATTAGAAAAAATTACCTTTTCCATAGAAGAACTTGCGATAATAATATGCTCCAAGATCAATGTGTTCTATGATGTAACGTTTCACTTTCTCTCTGTGAATGGACTGGTTTTCTCTTGGTACTTCCAGTACGGAAACACCAGCATTTGTGCAATGGGAACTCAGAGAGGACTCAAATGAACAACTTTCACCTGAAGAAAAAGATGCCGAATTTGCCCTAGAAAGTGCAATCCGTCTATCTCCTTCCCCACCAGTTTCATTCCTGAAGTAAGGGCAACTCAATACTAAATCATTGCTTTTCCCATCACCTTCATCAGCATCTAAGTTCTCTTTTGAATTGAGGTCCTCTTTGCTTCCCAAAGGAGATTCACAGTTTCCCGTCTGGCCTGCTGGCATCTGAGTCTGTGATGCAGCTGAAGCCCCAGTGGTTATATTTTTCCGTTTTCCTACATTTACTCTGGTAGCCATTGCTTCGTTTATGTTAAACAAAACACTCTGAACATCATAATGTGCAAAACATTTCTGACAGTTCCAAGAACGAGCATTCCTGTCAAGTCTATCATCCAAATCAGATGAAAACTTAAATGCTTCATGCTCACTTTTAACTGTTCGCAATTTTCTAAATAGTGATGTTTCTACTGCTTCTGATTTTAGTCTCCTCTTGAAAGATTTCTCCCTATCTCGACCAAGAAGTAGGGCACTATCCATGTAATCCAAGCCAGAAATTCTGACAAATTCTCCTCTGGAGATCTGTGCAGCAGCATGTAGACTTGGAGAAACCATAGGATCACAGTGGAAAAAATCAGAAAATCCAAACGGAGCAAGGCTTTTATGTTCAAAATTTTCCACTCGATATCCTCTTAGCATTGCAAAAAAATTTTCTCCAGACAAGCCTTGCCTATCAATTGAAGAGGTACTGCCATATTCTCTATGAAGAGCTGCTCCAGTATTTGGGTTAACAGCATTCTGGTCTAACACATCCTCGGCATCGATATCGCTTATTGTCACATCACTGTTGCTTCTTTGCCTTATGGGATGAAGTCCCCTTTGAGGGGAATGAACAAAAAGATCTCCAATCGAATATTTTCCCTCTGTAAATTCCAATTCTAGCTCTTCTCGCTGTCCATCACTTTGGTCATTTTGTCCATTTGGAAGTACTGAGCCAACACTTTCATAACTGGCTGGAGGTCTGTTTTCCCAAGCAGCTTTACTCAGCTCTTTAGAGCAGTCCTTTTTAGGAGGCCACTCAGACACCCTTGCTCGAACACCCATTTTAGGCACAGCTGGTGTACCATTTGCTTGATTATTTTCAGGTTTACTAGATGCATTTGAAGAAACAGGAGGACCCATGCTACCGTTCAAAGCTTTAAGTTTTCTAGCAAAATAATCATCAGATTGCATGCTTCTTGAAGACTCCCTGAACTTTGAAGTTCTGCTAACTTTGTGCTTATCTTCTTGCAAAGACCTTTGATCACTCATGTCCAGTCAATGGGAGGGGAACTGCTAGTACTGCATAAGTTTACTGTTACTTTTATTATTACATTGTCTTTTGTGAACCAATAAACTGCAGTATAAAAATACAGTTACAGTCTTCCCAGAAGTACAAGCAGAAACCTCAGTGTATCATTTTTGTACAACTTCTGTCAGGAGAGCAATCTTAAAAACAATTCCTTCAGTTCAGATGCATTCGGTTCAGTATTACTCCAAACTTCTTTTATCTGTTCATAAAAAAGGGGAAAAAGACAGATAAAGTGTATTAAAATGTTTACAGTCTATAAAAACAGCTTCCAATGTGGCTTGTATATACGCAACACCCCATGAAACTGGAGCTATTGAGACTTGCTTTGTACAGGTTTCTATACTCTGCAACCACTCAAGTTTCCCATATGATGCCTACAGGAAGCAAGTGGTTTAAACCTGCATCCCTCTCATGGGCCAACCAGTACATGCACAATGAATAGCAGACCAGGTTCTGCCAAGCAGAATAGCTACATGCAGTTCTCTCTGCATTTCTCTCAGTGCTGACAGCAGTTTAGTTCTCTGCCTAATCACCAGGGTTACTTACGCAACATGAAAGAACATAGCCATCTCTAAGATACCTTTTTCAAGTTTGCTTGAAACCAGCTAATACACACAGGATTTACATTTTCTACCAGTCTTGCCCCAGTAAGTAAAAGATACGAAACAGCTAGGATCTTAAGACAAAAGTGTTTTGTCCCACTTAAAAGAACACTTTAAATATAAGTAATTTGTCCACTATGATTGATTCCATAAATAAATATATTTTGCTTTTTTTCACTCTCCCCCAAAGAGAGATTGACTTACATTCCTTTATTTGGTGCGTAAACTATTATTTAGCTGTGTAAAATAGTTACAGTTGTTTGTTACTTTATATTTCTGTTACCTTATATTACTGTTACTTCCACAAAGAATGCTGTCAATATGACCATAAGTACCCTTCTCTTCAGACCTGTATGGTCCTCTTGGTCAAGTTCTTCACTTCTTGTCTCATCCTAGCATTTCAGAAAGGAATCACTGACCGATATGGTCAGAAAAGAAAAGCTGGATGACTACCCTGCTGTTGTGCTCCTGCCAACCATTCCCACTAAGGCTGCTGGATTTATGCAAATAACTTAAGTTCCTTCCACATAGCTACAAAGACTTCCTTCTGAGCTCAATACAGCAGCTGGTTTGTTAGCCACAGTTACAGTTCTTTAACATGGAATGATTCCAAGTTTCCTGGGGATCTGGATACATGCCCACAAATGTTCCTGTGCCAGTTGCAGAGCAATGAATAAGAACTGTACTATTGGACTATCCTGTCAAAAGGAGGCTGTTTGGTAATGCTGCCTCATGTCAGCCTTGATAGATAGAAATGAATTATTTAAGAAGTCTTTCTGTGATCATTTTTGTTGATCAAGACTTTGGAAATCTGCCCCTATTATTATGTAATGTTATCATCCTAAAAAGAATGCATAATGTGGATGAAAGCATTAATCTCTACTATTTATCAAGATGACAATTCTATAAGCCGTGACTCTCAAGTTCTACTAATCTTAAAAAATGGGAAGTGCAATTTGATAAAATAGGAGTATAGGCAGGAATAATATGCAAAAAGCTGAAGATCAGGCATTTAATTTGCATTCAATTGATTCTACGCAGCAATTTCTGTGCGCTCACAACCTGGTTAGTTTCCACCTTAGTGGAAACACATAGTAGGGCAGCAGTCTTAAGTATTTCGGCAGTACAGTAAAGCAGCAATTACACAATGGCTACTTTAAGGGAATACAAAGTTTGCAATAAAATTCTGCCTTTAGTCCCATACTTTAAAGTGCAATGAAAAGAAAATCATACAAAAATGTTTTTTAATGCAATATCAAACATTTCCATTCTCTTATTTCTAAAAACAGGCTACATAAGTAAATCTTTTTTTACATATTTTCAATATACATATTAACAGTATTTAATTCTTAATTCCTCAGTCAGAACTACCCAGTTTCCAGAAGCAAAATGATAGCAACGCCTGGTTCCAAACCATGCTACTTATTTGTGAGTCCAATCTGCAAAATTCTGGTCACAATGAACTGTGATATCATATCATGTGACAGTTGATTATGATGTCATGGGAGAGAATTATTACTGCAGATAGGGGTATGAAAGAAGAAAATCAGCTCTTCATGCAGTTGTTTTCATGCAAATGTCTTTAGAAAACCATGACATTTAAGCATGATTGTCTTTAAATAGAATATTTCTTTCAAAGTTTTCCATGAAGCACAGCGAATATTGAAGGATAACACTAACTATAATTGAGCCACTTATTCACATTGCAGCTGTGGAAAATGGATTGGAAATAATACAAAGAACAAATTATGAGCACAGCTCATGAAAATAAATTGTTCAAATAATTATACATCAAATTTACAATTAAAGCTATAACTACTACAGTATAAATGGTTACTTCTCATCTACATGTTTTAGATATTTGATTAATATATAGGCAGGAGGAGGATAAGAAGCCCCTCATTTAACAAATGGGGATAAAAAAGAGCTTCTATGTAGTGAAATTTATTGTACACTTATTCGGTTGTGCTGTATTTCCTCACATTTACAGTTTTAGCCCACGAGAAGAATGCTAGAGTAGAAATTGAAAAGAACCCTTTGTTGAAATTACATAATTACAGAAATGTATCTACACAACAATCTACAAAAATACATACCCACAACTTAGCTGATTTAGGGGTTGGGGGGAAGGAGCTATAATGAAGAATGACAAGAGCTTACACGCTTTTTATTAGAACAGTGGAACTGCAGTAGTTTGGGACTGGTGCAAGACTTGGGGTAAGAAAAACATAAATTAAAAGTCATACTCCTTGTTCTTCAAATATAGGTCCCTCCAACAAAGAAAACAGCAGATATATGTGAATACTGAGACAGAAGTAATATGTAATTTTGAAGCAATGGATCTTTAGAACAGAATTTGAACTTCACAGCTGTTTGGTATGGTTCAATGAAGTGCTTTGTTTTTAAGGCTAAAGAGACCTCCAATTATAACCGCTCTCCTTCAGCGACAGGTTGGGGAAAATCTCATCATTATCCACAGGAATAATTGCATCAGGTTTAACAGTAAAACACAGACGCATCAAAAATCCTAGGGTTGCATTTGTCTTACAGTCAAGATGCCCCATCATTGCTATCTATAACTACCTGAAAGGAGGTTGTAGAGGAGGGTGATGGCCTCTTCTCCCAAGTGACAGGGGACAGGACAAGAGGGAATGGCCTCAAGCTCCATCAGGGGAGATTTAGGCTGGACATTAGCAAAAAAAATTTCACAGAAACGGTCACTGGACACTGGAACAGGCTGCCCAGGGAGGTGGTTGATTCACCTTCCCTCGAGGTGTTTAAGGCATGGGTGAACAAGTTGCTAAGGGGCATGGTGTAGTGTTTGGTAGGAATGGTTGAAGTCAATGATCTGGTGGGTCTCTTCCAACCTGGTTATTCTATGATTCTATGATTCTATTATCTGTCATCTTGGATTTTCCAGAGAAAATACATTATTAAATCACACCTTCCAGTTACTGCACTCTATTATTAGCTGTTTGGTTGGGGTTTTTTAAAATACACTAGTGACATTTATAACAAAAATATCTAAAAAAGCAGTTATAAAATATATGTTTTCTTTGGTGTAGCTCATTATACCAAAAAAAAACCTATCACAAAGTTCCAGCAGCTTCTCTTTATCGTATCCTTCTGTAACTTTCCCTGAGTATTTTCTCTTACACATTGTACTCAATCCCTGCCACTTCATTAAAAATCACTGTTCAAGTTTTACCTCAAGCAACCTGGGTTAACCCTCAATTAGTATTAATGTTTTATATAAAGCTATTTTTAACTATAGTACTACTGTTACCAATTTTAAAATTTCTGCTAGAAATCACATTCTGTTACTGAAAAATAAGTTTAGAGAAATTTGTAACTAGAGCATTTTAGCACTGTCTTTTCTAGGTATATGAATATCAATATTTTATTGTTCCATTAGCACAAGTTTTGACCCTAAGATACATAAAGTCTAATTTGATTTCCAGAAAAAACAGGATATCTTATTCTTACAATTTTATTATAAGAAGTCCAGCTATGCAGCCTATGCAGAGTTTAACTGTGAAATTGAAGTTGTGCCTTGTTCAGCTTGAACCATGCAAACTAACAGAGTGAAATCACAATTATGTTGAAATCAATAGCAAAATCGTCACTGACACACACTAAGAATCTTTCATTTGCTTTCTTTCATCTCAGTTCAGCTATTTTTAACTGAAATTCTGGAACTGAACAAAATACATTAAAGCCTAACATAATGCAATTAATAAGGTAAAAAGTTCCTAACATTAAATGCTTAGATCAAGGATTTTTTTCCAGAGAAGGAGAGAATAAACATCATCAAGCACTGATCACTTGTTATTCCATGACAAAGGATTAAAAAAAACCCCTAAAACCAACAAAGCACCAACCCTCTTAGGTTATTGTTAACCATTACCATTTTTGGTAGTCAAATTCTTTACTAATTGCAAATAGAAGCTATACACCTGTCAGTCAAGTTCTAATATCAGTGAAAATTTTAAATAGATAGAATCCAAATGCCTTTCTTTTCTTTCATTCCTTCAATTCATTAATCTAGGTATCAAGGGCAGAATAATAAAAAAGAACCCTACTTACTAGGCTCTAAATCTCTTTTGTACAGGAAGACTAAAGTGAAATACAGAACAACTCTTCAAGACAGAAAGAATTATGGCAGAATGAATAAAGTCAGGAAATCTCTGAGTCAGAGAATTTGGATGTGCTTATCTCTGTGCCTACATCATTTAATAGTAATTACAATTTCCTTGTAAATATATTTATCCTTGAAATACTGATGCAACGGAACTACCATTCCAGTTTCACCTTTGAGAATGAAGTCTTCAACAAATGATATAGATATGCCATACACAAGATGACATAAAGAAATATCAGCCAGAAGGCGAGGACCACCAGCACATCACCGCACAGAAAGTGGGGGAGAATGCACCTCAGAGCAGTAAAGGCACTCTGGTGCAAGCTACTCCAGTTACCAGGCAACTGGGAACAAACACTATTGCCTCTAAGAGAGCTGAAGGCTCTGCAGCTCAGCTGAAGTGCATTTACACCAATGCACGCAGCATGGGGAACAAGATGGAAGAACTGGAAGGTGTCATAGGGCAAGGAGGCTATGATGTTGTTGCCATCATGGAAACATGGTAGGATGCCTTATATAACTGGAGTACAGGTATGGTCTAGTACAAACTCTTCAGGAGGGATAGGAAGGGTAGGAGAGGAGGCAGAGTAGTCCTCTCTGTAAGGGAGGACTTGGACACTGTTGAGATGGATTGTGGTGATGAGGAGATTGAGTGCCTGTGGGTTAAAATCAGAGGAGCCTATAAGAAGGTAGTTTTTGTGCTGGGAGTCTGCTACAGGCCACCCAGCCAAGGAGAAGCAGTTGGTGAGCTCTTCTATAAACAGCTGGGGTCAATCTCAAAATCAATGCCTCTTGTTCTTGTGGGAAACTTCAATATTCCTGATACCTGCTGGAAGTACAATAGAGCAGAAAGGAAGCAGTCTAGGAGGTTCCTGGAGTGCATGAAAGACAACTTCCTTGCACTGCTGGTGAATGAACCAACGAGGGAAGGTGGCCTCCTGGACTTGCTGTCTGTGAACAGAGAAGGCCTTGTGGGGGATGTGGCAGTAGGGGGACGCCTAGGACTAAGTGATCATGATCATGAGATGATAGGGTTTTCTGTTCTAGGTGAAGAGGGTGGTTAGC
Organism: Coccyzus lansbergi; assembly: GCA_033558105.1. Taxonomy (NCBI): domain Eukaryota; kingdom Metazoa; phylum Chordata; class Aves; order Cuculiformes; family Coccyzidae; genus Coccyzus; species Coccyzus lansbergi. The sequence goes on along the minus strand of JAUMJK010000072.1, from coordinate 916,815 downwards.
AGGACAGTAGCATTAAATTTCCAGAGGGCAGACTCTGAACTCTTTAGAAGGCTGGTTGGCAAAGTCTCTTGGGAGACAGTACTTGAGGACAAGAGAGCCCATGAAGGCTGGGAGCTTTTCAGAAAGGAGATCCTATCAGCTCGGGAGAAAGCCATCCCCCTGTTCCAGAAAAAAAGCCGGTAGGGGGAAAAAAACAGCTTGGTTGAACAGAGAGATCTTGAGTGACATAAAGAAGATGAGGAATGTTTATGGGCTCTGGAAGAGGGGACAGGCCTCTTGAGCAGACTACAGGAAGGAAGTGAGGTTGTGTAGAGAAAAAAATCAGAGGGGCTAAGGCTCAACTAGAAATCAGATTGGCTAAGTCTGTGAAAGATAACAAAAAAAATTTCTATAAATATATAAATAATAAAGGGAGAACTAGGGAGACCATACAGTACCTATTGGACACAGAAGGAACAACAGTGACAGGGGAGGAGGAGAAGGCTGAGGTACTTAATGCCTTCTTTGTCTCAGTCTTTAATTGTAAAGAAAGTTGTTCCCCCTGTGTACAAACCCCAGAACTAGAAGAGTAAAATGAGGCCCCCATGGTCCAAGAGGAGGTGGTCAGAGCCTTGCTTGCCCAACTAGACACCCACAAGTCTATGGGGCTGGATGGGATTCACCCTAGGGTAATGAGCGAGCTGGCAGATGTGCTGGTCAAACCCCTTTCCATCATCTTCCAACAGTCCTGTAAGACTGCAGAAGTTCTACTGGACTGGAGGCTGGCTGATGTTGTGCCCATCTACAAGAAGGGTCGCAGGGAGGATCCAGGGAACTACAGGCCAGTCAGTCTGACCTCAGTGCCAGGGAAAGCCATCTTAAGTGCTACCATGAAGCACATGCAAGAGAACCGGGTGATCAGGCCCAGTCAACATGGGTTCACAAAAGGCAGGTCTTGCCAAACTAACCTGTTCGCCTTCTATGACCAAGTGACTCGGCTGCTGGATGAGGGAAAGGCTGTGGACGTGGTCTTCCTGGACTTCAGTAAAGCCTTTGACACAGTTTCTCACAGCATTCTGCTATGGAAACTGTCAGCCTCTGGCCTGGACAGGCACACACTCTCCTGGGTGGAAAACTGGTTGGATGGCCGGGCCCAGAGAGTGGTATAAAATGGTGTTAAATCCAGCTGGAGGCCAGTGACAAGTGGTGTTCCCCAGGGCTCAGTGCTGGGTCCATCCCTGTTCAATGTCTTTATCAACGACCTGGGTAAAGGCATCGAGTATACCCTTAGCAAGTTTGCAGACACTAAGCTGGGTGGAAGTGTGGATCTGCTGGAGGGTAGGGAGGCTCTGCAAAATGATCTGAACAGACTGGACCGCTGGGCTGAGTCCAATGGCATGAGGCTTAACAAGGCCAAATGCCGGGTCCTGCACTTGGGGAACAACAACCCTATGTGGAGCTACAGACTGGGAGAAGTCTGTCTAGAAAGCTGCCTGGAGGAGAAGGACCTGGGGGTGTTGGTTGACAGCCGACTGAACATGAGCCAGCAGTGTGCCCAGGTGGCCAAGAAGGCCAATGGCATCCTGGCTTGTATCAGAAACAGTGTGACCAGCAGGTCCAGGGAGGTTATTCTCCTTCTGTACTCAGAACTGGTGAGACCGTTCCTGGAATCCTGTGTTAAGTTCTGGGCCCCTCACCACAAGAAGAATGTTGAGGCTCTGGAGCGAGTCCAGAGAAGAGCAACAAAGCTGGTGAAGGGGCTGGAGAACAGGCCCTGTGAGAAACGGCTGAGAGAGCTGGGGTTGTTTAGCTTGGAGAAGAGAAGGCTGAGAGGAGACCTCATTGCTCTCTATAACTACCTGAAAGGAGGTTGTAGAGAAGAGGGAGCTGGGCTCTTCTCCCAAGTGACAGGGGACAGGACAAGAGGGAATGGCCTCAAGCTCCGTCAGGGGAGATTTAGGCTAGACATCAGGAGGAAGTTTTTCACAGAAAGGGTCACTGGGCATTGGAACAGGCTGCTTAGGGAGGTTGTTGATTCACCTTCCCTGGAGGTGTTTAAGGCACGGGTAGAAGAGGTCCTGAGGGACATGCTTTAGTGTTTGATAGGAATGGTTGGACTCGATGATCCGGTGGATCTCTTCCAACCTGATGATTCTATGACAAGTAAATTTTGTATGATGCTTTATACTTTCGGTGTAGTGCAAGAGCTTACAAAGCAGAGAGCAACGAGCTGTTATTATGAAATGTGTACTTTTCTTCAGAACCTGTTCAAGTAAGGGTTTAGATCAGACAGAGCACAAATGAATCATCTCTACTCTTCCAGAATAACTTTCAGATACAACACTAAAATATTGCACTGAAGCAACTCAAAATCAACAAGAAATTAGTTTCCAATGGTGTTGTCCAACTTGCTTGAGAACCACCGAATATTCAGTAAAAACATTACTCTCTACAGGCTCAGCAATTGTCATGCGTCCACCAATTCTTGAGTTGTCCCTTCCTGCTTGAAGGCATGCATCCCAATTTAAATTTTATAATCCCCAAGGCAGGGACTCTGTCCTGTCCCAACAGGATCCTCATATGATGACCCCACTGTGCAGAATGCTAAATACTATGACGATCAGTTGGTAAACAAGTGTACCAAGTTGCTTTCAGAGGCAAAGCTTAAAAAGATAAAGACAGGACTCGTGCACCACGTTCACATCATTCGAACACAAGGAAAAAGACTACCATGTATGGATTCCTAGCAATCATTTCCATAATCCAAAGGGGAAGTCAGAAATTGCTGAATAGCCTGTCACACAAGCTTTTGAAAACCAATTGTATGTATTGGAATAACACTCAGAAATTCATCATCTGTAAACCAAAGAGGAGAATATTACAAAGGGAGGAGGGTATTTACCTTATGTATTGACAAAGGAATACACTATACATTTCATTTCATTTTACCTTCAAGTTATTAAAAAAAAATAAAAAATACTAAGAATGCTAAAAGTTTTTATGTAGCAAATGCAAAATACAGGCAGAAAAGGACAACTCAGCTATTTAAAAGAAACAATAGAAGTATATTACATTATTTAAAACAATGGAAAAAACACTTCCACCTACTCCCACATCAGAAATTGTCATTTTTGTTCTAATTCTACCTCTATGCACAAAATGGTTATTAGAATTCCAAAGGAAAAGCACTCTGCCATGTTCACTTTGGAGAGGTCAGACTACTTAAATTGTCCTAAGCATGCACTTGGATTCTATGGTATGTGCTCAAACCCATGCATTGCACATCCCCACAGATCATCAAATTCCTCCAAACAGTGAAACACTCATCAGTAGAATGCTACTTCCACCAGAAATACTTTCTTCAACACATCACAAGACATATTGTATATAACTTTTAAAGGCATCTTTTTTTTTTTTTTTTTTTGAAGTAGAAAGAGCCTCCTTGAAAGACACATCCAGTACATGCACTGGTAGAAAACACAACAAAAGATGGTACATGTTCTGTAATCACAGGAACATAACAGCTTGAGTCTGAGAAATAAATTACCAGTTTGATTCCACAAATTTTCTGGTTTGACAAATTATCATCCATAAGACTGTTAGTGTCCAAAAGAAACAGACGTTCCAGGGTGCTTTCAATGGTGTATATATATAAACAGCCTCCATGTACTTTCAACAGACATTGCTGGTTCAAATGAATTAGATTTTTGCATTTACGGTTATATGTACAGGAACACATTTTATAGATAATCTTTCAAAGGTCCATCAGCTGTATAGAAGTTCACATAGCACAGAACACGTGCATATGACATTAATATATTGTGTCTACAAAGATACTAATCTATTACACACAATACTTTATACTACTCTCTGTTGCAGTATTTGAGAGAAAACTACAAGGATTTAAATTAGACTAGAGAAACCTTATTAAATATAGATTTTGTTTAGAATTCTCCTCATATTTTGCTCCAATAAAGTAAGTATCAAAGACAACAGTCATGGTCTTTGCTCAAGAGCTTGCAGGGCTCATTGACAAGGCTTTAAACTACATGTGAAGAGGGAGAAGGATAGTACTAGGCTTCCCCGTGACAAGCTGTGGGAGGACATGCTACACAGCTGGAGGGACAGAGTGCCAGTGTGGACACTCCACCTCTTGCCCCAGGGCATGCTGGTGATGCTACAACACAGATTAGATCTTGTGAAGATGGGCTGGGGGCTCCTGAGGTAGTAGGAAACAGCAAGGAAATTCCCACAGAACACCTTAAGGGAAATAGGAGGTGTTCCACTAAGAAGGTGATGTGACCAGCAGCCCAGCTGAAGTACCTCTATACAAACACATGCAGCTTGGGCAACAAACAGGAGGAGTTAGAAGCTACCATACTGCTAGAAAGCTATGTAATTACTGTTCCTGAACCTTCGGGGGACAAATCCCATGACTGGAATGTGGCTATCAATAGCTACAGGCTGTTCAGAAGAGATGGTAGGCATCACCCTCTATGTAAGAAAACAGATAGAGTGTGAAGAGCTGTCTTTGAAGAATAGCAACAAACAGGTTGAGAGCTTGCAGGTCAGAATAAAAGACCAAGGTAACAAAAGTGTGGCTTGTGCCTGGTGTGTACTATACGCCACCTGATCAAGCAGAATCTACCGCTGAAGCCTTCTTCCTCCAGCTACAGAAGGCTTCATGCTTGCAAGCTCTCATCCTACTGGGGGACTTCCAACACTCCAACATATGCTGAAAAAGTACCACAGTAAGCTGTAGGTGATCCAGGAGACTTCTAGAGCATACACACAGAAGATAAATTTCTTAATCCAACTAATAGAGACTCCTACCCAAGGGATGCAACATTGGACCTGATGATCACCAACACAATTGAGGTCATAAGTGACATTAGGTTCGGAGGCAGCCTGGGCTGCAGTGATCACATATTGGTGGAGTTCAAGGTCCTGAGGGATATGGGACAAGTGAGGAGTGTAGTCAGGACCCTAAATTTCAGGAAAGCAAACTTCCAGTTTTTCAAGAAGTTAGTCAGCAGGATCACCGGAGATATGGGCCTCAGGGACAATGGAACAGAATGGAGATCACAAATATTTAAGGATGTTTTCCATAAAGTGCAAGAGCACTCAGATACCAACCACTCTAGGGGAGGATCAGGTTCATGACAACTTGACGAACCTGAATATATCTAAGTCTATGGGATCTGATAAGATGCATCCTAGAGTCTTGAAGGCTGATGCGGTGGCCAAGCCACTCTCCATGGTATTTGAAAAGTCATGGCTGCCAGAAGTCGTCCCTGGTGACTGGAAGAAGGGTAATGCTGCATCCATTTTTAAAAACTGTAGAAAAGATGACCTTGGGAAGTACCAGCCTGTCAGCCTCCCCTCTGTGCCTAGGAAGATCATGGAACAAACAAGATCATGTAACAAATCCTCTAATAAGCTATGCTGAAGTATATGGAGGACCAGGACATGATTAGAGGCAGCCAGCATGGCTTCACCAAGGCCAAGTCCTGCCTGACCAACCTAGCAGCTTTCTATGATTGGGTAACCACAGCAGCGGACATGGGAAAACCAATGGATGTGATCTATGTGGGCTTCTGTAAAAACCTTTGACAAAGTCCCCCACGCCCTTTTCTCTAAATCTGGAGAGATATGGATTTGATGGGTATACTGTTCAGTGGATTAAGAATCAGTTGGATAGTCATATTCATATTAAGTAGCTTGATAGCCAGATGGAGATCTGTGACAATTGGTGTCCCTCAGGGATCCATATTGGGACCAGTGCTATTTTAAAACCTTCATCAATTATATAGATGGCAAGATCGAGTGCACCTTCAGCAAGTTTGCAGATGACACCAAGCTGAGTGGAGCAGTTGTCATACCAGAAGGAACTCATGAGGTTCAAAATGGCCAAGTGCAAGGCCTATACCTGAGTCAAAGCAATCTGTGGTTTCAATACAGGATGGGTGATGACATGATTTAGAGCACTCCTGCAGAGAAGGACTTGGGGGTGCTGATTGATGAGAAGCTTGACACAAGCCAGCAATGTGTGCTCACAGCCCAGAAGGCCAACTATATCCTGGGCTGCATCAAGAGAAGTGTGGTCAGCAGGTTGAGGGAAGAGATTCTCTACTCTGCTCTTGTGAGACCCCACCTGGAGTACTGGGTCCAGTTCTGGAATTGTCAAAATAAGGATATGTAACTGCTACAACAGGTCCAGAGGAGGGCCATGAAGATGAACAGAGGGCTGAAGCACCTCTGCTATGAGCACAGAGAGTTGAGGTTCTTCAGCCTGGAGAAGAAAAGGTTCAAGGGAGACGTTGAAACAACTGTCCAGTACCTGAAAGCAGTCTACAAGTAAGCTGTGGAGGGACTTGTTACAAGAGTATGTAGTGACAGGAATAGGGGCAATGGCTATAAAATTAAGAGGGGAAGATTTAGATTAGACATTACGAAGACATTCTTCACAAGGACAGTGGAGTGCTGGCACAGGTTTCCCAGGGAATTATGGACACCCCACTCCCTGCAAGTGTTCAGGGCCAGGTTAGATGGGGCCTTGAGCAGCCTTGGTCTAGTGGGAGGTGTCCCTGCTCATGGCAGGGGGCTCGGAACTAGATGATCTTTTTTTCTAACACCGTTCCCTCCAGGCAATGAGGAAATCAAAGCGAAGTTCAAGTTAGCTCATTTTTAGGGGGGTAAAAAAACAGTACATCACCTTCATTATTAAAGCAAAGAAGACTTTGAATAATCTCGCATCATAAAAGTACATAACGAAAAAGCCTAAAAGAACACGTTCTTCTACTAATTAATAAAGAAACACCAAGCACTCTCTATGACAACAGATGGAGTGTTGAAAACCTCAAACATTATAGTAGTGTGGAAGAGATTTGAAATATTTAATAAGAGACTACAGATTGCTTGCGAAGAGTCACGTTTTATGAAAAAGAAATAGAAATACTAGTTTTGCTTCTCTTATGTTTTCAAGAAATTGAAACAGAAAATAAACATTATCCTTTATCTTCCTTGTTTTTGTATGGAAACTGCTTTAGTTTGACCTTGGTTCTTTATTAAGCAATATGAATTGTGAGATAGCATAAACTGAAACACTACTGGATAGCTTTGAATCTTTCAGATTGACAGGGGTTCTGCAGTTTCAGGTGTTAGAAAGTAACTTCTCATTTACTTTTGCATTGCTTTAGAGCTTTAAATCTTATTTTATATCAGTGCATATCAAGATCTTAAAAAGAAGCTATTGAGAACTTTGCTTTATGAAAAAGGGTCAAAAGGCAATTTTTTTTAAAAAAAGTATTGCTTTAAAGTGACTTACTGAAATACTCAGTAATTGGATAATCAGAAATTTATCTTTAAATAGCCATCTGAACATACTAATTAGAAGTAACACTATTAGCAATTACGACAAATATAACTACAGTCCACTGCTGGTAAGCACAGGAAACAGTAATAATAAATTCACATACATCTGGTGTGGTTTGCTTTTATAAGGCAAATGTTTTTAACTTTTGCTTTTAAAATTCTGATTACATAGCACTGCATTCAATAATTCAGACACTGAATTTTATATTTGATTTATCAGCTTCTGCTCCTTGTGTAAGTAAAAATGTTCAGCTAGAAGGGTATAATTAACCAATCCAAAGTGTTCAGCGGAAGCATAGTAATGCATTGCAGGCAATATAAAAAGTCTGCCTCTGAATTTAACTACTGGTCTTGGTTTAGCACAAGGTTGCTGGTCAGCCAGTAAAGTGTATATCATTTATACATTTATACAGACTGCACATTTCTGTATTTATACCTGGTGTCAGTGTATATCTCCCTCTTTTTTTTTTTTTTTTTGCAGCATATTTGCATCACAAAAGCTATGGATTTATTTCAAAATCCAAATTTAGAAAGGAATAATCACATTTGCTAAGTTTCTGGCTCCTAGAAAGCTCATATTAGATTATAAGAGAAAACTTCACATTTGCCATATAACCGTACTCTTTCTCCTTCCTGATACACTCTCACCTATTTTATCAGTAAAACACACAAACTATTTTTCACCAAAATTCAGGACATTATCAAATAAATCCCATTTTCTTCATAACAGAGATTCAATTCTGACTGCATTCATGGCAATAAATAATAAATTGCTTACAAAAGGTCACAGCTATTCATGTCAACATCACGTATGACTAAGACAAGCATCCTTATTTAGGGCAATTCATAACGGAAGTGATGTTAAAGGATATTCTACAGAATCTGCTCAGCTAGCTTTTCTGCATTTTTAAACAAATGTACAAGAGAATAAAAACCAAACAAGGTAGAGATGAACCGAAATATCCATGTAATAAGTGAACATCGATTTCTACTGGCTTGAATAAAGCATGATCAGTAGTCTTTTGTAATGAAAAAGGACAATAAAATCAAATTAGTTAGGGACTTGCTAGCCATCAGCTGTGATTAATTATTTTTCAAGTAAAAAAAATAACAGAAAACCCACCCGAAAGATATCCAGAACTTTAATAGATACTTCTGTTTCTATGGAATTTTATAGTTCAGTATCCATTGCTCCAGTCTGAGATTCTTCCAACCAAACTGCATGGCGGTCAATTTTTTGCATGTTCAAGGTTATATTCCTCAATAAGGACACTCATACAACAGTGTGTGTATAAGGGAAACTATTTTGCATACAAATTAACAATGATTTTGGAAAAAGGGCATATGTAAATTTTAGTACCATCTTTAAAGTTAAATATAATCCCAAATTACCTCTCATCTTGTCCATTAATCTCAACACTGTTTTACAGACTTAAATTAAATTAAGTAGAGATTTTACAGACTCTAGAATATTTTTAAACTATAATATCTAGGAGGAAAAACATGTCTTTGCCCTAGACAATAAACAGCTTTCTGAAAGTGCAGACTGAATTCTAAAGTCTTGATTTTATATGAACCTATGTTAAAATAAATAGTCTAGGCAGCAATCTGAGCCAAAACAAGGATGCAAACTTGCTAAGTAATCATCTAAAGCCATGCTTATAAAAACTGAAAGGCTACGTGCACTTCAGAAGTCTTGACTATGTGAGGACTGCACTCGCAGTGAAACAAATTAAAATTAGTGCACTGCAGCAGACTGCTCTCAGAGTGGAAAAGTGGGGGACACTCAATAAAACTATGTTTTAAGGGATCATGTCATTCTGCTTAAAAGAAGTTTGCACAGCTTCAGTCTTATTTTTCCTATTAGTCTTATTCAGGAATCTGCTCATATTTTCTATTAAAAATACTAAATCTTGAGGGAGAAAACAGTGCCAAAGACTCATGGATTGCTGTTTCAGCATATATAGCAGCCTTTCGTCATATAATTAACGAGGATGTCGACATTTCAGTAGGCAGATTTCATTATGCAAGTTTATATTTACAAAACAAATAGCATACATAGGGTTTTCTTTCCATTCTAAGGAGATATTAACTTCCCATAAAAGTGTGGACTTTCATCTCCATGCCATGTTTGCTGCATACAACAGGAATTTTGTCTCTCAAAACTATATAGCTCTCATCTGTATTTATTTCAATGTTTTTCTTCTAATGAAGGAGTCTCGGTCTCATTTTTATATCACGTGTTGAAGATGCTGTGTGCTTCTCCAGTACTTCCACATACTAGGAATCCTGTATTCACCAAATCATATCTAATTTATGTAACATTTTCCTTCTCAATCCAAACTTATACCATCCTTTCAAGGAGCACAAGCCAGCATGCTAGCACCATGACCTTTGGTCTGGAATGAGAGAGTGTTCACAGAAGTTTTTCAGGCATAGCTATTCAGAAAGTAAAATGGTCATTAAGGTAAATTAAGATGCCAAAGAAATTTAGGGTGGAAAGTTAGAGATGGCAAAAGCTCACAAATGTGCCAAAAGCTCCCACACTATCTTCTTTCTGGTTTCCACCCACAACAATTGCTTTCTGCTCACTGATGCCTAACACCATCCAGGAAAATTCAGAATCAATCCAATTCAAACTAGAAGTATTTCCTTTAGAATTCTATTTCACTCTTCAGCTATTATTGTTAGAGGAATACAATAAATACTAAGCCTTTGCATTTAAACATAATAATAATTAAATACTTCAAAAACTGATTAAAGCTACTTGAAAGCATCCAATTTATTTTTGGGTTTAAACACTGAGATTACTATGTAAAAACCTCAAAGATGCATATCAAAGCCACAAAATAATTTGAACAAATGGAACATGTATGAGCAACAAAAAATACTAACACCTGTGTCAAACAAACAACTGTCCTTGATCCAAGTACTTTGTGATTGCAAGAACTCATCTTGAAGATTAAGTGGGAATGCTACATTAATTTGCCACATCTTACTGAGAAATTGTGTTTCATAAGTGGAGTAATGCATTAACTGGAATTCATTTTTTTCTTGCTAAGACACTTCAAAAGTACCTCTGTTCTTACTAATACAACTCTTCATGAAAGAAATGACAGCCTATCAACTTATTAGAATTGAAGAACTGGTTGACTCAATCAATGCAGAAATCAAAATATTTGAAACTAAGCCAAATATTCCTTGCCAACAAATGCCAGTTTCAGAGAACTAACAGAACTAGTCATGGCAAGGGGTAGCAGACCGATTTGTTAGTCATCACAGAAAATTAAAAGCAAACCTGTAGTAATATTTCTGAGGTAAAGCACTGACCCCTCCCCACTTGCCTAGCCTGACACCACCGCTACTCCCTACAGAGTCACAGATGAAAGTGTCTCTTATTTGAATGGACTCAGACTAGTCCCAACTGCACAGAAGAGGCAACCCTGTTGTACACAAGAACCACGGAAGGGAGAATTTTAGAAGGGAACAGCTCTTTAGCGCTGCATTTTCTCCAGTTAAATAATTTTCTCACAAGTCTGCAAGTTACTAACACACTTTGTTAGGCATATCTGACAATTCATCTGGAGCAATGCGTCTACTTAATTCCCTTCCAAATACTTAAGGAACCAGAATAAGTTAGTCAACCTGCTACAAAAATAATTCAGTAGATTTAATGTTGTCTTAAAGCATTTGTACAACTAACTTTCTAGTTAGACAAAAAAAATAAAAGCTGTAAGAAAAATAAGGTCATCTTAACACAACAGTTCTCTTGAAGTTTAGTGCTCAATCAATGTATAACTTGCACAAGTATTTATTGAATGTCTTTTATTTTTTAATTATTTTTCATGATCTTTCTTTTTAAAGCAGGCATCAGCAACATCATCTATAAACTTGCACTAGAAAAATGTACATTATTAAACAGAAATTGAATGATACACAACTACTTGTTCCTACACACACAGCAACTTACATTAGAATGAGATAGAATGCAATACACCACCCAAACTTCTTTGCACATTAAGAAAAAGTTGAGTCAAACTACTATAGTAGCATATTGTGCTTATGCTGAACAAGAAAGGCATTATTTCCATTGAACTCTATAGAACCCCAGTGACAGTGTGAAGTGACTGTGGAAAGAGTACACATTAGCATAAAAATTCTGAGCCTACTGGAGAATAGCAGCTTTGTGGAAAACTGCAGAACTGTAGTACAAATACAAAAAAAGTTATCCAGAGCAGCTACATAGTACAGTACAGCATATCTTAAACTGAAATACTCTGAGAGGGAAGTGAGTTTGACTTTGGTTTTTGTTGGAGCATTTTCTGTTGAGGTTTGAGTTTTTTATTTGTTTTCTTTTCTTGAGGGTTGTTGTCAGAAAAAGGTACTTTATTAATTAGAAAATGTATAGTCTGTCCAATATACAGGTTGCTCTCTAAGCAACATTTATAACTACGTATTCCTGCTGTGTTGCAATGCCACTCCGATTACAGTATGAAATAAACTTCTCATTTACCTAATACTGGGAACTGAACTAAATCTTATTGCAATGAGTTTACAAAAATGGAACCTCAATCAACACCACAGTGAAATACCAAAACTACTGAGCTACTGGCTACCCTGAAGTGAGGAGGCATCTAGAGGAAAGTATGCAGATCTCTACTTCATCCTCACCAAATCAGAAACATTTAAGTCAAAACATTCATTGAAAAAAAATTTCTTCCTAGCCATCATCAGCATGTAATAATTCTAGACAAGACAAAGGAAGTAGACTCAGAGTCTGGGCAATGGGTACATAAACAGTACTTCTTGGAAAATGTTTGCTTCCAGAAAAGGAATGAATACCACTTGACAGACCACATACATGGTCAATTGAAAGATTTTTTTCAAATATTAATCAGTACCGAAATCAGATGTCTTCTGATTCAATAACTAAGTAGATTTCACAATAATTGAAAAAGAAAGATAGCATGTGTATTACAGAAGAAATTAAGTGTGAATGATATGCCATAAAGATCCATCCACAGAATCCATACAGACACTTCTATCCCACCTTTGTAAAAGCACTTCTCTGTAAGGCAGCACAAGAACTAAAAGTGCTCAAACAAAAATAACCATCCACCCATAATCTATCATACAGATAGCCCTCACAGAAGTATGGGATGCCAGTAAGGCCTCCTTCCATGCTATGAAACAAAGTAATTTTTCAACATTCTGTAATTTAAACATAGAGAAGCATCTGTTTACACTGTGCTTATCTTTACTTCTTCTAATCAGAGAAAAAAAAAAATCGAGTATTTTAGTGAAGTCTTCACTATCCAATGTAGTTGTGCAGTGGCTGTGCTGAATGCTAAAGAGGAGTGTACTGCAGCAAAAGGACAGAGTGTCAGGGTGGTAACGCTTGAATCAAAATACTGGTAGTTGCTCTCTGCATAGTTACCGGGGCTGAAAGGAGATTGTAAGTATATTCTTGTCAAAGCTAACGCTTGGAAGTCAGCAAGAGCAATAAAGAAGAAATAATCTGTCAGTTACATAACTTCAGTTATATAACTTAACTCCAGGCATGGAGTTGGGAGAAGGAAGGAAAGAGAAATTAAATTAACTATAAACAGAACTGCTAGAGAAAATGTAATAGGATTGGGCAATTAATTTTGTCCTACAAATTGTTTTCACTAAATTCTGATTTCCTTACAAGCGTTTCTCTCTACTTTTAAGTCTATACAATATCCAAAACAAGTTGGTTTTGCTGTCCTTCTACCCATGGTCTCGGCAAGATTGGACTGCTTGATCCCTCAAGGTAGGAAGTATATGAACACATATGTCTAAAAAACATATCAGATATAAATGTATACACCAGTAAGGGTAAAGGTTTCCTACATGTCAAAATGAACTTAGTTCCATTCTCTTTAGTAACTGCATGGATCAGGTGCACATAAGCTTGTGGCTTAACTGAAGCAAAAGGGAAAAAAAGCTGTTGGACATTTTTTTATTATTTTGGCGAAGAGATAAAAGATGGGGAAAGCATAGCTTTAGTGGGTGAAACAAAGAAAAGAAAGTGTATGAGAAACATCTAGAAAAGGGAGCATGTGGGCAATTAGCAGAGTATAATAGAATGCATGTCCCAGTCGAGTGCACTCTGTCACTAGCCCCTCATCACCTATCCATTGATCTTACAGTCAACACCAGGGTTAGTATGAGAAATTTTTTTTTCTGTCAAAAAGTAATAAAAAGAAATTCAACTTAGTTAAGATGAATTCATATTTCACTCAGCACTCAAGTCACAGATTTAAAAAAACAAACTAATTTAACCTACCAGGTAAGTTAAGTATTAATAGTACATCATTCACTTCAGTTTAATATTCACAAGGAAAAGAGGTGTGACATTATGCAGTTTTTACCATGACGGAACTCATTCATCACAATACACCAAAATACCATTATTTCCAATAGAGTTCTACATAAAAGTCCATACCTCATGTGATCCTGAACAAAACAACTTATCTCCATCCAGAGATAAGAGATCTGTTTGTTTCTACAAGACCCTCCCAGAATAGTTACCCTTATTCATTCTTATACTAAAACTAAGTTTTAATCTCCTTCAACTAAACAGAAGATTAACTTTTCTGGATGACAACTTTAACAAACTGCATCCCTGAAAAATGTTCTTAAATATAATCTGCATCAAAATGCTTGTATGTATATACACAAACAAAGTAAAAGAAGTTTTCAATTTTTCCTACAAAAGTGCTTCACTAGACCATACAGTTTCTGTAGGTTTGCAGCTGTTCCACTGGCAACTGTCATGCTGTTCCTCTGTTAAGAAAGGATCTGGTTTCAAACTGTGCTTTAGTTCACTTTTGTCAAACCAGGAAATCTGAAGATTCCAACAATGAAATAATTACTTTAGTGTATGGTTCTAGAAGCCATGTACACAACACCTCATAGTAAGCCACACACTTAACACAATGGAGAATTCTATTTCAGCTTCCTGAGCAAGCTTAATAATAGAAAAAATACAAGGGCAACAGGAATATAAACATGGAGGTACAAGGCAAAAATCATCTTATTTCATAATACACACTTATTAACTAGAACATGTTTTCCATATACAGTCTGTCAATTTTTAAGTTTTCACAGTTCTTTCTTTAAAGGGGAATTTCCTGACAATCCTAAAAAAAAAAAAAAAGAAAAAAGAAAAAAGAAAGCTTGAATTAAAAAGTAGTCTTCATTTTAACTTTTTAGTTACATCACTTCATTACTTTGATACAAAACTTCGATCCCAACAACTCATTATAACAGTAATAATGCTATGACAGAACAAGTTTCCTTCCTTTCTAACTTCATCCAATAACACCATATTTTTGTAAACTTAAAATGTATCGTGGTTGTATACACTAGCCTGTTTAAGAAAAAGTATTTCAAAAACTTATTTCCAATATGTAGTTCAAGAAGATTTCTCAAGGTCAAATCATATAAAATTCAAAGTACAATAGACCCAGGATTACCTTGATAAATCTAGAAGTACCCTAAGTGCTGGTTGCCCTGGAGATCAAGTTAGGTGAAATGCGCACAGCCATCATAATCCACACTCTTCCTCCTCAGACAGAGATACCAACTGCCAAATGTAATCTAATAATTAGCATAAATAAGCAAAACAGCTAGATAATCAGTTTATTCGCTCTTTAGAAAATACTTTTGAATTAAGCCTACAGTCCACTTTGACCTTCAGAATTCCAAAAAAAGTTGCCAAAGAGAAAGACACAGGAAAAAAAAGAAATATTTACAGATGTATTCTAAACTTTAAAATTGGCAGGAAGATATTTCTAAATGCTACCATAAAAATTAAAAAAAAAAAATATATAGTTTAGAGAAAGATGAAAACAATCAGCATCAAAAATAAAAGTAACATTCTTTGTATTTGGCTTCTAAACTGGATACAAGAATAATATCCATCACTAAGCAAGAAAAATTAAGTAAATATCTGTGAAAGGTGCTTTGGAGCCAACTGAAAAAATAAAGATAGGCAAAGTAGAAATAGTCTCTCTCATCTGTCAACCACTCAAACATTGAGTTGTTACCATCATTAACAATAACAAAGATCACTTTTCTACAACATCCAACGGACAAATGACAAAAGGAAGGATGTCACATACAGAAATGGCTGAATTCTTCATTTCTGCTAAGGAGACAGTATATGATTAACAAAGAACCTGCTAATGGAAGCAAGAGTTCCTGACTCTCTTAGAAATAAACACTTAAAAAAATGTTTACAAATTTAGTTTATATTTTTTGAGAAAACTTTCTTGCTGCAACAGACTTTGATCCTCAGCATTTGCTGGCATGTAGCTCTGCCCCTTCCTGAAGCTGTCCAGAGCAGTTAATTTCACTGGTCTTAAAGATAATAGAAATAACAAGAAATTTAATTAAGAAAGTCTTCCTGTTGTTTTGGGGTTTTGGTTTGGTTTTAAAGTACAGTTCCTTTCCATTCATTTCCCTGTCTCCCATTTGCAACAAGACAAAACCAACTGTTTACAAGAGGACACCAGATGAAGTGGAGTATTTGGGGAAATTTTGTATTCCTTATTCCCCCCATACCCAGGCCGCCACGCATGACTGAGTACACGCTCCACTAACAAAGAGGAATTTGATGAGGCAGCAAACCAGGTTAGTAGCCTAAGTGACAAGAGTGAGATGGTAAAACAAAAAGCTGCAAAAAGTCTAACAGGTAAGAAGTGATAAGTATTGTTCATAGCAAATTAGTACCTTATTAGAGGATTAACAAAGACAGAGTATTGGGGGATTTCTGCTATTGAAACTAGACACTTCCTTGCCTCCTGGCGTCTTCTCTCCGCCTCCATCTTTGCAAACAGACAGGGCTTAGAGTGTGCCGGGTTAATAACCAGACAAAGTTAGCCTGTAAGAGATTATTTTAAGCTGTCTGCATTTTTTAGATAGGAATGGATGTGACAGGCTACCCAGGAGAAGACCAAATATAATGACATCATCTGTACTGTATTATCAGTATTTTAAGACTAAAATTTACTGAAAACAAACTTAGATGTTACAGAGTAAAAATATTACAAGTATAGCTTATTTTAGGTAGCCCTTTTTGACAATCCACTTAGACCCTCAAAGATAGTTCCAAAACCTCATTAAATCTTTCCCCCCAAGTGAACTGAGCCTGAAAAAACTGTCTTATGTCTATTACCCTGCTGCCTAAGCTCACAAACCAAGGAATAATTAACCTGAACATTTTCCTTACAACTTGATTAAGAAAGAGCTGCAGTTGACCTCAATTCAATCTGTTTAATTCATGGGATTTATCAATAGGTTCTAGCTTTTTTCTGTTTGGAAAATACACACTGATCTCCCTTTTCCTATGAATTTCCTCAGAATCACATAGAATCACTGAATAGTTGAGGTTGGATGAGACCACTGAGATTATCAAGGCAAATTCCCCTGCTCAAGCTGCAGAAAATCATGCAGGAAAGGGAATAGACCAGGGTGGCTGAGTCATGACCTGCTGGTTAAACTAAAGAAGAGGGAACTGCACAGGCAGTGTAAGCAGGGAGAGAGAAGCTAGGAAGTGTATAGGAACACTGCCTGGTTGTGTAGGGATGAAGTCTGGAAGGCCAAGAGGTTTGTCAGCCTCTTCCTCAAAGAAAAAATACATAATGCATTTGCTGAGGGCTATGGAAAGAAGGTTTTACACTAGGTTCTCACACATTTTTTTTAAAATAGCTGTCTCCCTTCTAAAGATTCATCTACTCTCTAGTTCTTGATCCTAGTTCTCCTTTCTTTATACCCAGTGTGCCAATACTCCTCCTTTCCCATCCCCTCCGCGCCCTCTCCAAAACAGCTAGCACAAAATAAAGTAGTAAACTCTTCCATCTTATTAACTTGTATTTTATAACCCCCTATTTATATTTTTGGTGAACCTTACTAATAACGCATGCCTTCCCAAGTGGTTACCTGGTGCTTCTTATTGTTACCTCTTTATTAAAGCGACAGAGCATTTGAATACATGAGAGAGTCCTACTAGAAATCTTCCCAGAACCACAGACTTAGTGAAACACAGGACAGATAAACCTAACACAGCACAGTTTTTGTTTGCTTTTTTTCTTTTTTTTGGCTTGCTGTTTTTAGGAACCAAAATAGCCCTCTGTCAGAGCTGACAAGTCTTGCCAGATTTGTGACAGCTGGAAGGGAATCAGATTGGGAAGATTAGCTCCATAGATTGATATGATTTTAGAATAACAAACAAACAAAACACAGTATTAATAGTATTCTGCAGTTTGTGATCCAACACCTTTTTAACAAAATATTGAATCACTTACCCACAAAATTTTCCACCAAAGTCACAGATGAAAAAAACCATTATAACTACATACTGCTCCAAAACTGAAGTATACAGCACATGTCTGCAGTAACGTGTTCTGGGTTCCCCAGTATAAGAAAGACATAGAATTACTGGAGTAAATCCAGTTAAGCGCCACAAAAGCAATTAAGGGATTGGAGTATCTTTCACAGGAGGAAAAGTTGAGAGAGCTGGGACGTTTTATCCTGGAGAAGAGAAAGCTCAGAGGAGACCTTACCAGTGCCTGATCAGGGCAGTGAAAAAAGAGCCAAACTCTTCTCTCCAGTGTCCACTGACAGGACAAGAGACAATAGACACAAACTAAAATACATTAAATTCTCCCTAAATGTAAGAAAACACTCTTACTATGGCAGTTGAACAACAGAACAGGTTGCCCAGAGAGGTTGTGAAGTCTCCATCCTTGAAGATACTTAAAATCTGACTGGACTTGGCCCTAAACAACCTGCTGTAGGTGACCATCCTTAAGCAGGAGGACTGGACTATAGGACCTCAAGAGATCAACTGCTGCACACCTCAGTAATTCTATGATTTGCCCAATACAGTTCAGCTTCTGGAAGCAATCTTTGTCATACCAAATGCATGCCATGCTTTCCATTAAAAGTTATATCCCACTATACTCTATATATAAATTATTGGATCAAGTTTACTGCCATACATACTTGCTTTGCATTAGTTTCTAAAAATAAGGTACAACTATACATGAAACACACTGTGCTATCACAGCTATCAACACCATATACAAACTGTCAATGGCTCATGTTTTCATTGATACATACAAATATATAAGCCTTCAGAAGCAGGCTCTTTCCCAGCTTACAAACATAAAACCAAACTATCAAATTTCAGGCTCATATAAGTTGTCTGATGTACATGCATCTCTATGCAGTCACTATCAGAAATACAAAAAAGAATGGTGATTCAGCAGCTAGTGCTTCAGTTTCAGTAGCTAAAGGTGAAGAGGGATGGACTTATTTTAAAATTATTTATTTAATATTATTATTTCAAAAAAATACACCACTGGATGCAAAACTAAGACCAAATGATGCACTTACATTTACTGAGTCTATATTCACTCCATAAATATGGACACATACTCCCAATCAGAAGTTCACCCAAGAAAGCAGATGATAACTTAAGCAAATATGGATAAGTTTATCACTTAATCTGACATTTTACGCACATCTTTTTTGATGCACGTGGGCTGCATCAAAATAATGGCCAGTAGGTTGAGGGAGGTGACTTCCCCCCCACACTCCACTCTACTGAGATTCCAGCTGGAGCACTGGGTCCTGTTCTGGAATCCAACATAAGAAAGATATGGAGTTGTTGAAACAGGTCCAGAGAAGGTCCATGAAGATGATCAGAAGGCTAGAGCACCTCTGCTATGAGGACAGGCTGACAGAGTTGGGGTTGTTTAGCCTGGAGAAGAGAAGGCTCCAGGGAGACCTTATAGCAACCTTCCAGTACCTGAAGGGAGCCTACAAGAAAGCTAGGGAAGGACCTTTTACAAGGGCATGGAGTGATAGGACAAGGGAAAACGACTATAAATTGGAGGGGGAAGATTTAGATTAGATGTTAGGAAGACATTCTTCACAATGAATGTGGTGAGGCACTGGTACAGGTTGCCCAGAAAGTTGTAGATGTTCCATCCCTGAAAGTGTTCAGGGATAGATTAGATGGAGTCTTGAGCAACCTAGTCTGCTGGGAGTGTCCCTGCCCATGGCAGGGGGGTTTGAACTAGATGATTTTTAGGGTCTTTTCCAATCAAAATCATGCTATTGCTCTACGATTCTTTTCACAGAATCACAGAATCACAGAACAACCAGGTTGGAAGGGACCCATTGGATCTTCTACTCCAACCATTCCTATCTAACACTAAACCAAGTCCCTCAAGACCTCATCCACCCGTGCCTTAAACACCTCCAGGGAAGGTGAATCAACCACCTCCCTGGGTAGCCTATTCCAATGCCCAATGACCCTCTGCGTGAAAAACCTCCTCCTAATCTCCAGCCTAAATCTACCCTGGTGGAGTTTGAGGCCATTCCCTCTCGTCCTGTTCCCTGTCACTTGGGAGAAGAGCCCAGCTCCCTCCTCTCTACAACCTCCTTTCAGGTACTTGTAGAGAGTAATGAGGTCTCCTCTCAGCCTCCTCTTCTCCAGGCTAAACAACCCCAGCTCTCTCAGCCGCTCCTCATAGGGTCTGTTCTCCAGCCCCTTCACCAGCCTCGTTGCTCTTCTCTGGACTTGCTCCAGAGCCTCAACATCCTTCTTGTGGTAAGGGGCCCAGAACTGGACACAATATTCAAGGAGCGGCCTCACCAGTACTGAATACAGAGGGAGAATCACCTCCGTGGACCTGCTAGTCACACTGTTTCTGATACAAGTCAGGATGCCATTGGCCTTCTTGGCCACCTGGGCACACTGCTGGCTCATGTTCAGTCGGCTGTCGACCAACACCCCCAGGTCCCTCTCCTCCTGGCAGTTTTCCAGCCAGGCTTCTCCCAGTCTGTAGTTCTGCATAGGGTTGTTGTGCCCGAAGTGCAGGACCCGGCATTTGGTCGTGTTAAACCTCATGCCGTTGGACACTGCCCAGCGGTCCAGCCTGTCCAGGTCCCTTTGCAAAGCCTCCCTACCCTCCAGCAGATTGACACTTGCAAACAGCTTTGTGTCATCTGCAAACTTGCTAAGGATACCCTCAATGCCCTCATCCAGGTCATTGATGAAGACACTGAACAGGACTGGACCTAGCACTGAGCCCTGGGGAACACCACTTGTCACTGGCCTCCAGCTGGACTTAACACCATTTACCACCACTCTCTGGGCCCGACCATCCAGCCAGTTTTCTACCCAGGAGAGTGTGTGTCTGCCCAGGCCAGAGGCTGACAGTTTCCGTAGCAGAATGCTGTGAGAAACTGTGTCAAAGGCTTTACTGAGGTCCAGAAAGACCACATCCACAGCCTTTCCCTCATCCAGCAGCCGAGTCACTTTGTCATAGAAGGCGATCAGGTTGGTTTGGCAGGACCTGCCTCTGGTAAACCCATGTTGACTGGGCCTGATCACCCGGTTCTCTTGCATGTGCTTCATGATAGCACTCAAGATCACCTGTTCCATGACTTTCCCTGGCACCGAGGTCAGACTGACAGGCCTGTAGTTCCCCGGATCCTCCCTGCTACCCTTCTTGTAAATGGGAACTACATCAGCCAGTCTCCAGTCCAGAGGTACCTCCCCAGTCTTCCAGGACTGCTGGAAGATGATGGAAAGGGGTTTGGCGAATACATCCGCCAGCTCCCTCAAAACCCTAGGATGTATCCCATCTGGCCCCATGGACTTGTGGGTGTCCAGCTGGCCAAGCAGGGCTCTGACCACCTCCTCTTGGACTATGGGAGCCTCGTATTGCTCCTCTGTTTCCCGGGTATCTACACAGAGGGAACAGCTTTCTTTACAATTAAAGACTGAGGCAAAGAAGGCATTAAGTACCTCAGCCTTCTCCTCATCCCCGGTCACTGCTGTTCCCTCTGAGTCCAAAAGGGACTGTATGGTCTCCCTTGTCCTCCTTTTACTGTTAATATACTTATAAAAAGATTTTTTATTGTCTTTTGCAGACTTAGCTAATCTGATCTCTAGCTCAGCCTTAGCCCCTCTGATTTTTTCCCTACATAGCCTCGCTTCCCTCCTGTAGCTCCTCCAAGAGGCCTGTCCCCCCTTCCAGAGCCTATAAATACTCCTTTTTTTCCTAATTTCACTCAAGATTTCCCTACTTAACCAAGCTGTTTTTTTCCCCTGCCGGCCTTTTTTCCAGAACACGGGGATGGCTGTCTCCTGAGCTGCCAGGATCTCCTTTTTGAAGAGCTCCCAGCCCTCATGGGCTCCCTTGCCCTCAAGTGCTGTCTCCCAGGAGACTTTGCCAACCAGCCTTCTAAACAGTTCAAAGTCTGCCCTCTGAAAATTTAGTGCTACCGTCCTGCTTAGCACCCTCTTCACTTCACCTAGGACAGAAAACCCTATCATCTCATGATCACTAAGACCTAGGCGACCCCCTACTATCACATCCCCCACAAGCCCCTCTCTGTTGACAAACAGCAAGTCCAGGAGGGCACCTTCCCTCGTAGGTTCATTAACCAGCTGTGCAAGGAAGTTGTCTTCCATGCACTCCAGGAACCTCCTAGACTGCTTCCTTTCTGCTGTGTTGTACTTCCAGCAGATATCAGGGAGATTGAAGTCTCCCACAAGGACAAGAGGCACTGACTTGGAGATTGACCCCAGCTGTTTAAAGAAGAGCTCATCAGCTGCTTCTCCTTGGCTGGGTGGCCTGTAACAGACTCCCATCACAAAGTCTCCCTTCTTATGGGCTCCCTTGATCTTAACCCACAGGCACTCAATCTCCTCATCGCCACAGTCCATCTCAGAGGTGTCCAAGTCCTCCCTTACAAAGAGGGCTACTCCACCCCCTCTCCTACCCTTTTATATATATGTATGTATGTATATGTATATATATTCTACGTGGATGTACAGCCTCTAGTTTTATTATCTGTTCCTCTGCCTTAGCACTATATCTACAAATCTAATGCAGGCCTGTACAATTGCAAGAGCCAAATAGCCTAACAGATCATTTAGATTCCTCTTTAAATAGTTGAAATCGGTAACACTAAAAAGTAAATATTTGAAATTTGTTTGCATTCTTTAATAAACATTTAACTACTTAACTTTCTTCAGATAGAAAATATCTATCAATGAGAATAATTTCCTTGCTATCTCCTTATGCCTGCACTTATGATAGAAAAAGAGTGAATGTTTTTATGGTCTACAAAATACTCTAGGCTTACATATTTGAAAATAAGGATTATCAAAACAGCTAATCTGTACCAGTGTTATCATAACTGTAAGCTATACCCAGAGAATTATTTTAATATAAGCGTTTTAGCAGAATACGTAGAAGAAAACCAAACAAACCCCAAAAGTCAGTGTGTATTTAGTTAATGGATGAGCAAACCTCACATTTCTTTTCCCAGCTGCAAACAGTCATTCCTTATGTTACATATCTTCCACATTGTTAAAAGAAAACTATGCACCTCATTAATATATAAGCACATGCAAGATTAGACATCTCTAATCCTCATTCTTTTTGCAGTATTATTGTATTACAGCTACTATTTCTTTGAACCACAGAAATAAAGCAAACAAGAATTACAAGTTATATGTTTTAGTTTCTTCTAGATTTCTTTAAACATCTCCTATGCTTTGGCTATCTATGCAGTATAAAAGATAAAGAAAATGCAACACTAAAAGTAGTTATCATACAATAATAGACTACATTTAGCAGTGTTAAATTCTAATTTACTACATAATTAACACATAATACAAAATACATTACAATATTATTGTCTCAGTCTGACTATTTCTGAAGCAAAACTGACTTTTTATATGAAAAGTAGTAGATAAGATTTTCAGAGATATATTCTACACCACCATTAATACAGCAGATCTTCTCCGACTCAGTAACACAAGAGTCTAGTAATCTCACATTACAGAACAGACCATTTACTGGAAAAAATGAAGTCTTGGATGAAAAGGAGAAAGAAACTATTAAGTTAATGTTAGCAAAGGAAGCTATAAACAATAACATGTAGCTATTGAGCATCGACCCAGTTTAGCTGCTCTAAAACACAGAGGGCAGTGGGGTTCAGGTGGCTGGACATAAAGTTCAATTTTGTTTCTTGTATCAAAGCATAAGCCAATTATTCCAAACCACTGGCAAGGAAGGTGAGTTATGCAGACTCTCCTAAATCTATGATTCTTTGAGTAGATCAGCAAACTTGTCTAGAATCCAAAAGCAGTTATCTTGCTTCGTACAAATCTGAACCTATAATATAGAGTAAAATTTTAAAATAATAATTTTTTCTTGACTACATCAAGATGTTTGCAGAAATAGAAGCTACAGCAGTACAACTGCATGTCTCAATTCCTGTTGCAGAAAATATCAGGGTGTCATGATTTTTCGCAATTGTAGGCTCGGGATTTTCTGCAGCCTCGTTAGCCTTCATCTTATCATGCTTGAGTCTATTTCTCATTGTATTAGCTCTTTTCCAGAGGAAGACCAAGCTAAGAATTTCCAAATCAGCAAAATTATGATTTAATTTTGGTTTACCCAATGCATTAAGGAATGCACTCATCCTTCTGTATAACAGCAGGTGTACTATAAGCATTGCCTCAGCATGATTGTACCATATGCTTCAGTATTAATGTGGCATTCAGTCAAGTTACAGACTTCAAAAAAGATTGAACTTCACTTATTTACTGAGCCATATAAACAACTGTCTTACAGGTTTGTTAGGGTGCTTTAGATACCCAAAGAAATTCAGTTTGTGAGATGTCAAACCTCAAGACAGACAGTAGCATAGCTGCCATTTTATTTAAAGGTAGGGTAATACTACAAATAAACTAAAAATGTGTTTGTCACTGGTTAGAAATTATGCTTACCTTTGGCTAGAAAGATTCTCAAAGGATTCCAACTTGAGTCACTCTTTTCTGATATCAGTATAATGAAGACACCTGTAAGTCAAATGAGAAAAGTTTGCATTTCTTTTAGTTTTAGGTGAACATGTCCACTTAAGATAAAGGCAGAAGAGTAAAACAAATAATCTTAAATGAACATCTGTGCAAAATGAGAATCTATTACTTTTTATGTGAAAATAAAACACAAAGAACAACTCAACACAGTGTAACTTATACCATGTCTATGTGTCACAACATTGACTTAAAGCCATTATTTGTCTAAGTTCCTGGCAATAACTGGAAAGAAAGCTTTGCCTGGGGAAGAGATCACGAATCAGTACCTGCTGAACTAGACTGTTCCATATTATGGCTCTGCTTCAAAGGTCATCATATAGAGTTAATAGCTATTCCTAGAACTACATTATAAGAAACAAGTTGCTTAATATTTTCAATTACAAGTACTAGGAAAAATAAAATCATGAAGTTGCTTAAAATGTTTTGAGGGAAGATAGTAGTCAGTTCATCCAAACAGTTTAGAATCCTATGAGAATCTGTGGGATGAATCACAGCCAATCAAGTATCTAACACTACAAACTTCACATTTGACAGAAAAGTTAAAAGCTGAAACATTAACAAAAGGTAACTACACTTCAGAAAAACTTAACCTCACAAACAGGCAAATATTACTGCTTCTGAATGAAGAAAATTAAAGTATATGAAAAGTGAAAACGTTAGACAGGTCTGTATGATCAACACAGACATGGAACATAAAACTATCACATACCAATAAGGTGATCTGACTTTCTATCTGTGCTAGTAGAGTTTCAAAGGGAGTCAGTTTTAGCACGACCTCAGAGAGCAAAATCTAGCTTCAAAATACACAATATTACATTCATATTGAATGAAAGGAAAAAGAAAACACACAGCAGGAACAGATGTTATTTCCTCTACTAAACCACCACCACAGGGATAAAAATAATTCTAGTGAGTACTTTACAGAAAAGTGCATACAATAGAAAATAACAAAGCCTCAAAATCCTAAGTCAACTGCAAATCTAGGTATTATAAACATCAGTAACAAACAACAGCAAAAAAAACCCCAAAACCATGCAGGCATAATGCAGAAGATTTTAATATTCTCATTTTAGGCCTAGCCAAAACTAGGCAGCCACTTTGGTCTACTTTTACAAGTACATTCAAAGTAGCAAAAAACTCCTGATATAGTTATAACCTAGAGCTTGAGCAAACACTTTCATCACTGCAGCTTTTCTGGGAGAGCTAAAACTACACCACTGGTGTTGGTTAATATCATTGAATAATCTGTTTGCCATCACAAGGCACAATTAGAAAAACAGGAAGTTAGAAAGAAAAATCTCATTCCTAGCCTAAGAATTACACCTGATTAAGGCAAATTTCAAACAAAAACCTCACTCAAGTAAAACCTGAAACTGAAGCCAGACAAAAGATTTAAACATGTTTTTATTTATGAATCCTGGGGGAAAAAAGAACTTGAAAACACAGTAATAACATCTAAAACCCGTAATAAGTAAGAGTTCCCAAATTCTAAAACTCCTTGGTTTTGATAAAGCAAACAGCTGAAGGATGAAAATAAGTCCAACAGAACAGATTTGTTTTCCCATCTAGGTTATTGCTGGGAGAAAAACTAAATATTCTTGTACAAATTGTAGAATGGCACATATTTTAATCAACTAGGACAAACTGGACACAACAGTTTAAAACAAAGATTATCACAATACACATACTTCTTTCTAAGTCTATACTGTAGTCTCGTAGTGTCAGTGTGAGACAGACATTTGTTCCAACATAAAACAAATTGAATCACAAATGAAATTGAACATATATACA
Source organism: Coccyzus lansbergi (assembly GCA_033558105.1). Classification (NCBI taxonomy): domain Eukaryota; kingdom Metazoa; phylum Chordata; class Aves; order Cuculiformes; family Coccyzidae; genus Coccyzus; species Coccyzus lansbergi. Next base: position 890,729 of record JAUMJK010000072.1, on the reverse strand, counting down.
CATACTTAAATAAACAAAATATCAAATAAGCCTCTCCAGAGAGATAACAACAACCAAAGTCCACCCTTATTTTCCAGCAGGAGTCTCTGGATTCATAAATGCTATTATTTGGATATAAGGAAACATCAGCCATTAGACAGCACAGAGGGAGAACCAGAGGAGTAAATATATGAGAAGAAAGTTATTGTTAAAGTAAATTATGTTTGGTTTTTAGAATGGCTATGGAAACTGGTCAATTTTCCAAAAGCAATTGGTTTCAATTTTCTTTAAAAAAAGTTTCTGGAAATACTATCACTATTAATTTTGTCTTTCTCACAAAAAAAAAATTAAGAAGTCTTCATACATTGAAAATCACCAGAAGAACAAGATTCAAAGTATCTGTCTCAAAGACAGTTTCCAGATTGCCTGTTTATAGGAGTAGAAAGTTAAATCAATTGATCCACAAAGTAAAGTAGGATTTAGAGGATTATGTACTTCTTTTGTGAGGAAGCCAAATGGGAAAACATTAGGCTTTGTCCAAATATTATTTTTTTGAGCCAAAGTTCTTATACAGACCATTGCATCAGAAAAAATATTTAAGAACTGGGAGAAAAAATTATTAAGAGTAATTTATGATTTCACTAGCATTCTAAGAGTTTTCTTTGTAAAGCCTTGCCCCTGCTTTTCTCAGATGTATTTTGAAATTTATTTCTAGCTTTAGATGCCATAAAACTCCTGTGTTATACATCTGTTTTTCCTGGATATCTCATCTTTTACTAGAGTCCCATCTGGGTTGTCTAATTCTCCAGGAAGTAACACATGCGTTTCATTTGCTGATTTATTAGTCTTTTTTCTCTAAATGTCCTCTGGAATTAAAAACTAAATCCTTGCTTCTACGGGAGATATCACTGAGGAAGCCAACTTGGTCAACAACAAGGCAAAGAAGAATTCACATAAGAAGATACATGAAACAGATAAAAGCAACTCCTAAGCCAATTACAAAGGTCAATCCTTATAAGTACTCCTGTTTGGCAAAAGGACTGATGTATCTGTTGCCTACCATATACTGCATCTCATTTTCAACTACAAAACCATTAATTTTCTGTAAGAATCTTTATATTACTTATGTCCAAGCTATTAATATTTTTATTCCTATTTTGTTATCATAGAAAAAAGCAGAGAGAGACAATATCAGTACCAGACAACCAGTTTTCTCTGAGGAAGTTTTCTCTCGCTACCCAAGATGTTTTGGCTATGCAGAAGAAACTAGTTTCAGAAAGAATGGGCAGATGGAAGATATCCTAGTCAGGAGAGCCTAGTAACAAGTAGACTTCCCAGTGCTTTGAAACACTGTACAGATGGTCACCGCAGAGATAAGCTCCACAGCAAGTTAAGCAAGCCTGGTGTATCAACTTGTCCCAGTCAATCTACACCATAAGTATGATGTACCCTGCTTGACTTGTGGTATATGAGCCCTGTTTCTGCTGGGATATCTGAGGGAAAATAGAACTTTAATGGGAAGGAAAAAGCAGCAGTGAATCTCTTAAAGATAAACACAGCAAAGCTACTAGTTTGAGTCGAACTGTCATATACACAAAAAGAGGCTTAATTTATTACATTTACAACATGCATATGGAAACCATTTCTTATATTAGAAAAATAAACATAAAGGTTTCCTTATCAAAGAATACTAATGACCAGAATGTAATTACATCTGAGATCCCATTTGCTTTCAAAAAACACTATGCTCAAAATTCTGCCCAGGAAAATAGAGTTCTTAGCTAAGTTCTTGCCTTCTATTTTGAAGTGTAGCCTATATCCAATTAAGTTCTTAACAAGGATTACATTAGACATTGAATTTGAGACCAAATGAAAGTAGTCCACGTCCTAACCCTTGCTATGATTTCAGCAACTAATGGGGGCATCTAGCAATTCTCAGGGTCAAGACTGAAGTGACTACATGTATTTTGCTGTTTATTTCCTCCCCAAACACTGAACTCTATTTAACTCCATATAACTTCCAATATTCCCAACACAATAGGCTGGTTTCCATAAAGGCACTTTTCCTTCCTTTCATACAGAAAATATCCTGTAAACAGCCTATTTCCCACTAAGTGACTCCTTTTGTTTACAGGAAGGAAAGGCAACAGAAATCTTGCCATAAAACAGTGAGAGCTAAGATTTTTTGTTTCACTTCCTATGATGCAGGTGTTTCATACATGAAATCTATTGTAATTCTTCATTTCAGAGAGAAGGCATGCTGCTTCTTTTTGAAATACAGACAGAGAAATAGAAAACAGTACGGTTAAGGAAGTACCAGCATGTTTTACTGCTAAATAAAACAAAGATACACAATAAACAAGCCATAAACAAGATCTACAATGTATCTCTCCCTTAGCTCTCTATAATTAGACACAGAAAAACAAAAGGCACCAAGACATAGAAAGTGAAATGTAATAAAAGCATGGACTCGAGAAAACAGATACCCCAGATCAGGTCTTCACTTGGTTTGTATTGCATTCTAGTTCTCCCCAAATTCCACCCTCTGTCTTCCCTTCCCGTCATGTAGCTCATGCTAGAAACATATTCAAAGTGTTTTTCCAAGGCCCTAAAAGTACTATATAGATGGCAGTATCTTCACTTTAAAACATGTAAAATCCTTGGCTTTAGACACCACAATTCTCTAATACATTAACTTGAGAACTGGATTCTCCTTCTTAATCCATAGATTTTCTTAATTTTACGCTGCCCAGATAAACGCATACAAATCAACATTCCAGTCATGTCTGGCTACAAAAACCCCATATCCTCTCTTATTTGGCAAGGGGGTTTGTTATTGTTGTTGCTGCAGGAGTTGGGGGCATGAGTTGTTTGTTTGGTGGTTTTTAATACAAATGCTGGCTGCAATGTCACAATGTCTAAACCCCAAACTCGAGTTGCCCATTTACCAACTGTTAATGGACTTTGTATTCTGAACTGCTGTACCAAAGCCACAATTACAATGAAAGTAACTTGTTTTGGTTAAGGGTGCCTGGCACCTCACTTTGTACATTTGTTTGTGAGTTTCAAGAATACCAACATCCATCACAGTAAGAACTACATTCATCACTTTAAGATCTGTAATTCTCTCCAAGGGCTGTGCAGAAAATTCACATATTAAAAGACATAACACAGATGAGGGCAGTAATCATGTAGCAGACTATATATACACATCACAGTTTAATTTTAACTGAGAATTTTATCACTATCATATGCTACCACTGCACATCTATCACAAATCCTATCACAATACAAAATTACATAAAATACAGAAGTCATATCTATATTTTAAATTGTTTTGCCTGGAGAAGAGGAGGTCAGGTAAGATCTTAAAACCCTCTACAACTACCTGAAAGGAGGTTGTAGTGAGAAGGTCATTACTCTCTTAAGTACAAAATGATGGGACAAAAGGAAATGGCCTCAAGTTGTGCCAGGGGAGATTTAGATTACATATCAGGAAAAATTTCTTTAACAAAAGAGTGACAGAGCATTAGAACATGGTGAAATGATGGAGTCACCACCGCTGGAGATGTTAAAAAAAATGTGTAGACATGGTACATGGTTTAGTAGGCATGGTGGTGCTGGGCTGATGGTTGGACTTGATCTTAGAGACCTTTTCCAACCTCAGTGACTCTATGATTCAGTCCAAGTTAAGTTTGCCTCTGTCTAAGGAACACCTTATTTGATCCAGATTGGCCTAACCTTACCAGCTACAGGCCAGTCTGGAAATATTTCACCATCACAGTCAACAGTTTCAAGTTCTGCATGCCAGTCCATGCATGTGCAGCAAGGGACAAATGCCTCCCCAGTGCATGTTTCAAACTAGCTGTGTGCACCACAGGGAACAGCACATTGCACAAACATCTACCTGAGATCTTAAAGCAGCAATAAGTCAGCTGGAAGGACTGAGGTTCATCAGTTTGATCACCACTGCTGCAATCAAAACACTTTCAATGAAACATGCAATTATTTGGAGCTCCTTAAAAGCAGTTTTCTATACCAAGATGAACTGTCTTTTCCAACCTAAATAGTTCTATAATTTTGTCTTACGTGATCAGGTACCTGGGAAAACAAATTACATCACTGCAGCCTGATTACTTAAGAAGAAGATTTGCTAATTAAGGGTAATTAATTACACATCAGTACTAACTTGAAAAGCAATAACCATTCAGCTTTTGTCAGCTTAAGTCTCAGATTGACTGCTGAGAAGTATCGTCTATGGAACCCTGCTGAGTAGCCTGTATCTTTGGATGATCCTTTCTGTAAGACAGATAAATGGCACTTGCTAAAATACTGATATAAAGTGGACAGTGCAATATACACTGTTGATACACTGCCACTTGTATTAGAGTGAAAACAGGTCTATCCTTAGGCCACTGTAATTTTCTTCTACACGCTTAAATATAACTATACCTTTACACTCTATATCAAAAAAAAGTCAGTTAGCTTAGCTCTGACCTGGAAAATCCTCTCACATTTAGAATATTATCCAAAGTAAAGACCATTATGAAATTAGTTATTTCATAATTAATCGTTATGAAAAAAGTAAGCTAGAGATGCTCTAACTTTTGAGCTTCCTTTTCAATTGGGAAAGGGTTTGTCTATTATTACACCAAAATTATTTTGTCAGAAATGCACACTCCACACTGCCCATCATTTCAGTTCATGTCTTTTAGCCTACAATAAGTTGGCAATTACTATTGAGTGTAATTATTTTTAATTAAAGGTATAATTTACATTTTCAATGTGCCACTTCACATAGTCACTCATGTACACATATGAACATCATCTTTGTTCCTATCTTTATTTTTATTTCTATGAAGCGATGTTCAGCTCCGGGCATTTTTTTCTCCCTTTGCAACACTTTAATCACACAGCACAAAGACAGCATGAACTAGTATAAATTCTGGCACAACAAAATATCACACTTGGACCACAAGTTAACAAAATACAGTAGATAATACAGTCACTTTCAAATCTATTCTTTGTCCACTGCTTTTCTGCCCTTTGCCAAGAATAGCTCAGCATTTAGTCCTCACACTCATATTTTTACTTTATACTGTCCCAGACTTAATCACAGAAATGAAGAGGTAAACAGCTTAAACATGAGTAGCTCGAGGCTCTTCCCTTGATTTTCAGAAGACAGCAGTAAGACATCTGCAGTGCTTTTAACAGCCCCTAAATGCAAAACAAGGAGTGCAGCAACTGATTTAAGGCAACTACTTAAAAATAGCAAAGATACAAAAATTATTTACAGGTCATAAAACAGGTGTGAAAGAAACTTAACTAATTTATAGTGTTCTAAATGCTATTCCCAGAAATAACAAGATTTTTTTTTAATACTGTTCCCATAGGTCTACTTAATATTTTACCTTTCAATAATTTCTCTCTGGGGCGACAAATTCTTCTGTTATATATTTTTTTTTCTAGTGGAAAACAAACTTAAGTTCTGTGGAGAAAACCCAAACCATTTCTCTTTCAGCAGATCATTTGCTCTGAGCAGTGGGTTTTCTACCAATCTTATTGGTACTCTCCAGTTCCTTCAATAGTGGGGAACAAACCTGGATATTTAAAATAAATCAAGATCTTTAATGTACCATCCAGCTCTCCTACTGAAATATCCAGTAATTTAAAAAAACTAGTTTGCCAAATTTAGAAATTAATTGGATAATTTCTTCATTCAATGCAATTACAACCACACAGTGTTTTAATACACACTGAACACATTTGATTGAAAATCCTATTTGAAATTCTGTACAGTCCTCTTTAAACCTTAACTTGGATGCAACACTGAAAAGACTTACAATGCCCAGAATTGCATTTGAATGTCTCCTGTCCCCTTTGAACATCAGAGACAAAAATAGCATAATTGGTCATCAAATTCATTCCAAGAATTTGAGTCTCAATTTACTACTGTTGCTTTTTATAGTCACTCAATTACATGCTGTAGAGTGGAATAAGCCAGATTAAGCACACACATAATGCAAACAAAGATGCGTATATAGGGTAAATACAGAATGGAAAATAAAGAATTCATGATGAACCTTTTGAGGAATATAGAGATCTGAACTATCATCTGAGCTGAAAAGTACACTACAACACATTGCCAAGAACACCACCTCTTTCAGGTCCAGAGACATTAACTTGGAATGATCCCAGAAAACTTTCAGTATCTGAAGTCACTAATCTGTATCAAACATTAATCCCTATCAATAGGATTTGGTGACAGATTTAGGGTACATATTGACTCTAGTGCCACTGAAGTCAAAGAAAGTTTGTCAATGACAAAAATAATTATGATTTCACCCACTAAGTGAATCAAGGGAAATAATACTTAGGAAGGTTGTGACACTAGATGCTTTAGGATGTGGTAGCTGTCTTGTATCAAAAGGTTTTGAAGAAAAAGGTTTTGGAGGCTGGAATGAAGTAATAGATTTTTATATACTTTAGTAAACTATAAACTAATTGTTCTTCAATTACTTTGACTAAGGAAACCTTTTAACTCTATTTTAGATTCCCATTGCAACTAGAGCCAAATATTTACATAACATGCACTACAGTCTAGGATATATTGTTTGCCTGACCATCCAGTGTTTCTGTGAACTGTTACTAAACAAGCAATTCACATTACCTGTTTGGGGTGGGGTAAGATGTTTGCTTTCATTGGGTTTGGGGATGTTTTGATTTTTTTTTTTTTGTTCCTCCAACTCCACTCATCTCCCTAATAGAGTTGCAGAGATGGCTCATTCAGAAGCATTTTTAATAAGGGCAATTACAATTACTACCTCTACTGCTACTACCCTATTTATTTTCTTTTTCACAAATGACAAAACATAAGAATAGCCAGTGAAGACACTTAGAAAACTAAAATATGGATTCTGGTAAAGACTGCCTCATTTTGTTTCTTTGTCCATTTATGCTTGACAGATATTTTTCTCTTATGCTTTTGTTATTTAAGAGACAGGATTTTGATTAAAAAGACTCTCTGGTTTATATTCTGGCAGATGAAACACCTACTTCAAAACCAGCATAGTTGGCATGGTTCTGAATTAAAAACACGAAGTTTGTATTTCATACATGCCTAAATATTCTAGTCTGCCAATCAAACTACAAATATCCTAAAGGCACTACTGCACAAGAGGAGAGATGAGGAGAGGCACAGATAACAGCCTGCCTAGTGTAAAACAAACAAACAAAAGAATATTAAGAAAAAGGTGTGGGGTTTGTATCAGATGTGAAAAGTATTTGTCATAGACTTCTACAGACTTTACTCTCTGGGGAAAAGAAATAAAGTACATCCAAACTACTGAACAATTAGCAGTTTCACTTCACCATATGCCCTATAATTTTCTTTTTATCCTCATAAAGATAGCCCCTGGGTTTGTGTATTTAAAGAGGACTTCTGCTGCTGAACTTACATAAATATCCTTAACTCTGGAGCAGTTATACGTTTCAGTATTTGTGAAACAGGAGTAACAGCTACCTATAAAATGCAGGGGTGGAAATGTTGGCCAAGAGACAAATCCATTCCTCATACTTTTGCACACAGACAGTTTAGAAGTCAGCACACATCACAGAAACAAAGCGTTTAAAAATGTGTTTACAATTCTAATTTAAAGCTCCACCAGTTAAAATTTAACAGATTTCAATGATTCAGATATGACCTAACCTACTTCTAAATAAAACAATAGTAAGCAGGTTTTGTACATATTTAAGAGCTTTGAAATAGATGTAAATATAAGTTAGGAGACTACATTAAAATAATATAGTTTATTTAAATAAAGCTTCTGTAAAACAAAATGTAAATTACTAAAATTACATAATAGAAAGAGCACAACTCATTCTCTCAATACATGTTTTCTAAGTGATGAGTTTTATTTTTTCCCAAATATCACTTATAATAGCATTGATTTAAGGTTCACGCTCCTAGTCCACACATGGGCGAGAATACAAACTAAATTAGTGTTGTGTATCAAAAATTGGGACTTAAAAGGAGAAAGTTTCTTGCTATCTGCTTTTTTACCCAAACACTTTATAGGTATTGATATTTCAGAAAGACAGAAAGACTCTGCACCCTTGTGCATTCTGCTAGCTAGTTCAAGTTGAACAGAGCTCAAGAGTTTTGGTACCATGCCATGCCAAATCTGCCTTCAAAGCCAAACTCTTTCACTTTTTCAGTACCTTGATCTCCAGTGTTGTTGTGAACACAGCTTTTTGGTCTTGTTAAAAACATTCAGTAACTAACAGGAATTTAACCTGACCTGAAACAAACTTTCAAGCTTGCCAAAACTCTAGAAATGCTTCCTTTCTCTTAACGATTGAATCAAAACTGAATCAAGACACATCGCTCTATTATGAGGTTTCAGTTGCTACTAGGAAGAAGGCTGGAGTAAGATGCTAACTGATTTACAAGGCATTTTGAAGCTGCATGCACTGCTATACAGTTTTAGCTAAATAATGTACTTGTGCTACAATTCATACTCATTAAAGGATGCTACCTACAGTACATTCTATTCTAATAACTGCAATAGGATGTAAGCATAATGAAACTACTAGTTGAATAGTCTACCATTTCCCCCAGCAGTAGATATCAAGCAGTGAAAAAAAAATTCTAAAAATCATAAATATCAGTTGGCTTAAAAGAAGACAACCCAAATCTTGTGATAGTTTCCTTATTACACGGTCTAGAGACTTATTGGCAAGTGAAAAAAACAAGCCAAAAGAAAAAAAAAAAACCAAACAGAAGAATACATTGAAATGATCTCTCAAATCACTGATAAACTGTCTCTTTCTGCTGAATTATAAAATGAAGATCATTGAAAGATAGGAATGGTTGAACTCAATACGGTGGGTCTCTTCCAACCTGGTTATTCTGTGATTCTATCATTCTATGAAAGAATGAAAAAAAAGAAACAGTGCTGTAATTTAGATCTGAGAGAGTTTCGTTTCTTTTGTAGTTGGTGGAAGAGACAAAGAAACAGTCACTCACGGTTATGTTTCATTTATCTTTCTTACATACCAGACGTGCACACAGGCACGCACACGTACACACCCATTCACTCACTTCTCTCCTGTCTGGCAAAGGTTTGTCCCTTCCCCAACCTGAGTATTACTGTTATTTCATTTTATTTCTTTTTAGTGGAAGGCTCTACCCAAGAAATTCCGACAACTCAGCTAGAATACTGGGAATATCTTGACAAGAAAACAGAACACTAACGCTAAGTGGTACTGAAAAAATGCTCGGCACAACTGTACAGGTGTAATACACTCTGCAGCTACCACAAATATCCCAAATATCAACCAGGCCCCTCCTTTCCCCTTCCCACAAAGGGATCGGTATTTCCTGTTTCCCTCATGATTATCAGCTATAGGATTTTTAACCAGCTCATACTTTAAAGAGCAAAATAAGCACATAGGTGCTTTTTAACTGAAAATACAAGTATTTTCAAGTTACCATACTTGTAATATGCCTTAACAAGGAAAAAAAAAGAAAATTAAAGACCATCTAATATATTCTGGTGTATGAAGAGGGCAGAATATTTCTGTCTCACAATTTTTCATCTCCTACAACAGGAGAAACAGTATCAACACTGTGTTGATTATTGAAACAAAGATACTTTAACAAATAACAATGCACTTACAAAACAAAGAAAAGTTAAGAATTTAGACCTTGGCTCTCTGCTGGGACAATGATAGATAATCTTGCAGGCATCAGACTTGGCTTTAGGGAGATAAAAATCAGACTAGGATAGCACAAGTAAACCCATGCACAGACTTACGCTCTTTTGTACTGAAACTGACAGCTGAAAAGTCTGTTATCAACTAAACAGAATACTGACATTTCTATACAAAAAGAGGGTCCCTTTGTAAACTTTTCATTTTTCTCAAATATCGCTCAAACACAAAAGACAGCATTAAATTTTAGGCAGATATTTTTTGTTCAGTTAAGGCCATAAGGTAAGGCCATTCAGACTAGTTACTCACTTGAAGTCATACACAAATAGGTGTTTGTTTTGCTATGAACTGCTCTCAATGTAACAATGGGAAGTAGTCTAAAGAAAATTATGGAAAGACATACAAAGCAAGCTTAAGGTTTGCTTAATGCGGTCCAAATTTTCAAATATTCAAAGCACCAAGAATTACCAAATACAGATTTACACTCCCATCTGTACTGGTCAAAGAACAGCCAGGAAAGAGATGAAGGAGGTTCTTTTAACATAACAAAAAAAACCAACCAAAACCAAAAACATTGCCTAAATTAATCTGATTAGCGTTCAAGATCAAAAAATGAAACTCGTGGTTTCTTTCAAAAAAGAATTCTTCTAAATACTTTCATATTCCACATGCATGTCCACTCACTCAACCTTCTCACTCTTGGTTCATCTTGAAGGCAGGAAACATCCACTTTTTATAAATTTTTTATAAATATGGAGAGAAAATAATTTAGGATCTATTCTACAGCCCATCAGTTTATGGGAAGAAACTGCATTAATACATTAACTTCCCAGAAAACAATCTTACAGCCTTTTACCTCTTAAACATATTAAACAAGAGAATTACAGAATCATTTAAGCTGAAAGAGACCTTTAAGATCATCAAGTCTAACTGTAAACTTAGCACTGCCAAGTCCACCACAAAGCCATGTCCCTAAGCACCCTATCTCCATACCATTTAAATACTTCGAAGGATGATGACTCAACCACCTCCCTCGACAACCTGTATCAATGCTTGACAACCATTTCAGCAAAATAGTATTTCCTAATATCTAGCCTAAACCTTCCCTGGCACAACTTGAGGCCATCTCTCCTCATCCTGTCACTTGTTACTTGGGAGAAGACACCAGCACTCACCTCACCACAAACCTACCTTCAGATAGTTGTAGACAGCAATAAGGTGTCCCCTCAGTCTCCTGTTCTCCAGCCTAAACAGCCCCAGTCCCCTCAGCCACTCCTCACAAGACTTGTTCTCCAATAGTATCAATTTGTCTAATAACACAATGGCATCTTTACTAACTCACATTCTCCCTGTGCTAATCATTTTAAAGTTTTACAACTTAGATCACCTTAGATTATAAAAAAGTTTTTTTAAACATACCAGCAGCTGTAGTACTTCACACAGGAAAGAGGAAAAAAACAAAAGTAAAGGAACAAGGAACGTCTGGCATGGATATCACTGTTACTAAACTTATAAACTTCCAGAGTATATACACACTAGATGTATGCACCAGGCAAGACATTAAAATGAGAAAAAAAAAAAAAAGCCCCTGATTCTACAGGAGACAAACCCTTTTGATATGACATATACAGGTCAAAAGGTTTTCATGACCATCATAACTGAATGCCAGACTATTTCAATATTTCATCCAAATGACAAATGATACTAATCCTGCAGGTATCAAAATGTGGCAGGGGGGTTAGGGAAGGCCAAGATATGTACCCAGAAAAGTGTTTAGGCATTTAGATTCCATTGAATTAGGAATAAAAAAAAAAACAAAAAAAAAAAAAAACACAAACAAATTAAAAAAAAAACCCTCATCCTCTCTGTGAATCATAGATGGACTTACTGATCTTTGGAGCCTCTTGCAATGTTTTTATTTCCTTTAATTAACGAGACAGAAAATCATTTCAAGTCTAACTAGCTTGAAAGGACAGACCACTCTCCATAAACTTAGGGAAAACATACTACTCTATATTCCTTTATTGAAAGAACATGCTATCAGAGGAAAAAAAAATAAAACAACAGCAAAAAAAAAACACCTCACACTGAGATATCTCGCATTACTGCCTGTACAAGTCCCATACAAGATGTAGCTGGAAAGGAATTTCACCAGTTTGCCAGTGGTCAAGGGGCAACCTGTAATGTTGGCCTGCTCAGTGACTGAGTGCATGTCCTGTTGGCAGCAACAAACGTGAAACCTAGCAAGCAGGAAGCAAATCTGAGCACAACAGAAGGTACATGCGAGTGGACAGTCAGCTGTCTTTCACCAGGAGGTCTATGCTGCCTCCAGCCTATGGAGAAAGAAAGCCTTCCACCTTCTGCGTGCAGTGGAACATTCAGGACTTAAGTGAGTTATGCTGTTGTACCATGGGCCTACGCTTTTTAAACAAAGAGAACGGATTTTTTTTCTGTTGTTCTACAAGTGGGCAAAGGCAAGAGAGTAGAGGGGTGTGTCAGACACAACAAAGCACAAGTGGAACATTTTACTGTAAAATGAAAGACTATGCATTCTAAACAGATTTTTAAATTTTTATGTATTGGCAAAAAGATTGAATGCCATAAACATTTTATTAGAAGCTCAGGCTTTAGGTTTCATAACATCTCATAACTGCAAGGTTCTACTGTGGTCAGCTCAAGTATAAGATTTTTTATATTACTGCTATAAATCAGCGGGGCTACTGGCAATTAGCTGCAATTTTGTTGTAATGTAACCACAACTTCAAGATCCTCTCTCCAAAAGGGTCAGAACAGTAGTTTCTACCAGTTTATTCCCAAGTATGTAACCCTATTAGGATTTGAATAGACCTTGAATTATCAGGTTTTTGGAGTGAGAGGCCAAGCAATTGAAAAGCCAGAGCTTTATGGACAAGTAAAACAATTTGAAAGCAAAATAAAGCACCTAAGTGCCAAAATTCCCACTTCAGAAAAAAGCTCAAGTAAAGATCTTCCTGGGAGATGAATGTGTAGCTCTGACTGACAGCTATTTCCGTAAAAGTCAATGGCCGAACAGAGGAACGCACTTACTACTCAAGTGTTCTCCACCTTTGCTCATTCTTTACCCCCGTCTCTGCCTCTCTACCTCCTCCAGTAGTATGAGGAAGGCAAAAAAAAAATCTTCCATTTGAAGATATTTCATTAATTATTACCATAACAATATTAGCAGCAGTTAGAGAGGATAGTTTCCCACTCAGACTTCCTTCTGGTCAATGAATTTAAAAATACTTAAAGAAATCATCTGAACAACCTTCCCTGTAATCACCTTGCCATTTGTGCTGTTCATTTATTGTAGTAACACAAAGAAGAAAGTTACTATGTAGGGAAAAATGAGTTTAACTGAAAAGATTCTTCTTGTTCATAAAAATCCCACATTTACCCTTTTCACTTGACACTGTGGGAGTTTCAAAGCATTGCGGAAATAGTACTTTGAAATAGAATTTTATCACAGCATATAAACTGATGATGATTACTTTGTTTTCTCATTGTTCACATACATGAAAATACCTACAAACCAACCCCAAACAAAACTTTTCATTAAACCATTTACCTTCTCTATTATCACTTCTTTTTTCACAGGTATTTTTCCTCAAAATTGCTTAATGTACCCTAATCTTCTTCACAAGTGCAACAATTCAGGCATACAAGCAGAAAAAGCCAGGAACACAAAACGACACTGTTGGAAATAACAGCAGCTAATGCTAAAGCAAAATATGCTTTATGTAAGAAAACGAGATTACAAACATGCTAACCACTAACAAGGTTACTGGGCCTGCACCAGGGATTCAGCACACTATTTTTCTCCTATATTCCTATATATGGCACATCTTACCATTTAGTTCCATTTAAAACATAACACGTAAGATTTTCTGTTTTATTTAAGTTGTCACAGGCTTTTTATGTTAAGAAAATTTACATCAAAGGAAACTTAAATTTAACACTGAAAGAGACCCTTACTTTTATGTACATATTTTTCCTGTTACATTACAAATACAGAATTTGCCATACAAGACCATTAGTCTACAAAATTCACCGACTCGTTTCTAGAAGGGTCTCATAGCCAAGGAGCTGGGTGTCATAAACCACACCTTTAACACAGCACTGAATGATGACCAGCTGGACCAACATCTGGGACAGGAGTTCTTTACTCACACCAGCAGACGTTTCAGAGCAGGAATGAAAAATGACATCTGAATCACATTATTATCCATGACTACATAACTATGTCGGTGTAACTGGAAAAGCGCTATTTGCAGTCTAATCTTTAGTAATTTTTTTTTTATTCTCCTGAAGCAACAAACTTATCTGACTATCACAAATATCAAGGCTTCTACTGCCACTTTGGCTATTAGTCCTTGGTCAATGCAGTGCCATCCTCCTCAGGTTCCAGTAACAGAACACATATTGCTTTCAGATACCAAGCAATTAGCATGAAAGCTTCTCTAGGCACATCCCGTATTTCCAAAGGACTCAACTCTGGGCTTCTCTGTTTGAATCTACCATGCTATTTTTCCCCCTCCATGTTTATAGAGAAGAAAAGTTACGTGTGAAGACTAGGAAAACCAACACAAGAAAACAGAATAGCTTGTCTCTATAAAGCTTATTCACTAGTTAACAGGAAACATTAATGGTTTAATACATTTGTCTCATTTTGCCACACCACAGTCTGTATAGCAGATGAGGCATCATACAGCCCAAACTATACCTCCTGACAGCCTCTACATGAGTTTGGCTTTGTGTTATCACTGAAGCTCCTGCAAAAAAGTATTTTTATAGCACTTAACAGATTTTTTTCCCTTAAGGCTATGTCCTTTTTTATAGTAGCAAACACAAAAGACCTTAAGACTACAAGTTTATGGAAGTTAGAAAATATTATTTAACTTCTACTATTCCTTCAGGCCAGTTTACAGAGAGGCTCCCAATGACAGGAAAGTTAGCCAAGAGTGCAAAACCTTAGAAGTATGCAACTTAAGAAGAAAAAAAACCCAACAATAAAAAAAGACAACAAAACCTGTAACTGTTATTTGAGCCTTTATGTTTCCAACTACAACTGAAATAGTATCTTTGCAATTCCAAAACGTGATTAAATTTATGGAGATAATATTTCTTTTCCACACCATTCCAGTCAATTTCACTGTATTCATTTCGGTGGACCTGAACATAAAATATAATTTGAGTGAACAAAAAAAAACCTAGTAAAGAGTAAACAGTAAAGTAAATATAGGAAGCTGTACATTTATTTTGGTATATGTACCCAAAGCATTAGTATGTGATCAGATCCTAGTCAAACTACAGCAAGCAAAAGCTATATAAAATGAAACACTGAAAAAAGTAACAATTGCAAGATTGTCATCTGTGATTTTTCCATTAAGAATTTAAATTACAGCCCAAGAAATACATATTTTTCTACCTCAAACTGAACCTTAAGGAAAAGCCAAAAAACTTCAGAAGTGGGAGCTGCCAATGCAGTGCTTTTAAACCTCCAGTAAAACAGTTCTCAATCACATTTCCTTAGTAGAGTATGGGTTTTAATGGGTTTTGTTTTGTTCGGTTTGTTTAAGTATCTTTCCCACTAAGTAAGCAGATCTCATTACTCAACTCTATTTTAGTGAGTTGATCAAAATAAAGACAATACTTTTTATAATTCTGTTCAAGTCATAACAAGTTAGAGAAAAAAATTACTTCCTGAATACTTAGCAAAAGGAAACAAAGTTTACAGATTAAGTGCCTACTTCTATTTGCTTTCTTCACACATATTCATCTTAAATTTTTGTAAAGCATGTCAACTTCAGCCATGCTGCTTTTAACTTCCATTTCTCCATCACTCAGCACACTGTTTAGCCTTCAGCATTCGAAATGCAGTTCATGCTAAGGTCAACATTTTATTTGTGTTAGCTTCATTACAAAGGAATATAATCGACATTTGCTGAAACTAGTCCATTGTGCAAACATAGTATTGGGAAGTGGGAAGGTCAGGAGCTTAATTGCAAAAGCTTATTCCTGCTCTGAAAATAAAAGGCCAATGAACAGACTTTTTAAACCCACTAATGAATGAGAATCAGGTAAACTGTCTTAAGAAAATCAAAAGCCTTATAAGAAAAATAAAACTCATTGTTGTTTGTAATATAGTTTTCGGCATTAATTAACTGTTATGCAGATGTCTATAGGGTTTTATTGACTTCTTTGGAATTACTTAGTTCTGAAGGTTCTATTAAACACATTCACTTTCAAAAAGCAGCAACTACCTCAGTTATGAGCTGGCCGGTTGAAGAGCCCTGTTTGACATTAGGTTCCAAGGAGGTCTGCTTTGTCCTGTATATTTCATTAGCAATTGTGCCAGCTCTGATAAAAATCAACAGATTAGTAGGACTGCATGAAAATACACAGTGGGAGGAAGCTCATGTGTCACAGCTGTGGCAGTTCTGGACAGACTGTTTACATGTTCAGATGGAAAACTTTCAGATTAAATGTAGCACCCATCAAAAACTGGGCAGATTAAGTGGAAATCCATAGTTTACTGCCTGGCTTTCTAGTTTGACATCATCACTTTATATCCTTTACCAAATACCATTTACTGGGTTTAATTTTCCAATGTATATTCACATGTGGGAAAGCAGATCATTGCAAAGTGAGTAAGTGCCTGTAGAGCTTGAGTTGTTTTCTAGGGTTTTTTTCAAAGCTTTTAAGTAAAAGTTTGAGAGCATGTATCAGAGATGAATAGTTATTGATACTAACCTAATCATAGCTACTGATATCAGTAAAGGTAAAGCACATGACTAGTCTGCAAAACATCATAAGCAATCAGGATTCAATACTGTCATTTTTGTTTGCACAATGGAGTAGTTTCACCTAATGTCAATCACATTCCTTTGTTATGAAACTAACAAATAAAATGTGGGCCTTAGCATAAGCTGTATTTCTAATTCTGAAGGCCATACAGTGTGCTGAGTGATTGAGAAATGGAAGTTAAAACAGCACGGTTGAAGAAGACAAGCTTTACAAAAATGTAGGATGAGTATGTGCAAAGAAGGTTCAACATCAGACAATAAAAATGGACTGAAACCAACAGTACTGGAAGCTACCCTGCATGCAAGAACCTCATTCTTCAACTAACCAAGGTCACACATTAGGACACTATTTTGCATGTAAGGTACTATTCAAAAAAAAAAATCATAAAAGCAGGGCCTTAACTTGTAACATATACATATATATTCAGGTCAAAGCTGAAGGAAAGTTAACAATACCTGATCAGATAAAATCTTTTTAAAGACAGAAATTCCACATTGAATTTCAAGCTTGTTTTTCATAGATTACTTTCTATAACTGTTGTTGATATGAGGCTACCACTTTAGTTTAAATTACTATTCTGTCATTGCTCAGTACATAAGCCATTCTCAACCAATTCAGGAGCTCAGCAAGGGCTACTGCTTCACCTGGGTTCCCACAAGCATCAAGAAGTGGCTGGCTCAGAAGCTGTAGCTCTATACAATATAAAAATTCCCTACCAAAATCAGCTCATCAAAAAAAGAAAAAAAAAGGTTGTACCAAGAGCAAAGTATCTGATATCGTACCATACCAAACATAGAACAAGCAAAAAGACAATAGACTCTACAGAAAAAAAAGCCTAAAACAGTTTATTAGATGAGGCATAAGGCCAATCATCGAATCAGTCCTACCTCGTATTTTCAATAACAACCTTGACACAAAGCAGAAGCTAGTAATGAAAAGTGAATGCACCACAAAGTTGAGAAGCACTGGCACTGCAAAGGAAGCTAAAAATACATTGAGATACAGAGCAAGTTTTGAAGAACAATTTCATTGTGCTTTTGTGTTTGAAGTTACTCCTTCAAGAACTACAGAATAGAAAGTTGATTGATCAGGTAGTTCACGAGCAGAAAACACCAGAAAGAATAACCATGACATTATACTTAACAGGAAAACACATCTACACAATATTTCTAGAAGACAGAAAGATTTAATGCCATTTTATCTGCCACAGACAAGACTGCATAGCGCTGTGTAAATTATTAGCCATAGCAAAAACACACAAACAGAACAAGTATAGAGAAGTGCCCTCTGTTCCCCAGCCACTGTACTGTACAAGAGGAAGCTAATCATCTTGTTTAAAGGCTGACTAAAAGTTTGGCTAGATTAACCACAGAAAAATAATGCCTGACAGAGCAAGTTTTCTACAAGTATTAGGTAGAAAGAAAAAGCATTAAAGTTCAACAAAGATACATGTAAAAAATCAAACACATGGGCTGCTGTCTCATCATGTTCTCCACATACAGGTTAGCAGAAAATTCTAGTCCTCAATCAACTGACACTCTGAACAGCCTTCCACTACACGTATGAGGTGGAAGAGGAAAAAAACCCACAAAACAACCAACCAAAAACAACAGCAACCCATCAGTAAATAAAAATCGAGTGTACTTCATTTATGAAAACAGTCAATTACATAGTTGTTTTCTTCTACAGCAATTGGATTAGAAAAGGAATAAGTAGGAAAAGTAGAAAATAGTACTCAAAAGGGCATCAAACTGAGGTTCTCCATGCCCTCTTACCATTAGCAAAAAATCTTCAGAAGCCAATTCATAACATTCTCTGCCAACTGACAAGCACTATTTTACCCTAAAGGAAATTGTTTCCAATCTCTTTCCTGTTTGTTATGCATAACTCAGCACGCATTTACAACCTCTTTCATATTGAAGCTCAATGTCATACAAAACCCTGAATTTTTAAACACTTAATAAAATGGATTATAAAAACCAAAACACGGATCTGAAGGTCTGGTTCAAGTTTTGGTAAACACAGAAATACTTAAAAGAATATTTACTGTAAAGTTGGATGAGCAAGAACAGGGATCACCTGAACCTTCTGAGGTTCTGCTGGCTCTCGTTTATAATGGTAACAAAGCCAAGAGGTTAAAGACTGAACATAAAAAGATGAAAATCTTAAAAAAGGTTTTAAGTCCTGAACCACTTAAATTTGTATTTTTAAATAATTTGACAAATCACTCTTTTTTTTTCTGGCCACATGGGTAATAACGCTGTAGGCCATCAAAAGTTTCACAGTACTAAAATCAGTAGTCAGAGCAAAAGAACTAAATACAAATGTCGGTTTCACTCTGAGAGCCACTTTCAAACTCACTTGACCTGCTCGTTAGCAGTAAAACAATATTTTGGTAGACATCCAACTGAGTTGCTCAGTAGAAGTTCATGCATTCAAATTCTAGTATTGCTAATCATGTTTTAGAATTCAGTGACAAGGTGAGAAAAGTATATCCGTAGCTAAACCTGTAAAGATGGTATTTAAGTGCTTATTGTTCTGTGAAGTACTGAAGTTATAAAATATTTAACCGCCAATAATTTCGCAACCTGCCAGTGCTAACTGTACTAGTTCCTCCATGTCCTCAGGATGATTTTTGTTTCATGCCGTCAAATCAGAACCTCACCCATTTTAGATCATGACCAGTGTCTCTTTCCCTGCTGCCATGTACGTCTATAAAGGGCCTGGCTCCATCTTCTTAATAATCTCTTAAGTAAGACTTTATGAGGCAACAGTGAAGTATTCCCTGAGCTTCCCCTCATTTAGGCTATGCAAAAGCAGTTATCTCAGCCTCTGCTTATGTGCTCCAAGCCCCTCATTTTGGTTGGCTCTCCACTGAACTAGTTTCAGTTTACTCAATGTTTCTCATGTACTAGGGAATGAAAACTGGATGAGGTATATCTAATGTCTAAGGATAGGTCTGAGGAATGCTGAATACCAGCAATCTGCTGTCTATGCTCCTGTTCATAAGGACTACTATGCTACCAGCATTTTTCACTGTCAGAGGGAAGACTGACAACTGACATGCTGACTTGTGTCCGTCAGAACGTGCAGGTCCCTTTCAGAAGAGCTGCTTCTCAGGCAATCACCACCCCACACTGCTAGAAGGTGCAAGAATGAACATTTAGCCTTGCTGAATGCTACAAGGTTCATTACAGTCTATTCCACCTGTCATTTTAAGCCACAGAGCACAGTCCTTGAATGTGTCAACTATGCCCCCACGTGATGTCACATGCAAATTTGATGAGGATATGCTCATTTGCTCCACCGGGTCATCGATTAAGTTACTAAACAGGATAGCTCCCAGTACAGTACTCCACTTTTAACTGGTCTCCAGGTGGAATACAAACCATTCATTGCCACATTTTGAGCTTGAAAATCCAGCCAGTCCTCCCATTCAAATCATAGCATTGCAACTTCATTACACAGATGCTGTGAAAACCATGCTAAAAGCCTGGATAACATCAGCATAGATGGGCTAACTGCCACAAGCAATTTTAAATCTAATCTAATGACATTTAAAGTTTCAGCAGTATACAGAAAGATCCCAGGATTAATGATAAGCATATGAAAGATACTCAGGAACTTCTCAGAAGGTCATTTTAATCACTGCTAAGGGACCAAAAAAAAAAAAAAAATCAAAACCAAACAAAAACTGCACAACAGTTACAGTAGATTTCCTCCTATTTAGGGAAGAAAACATAGGCCTAATGAAAAATATGCATAAAGCAAAGGTTTTAGGTTTCAGAATCTGTGAATTTGGTCCATCAAAATAGAAACTAATTTCACCACCCAACCAGGGAAACTCGAAGTCATTAGCTCCCTTATATATGAAAGATGAAATAGGCAAGATTTCATGCTACAACAAACAAAGCAATATAAAGAATTACTTAAATAGAAGTTTAAATTATTTATCAATGTAATCGATTAGTATTTCATATAAAGCTGCAATAGATATGCCAACCTCAGCTTAGGAGATTTCTAGTTAAACAGATTTTCACACAGTAACCCATGAAAAACTAGGAGCGTGGACATTTGTTGAGATTCTATGAAGGCTAGTTTGTCTGGTGGAGTTGTTTTTTCAACATTTTAAGCCGTTGATAAGTCACAAAGAGAACTACCTAACATATTTTAGATGTCTCTTATTACTCTTCCCCGCAGTGATTACTGTAGCTGCCACAAAGACTTAATATAATTATATTGGAGAAGTGCTTGAGACACCTGGTATGGAAAAAGTCATTTGTGACAATAACTAACTTTAAACTTTAAAATACCTCTGATCGACAGGCATACTGAAAGTTGTAAAATAAGTGAACAGGAATATTGACAGTGTTGAGTACAGTCTACATACGAAAAACATTACCATTAAGCATCTGTTTTCCCCAGAAGAAACCAGTATTATTATGCAGATACGTAAATGTTCTACTTTAACACTCAACCACAGCATTATCATAGGCACAAAGCAAGGCAGATACACAATTAAATATTTGTGACTACAAAGACATAATTTGTGTGCACATTACTAGGCACAAAGGTACACTATACATGGATAACACTAACAATCTTAATTCTTTAAAATGCCGATGTAAAATTAAGAGTAAAACCAAAATTCTTTACAAAAGGTAATATTCATTTGCTGCAGATAAGCACTATGGTAAGCACGGTCAGCTATTTTTTAAGAGTTATTTTCTAAGGAAACAAGCCTCATGCAAACAGTGCAGCACCTCCTTCAGCCTCAAGATTTTTTGAATCTGTGCTTTGACTCAGTAAAACGTAACAGAACAAAGTTTCAAAAGGTAGTCATGTTCAGAACCACAGATAACCACAGTCAGTTACAGAACCACAGATAAAAAGCATAAAGTATCCAAAGTGTGAAAGAAAGGCTCATATTACCAAATTATAAAATCCAAGAACCTCACAGGCTAATGAGGTACTGCTTGCTCTTCACTCAAATCTCCACGATTTTCAGTGGTCCAGTGTAAGAGGCCAAAGCTAAGAATCTCAGAAACTCTATCTGCTCTAAGAGCCAAAACCACATCTCATATAGGTCCTTTGCAGAAATTCAACTTGTATTTGAAAGTTGGGAGGGGTTCAGTGCAGCACTCCAAGCAACCACCTACACAGATCTTGACCAGTTCAGACTGTCACAAGAAAGAAACAGGATAGATGAGGTCAAGTGATCAAATGTTATATTTGAAGAGAAGCAGAAAATAAGCAAACCTGTCCACACATTGTTATGGATCACACTGAACACTATATTTACCCCATTTTGTCTCCACATCTTTAAAAAAACCCCAAACATTTAAAATTATTTCCTATTAAAAAAAAAGGTTGCGTTATTCAGTGAGATTTTAAGAAAGCTGGGGGCTGTCAGGGCCAGGCAAGTACCAGAGAATTTGAGAGGGTGAAGACAACCCCCTCTGCAGTACCTGCCTGATCTCAAAACCTGGGAGACAAATATGGCGCAAAAATATTTTGAACATTGAAAGGTTTATCTCAATAGCTTCTAATTCTGTCAGCCAGTTTCCACAACTGAATGGAGATACCAAGTATCTCTGTCAAATTACTCTGTGAGTAGGCTATTGTTTCAGTTGTCTGAAAAGGGGATTTGAAACAGAATACCATTTTTATAAACTATTTTAACTGCCTGGACGTCACTTAATTGACTACTATGGCTCAACTCAGACCGAAGTATTTGAAAATCAAACTACTTAAATCTTTATCTCAACAAGCTAAAGCAAACAATGTAAGTGCCAAAGTCAGTTCCATATATTAGCATATTTTATGAAACAGGGAAAAAAAATCCTCAAAGTTACTTGAAAGCTTTCATCATAATTCTCCCTGCCCAACATCCCAAGAAGTCTTCCACACCCCTGAACATACCAACATCTAGAAGTTATTTCAATTAAACTACTGCACCTCTGGCATACAATGACCACATGCAAAGAAGAATCTTTTCAGGCATTTAGCTTGCTGTATACAATAAAAGGCATTCTTTTTCTTATTTACCATGTAACAATAAAAGCAATTCTTCAAAAAGACAACACTAGAACATTTATTGTATAGCTTACCATTGAATACTAACTTCAAACAATGTTTTTGTTAAGGACACGACAAACTAAAGCCAACAGAAATCCCTAGTGATTTCACTTGTTAGCTCCAGCATCAGACTAGAGCACATAGACATAAAGTAGCCTTAAACTCATTCCCACCTTACTTTAACTTGTATCATAGGTCCCATACTGTCAAACATAAAACATTTTTCTCTGAGCCTCAGATGGAAGAGAATAGAGGAGTAATGACAATACTGCTGAGAAAATAGGCCATGGGTTTGTAAATACAATGGGTTGTTTTGCATTAGTCCAATGAACAAAATTATTCTCACACTGGGTTTGCATTCATCATCAATTAGAATTTTTACATGACAAACCCAGAGCATCCTGCTGAACCCAAATCACAGCTGGGAATCCTGCAGCCCAATGCGGCAAGGCAGCCACTCTCTTTGAAACAGCTCCCTCATTGCTATAGAGAAAAACCACTAGGCACAATAATAATAAGCTGTTGTCCTGACAACCTGACAAAGCAAACCCAAGACTTTACTACAGCAGAACAGCAAGGATAACCTGATCACCATAAACTGTTCCTAATTCTTCAAGAGCAGCTGGAGCTTAGGAGTGCGCTTTTTCTTGAAAGTACTTTGGATATCTAAAAGTAGGAAATAATAAGTTTTGAACAGAAAGTTACAAATGAAAACAGAGAAGGAGTGTGATTAAATAACTTAAAACTCTCTGATGAAAAACAAACAAATATGAAAAACACAAAACCAAAACCAGACTGAAGGCTTGTATCTTTCACAAATGCCTTCTTCATGAAATACAGGAGACAATGACAGTTTTGCTTTCTATGCATTAATTGCAGAATTCCTTTAATCTCCCACGTGAAAGGAAAAAAAAACCAGCATGTGCATTTACAACATCTATAGAAAAGCTTTATTCTGTCCCTACTCACCTTAATTGCCAATTCATTTCACATCATTTCACAATCTGACTGAAGTGAAAATAAAATTCCAACATTAAATACAAGGTGATTCAGAACATCCTTTCCCTCTCACATATATAGAGGAAACAAATCAAGGACTGATAACAAAAAAATAACACCAGAAAAATTTAATGAAGGTGTTAAAGAGTATACACCGGGGTTTTAAAACAACTATTGCATTCCATTTGAATTAACCTTCCATAGAAAATCTAGCATTCAAGAGTACCTTTCCTTATACATATGTTTTATTAAGTGCTGTAATCTGTTGTTTATGTAATCTGTAAAACAGCTCTCCAATTTCATTACAGATTGTATCAGGTTTAAAATAAAAGTTGGGAAACCAAAAGAAAAATGAAAGGGCAAACTGTTGAGTTGTATGAGAGCTTTCTATCACTACTGTGTCCTCTTCACATAAATCTCAAATAATTTTCATCTAACTTAAGTCTGAAAAGTCATATTGTGAAATACCTACAACTTGAAAGCCCACCTAAAAGACATGGTAGCAGGCAGGCATTATCACAACTCACCGCCACTGTGCCAGTGAGAATTCAGGCACTGAAAGGAAAGGGGGAAGAAGGAAGGAACAGCAAACAATATAGGAGGATTATACAAATATCTGTCGAGCTGGATATGTCACTGTGCAGGAACCAGGACAACAAATGAAGGCATTATATAAGAAAAGATTCAAAGTCAATGGCAAAACTCCAAATGCTGTGCTCAGAATTTCATTTGAGCTGCTGAGGGGGAGGGGAAAGTCATGACAACTTCAGCTACTGCCACCTTCCAGCCTCCCAGCTAATACAGGACAATTTACTACCTTTTCTCCAGCCGCCTCCTAGATTCCCTTTCTTCCAAAACAGCTATGGCATCTTTCTACATTACATCTCTCAGCTTTTCCAAAAGGAAAAAAAAAAAAGTGACTACAGTCATTCTCCTAAGGAACACAGAATCCCCACTTAACGGCAACTAAAACAAATGCCTACTTCATTTCAAACAACTACTACTCTTAAAATATTTTACAAGCATCAGGTCCAATAAAGATTGCAGATCATAGAATCACAGAATCGTTTAAGTTGGAAGGGACCTTAAAGATCACCCAGTTCCAACCCCCCTGCTATGGGCATGGATGCCTCCTACCAGCCCAGGCTGCCCAAGGCCCCATCCAACCTGGCCTTGAACAACCTCCAGGGATGGGGCCGCCACAACTTCCCTGGGAAATCTGGGCCAGTGCCTCACTACTTTCATGGTGAAGAAATTCCTCCTTATGTCTAGTCTAAATCTGAACCCCTCTCCAGTTTATACCAAATTCCCCCTAGTCCTATCACCACAAGCCTTTGTAAACAGTCCCTCCTCAGCTTTCATTTAGCCCCTTTCAGGTATTGGAAGGTTGCTATAAGGTCTCCTCAGAGCCTTCTCTTCTTCAGGATGAACAAGCCCAACTTTCTCAGCCTGTCCACATATAGGATCTACAAAGACGGGACAGCAGCTGCTTATTTTTATTATGTGCTCAGAAGATTATCTCTGTAAAGAGACTTTTTTTTTTAAAAAAAAAAAAAAAAGCCTCTAATTATGTATGAACTGATCACTGCTTTAAGAAATTCCGGAAAACCAGAAGAATCCACTTATAACTCATGAGTGGCTAACTGCTGATGTAATTACACTTTCATGATCCAAACAAGAGTCTACATATCTTTTAGTAAGAGCTATGGTGCAAAATAATCACAATGACATTTCTGCCTACTGCTGTCCTGTCTCTAGCTAAAAACAAGGGTATCACCAATTACAGTAATCCTTCTCAATCTTCAGTTCATTCAGTTATGCCTGAAAAATGGCTTTAAACCTGGGGTCAGCGCCTTACTACAAAGGAAGGCAGGGTCTATGTCATTCGCTTCTGTCAGGATAAATCAGATGTTTAACATTAAGTTCGCTCTTCCACAATAAACTAAAAAGAACCAAGACAGTTATTCATGTGAAGTCCTAGCAATTCTTAAAAATCTAATCAGTGGTACACATCACCACTGAATGTCACAAGGAATTAATGTTATTCTTGATGCAATCTATATGCAAAACCTAGTATTTTTAAAAAAAAAAAAAGTGTGAAGCATACATTTCAAGCTACTAAATACAAATTCTACAGTCAGAGTTATACACCATAACAGTCCTCATGAATTCTTCTTATTGGATTCTCAGATTTGGTAGACAGTCCTCACAGTATTTCCCCAAATCATTTAGGTAGAAAAAACAAGGTAGAAAGACTATGAGGGGCAGCCCTATCCCTTCCCTAAACTTTCTGAACTACTGAGATTTATCAGAGGATGAAAATTCCCTTCAAAATAAAGAGATACACTGAAGTTTGTCTTAACTTCACAAGAGGTAATATTTTAAAGAATCTAATATAAATTATACCACCAAAAATTCTACCATGAGTACAATACAGAAGATAAACAGCAATCTTTTAACTTCACTGATTCATAACCCAGCTTGCCCAAGCATTTTAGAATTGCAGAGCAGAATTTGCACAGAAAGTGAAAAGAGCATTCCTCAAATCATGATTTCATTACAAGCTGTCAATCTTGGATGACTAACATGAGCAAGTAGATCGCCCAGCGCCCCACCCTCTTTCCACAATCCATAACTTATCTGATATTTTCATAATAACACAGCATTTCTCACTCAATATTATCAAACTAGATCACTCACCAGTAAAAGGTACAAACCCATGGAAAATATCTTAACATTCAACCATCTAAATGTAATCTTAATTCCAGCCAAGGCAAAGACAAAATACTTTCTCCTGCAGTTTGAACTGTTGATCTGCTCATACAAAGCTTGCAATGCCTGACTACTATGTCCAATATGAAGCTGAAAGTGAAAAAAAAAAACTACCTTGGTTCACTTTTGAAGGTCAAATAACAAAAGAAATGGATGGGTTTGCTCCTCTGACAACTGCTTTGCTTAGCTCCTCATTTGAATCTCTTCATTTGCAAGCACATTTCACAATGTACTTGAATAATGTTATGTCAGTAACATCTACCAAAAAAAGACCATATTATTTTTTTTTTTTTTCAGAAAAAGAGAACAGAAACCTTTAAAATACCTGATATTTGCACCACGAGTAAATAGCAGCCACAAAGAACTGAGGTTCAGTTCTAGATTTCACACTATACCCTTGGCTTATATGAATTACATGATCTGTAATTGACTTAACAGGATTAGTGAAACAGTTTGGCATCCTTACAAGTAAGTATTCCTTCTTATTACATCTAAACGCTGCATGGCCTGGTAAGGTAACCTGCTGGTCATACAAAATCAAGACGATACATTGAGACCTCACTGAAATCCATCTTTATATGAATGCTACATAAATTATAAATCAGCTGTTGTAGAGCCTAAGTGATGTTTAAATATCCATAATGCATTATAGCTCTTAAGGATTTAAACATCTGTGCATTAATAATAAAAGACATTTCAGTGATCAAATTTAAGACTGAATTATTTCAGAGGTTCTACCAAAGCAGAAGAGCGTTGGAAAAAGAACGAGAAATAGGAATACCTAGGCCTGATGCCTTATATATCTATAACCAGAAGGCTGTGATGCACTATGTTTCCGAATCCAACTCCAAAAAGGCAGTGAGCTACGGGGGTGGAAGGGGTGGGGGTGAGGGGGATAGCTGAACAATATTAACGTACTGTGGTCCTTTTTAAATTAAGTCCACTGAAATAAGCAGTAATTAAGACTGAATTATTGTGGGGTTTCTCCCCATTTTCAAACCTGCCTCCTTACCCAGATGCCTTCCTTTAAAGCAACCTAAATATTCTGCAGAGCTATCTCCCAAATAAACAAACTTCCTTTCGATATCAGTAGTATGTGTGTGTGTATATATATATATATATATATATATAATGGCTATAAGCAGCAAGACAAGCTGATCGAAACAATAAACTGAGTCAGCTAGCAAGCAAACTTCAAATACTGCGCTGGTCTAATCAGTGCAGAACCGATCAAGAAGGCAGTTTACTATCCATGAGAAGGAAAAAAAATAGACAAATACAGAAAGAGTAGGCAGCAGAGACAGATTACACGTTTTCCCTCTCCGCTGGATATCTGATATAAGAAAGCCATCTAGCGTTAACTTTTAGAAATGAAAACTGCGCACAAAAGGGATGGGGAAGAATTTACATGCGCAATTCTCTCTAACTTTGCATGTCTTCTGCATCACAAGAAAACAAAACTCGCCTCCTAGAGAAAACCCGGGCCGAAAGCAAACCCTGGAACTACCAACGCGTTTAAACGATCCAGCACCGAGCGCCAAGCCGGTTTGTCGCCCCTCTCCGTGAACCTTAACCTCTGAAATTCGTCAACTTCGGAGGTGTCTTTGTCAAGAGCGGGTCACGCCGCTCCCACCTTCCCACGGGCACCAACCACCCCCTCGGGAAAGCGCTGCGGAGCCCCTCGGGAGCGGTAACGGAGCCGAGAAAAGAAAAACTAAGGCTAAGCCGATCCCGGGTGACTCTTTATTTAACTCATCCTGGAGGACGCGCATCGAAGTATTATCACAAGGCAACAAGGAGGGCAAAAAAAAAATTTTTAAAAAAAAAAAAAAAAAAAGGATACAGGTCGCCCCTCGTAAGTACATAAAGAGCGTCAAAATCGCCTAAGGAAGCCGCACGGGGTGAAGGATCTTTCCCCTCTGTTACCCTAAACGCCCGGCGGTCCCCACCGAGCGACACCCGAGAGGCGTCCGATCCAGGGAAACTTGCTGGGCGACTATGAGGGGCCGGGGGCAGAGCCCTGCCCGGGGCCGGGGGCAGAGCCGCTCCCTCGGGGAGGCAGCCCCGGGGACGAGGTGGGGACCCCGGCAGAGCCCCGTCCTCCGCGGAGCCCGGAGAAGCCGAGATTCCCTTCCCCTAGCGGAGCAACGGGGGCTCAGCGAGAGCATCCCATGGGGAAAAAGAAAGGAGAAGGGTCCTTCCCGACGGCGCCCCCGCCCCTCCTCACCTGGTGTCGCGCTCCGGCCGCCGCGGGACCCCCATGGCCCGCCCGGCGCACACGGGCTGCGCTCGATAGAACCGGGAAAGAACGGGGCTGGGGGGGGGTGGGATCCTGCCGGCTGCTCCTCCCTCGCCACCCCGTATCCTCGCCCGCCGCCTTCCCGCTCTGCCCGGCGCCGGGTCTCGAGTGCGGCGGAGCCGCCGGACAGGGAGGAGAAGCGGCGGGAGGGGCGGAGGCGGCCCCGGCGCCCGCCCGCCCGCTCCCGCACACCCGCAGGCCCCGCCCCTCCCGCCCCTCCCGCCGGCCCCGCCCCCCCCGTGGCCGCACCGGCTCGGGACTCGACAACTCCCGCTCCCGCCAGGGGTCCCGCCCGCCGCGGGGACACCCACCGCCCCCTCCCCGGTCACCCGCCGCCGCAGGGGTCGCGGGAGGGGATTCGCGGGGCCGGGATAAGAGTTCGGGAAGCGAGCGACAGGTGTGGGGGGCAGCGCAGGGCGGGGGGACCCGAGACAGGGGGACCCGGGACAAGGCTGCCCCCCCCTCCCGCCCCCCTCATAGAATCATAGAACAACCAGGTTGGAAGGGACCCATCGGATCATCTAGTCCAACCATTCCTATCAAGCACTAAACCATGTCCCTCAGCACCTCATCTACCCGGGCCTTACCTCAACCTTACCTAAACCCAGCAGAGGAGCTCACGGCACCGGAGTCCTCGAGTCGCCCCCGTGCTCTGCCTCCTGCCGCCGCTCCCAAACCTCAGATGGTCGGCAGCAGAGCTGCTTTCCCTCGGGCTTGTGCAGCCCTCAAACATTTAGTTTGCCTGCCCCGTTAGCCAGGGTGAGGTATCTGCCTGTCCTCCTCCTCCTTCACGCGATCTGGTAAAGGAATCCGAACTCTGGATTTGGAATTCGAATTTCCCTGTTTCTAGGCCAGTTTTGCAGGGGCCCCTACCTGCAAACACAGAGGCCGCTTGTACACAGAGGTTGCCAAATAAAAAAATCAGAGAATCATAGAATCACCAGGTTGGAAGAAACCCACCGGATCATCAAGTCCAACCATTCCTGTCAAACTCTAAACCATGTCCCTCAGCACCTCATCTACCCATCGCTTAAACACCCCCAGGGAAGGTGAATCAACCACCTCCCCGGGCAGCCTGTTCCAGTGCCTAATGACCCTTTCTGTGAATTTTTTTTTCCTAATGTTCAGCCTAAACCTCCCCTGGTCGAGCTTGAGGCCATTCCCTCTTGTCCTGTCCCTTGTCACTTGGGAGAAGAGGCCAGCTCCCTCCTCTCCACAACCTCCCTTAAGGTAGTTGTAGAGAGTAATGAGGTCTCCTCTCAGCCTCCTCTTCTCCAGGCTAAACAACCCCAGCTCTCTCAGCCGTTCCTCATAAGGCCTGTTCTCCAGCCCCTTCCTCATTGGGTGCATGCTCCGTCTGCTGTCGCCGTGGGACCCCCTTGGCCCCTTCACCAGTTTTGGTGTTATCAAGACAAATGTGGCCGCTCTCATCTGCTACCCCAAATTAGGAGGCTTGTGACATTATCAGATTAATGTCTACTCCCACAGGACCCCACGGAAACAACCCAGGATTCTTTTTATTTTTCCCTCAGTCCTGCCTCGCTTCCTTTCCCCTCCACCCACACCCACCTCTTGTGGGCATGGAACTTTCTGGTTGTACCAGTTCACTCACCTCTGTTGAGCAGGCTGTACGTTGACATTTACAAGTATTCCACTGCCTTGTAAACTTCTCCTCACTGCCTGCCCTTTGCTGGAAACACAGCAGAAGGTTTTAGTGGAAAGGAACTGCCTCGTGTATGCCAAAGATCCAAAACACCCAGGGCAGGCCAAATTTTAGGTTATTGTGCTTAACTCCTTTAATATACATTTAAATCAAGAAATACAGTCCACAACCAAAAAATTAAGTATAGGTTCATGCAGGCTTATTAGAACAAACATTAAGGCATCAACACTTCCTCTAAAAGTACTGGTAAACATTATGTTCACTAGTTAATATTTGGCTCGAGCATTATTGTTTTGGTTAAAAAGACGTTTTTGAATGTTATCATTTCTACCCAAAATCACTAGCCCAGTTAGGCAGTGGGCTGCCTCTGTACTGTAGCAAGACCACTGGAATAATATTATTGTCTTGACAAGGCACTTCAGAAAACTAAAACAAAAAAAAAAAAAAAAACAAAAAAACCAAAAAAAACCAACAACCAAACCACTGAAACTGAAAGGAGCAGTGTATTTTTCCACTTTAATTGTGTTCTAGACAGTGTCCTTCCTGGAGGGTTCATTCCTTTAAGAACTGGGCAAGGAAAGACAGGGAATTTGGAGAGTGCTAAGCGTACACAGAGTATGGTAGGCGCTATTTGTCTCTGATTTCTGTGCTGGCCAAGTTCTCTCATTACTGGAGTGCTCTGACCACTTATTTCAATGAGTCCCTTTCACTCCAAGGACGAGCTGCCCTTCTGGAGTTCAGACCCTTTGCAGCAACTGCTGCTTTTTCTCTCTTTACTGTCATTCATGCTGCTCCCTGTGTGTCTCTTGCTTTGAAGGAAAACTGGATGACCAAAACAATTGCTTTCCAAACTCTCTCAGGATCTTCTTTAGCAAGAATCCTTCCCAGTCCTTCCTAATTTTGCATCGCTTTTTTCAATCTGCTGAGCTAGCACTTACTCCCTCTACATTATGCTATTCATTTTCATAGAATCATAGAATAGTTTGGGTTGGAAGGGACCATAAAGTTCGTCTTGTTCCAACCCCCCTGCCATGGGCAGGGACACCTCCCACCAGCCCAGGCTGCCCAAGGCCCCATCCAACCTGGCCTTGAACACCTCCAGGGATGGGGCAGCCACAGCTTCCCTGGGCAACCTGGGCCAGTGCCTCACCACTGTCATGCTGAAGAAATTCTTCCTTATGTCTAGCCCAAATCTGCCCCTCTCCAGTTTATACCCAATGCCCCTAGTCCTATCACTAGAAGCCTTTATGAACAGACCTTCCTCAGCTTTCTTGTAGCTTCTTCAGATACTGGATGGTCACTATGAGGTTTCCTTGGAGCCTTCTCTTCTCCAAGCAGAATGAGCCCAAGTCTCTCTGCCTGTCCTTGTATGAGCGGTGCTGCACCCCTCTGATCATTTTCATTGCCCTCCTCTGGACCCATTCCAACAGCTCCATATCCTTCTTACATTGAGGATTCCAGAACCGGACACAATACTCCAGGTGAGGTCTCAGAAGAGAGGAACAGAAACATTTTGGTCCTTCTGCTCAGGTCTGCAAAGTGCCTCTCTGCACCCTGTCCTTAGTATCTCCTCCCCTGACCCTTGCGGTTTAATACCGAGGAATTAAGGCTCCTAATTGAATGCTGTTTCCCCCACGGATCCCCAGCAGCCCTAGACTAGCCCTGCTGCTGAGCTGCCCCCCAGGGCTCCGCTGCGGTGCCGCTAGGGGTCCCCGGGCTATGCGCCCGCTCGAAGCCGAACGCGACGTGTATAAACCGGGCGACGTTCCGCCTGCAAATTTAGGACGCTGGCAGCGGAGTATGCTAACAGGTAACAGATCCATAATATTTTGTTCCCCTAGAAAAATATTTTCCTTTACTTGATGGCTTTTCTTTTAAAGCCTCGTTTTATAAAGCGGTTTGGGTGCAAATCAGCTCTCTCCAACAACATTTTGGTGTTTCGCCTGCTATCCCAAAGAGCGCTATGCTAAAAAAAAAAACAAACCTGCCAGAAGTTATCTGTAAATCGTGGCATTTCCTTATCCTCTGAAAAACCTCTAGCCCATCCCTAGCAGACTGCAGTGGTGAGATTAACTCCTTCCTGCACACGGGGTGAATTCAGCTCTCTGCATTCTGTGCCTACAGCCTGTGTAGAAGGGCTTAATTTAGACATGAGAAATGCTTAGGCATTCTGCTGTGTAACTCCTGCATTGCATGTGAATAAAAAGATATTTCTCAGCTGACAGACTGTACTTCATGACGGAACCATGCTACCTTAACAGGCCTAAATGGTTAGAGCTGACAAGCTAAATGGGTTTAGGTTGCATTCCCAAAATTATACATTATCTGCACCTTGACAAGATCCAGCACACTGATATGTGTTAAGGTTTTGCCGTTAGGAGGGTCTGGAGGCTTGCTGTGATCACTACTTTTTTTTCATTGTTACTTTTTTTTTTTTTTTTTTTCTCTCATTCTCTCACTCCTCCAGTATCATTCCTTTTGGCTTCCAGGCTACCATCTGTGCACCCCCAGGGAGTCAACAAGAGACTAACAAGAGCCAGAAACCAGAACACAGGTGAAAAGAGGTAAATAGGAGGTTCTTGCAACACTAAAGGGCTGTTCAAGGCTCAGGAACTCGAGGGCAAATGGGGTAAGAGGAATCCCCTGCTCAAACTAAAAACTGATAAACATAAAAATGTAATCGGAAGAGTGGGGAGAAAGGAGGCGGATTTTACTTTCACCTTCTAATTCTTCCAGGATGCATGCATTTTACTTGAATTGTCTAGTAAAAAAAATACTTACTTGCCTCAGACTGGGGATAAATCACTTACAGCAGGAGAGCCCCGACTTTGACAATATGGACCCAGTTCAGCTATGGGCCAGATAACATACAAGCAGAAGCCAGACAGAAGACATCCCACAGGCCACAGCTTGGTCAGCTCTGATTAAGAGGGATGCCAGCTTTTTCCTGCAGTATCTTTTCTTCACTCCTCCTCTTCATGTTTAATTTCAAAGTATCCAGATTGGCCACATCTGAAGCCAGTCTTTAGGGACTATTAATACGCAGGGAGTTGTTTCAACATCTCCTACAGACTGTTTCCCATGAAGCAAAGACAACTTTTAACAACAAAAGTGGACTTTTCCATTTGTTGTTGGGGAAGTGGGTTAGAGTGGGATCCTTGGAAGTGGTGCAGGAGGTGGAGTAAATGTCCAGTAGCCACATGAGGAGGCACGTTTTGCTTACACAAGGCATTCATGAACAGGCAAGCTGAAGAAAGTTTAGGTTTGTTTCCTCAATCTTGGGCACAAGCCTAGAATTCCAGGTGAAGTAAACGCAGAGCACAAGATCTCACCAATGCATAACGATGTCATCTCACTCACAACTCTTTCTGCTGACATTGCTCAGTATTTCCTGATGTAGTTAATGAGGTGAGGCATCCTATAGGGGAATTCTGGTTAGGTGTCTGGAGAAATCTCAAGTCATACTGGTCGCACCAGAGGAAAGCTGTAAGCAGTAGCAGGGAGGCAGCCACTGGCTTCACACAGAGTCTGTGAATAACCGTGCCATCCACGAGCTGCTACAAAGCTCAGTACTGCAGGCAGATCCCCAGAGTTCATGCTTCTGTAGACACACACACACACACACAGACACACACAGAGCGCCTGGGGACACAAGACTCTTATTACAGTAACCACAACTGTTCAGCAGTTTCTTATACCGCAGAGTAGGCTAAGGGTGGAATTTGTTCTTCTAACCCCAAGCTGCCCTTTAATTTGGACATCAGGTGTGTGAAGCCATGTATTCGCAATCTGTGAAGTGCCTGTTTCACATCTTGCTCATAAAGTGCTAGCACAATTTACCACAGTACTAATATTTCATCCCAGTGGCTTCGCTAAACTATGAGCAATTCAGTGAAACAAAACATCCTCTGTATCTTCTGAAACTGGTTTTGAAAGCCCAGATGGAGAGAAATACTATTGGTTTTAATTGGCAATATCCTTCACATGAATCCCCTGTTAACCAAAGGAGCGTACTGTATTTCATCTCACTTCCTCTAGTTTACTTACTACTGCCTCTCTTCTCTGTGGTTTAGCAGCAGGAAACCACTAGAGGAGACGTATCCAGATAAGATTAAACAACATAATATTATCATCTTTACTATAACCAGGCTGAATGTTTTTCTGCTAGATGCTGAAATGAGATTCACAGTCATTTTGGCTTCCATTCACTGTGGAAAGAAGCCATTCTTTTATTTCCACACTATTTCACTAATTCCCCAATGATTTCCCTTGTGACAGGCCATTCTTTTTTTTTTTTTTTTCACTGTAATGCAATAAGACAATAAGCCAGGTGCACTGTAGTTGAATGTAACGGGAAGCAGAACCAGGGTAACCTGGCAGTGGAGACATCTCCAAGGGTAAGACTATGGTAAAGCAAGGCAGCTGTATCTTCTCCTCTGCTAAGGGGCTCCTGGAAATCCAAGAAGTGTCTTTCTTCTAGTGATGGCGAGACAAAAGTATGCCTGACTCAAAACAGTTCTACTACATGTTCCACCTGAGGGTCTTTCAATGGACATAAAGCCTTAAGAGTACATATGTTAAAGAAAAGAGGCACACAGAAGAAGGAAAAAGGTGAATTTCTCTTGCACTTTGATCTTTCACTGTGCTGATCGAACTATACCATGAATATTTCCAGTCTGATTTCTCTGTGTGTTCTCATGCTGGGTAACATACAACCAACCTGCAGCAGTGTGGATTGACTTGGATAAAGCCAGTGAAATTTGTACCCATCACATAGATCTCTTTTTAGTGGGACTGGGGCAGAAATAGCCGTTCTTTAACATGAATATTCAGTTTCTACTTGCAAAAACATCTCCCACAGTTTTTTTTTATGGGACCAGTACTCTTCCAGCAGAGTTCTGCTGTGCTCTTTATCAGAAACCTCCAATGACTTGAAAAGACATCTCTAATCCCTTAGCTGTTTCACAGATACCGAGATTGCATTCATTCCTGAGGAATTTCTCCTGCCACGTAACAGAAAGTTCACCCAGTAAGGGAATCTCCTCACTGTAAATAATTTGCAACATCTGACTCTGCTGGGGAGGGAGGTAAAAGGACTGAAGTAAATTGACGTGATGAGGCATGTGGATGAAGTCAGCCATGGAGGAAAGACAGTCCAGGCACTGAGAGACAGTCTGCTTCAGAACTTCTCCTGGGCAACATCTGCTAGCAGATCTCTTGATGTCTACATCTTACGTTAGGCAAACTGATAATATGCACCAAAATTCCATTGTAATTATCACAAAGTTCAGTTTTTAATATAACCAATCCTCTTTCTTCTGGTTGCTATTAATTCAACAAGCATGTTTTCTGGGACTGACATTTTCCAAACTTGATTTTAGCACATGGCAAGTTTAGGGTATTTGAAAGATAAAAGAAAATCAGTGGAGGTGTGTAAAGATTATTTTCCACATGGTCCAACTTTTGGTAGAACTTTTGCACTTGACTAACTCAGAAAAAAAATCTGAAATCAGAAACTGTAAACTTAACTATTTTGTAAAAATCCTCAGCTCTTGATAGATAAGTGTCCAGAGATAATTTTTTTAAAGTTTTAATGTCTTGATATTTCTTATTTGGCAGTTCTACTGTGTTCGTTAAGGCTTTCATCTTAAAATGTTTTAATGATATATAATTGGATAGGTTGTTTCTCAAATGAAATAGGAGATTGTATACATTTAGAATAGATAACTCTTTCAATATCTGAGGCAGGCTGAAAAGGAGAAGACATGAAATCTCTGTTGACCTCACTACAGTAATCTAATTTATTTGGGAAAGACTTAGGATGGTGGTGGATGGAAAATCCATTGGTAGAGGCTGATCTTTGTTAAGGACGTTCCTTCTGGAAGAAACTTTGCTAATATTTTTTTAATCTCCCATAAAGTCTTAGACTTCAAAGCTCTGAAGGCTCATTTGTGATAATCTAGTCTGACCTCCTGTATGTGGCATGACATTGAACTTCTGTGAATTAACTTTTATTTCAACTAGGTGTCTTCTAGAAAAATTTCCAGTCATTCTACATGTATTCTCGTTAATGGAAAATTTGGTGAAGTCCTTGGTAAATTGTTTCAATTACTTTTGCTACGTTGTTCCTAGTGTGAACTGTCTGCCTTTCAGTTAATGCATGTTATTATACTTTTGTCCACTATACTGAAAAGTTAATTCATGCTATGTGCTCAGTGCTGGCATGGATATACAATCTGGATATACAGTCTCTAACTGCATTACTCCTTGGTCAGTTCTATTATAAAGAGAACAGCACACTCAGCATTTTTCATTATGATCTGGTTTTTGTTTCTCATAATAATTCCCATGGCTTTTCTCTGAATCGTTTGCCTCCTGAGCTTGTTCTAAATTCATTCCTGAAATCTGGGAGAATTTAGATGCCGTGCTGTCAAGGACCCCAGGGAGATGCCTCCCTCAAGTATGGGTCTTTGTTAAGTTGCTATTGACCTCTTTATTTACATTTCAAATTGTGCCAATAGAATTTAAACTCCCATTCTATGTTGCGTCTCCAAATTCTCATTTTTAATGTATTCAGTTTGAAGCAGCAGAGTGACAGGAAACAATCACAGCTTATTCTGTAGGTCTATTGCATATTATTGCTCTTCTGACCAGCATTTGGAGTTGAGATAGAGAACATTTTAATTCACAGGAGGATTCTTAAATCTTACAGAAGTAATTTCTTTTAGTTGACTGTCCTATATCTAGTGTAATCAAAATACAAATGCACTTACTTTTGATGGTTCTCAAATGGCCCAAAGCTGTACTTAATGTTTTATCTTTAGGGTTATGTGGTAGATGATGAAGCCTTTCCTGGATCACATACACATGAAATGAATTTCACTGGCAAGTCTGGCTCACATGAGAGCAGCAAAGGCGAGTAATCTTGAACCTGGGCTCCATAACCTCTGAAATTCTGCTCTTGTTCTGTGCTATGACATCCCACTGATAGCACAGTTTTCTGTACTTTTCCAGTAGAAAAGACTTTTTCCCTGGAATTCACAAGGATACAAACTGAAGATCACTAGACTCTAAGTGTTTGCCTTTCATTTGGTGCCAGATGCAACATGTATCTATGTATCTGCTAGTGGTCTTTCGAAAAGGTACTTGCTTCTACTCACTGGAAACTGCTGGAAAGAGTGGTAACTTGGATTTTAATTGTTCAAATGCATGAAGAACCTGGACACACCCTTTGCCCACATAGTATGTCTCATGGTATTTTGTAATTACTGTATCTTGTCTTTCATCTACTCCACAAGCTGTGGGCATTTTCCACAAATTATCTCTTCTTTGTCATCCATAGCTCCATTTTCTCATTTTGCAGCCTGCTAAATTGGTACAGTGTAGCAGGAAACAAAGAGTTTCTGACTCATCTATCAGGAGACATGTAACAAACAGTTCCCTGAGGTTTGTTTTTCTGCTATGACTCTTCACCAGGCACTTGGAGTAGTATAACGACATTACCTTAATGCTTCTTCTGACGCTGCACTCCTGAATTCACCGAGTACTCTGTTTCAGAAATGAGCAGGTCACAGAAGAAACATTGCTAATATCCCTCAGGCTTCTGTTTTCTTAAGTTTTAAGTGATTCCAACTAAATTCTAGTGTTCTTTGACCTGGTTTTGCTCTGCACCAATGTGTCATTTGCTTGAATTTGGCAGAAAGGCTTGAGACCCCAGGACAGCTGGGACAACAGCAGCTTCACTCAGTTGCCTGCCTGCTCTGAGGTACTTTCTGCATAGGGGTAACAGTAGGTTTGAGCAGTAAAAGTTTGAGGTAGTCAAGGCAAGACAGAGCATTATAGCAGGGTATTTGTTGCTCAGCTAGCTGGTGTCAATCTGAGAAGCTGTGCTACCCGCAACTACTTAGGTGGCCAGTTTGCAAAATGATTCAGCCACTAGGAGACACATCTACCTTGCCAGGCCTGGAAAAAAAAGGGCATCTCAGGTTCTTTGGGTTGGCTACTCACATTCGTGGGGCATCATGGGAGAGTTACAACAGACACATCTGGCATCAGCTGAGACCTGCTGTTTTCAGTTGCAGCTAATTTGATCTTTAATTACTTGCATATTTGAGAAACTTAAGAACACAACAGCTTCTTTTTCTTTTTTTTTTTCCTTTTCTTTTTCATCTCAGTTTTATCACTTCTATTTGTTACTGTTGCTTTCCCCATTTTAGGCTAGAAGTTATTTTAAGTGAATGACTGGATTTGACAGCCTGCCACTGCGGACATAGGAGAACTGGAGCAGCCGGGCAACCACATAAACTTGCTCTTTTGGCCTGATTGAGAGCTTATAGATGTAGTAGCTATCTTTTAGTTTTCTTCAGTGGGCTTTCTGTTGGAGTCTTACAGCAAGAATCTGGCATGCAGAAAAGGAGAAAGAGGTACGGTACACAGCTTTCAAATGCCAGGCAACATTGGTCTTTTCCTTCTCTTCTCCTCCCTGCTTGAGCAACCACTGGTTCAGAATTTGAATACATCTACAAATCCCCATGGAATTGGTCTAAACTTGGAAAGGTTGCCCTAGAGCCAGAGCAGGAGGTGTGCCAGCCAGAGGGGGCAGCACAGTACCCAGAGTAGTAGGCTGTGCTGAGGAGTAGGTCTGTGGAATCTGGCAAGTGTAGCAGTCACAGGGTTGTACTGCTTTCAGGACACGTAGGTCCAAAGAGTGTACTAAATTTAGTCACACAGATTTATCACTGCAAACTTGATCAAAAGTGGGTCTTTGTACAATGCTTCACAGAACAAGGCAAACATTCCCATCCCCTTTTTCATAGTTTAATGAATGTTACTCTATTTTGCTTTCTCAGTCAGATGCAGATTGAAATGAAAAGATCATTCATCCATTAAATAGATCAGTGGAACCGTAACTTTCGCCATGTTTTTTTACCCATTTTACTGGTTGCTTGATAATGTAATTACTCTCCACATAACAGCCAAAAATGAGCAGGCATGTGGATCAAATTTCCAAAGTTTTCCACAGATTCACTAAATGAGGTAGTAACACTTGGATAATCTCCTAATTCTCATTGCTTTTGAAATGCTAGTGTTTCTGTAGATTCCATCTTCTAAGTTTCGAGCAAGCATAACTGTACTGTGAGAAAATTGATTCTTTCTTTGTCCTACTTTCCTTTTCATGCACATTACAAAGGAGATTCTGGCTACTCAGAAATATCTCACTCGGTGCAGTGAGGTATACTGCCTCTCACCTGTCAAAGCAGTGTCACTCCATGGTGAATTATAGAAAAGCAGTAAATTGGCTTTTGTTTTGCGCTGTGCCTTTCACCTTTCCCCAAACAGGAACTCCCACCTCATTTTGCATATGCTTTTACTGTGGATGGAGCCAAGCCCAGACACTCACTGCAGAAGTGATCATGAGTTCTTTATTTCAGGTTACTTGAAACTTGAGAAGTGTTGAGAAAATAGTTCCAAAGCACCATGTAACTGCACTCAGTAAAAGAACAAAGACAACTCAAAATAAAGGAAAGGAAAATACATTTAGTCTGGTTATTTGTTTTGGTAGTTGAAAGTTAATTGTAATTATGCCTAATGCCTTATGAAATGCTGTCTTACAGCCAGTTGAAATAGGCCACTGTTGAAGTAATGAAGACATAGTAACATGAAATAATGCTGCTGTGCATACTCCTAAATCTGTCCTGAGCAGTGATGAAGATCCATCTTTCCTCATGCAAACAGTGCTTTGCTCTGTTTTAAGTGCTAAATATAGCAATACAGCTTTAGCTCTGCTGTCTCCATCTAGCTCTTTGAAAACAGTTGCTTTTACTGCATGCAATGTGGCAACCCAGGTGCTGACCTGCTTTGCACAGTCATGAAGAAAAGATGGGAGGAAGTACCTTCTTCTGTATAGTCCAGTCCTGAGGAAGTCAAACACAGTTGCTGGTCTTGCTCACAAATGTGGCACAAGGCATGCCTGCCCACTTGGGGCAGGGCAGTGCAAGGATCTCATAAAATGTGTGTGTCTCCCTAAGATTTCCTGAGACAGGATTCCTGTTCTATGTGTGATGGAAAGCTTCATGGTAAAGTGGGTTCAAGAGCATCCAGGCAAACATCATGTTTAAGGCATGGAGCACCTTGCCCTGTGTTCATCAGCAAGTTGCCAGAGCTCCACTGCTACCTCTTGACAGCCCTGTAGTGCGAGGTTGAAGCAGCAGCACTGCAACAGGGTTGCAAGGCACTATGTACTGTGGTGTTACTGCAAGCAGGATGGGTGCTGAAGAAAAGTGGTGCATGGCGTGTGTGGGAGCATAAATCTAAGACTCCAGCACAGACAGTGGCTCTGAGGCAGGTTCCCAGGGGACTAGCAGCAATCCTTTCAGAAGGAGCACAGAGGAAGACTAAAGCACTCTTAGGAGAATGAAGCCTTCTTGCAGAATGGCTTATCAAACCCCAACATGTGAAAATGATCAACTTCTGCAGTCTGCTCCTGGCTGTGTGAATGAGACAGAGTCTTGTGTTTCCAGACAGAAAGGTACAAGACATGCTTGCTTTCCCTAGTGCTCTGGAAGTGATTACCTAGCTGGCATTTCTTCTCTTTAAGTATCACTGCTAGCTTATTCACCCTAGCCCAGCTCCCCGTGAAATGAACAGTAAAGCTCCCATCACCTCCGGCTGGAACAGGATCAAGCCCAGGACACAGACAGCTTTTTGAATATCCAGTGACATCAAAATGCAACTTTTTGTTTACATAGCATGGCTTTTTTAAAATGGTGACACACATGCATTGCCTGAAGTCAACCTCCTCCAGAGATCTGCGACCAACAGACATTAACTATGAGCTGGTGGCGTTTCACCATTGGATTCCAATGCATTAGCAGGGAGGAGAGCCCTCTTTGTGAAACTAATTAGGAAACCAGGAGCACCTCTAGAAAAGTAAAGAATACTATAAAAAGAAACTGGAACAAGCTTTGTCCTTCTGTAGAAACAGGAACTCCTGTTCTACTCTATTCATGAATTGCATTACTGGTATTATTACTTGTTATAATAGTATTAAAATGTTTTCTTGGATTTCCCTTCACAATTATTCTGTGAGGAGTTGGAACACAATTTCTCTGCTTTACAGATGGAAATAGTAACAGAAGGGTAGTAAGGAACATATTCAAGGGGACAGGAAACCTTTGACACAGCCAAGAACTGAATGCAGGTGCTCAGTGTCTTGCTCTGCTTCTCCCATCTCACAGGCTGTAGAGTCAGGGCCTGGCAGGGGCTACGCACAGGGCAGTGCTGGGCAAAGAAAGCTGTACTGACACCGTGAGTCATGGTGCTCTAACCAGCTAAGTTTTCTATGGGTTTCAGCAGCAGAACAGCTCAGTGCTGCTTATTATTTACTTAATAAATGTTTGTTTCAGTACCTAAAATAGTTTCTAGGGTATTTCTATCATAGTGCAGTTGCATAAACCAACTGTCTGCCAGCCTCACACTTGGATGCTCTGGACACTGGAAGATCAGTCAGCAATGAGGAACTTCAAGGTGATGTAAAACTAACATTTGTTGCTTTTCTAACAGTGCCTGAATGTTACACTTGACTGACAGCAGTTTTCATTACTGTAAGATCTCACTTCGAATGATTTAGAAAGTCAAAGAGCAGTAACAGAAAGTTGTTCTAGAAGATGGGATCTGCTGTTGAAGCAACAGATAAGGCTATAAGAAAATCAAAGGGGAAAGAGAGAAATAAGAATGGGCAAAGAAAAGAATAAAGTGTACTGGGTAGGCTTGAAACAAGTTTACATAAGGCTTGATGGTGATGTTCTTACTCATAATTAACGGTATGTTAACGAATGTGGGGTGAATTATAACTGACTTGAGGGCATCAAAATCAGATCCACCAGGCTCTAGAAGTAAGAAAGTTACTGTCTAGAAACATCCTTTAAAATTAACAGGTCAGTGAAACTGTTTTAGCACAGGAAATCAGGTCAATCTACTCTGAATTTGTTAAACAGGTGATGCTTTGAAATGACCACATCTGATGCTTTTAGGAGTGATTCACAGATATGCTTAGAAGCAATGCTTGAATTGAGAAAGAAAAGGAATGGCACACTAAATATATATGAAAAGAGAAAGCATACCCAAATTTAGCTTCAGCTTTTCTTTTGCAGTGATCTGGCAGCAATGGAAAGCTATGGTGGGTACAATCATCTCATCTAGCTTAAGCTGTCAAAAAAAGAAAAAGAAAAGTTGAGGAAAAAAGCTAGGCACTGTATTTTGTCTCTAAAGTATTCTGAGGCAAGGCAGCAGATGCCACTGATATCTGGACAACTGCTATATTTCACCTGATGCTTCATTCAGGTAAAAAAATGAGTTCAATGAACTCTCAAAAAAAGTTGAGCAACTCTAGCTGAATTTTCCAAGAAGAACATGGAGTCTTTGCCAGGAGGCTGAAAGTAGTTGAGAGGAAGGTGTATGCCACATTTGCTTAAATAAACCAGACAACAGGCACTGTGGAAAGAGTAAGACATATTTAAAAAAATTGTGGATGCAAGCTTATCAAAGCTTATCATTTCAGCAGCTCTCAGCATGAAGGAATGTGCTTTCCTGCAAAATAGATTTATAGTAGGACTCATAATTTATCCTCTTTGTAAAAAAGTAGTATAATTACAGTAGTATACTCAGTAGTATAATTTATCCTCTTGTTCATAAACTGCAACCAGTGAAACTGGAATTCAGAAGGACAACTGAGATGAGAGGACATTAAGAGACTTTCACTGAAGCATGTGTGACAGCAGAGAAGCAAGCACAAGGCCTCCTCTTCCACATCACTGTTAAGTCATCATCTATCTATTCACCCTGACTACACATGAGGGACACTGCCAACCCAGCAAATAGCACTAGCAGTTCTCTTGTCCTCAAAAAAAAAGCAACAGAAGCGATGTTGGGACCAGTGGTTGGCAGCAGGAGAAAATCAAACCACCCCAGTCTGCCAGACAAGATAACAACACATGGAGAAGGTGTGGAAAGCATTGCTAAAATGGCTGGGAATGTTCAAAGTGAAGAAACTGGATAATTATCAACATAAGACCTGATTGTCCTGTTGTGCTGGTTTTATGATAGCATAACTGCTGACTGTGAAAGAGTTGCTTCTGATTCAGACTGAAGTAAGCACTTTGTGAGGATCACGATGAGCACCATTAGAAGATCTGAGCTTGCTGTTGATCCTGGTACACCTCTGTGTATCTGAGTCATGAACTGGTATGAGAGTCAAAGACTTGAGAATCCTTGAATCTTTGTCACCCACTCTTCTGACTAGACAAACCAAGCCTGTACTCCAGTTGCTTCCTGCAGGGGCACTACTTAAGCTTTTACTGAGAATACTTGTGAATGAATGAAGGACACTT
The DNA here is from genome assembly GCA_033558105.1 of Coccyzus lansbergi. Taxonomy (NCBI): domain Eukaryota; kingdom Metazoa; phylum Chordata; class Aves; order Cuculiformes; family Coccyzidae; genus Coccyzus; species Coccyzus lansbergi. Next base: position 847,012 of record JAUMJK010000072.1, on the reverse strand, counting down.
TCTTTATTCTTTGCAATGCAGAACATAAACCATGGCCAGAAGGTTACTTCATCTGGCTCCTTGCTCTTAGTGCCTCTCTTGAATCAGTACCAGTGTTGGGCAAGCTCATTCAAGTTACCCAGCAGATCATACTTCAGGGTGAGGTACTTCATAACTCCATCTGTTCTCCCCTGATTCGTCATGGAATGTTCATGTCACCACAAAAAAAGGCAGCAGCAGGAGCAAGTGTGTGTCACATAAAAGGAGTATGCTTAGTAAAATGCAGACTTTTTTTTCTTTTAATCTCATCAGATTTTGAGAGAAGTCCTGTGGCTATAGTTTTACTAGTGTCCTAGAGAGACAGAAATATTCTGCCTTGTTTGGAAGTCTTAAAGTAAGGGCCTTTCTTCTGCTTGCCTCCAGGGCAGCCATTTGTATTGAGCAGCAGTAATAGCTACTCCTACACATAGCCCTGCCATTTTAGTGGTGAAAACACCGATGAATGTCATGACAGTCTTTCAAATTCTCCCTCCTGGTTCTGGTTGATGGACCGTAAACTAAAAGAGGTAGTCATCCATAAAGTGCCATTGCCAAATTCTATACTTACTGCAACAATCTGAACCAATTCTTTTATTTTAAAGAGAAATTTCCTCCAAGAATTTAATATGAACTATTCTAGTCCTCGGTGTCTCTTTAGCAACACATTAAATAACACCTATAACAAATGCAGCTTCAACTGAAAATTAGCACACATTGAATGTGTCACAAAGACAACTAAGATATTCATTTCAGCTTTAAAAAGCCAGAAATCCTATGGTTTGTATATTTTTGCATTGCAGGCACATCCTGAGGCAAATAACTCAACCAAAGGATTTCCAAGAGCCAGCTCTTATGTAGAGGACATGAAATGGAAGTGTTAATAGCACCAATATATAGGTGTCAGTGTCACTGCAGTAATTGCACTACAAGTCAGAGGCTGACACCTTCATAAAAGAAAGTGTCAAAACAGTAGAAATCGAGGCTATGAGATTTTCTTCACTTACGAAAACAGACCTTGAACATTCAAACGTTCAACAGAAACTTGCTTCTATATTTAAGATGAAAATTAAAACTGACCTATTTTCACCAAGAAAAATGCATGGAATTGTCACATGAGCATCATCAGGATAGAAATTAAGGTAATAAATACAATAAGCTTATCTATCTCAGGTGACAGACACTCATGGTCTGCAAGCCACCTGTTCCCACAGAATTAAGGCTCTTTCTTACTATGGAACAAAGACAACTCCAATGTTTCAGGCGAGGCTACCTGAAGACTAGCATTTATTTGTAAAAAAAAAAATTTTAAATCAGCCATTGCAAAAGCAGAAGCAAATCTCTGTAAAATATAATCTAATCAAAATGGGCTTTACAACTCTAAAGAAAGGCTCTTCAGTTGTTCTCTTTTGTTTTCTTTTCTTTTATTTTTTAAAAAAAATCTGTATTGTTCTTATTTCCTCTGACCAGAATTGACCACAATGCTTTGGACTTCAGGAATGATAGAATAGAATCATAGAATCACCAGGTTGGAAGAGACCCACCGGATCATCGAGTCCAACCATTTATCTGAAAATAAATGAATTTATCTGAATAATTGAATTTATCTGAAAATAAATGAATGCAACTAAAAGAAGAACCAAAATCAGAATTTCTTTGAAATGCTTTGATTTTTATAAGGTAGCAAAAGTTAAAAGGTTTAGGACTAATACGCTTCTATCTGCCTTCAGTAAATCTTTCATTTCACAGAATCACAAAACAACCAGGTTGGAAGGGACCCATCGGATCTTCTAGTCCAACCATTCCTATCAAACACTAAACCAAGTCCCTCAATACCTCATCCACCCGTGTCTTAAACACCTCCAGGGAAGGTGACTCAACCACCTCCCTGGGCAGCCTATTCCAATGCCCAATGACCCTCTGCGTGAAAAACCTCCTCCTAATCTCCAGCCTAAATCTCCCCTGGCGGAGCTTGAGGCCATTCTCTCTCGTCCTGTCCCCTGTCACTTGGGAGAAGAGGCCAGCTCCCTCCTCTCTACAACCTCCTTTCAGGCAGTTGTAGAGAGTAATGAGGTCTCCTCTCAGCCTCCTCTTCTCCAGGATAAACAACCCCAGCTCTCTCAGCCGCTCCTCATAGGGTCTGTTCTCCAGCCCCTTCACCAGCCTCGTCGCTCTTCTCTGGACTTGCTCCAGAGCCTCAACATCCTTCTTGTGGTGAGGGGCCCAGAACTGGACACAATATTCAAGGAGCAGTCTCACCAGTGCAGAATACAGAGGGAGAATCACCTCCCTGGACCTGCTGGTCACACCGTTTCTGATACAAGCCAGGATGCCATTGGCCTTCTTGGTCACCTGGGCACACTGCTGGCTCATGTTCAGTCGGCTGTCAACAAACACCCCCAGGTCCCCCTCTCCTCCTGGTAGTTTTCCAGCCAGGCTTCTCCCAGTCTGTAGTTCTGCATAGGGTTGTTGTGCCCCAAGTGCAGGATCCGGCATTTGGCTGTGTTAAACCTCATGCCGTTGGACATTGCCCAGCGGTCCAGCCTGTCCAGGTCCCCCTGCAAAGCCTCCCTACCCTCCAGCAGATCGACACTTGCACACAGCTTTGTGTCATCTGCAAACTTGCTAAGGGTACCCTCAATGCCCTCATCTAGGTCATTGATGAAGACATTGAACAGGACTGGACCTAGCACTGAGCCCTGGGGAACCCCACTTGTCACTGGCCTCCAGCTGGACTTAACACCATTTACCACCACTCTCTGGGCCCGGCCATCCAGCCAGCCATTTATTTCACTTCACTAGAATTTATAGTTTATTTTGTGTCACAACAAAGAAATTAATTACTCTCAAACTAGAATAAATCAGTAAAATTAGGATCTTAGCTCAACCTGAAGTCAAAAGACTCTTGTTAGCAATATGACTAAGTATGTGTGATTTTCTGATCTTCTCAAAGCAAAATGAACATGAAGGACAGAGACAAATTATTTGTCTGATCATTTCACCTGATCATTGATGCAAGCATCGATTTCTGTATGGCAGTCCTTGGTATTCAGTTCTTTGGTCTCTGCAAATCAGAATTCATAAACAATGTTAATTTCCTCCAATGTAGGGAAATAAATCATGGGGCAGATGGAATGATCAATCATGATGAAGAGATAAAAGTGGGAAAAAATGGACAAGTTTTCACTCTCTGCAAACACAGCTGTTGAGAGAAAGGAGCATCTCTTAGTTTGCTGCTTAACTCTGCTTCCTTGGGTGGAAAGCTGCAACGGCATCACAACAACAGCCAAAAGCACGGAGTACAAACACAGGGGGCACTCTCTAAGGCCAAGTTTTTTGTCTGTGCTGTGGTAACTATTGTTCCCACAAAGTTGCCAGTAAAGGTGAGCAGCAGAAGGAGGAGGAAGAGGAGGTGAGGGAAAAAGAGGGAAATAAGCAGGAAAGTGAAAGAGAAGGGTTGAAGGTTTGCTGCTCAACACATTGGAGCATAATGAAATCAGGGAGTCCTGGGCATCATTTCCAACATCCACATGGGCTTGCTACAGGCTTATCTTCTTCACTTCCCTCTGCCTGGCTTCTAAGTTAATAAAGGATCTTTTCTTCATTGCCTTTAATTTCACTCTTGGTTCCTTGAGTTGCGACAGCTGAAGACAGATAACAGTTACAAACATAAGTCCATCCTTAATGTAAAATCACTGACTTGAGATATGCTAGCATTAAGCTCTTCTTGCTTTCAGAGCACTTTTCAAAAGTTCTTCACAGACAGGCATCTACCTGCAGGATAAGTTTACATTACTAAAACTCCAGCACATTTGCAGAGCCCCTGAGTTAAGTCATTGATGCATTTCAGTAGTGTGCTAGTCTATGTACACCATCTTGCAGAAACACCATCAGAAGTATAAACTAAGTTTGTGAGGTGGCTTGCTTCCCCGGTCATTTAGGTGATGACTTTTTTCATGTATGTCCCTGCTCAGTAAAATGCAGACACCTTTACTGTGCACTATACTCTTTCATTCAAGACTCTAAAGGACATTGGACTGTTTAAAATATCAAAAGAATTCTGTTGTAGGCTAACCCATATTGGAACCCATGAGACATCAATTTTCATTCAAGTCTCACCCAGGCAGTCAAAGAAACCATTGCCAAGAACATTGATTATTGCAGAAATGGGGGAGCAGCAGAAGTGTGGTACATTTTGCATGTACCAAAGGCAATTCTGGCCTCTGTAATGTGGAGCAGATTGATGCTTTGTGTGAAGGTGTCATCTTCAAAAGTGGCAAATGGAGAACTGCAAGTGTAACTCCTCACTCTCCAAACCCAGCTCTGTTCCCGCACTAGTGAAGTAGGATTTACTTCTGGATGTATTTCTAAAATGAGAAGTTGCTCTTGCATTTGAATATGTGTTAGAAAAGAAAGCTGTAAATGGAAAAAACTCCCTAATGTGCCTCCACGCTGAAAATGGCCATCACATTAGATTCCAAGGATGCAATTAAGTTTCAGCTCAGTCTGTCTTATAGCCAAAAATTAAATGCTGAGGTTTATTTTAATTTAACCTTTTTTCTCCAGCTCTGAATATTGCATTGTTTAATTCTGCAAATAAAAAAAAATGCTGTAAGTACCTAGGTACAGTTTATAAAAAAAAACTTGGCACTGAATTTCACAGAAGTGTAAGTGGATATTCTGTTAGTCAGTGTATTTATATCTGGGATTTTCTCTGGCTTTTACATATCTCAGCACCTCATAAGGATGAATCAATTTATTTACAAAACCAAGTAATGCAGCCTAGTTGCCTTGGGCCCCTGTGTTCAGCCTATCCCCTGTAGTAACTTCTGCCTTTCTCCTCAGGTGTTGCCTTCTGCACCTTAGCCAATCCACAATTTTATCAGGATTTATTCACTACGAACAAGTTAAGCCTCTGTCAACACTCCTGTAAGACAGGGGAGACCTCTCACTTCCAACAGTCAGAGGCACCGAACAACTTCTCCAAGACCAGAAAGATCATCTGTGGTCAAGGGAAGAATTATCTCTCCTGGATCTCAATCATGTTTTAACCACAGAACTTTGTTACCCCAATAAATAATCAGTAAGGCAGTAAAGCATGGAAGGAGGACATTGCAAGTCAGCATCCCCAGTGCTGACTGTATTGGTACCTCTTAGGCAAAGGAGAGTGTTATGGATGACCGTGTGGGCTACAGATTCTTTTAAATGGTGTCATAGCTCCAAAACAATTAACTCAATGTATTTTTACTGCCACATACCTATATGAAGTTTTGCCCTAAATAAACTAGTAGCATCGAACAAATACAAAGTAGATAAGTGATCAAGATGCAGAAGTTACCATCACAACTGGTACATGTTGGCACTGGTCACTAAAGAGGGCAGGTTGTGTGCATTACACAAAGTGATAATCACAAACAACATGCCAAGACAGAGTGTGGAAGGCTGCACCTATGTGGCCAGTGTCACAGCTTTCTGTGCATAAGGGGAAGATTACAGTTCCATCGAGCAGGAAGTGGTAGCCCAAAGTTCACCCCAGTAGAAAAAGGAAAAGTGAAGAATTAAAGAAACAAACCAAACAGGGCAAATCAAAGCCAGTGAGTGACAAAGCTAGTGAGTTTCCCAGGAGAATTGCATGCAGTGATAGGCACTAGCAATGCAAAAAAAGGGTTAATTTCTTTAAAATCATTTGAAAGCAAACAAATGTTCTTTGACCCATAGAGTGCTGCTGCCAAGATCCGTATACAAAATATCCATTTGCTTCGCACAAAGGTGAACAGTTGGCATTTTGTTTTCCTCTAATTAGACTGTTCCAAACCTGAATACAAATCTTGAGTCCTCCAGCTTCAACTTATTTTTCCTCCAAGATGTATGCTTTAGTTTCTCATGCCTGTGTTATTTAACGGTCTCTGCCCTTGCTTCCTTCTAAAATTTGGTCAAATCATGTAGAAGATGCATCATCTATAGTAGAAAGATCTTTAGCCTTCTCTTTCATTCCAAACAATTACTATCTGAATGGATAGTAGTAGTTAAACCAGTATGAAATCCATTGACCTCAAAGAACTAGAGAACTCTTACACCAGCTGAAATGTAATCTGATGTTTTGAGACAGTATCAAATAAAATTTCCTAATCAACCTGACATTTAGCATTTCCTGCGTTGGTCAGGTCAAATATTTGACCTACTCTTTTGTGGCTTGAAGGGTTGTAGAAGTTCAACATTTATTGTGATTTTGTTGTAGCAATGCCCAAAAGCCTCTACTGGAATCAGGATCCTGTTCTTTTCAGTGCTTTTAAATGTGCAAGAAAAGGAAATGGGTCAGTAAAACCTTACAATCAAATGAGTAGGCAAAACCACCAGGCTTGTTCTAATAAGGGAACTGGGAAGTGTATAAACAGTGCATGTTAAGTTTCAAACATCATTCCATTTGGTAAAATAGAAAGGAGTAACAAAATATGCAGTACTTTTAAGTAATTATTTGTGTGTACCCCAAAAATTAGAACTTTTTAGTACAATTTAGCAGACTGAGTGGAAAACTCCTGTGTGAAAAGTACAAATTAAAATCTACCTCTCTCTGGAATTGTCCATTCAGATTCTTATGAAGAAATCCATTGCACAATAATTATAGCTGCAAACAGAAAATCTTATCAGTGTAAAATACAGGGAGAAGGTCTGTATTAAATGAGAGAGACACACAGTTGTGAAGGAACTTCGTCTAAGATCTGTCAGCTGCCCCTGGCATTGCCAAGGTACCCACTGATCTGCAGGCCAGTACAACAGCAACAAGATCACACTCTCCGTCTTTTTAGAGATGTAGTCTAGAAGAAGCACAGAAAGGCAACTCGTTTTCAGGTGTTTTTACCTGGATGCTACTAGCATCAAACACACCTGTAGCACATTCTCATCATGCAATAAAAACAAGCAGCTGATTTTCCTTTTTGTAATTTTCCATATCAGCATAGCTTGATTTATATACAGGAAGAACAAGAAGACCATTAAGGATGAAAATAATTTAACAAAAGGGCAATGAGAAAGACTGATGTAAATCCATCTCATAAAGTAACTTTTCTCTCCTTACAATCCTTACTACTTGTTTGAGATTTATGTGCTCAAAGAAATCAGAAAACTATGGGTGCAAAGAGACAGGCTATTGGAAAGAAAAAGAAGACAACGACTTAGATCTTCATTTTAGCCTTTGCACCCAAAGGGCACAGAAACAATGATCATCTCTGTTATTTTTCATTTTCAAAGGGATTTGCATTATTGCCTAATTCATCCTTATTACCACCCTCAGAGAAAATAATAATGTTGTAATGTGGTTACAACAAAGGCTTTGGACAATTGGTTCTAACAGTTTCTCCATAACGGTAAATAAAACTACAATCTACTTATTGCCTGCAATAATCTAAATTACTCTACCTACAATGCAATATTTTACACAAATGGGTGTTTAATTCTGAGTGCTTTGTCCCACGGCCTATTAAAATGTGAACAAGTCATGCCTAAATCAATGATCTAGATATCAGTTCATCAGGTAATTTAAGTATATGCCTGGCTTCACGTTATGCGCTTGGTTTAAACTGTGGCCTCTTGAATGCATTTTTCCATGTCATGTGAAGGACAGAAGATTCAGAAGAAGAACTGGTAAAATTGTAGGAAAGTATTTCATAGCAGATGAGCATTGATACCTGACTCAGTTGCAGGAATAGAAAGAGATCCTGGGACAAAAGGTGCAAGGGTAACCTCTCTTCACTATGGATTCACCTCTCTTAACTGTAGATGATTACAGTGTAGACATGTACTTCTCAACTATTCTTCAGGATGGAGAAAGACTTTTGTAAGTGCAGCTGTGATCAATCTCGTTTTAAGGTATATAGCAGGACAGAGAAAACCAATCATGACATTTAGGCACCTCTTTCTCTGTACTTCTTATGAAGGAGGTTATCCCAAAGGCAGGCACTTAACATTGCAGTTCTCTAACATTAGGAGAGATCAGATCCCTTTCATTTTCCCCAGGAGGAAGCTCTTCTGCAAAGATGTGGAATCATATATGTATTTTTTCTCGAAATAGTCTCAGATTCCATTTTTGCCACTAGTCATACATCCTACTTAGGACCCATCCTCTCAATTCTCTGCCTTCAAAGATCCCCGAATGTGAGCCTGACATTGGCAATGTGTACTTGCCCGTTCTTTCTTTTGTGACAGTGCTGCTACTATAATAACTGCAGCAGCCAAAGACGAGATGTGTCCTCAGTGCTCAGCCAGGAATTCTGCAGCTGCAAGAAAATGTAGTAAAATATTTAGAAGCAAAACAATTGTCAATGCCAATGAAGTGCAGCATCACTTGTATGGATCTATACTCTTCAGTATCAAAAATACAATTCTGTCAATAAATAAATGAACAAATAAATGACTAATTTATTCCTATGTGTGACTTATTCCTACTTAATTCAAAGCATTTATGAAGTGTCTGTTGTATCTTGAGTACTTTTAATCCTGGGAATTGCTCAGTTCAGTCAAACACCTTTATCCTAAGATATGATTCACTCCCAGGTGAAGTAGCAGAGTAACAGTCTAGAGCTGAACAGAAACTAGAACCCAGCCATTGGGGGATTTAGTGCTATATTTAAAATGCACCTTTCTCAAGCTGGTAGCCTGCACTCTGGCTGTTCAAAGACTTCTACAGGTTCTTTACTGTATGCTAGGCCTCTGCTTCCAGAGATGTCAAGAACACTGTGCACAGTGTTTGATGTTAATTATGGCTATGAAGCTTGTCAGTCTGGGTCTTAGATACCCAGTCCCACAAGGTTCTGGGTATTCTGGCCCCAATCTATCAATCAGAAGAATTATTCATGTCATCTACTCTTTTGACTGAAGTCATAAATATCTGGTAAGTAACAAAAAATCTGATTTGTTGTATAGTATGACTTTCTGTGTAGTCAAAGAGTAGCTTAGAGCTCATCCTTCATATGGTAAGATTTTCCTTCTGCAGAACTAAAACTGAACTGCATGAAACTCAGGTGGATAAATGAGATGAGTTGATGGCAAGGTGGACCAAGGATGTCAATTTTTATTTCCCAGGAGAAAGTACTTAGCAAGGGAATTGCATCAAGAGTATGTATTTCAAAAAACACTCTCATATTCTTCCTGTATTTGCTGAAGTGACTATTTCATTCAGTAGTCTCATGAGAATTTTGTCCCATACTTAAACCAAATTTGTTCAAGTGAAAGCATGTATGTTACATACAACTTATTTTTTCTCCTACTTTGGCAGGTATTTCATCTTGTATCTTGCCTGTTTTAACATAACCCATCAGCTTCATCATGTGCATGGTACTGGATAATACACAGGTGCAAAATTACAGGGATGCTGATTGTGTTTTAAAAAACAGAAAGGTCAAATGTGGTCATGGGAATTTCCTTCAAACCTATATAAGGCTGTATGCAGCCCTCTGTGACAATTTTATGCTATTTCAGATTTTTTCCCACGGAAACATCATGTTCTTTTTGTGATGAATGTGATGTTATTAGCAATTTGCTGCATTAAGGCTGGTTTGTCAGTTGTCTCTAATTTGAACAGCTACTCACTTGTTTTAAACCTGGGGTTGGCACTTTGAGCAAACTGTATGAATTTGCATCCTTAGAGCTATCAAGAGTGGGATTCACCAGGCCTTAAGGCATCTGTCAACATACATTTGCAATTGAGCTAAGCTAAGCTAGGTCCTTTTCATAGGCTTTGGAGAGAAATCATTAGTTTTAGGGAATGAGTCATCTAATCAGTTTTGGATACATGAAAGGAAAAGACCATGTCTTTGACTGTGAAGAGAAGTTAAGGTTACTAACTCATAGATACCTACTCAGAGCAGCTCTTTCACAACTTCATTTATGAACAACTGCTCTCAATTTGTTATGTCCCAGCACGAGTTGAGATAGATTGATTCCCTGGAAGATGGAGTTTCCTTTCCCATAGACACATGCAGAGTAATGTAGATTCAAAGACGACAAGCATTCAGTTTACATGACCAATGGCAAGAAGGGCTATATTCAACTAAGATAACTAAAAACAGGCTGAAAAAGAAGGTCATAAAACTCTTTAGTTTTGGTGCCTACTATTTCTTCCACTCCTATTTTCAAGATCTCTCAACAGGACTGTTAGTCCCTGCTCCTTTATTTTCTGAGAAAGCTGAAGGTTGTATAAGGTTCAAATGTACATTTGCCAAATAATCCTCAACTTCAGTGAGAAGTTACAGAAAATCGCACTGAGCTTGTAGAGCACAGAAATGCAAGTGAGATCAAAGGGAGCATAGAAAAGCAATGATGCCTTTGCCTCCATTGTTAAGAGCAAAGCAAAATTTGCTTTGTGAAAATGAACTCAATGAAAGTGAGTTTCCAAACTGAGTGTTCTTTTAGGATTTTGTCAGCAGTTATTTTGCTTTTTAGTTTCTCCTTTTTAACAAGGAGAGTCTCAGAAATTTTATGCATATGAACATTCTGGAAGAAATACACTAAGGCAACAAGAGGTTTACTCCAGGATCCCAGTGCCTGTTGTGGAACTAATGAAGCAAACAACAATTTCTTATATAAATATCCAATGATGCAACCATCCCACTAGGTCAAGAACCATTCAGAATCAATGCCAAAGGCAATCAGGCCAAATACACTGTAAAAATATCTCACAGAAAGGAAAACAAGAGGTAAGTCTTGACAACAGTTAACCAAACAGTCCAGCTGCTGTGTAATACAGACTGACATCAGAAGACACTTGCTTCTCACGCCAAGGGGAGATCTGAAGAGTAGTGAGAAGAAACAAAGAGTATTAAACAATAAAAGAGTAACTGCATATTTGATATTTCATCTAAAATTCCTTCCAGCAATAACCTCTTTCCCCTTTCAACAAAGAAATCCATGGAAACATCAATAGAGTACTGATCCCAAAGATCCAGCTGCTGTGCAAAAAATTCCAGTTTCCTCTACCCAAAGATAGGGGTGTATCTCCTACTTGGATTTGAATTAATTTCCCTGGATATTCATAGATAAAACAGCAGGTGCGGCAACTATTTTTGTGGGTTTTGTTTCCTAAGGTTATTTTTTAAAAAACATCTTTTCCTCCACATTTATCATTGTTTGCCTGTGGTGATCTGAAATCAAGGCATGTACATCTGTATATACAGTAAACGTGGTCAGCCCTTTTGCTGCAGTGAGGGAGCAATAAGAAAAAGAAAATAAATAAATAAATAAATATACCCTGAAAAACATCCAACTTATCAAGTCAGCAAGTACTTTCAGACAGGAACCAACATACTTCTTGTTTGCACAAATCCATACCTGAAGGAGTGCTGCCAGTGTATTGCGGCTTACATCGCCATAAAAAGAGAGTGAATTGTGGTGGCCAAAAAATATTGAACAACAGTGAAGCAAGCCTGAGGCTCATGTAATGTGCTGAATTGATAGAGTACTGCACCTCACAGGCATTGTACCAAAGCATACCAATAATAATCAGCCATCAAAGGGGAATACTCGTCAAGTTAAAGATTTTAAATCCTTGAACTGGATGGCTTGCTGATGTAGATTGCCACAGCTCCACTTGGTTCAGTGAAATTACACTTGAACCACTTTGCAGTACCAGCCTTTTCTCTTTTTTCCATTATTGCTGATTCTTAAATCCAGGTAGTGAGATCACCCCAGTTATGAAGGGCAAGCAGGTTCCATATTTGTTACAGGTTCCTCAATACCATTCTCAATAGCTTTTTCAAACTTTCTAGCAGTTTGGTTGGCAAGAATCAGTGCGCTAGACTCTTGACAACAAGCTTTCTCTAGACAATACAGTAATTTCCATTACTTATTAGCACAAAGCTCTGGATGTAAAGACATGACCCTTTATTATGCCCCAGAAGAGGCAAATATGCATTGGTACTAGCACTCAGTCTCCAAACCACTACCTGATGAGGTCACTTACTGTCACTCACAGCTCGGACACCACAGCACATTAAACTGTACTGAATCCTGCCTTTATAGGTCAAAGTATGCTCTCCTGTCTACCACAGAGACTGAACAGAATAAAATGGGAAAGGCAGGCACCCCTCAGGCAAGCATCTTTACCCTCTTATTTCAGCTCAATTTACAGCCTTCTCAAGTACAAAAAGTACCTGAAAATTAAGAACAGCCAAAGCCCTGCTCATTGAAAGTCAGGAAAAGGTAAAGAGCTAAAGATATCCCTCAATACACACTAAAGCAGGTATTACTGTAACAGGATAACTTAAGCAACATATTCCCCACCCCTCTCCAAATTCTACTGAAAGAGCAGCTCACGAGCTACTAGAAGCCCATGAGGGTTTTGAATGAGGCCCAGAAACAGGATTTTGAGTTGTGCCTATCCTTAAGAGAATCAGATAATTGATGACAGGTCTGCAGGTAAATCCTTCAGGGTTGTATCAAGACTCAGTAGAAACCCTAGGGCAAGGCAAGGGATACTTGGGTGTCTCACTGCCAGGACTGTCACTTTTAGGACAATATTTTCCTATATGACCAAATGTAGAAGTATGGCTTTCAAGATTCACTTCATAGCATGGCACTCAACTTGCCATTTCACTCATGAGGTGGCTCTGCATGAACACAGCTTTGGAAGCCCCTACCCTGGAATTATTTCCACCAGGATAGTGTGTTAGAGCAGTCAGAGTCCACAGGAATCACACTGGTCTTGCTTTGACATCAGCAGCCTGGTACTTCCATCATAAGTGAAAATGTCAGGCAGACTAAGCAGCCTAGTGACTGTCATAACAATGCTGACTCGAGAGCAACCTCGGGATTCCAGTTTCTGAGTCAGTGGTGACTGGACACATTGCACTGGTAATGGGTTTCTTATCTGAGGATGAGCTGCTATCTTATTGCAGCAGCCCAGTGACTCATGCTGAGAGTATCTGCACTACTATTTGTCTAGCAAGGTATGGTGATAGTTAGTAGGAGGGAAATGGCCTTGTTCCAAAGAAATGAAGTAATGGTATGATAGCTGTAATAATTTACTTCTGCAAAGTGCCTCTTATTGTAAAGAATCACTCAACAGATTATATATGTGTCTACATGGGGATAACTCTGTCCCCTCTTCAGAGGACACAGCAACTGTTCTCCATCAGCAATGCTGTATGGAAACATTTTAGAAGAAAGAGCTTCTCCAAATGAGCACGCAGAAAGATGATATTGCGCAGGGAAAGGCATCCAAGAGATAATTACAAAAATTTTTCTCTTCAAACAGGAGGCTCTCATATCTTCCGCTTTCCTAGTGCCAGGGCAAGGCTTTGTGAGATCTTTAAAAACTACTTAGGCCAAGAGAAAAATCCAAGGCACACGGGGAAACAATAAAGACATGCACATTAGGGAGGTGGAAGCCCAGCAGCTTACCCACACTGCTACAGTCATTCTCATCCTCATGGACCCCCTATTCTCTGCACCCTTGGAGCCCACCAGAAAGCCTTGCCTTGACAAAGCATGAAGTCATTACAGTTTCCCCCATGCTCAGAGGGCTCAGTTAGACAAGACGAGCAAACAAAGGGGGAATCCAATGTGGGAAAATGTGCCCTCTACTCATGCAAGGGTGGCATGAGATGCCTGCAGGCTTTCCCCTGCTGCTCAGCAGTGCGGGGTTTCACATAGCCACAAAGATGAATACTCCCCTTCAGCTCACTGAGACGGGGCAGCTCATCTGAACTTCATGATTTCGTCCCAAGTAAGGCTAGCCGAGGATATAACTTCTCAGCTCTCAGCCATGACTAAGGGAGAAATTCAGACAAGCAAGAGCCTTTTCATCCCAAGCAGCAGTTGCACAATGTTTGACCTGCCCAGTGCAGCAAGAGGTGCTCTTCAGTTGAGGCCACTTCTCTAGGAGCAGAGTCGTCCTGCATGCTCACATAAGGCACCCAGGCTCTTATACCTTTGCTGAACCACACTTAAGCTTTAGCGCTCCTGTGAAAAGAGGTGAGCCTACTTCCTTTCTTACCACACCAAACACCCTTCTCCACTCCACCTCTAGTGATCATCCGGCTGTGGGGTGATCAAGGGAACAGGCAGATTCAGCTCAGCATAAATAAAATAAAATAAAATTAAAATAAAATATTGCTAACTCTTTCACAACCCAACTCAGTGCGGGAGCACTTATGCCGACATAGCACAACCACTGGCACCTGTCCACACCCTCTGCCTTGCAGCAGTTGAGTGAATGCACAACCCCTGGTTCAATTCTTACTCACATCTAAGGCACCTGTGAGGATACCATAAGTGGGTGCAAGCCATCACTAGATAGTGGCTGAGTGCTTCAAAGGAGGAATATTCCATATCTTCATGGCAAACTGCTATTATCTTTCTTCTTTTCACAATAATATCACAGGAAAGCATAGTAAAGTTCAAATAACTGTGCTTATTAACTCTGCGCAAGGTGGTACATCAACAGTTTGCAGTACTAACAGTCTTTTAAACCACAGTAAGGCCAGGAAACAAGTTGCATACAATTTAAAAGAAAGTTGGTCTATCCCTGTCCATTACAAGTAGGCTCTGGTATAAGAATTACTGTGGTTACTGTACGTATGCAACCCAGGACAAAGATAAAAAAGCCAGAGGGTTTTTAAAAACAAGGTCAGTCAAGCAAACAATAGACAAACCTGGTGTGGGAATTCAAAGACAACCAACAGTGACCTAATTGTTCTCCCATCACAGTCTACAGGGGTTTTGCTATTGATTTCCAATATAGTTACCGTTTGCATAGGCTGGAATTTAACAGTAGTGAAAAGAGCTCTCCTACACCTTCTGCTTTACAGACTGCCTCTTCCTGTTCATAACTGCAGAGTCCATTTTACATGTCAGCTCTAGAACTCTTTACATAGAAAAGCCATAAATATTCAACCTTATTGAATTTTCTTAGTGCAGTTTGAAAGCTGGAAGTAAGGCAGGAAAATCAGTAACATAGACTCATTAAAAAATCAGCAGATGTTGCAGAGTCCCTCTGATACATGTTTTTTTCAGAGTGTTGAAAAAAATTTTCACCTGGGAATATATGAAATGAATTCGAGGAGTGTCTGACTCATTGCACAGAAGGAGTAGGTAAGAACCTAGATTGTGATGCTACTGTAGTCTGGGAACCACTGAGGCCAAAATCCTATCAGATTACTGGTGTAACTTAATTAAGTCCTCAGGCATACACACACTGGCATTTATGTGTATGGGGCAACACATTTATAAACCTTCCATGAAAGCATATTAGATATTTGTATTGCAGTAATGGTTAAACTCTGTCAGCAGTGGTAGTTTTTATCAGTCCCCTGCCATTAAGAATGCCATGCTAGATGGCATATGAAACGATTCCCTCCACTGCAACATAGGGCAAGAACAAGATACCTCAGAAGGACGAGATGAGAAAATGAACAACACATGGGTACTGTACTTGGCCACCCCTTTTATTTGCACAGTAGAGCTCACCACCTGCCCAGTAAATATTTTTCATATGTTAGCTATTTAGAATATGTCAACAAATGCATGCATATGTAAAAATGTTAATTATGCCAATGTAAAGGAAATAGAGATTATATTAATGACCCTCTCTGAACTCTGCTTTGATTTTGTTATCATTTGATTCATTGAATTGGCCTCAGTGAGTTGCAGGGTGACTGGGGTTTAAAAGCGCGTGTGATGGATCTCTCAGGTTGAACTACCTAGAAGCCTTTGTAGCTAAGGTCACATCTTAAACCATTCCCTTGCTCGTAATCATGTCAGACTCAATAAACATTTATATCTGAATACCAAATGTAGTAGTGTTGGTGGTTGAGATTTAGGAGGAAGGGGCACAGGTCAGGCAAAGAGACCGCTCTATTGGTTTTCTCTGACACAATATCTTTGATCAATACAACTAGCATCTTTCACCACCTGTCTCACCAGTTGAGAATATCCTAGCTATCTCTGGAGAATAGCCTACCTGCAGTGTCTTTTAAAAATATGATTACTCCCCCCAGGTATTTTTCACAACCCTGAAATGTGATCTGTTCTGGTCTTCCTTCAAGGTGAGCTCTGATCTATTCAGCCATGAATTTGCAAAGTTAACAAAACAATTTAGACATGTTCATGAGGGTATTTCCAATGTCACCAGGACAGATCATAAATTTTGCTGCTTCTGCCAAAACCAGGAGATAAGCTCTAGGCTAAACTGCAAAATCAGCTTAGTCAGATCAAGGCTAGGCCCAAATACTACTGACACCCCTCCACATATGTTGAAGTACTTCCAGTTAGCCTCTGGCTTTCAAAATTGGCATTTAAGTAGATAGAGTTCATACTCCTCTGGGTCTCAAATATGTATTACTGAGTGGAAAATAAAGTATGTAAATTGTGAGTCCCAAGATTTGGGTAATTAGAGGGTTAGATAATTTATATCAGTAATTGCAACAACAAACAGAATGCTACCGTATGCCTTCTGCATCACATTGGACAAACTGGCACTTAGTGACAGTGAAATTCAAGGTATGTTGCTGACAAGCTAGCCCTCTCAAGAGAAGACTGGAGCTTGTAAATTGCTTTCTACCATTTTTCCTGCCAATGCTATGTGCAAGTTGCTTGAAATTTCACGTTTCTGGGAAATTAGGGAAAATGAGGTACTCATGACTGAGCATTCACAAACTTAACTTTGGTTGAACCAGTGGTTGGATTTAAGTGGTTTCAAATAATCATCCATTCAGAGCAATCACTTAGGGGACAGGTTCACTGTGGCAAAACAGTAACAGTTCAGTAAATGTTTTCAGCAAATTTCAGTAAATTTGGAAATTATGTGTCCTTTCCTTTAAGCAATCAGCAATCTTCACAATTTTAGAAGACAAAAGCAGAGAAAGAGGAAGAATCTGAGTTTAAAAGCCAATACAAGGTGGCATCTCTATGTGAGCTGGATGCACTAGAACTAAAGAAGACACTGCATTGATACAGCCAGATTCTTCACTGTTGTGGACCTTACTGGGATATTGACACCAAAGAAAACTTGTAAAAACTACCCTCGCTCTTTATAACATCATGCAGGATCCTTTCTCAGCTGGTAGAAAGGACAATATAAAATGCAGAGCAGTAGCAATCTAGGCACGTAGCAATAATGGACATTCACCCAAACTTCCAATATAACTCACTTCGACTACACATATCTCTGCTACTTACTGACATAACAGTCTGTTCAACTTAAAGCTTGGGAAGCCCTGGGAACATGGAACAGTGCTCACTCTCCCATGCTGGCAAAGCCAGTAATGACAGTAATGACAGTTGAAGGTAGGTTTTCAGCTGCCTTGAGATTTCACATGTCCTGAGGATTTGTACCCATCCTGTGATTCATGGGGGTTTTTTATTTTTTTATGCTCTTCAGAAAGTTCTACCCATCACCACCATGCAGTTTGGTTAAGTGATTCTACCCCATGAAGCAGGTAATATGAATGCCATGGAAGTTTGACATCTTTCTGACACGTTAATTAATAAACAGTTACATTTAGGGTGAAAAGAGAAAGAAAGGAAAAAAGAGAAATTAGAACTCCTTAATTGATTCACAAACCAAAAGGATCAAGAACACTTTGGATTATTTATTCACAGTTAACAATTTATCCAGCCCTAATTACAACCCCTAGAACATTTCCTTAGCTGCAATATTAATTATACTTCTTTCATGGTTGCTATTTATATGAGCAGAAGATGAAATATGCAATTAGGTGATCAGATGCTACAGCAGTATCACTGATACTTTTTTTCACAAGAGATACCATTACCCTCTTAAAATGGTGCTAAAGGTTGGGTATAATTGTTGCCCGTCATTTACCACAGAGTACAGATAGTTCCATGAGAGCCTTCATGGAGTGGGTCCAAGGTATCTCCTGCCCCACAAGCAAGCCTATGTCCCCCAAAACAAAGGCATATATGTGCAGAAAGGTTCCATTGTTTGCAGAAGCTTGAATATCAATTACAAACAAACAAAAAAAAGAAACAGAAAAGCTAAAGGAGAGGGCTGCCAAGAAACACTAGATCAGACTCAGGACAACACTAGGCACACAGTCCTGAGAAAAGTGAAAACAAAGAGACTTCTACACCTACATGCTGAGTAGAAAGGGGCTCACTTCCGCAGCCAAGGACACTGACCAGCTGGAATCCTTGTGCTGTCAGAAAAATAGAACCCTGGCGTGACAAAGAAGAAGAAATTCAAAGATTCAAACCCTTGATTCCATCACCATTTTCTCCAGCTATGGAAAAAATCTATCATGACACTTTATATTTAGCTAAACACTTGCGTCAAGAAGGATAAAAACAGGAAGAGTGCTAATATCTTGGTCTTTTATACTTCTCCTTGTATACTGCTTTTCATAGGACGCAACACTACTTCCATTTTACAGGTAATAAAGCTGAAGTGAATGAGATTAAAAATATGTTACAGCATTACTGTACAACACAACAGGAAAAATAATATTTTCATTACAGAAGTTCCTATAAGATCTATTAAAGTAATAAGTTCTTAAAATTACTTTTTATGGCATGTTAAAAAAAAAGGAAAAGAAAAGGGCAGATACAGCAAACTTAATTCCATAGACTGATGGAGTACATTATCCATATGAAAAGATCCATATTAAAATCTGACAGAACATATACTGGCTTTATCTCTGCTTATTTTATGTCTTTTATGCTTTGTTCCCACAAAGATCTTTTTTTCCTGGAAATTAACAAGGGAGACCTGTTCCAGGGCTTCAAGTTTCCTTACTTGCAAGTTTGAGCAAGACGGGTTTGCAAACTTTTTCCCTGTTCTTTCATCAAAAGTCTATTTTGGTCAGTATTGTGAAGCTTGCTTCTGAGGTTAGTTAAGTGTTTGTCCTTTCTGTGTGGAAAATAAGAGTACTAACATAGACTGAAGGATTTGCTTTCAGAAAGAAATGTATAAATACAAGAGGATTATCACATTTACTATTTAAAATCCCAGCAACATGCAGGATTAATTTTTATGAGTTCTGTTAATTGTCAGAGTTATAGGAGACAGCAAACCATAACCAACAGAAAGAAAGCTGGTTTCTTTATGCTTTACTCTAAAAGTAAGAACAAGGCCAAGCCAGACTGTTAGTTATTGTAATTGTGTACAATTTTGAAGGCCCCAAAAGATGACATATGTTTGCAGAAAGTAAAAGAATTTGCACCTTATAAAACAACTACTTTGGAGAAGCAGCCATGGAGGTGAATCTCAAACTGGTGAGAGGGCACCAAACATTTTCCATTTGCAAGAAACATTATTTCAGAGTAAATGGGAGCAGCCAGATTGCTGGTACAAATATTCCAAGCCTCCCATGCTCTGGCAGGATGCAATTATTACATAAGTCCTGGTTAGAAAATATTTGGTGGCGAAACATTTCTTTATAGCTCATCCAGAAGTCAAACTTTTAAAATAAATATATTGATCTGGACCAAGTTGCAAATAGAGGAAAGCTTAAATATATAATTTCCAGAGCTTTACATTTATATCAGCTATTCCTTTCTGTTAATGCCAAATTGTTTTTGTGAGGCAAACCAGTTTACATTTAACCTGATTATTTTGCCCTTCTATTTAAAATACTAAGACATCATGTTTAATAATTGATATTAAATGATTGCAATGTAACCAGAAGGAAAAAAATATTTTCTTATTAATTGTAAGCAGGAATTTCTTTTCAATACATTTACAAATTTGATTCCTATTCAAAATAGTAATTTTAAAATACTAGAATTTCCATTTTTTAACCATTTTTTTCAGTCAAGGTGCCTTGTGGTTTCATAGTTCGACCTTATTTTCACTGTTTCTTTGTCCAGTGAATAAATAATATGCCCTCCCTACAGCTCATTCAGAGTTCATTGCTGGAAGTGTATTTCTGTAGGGAGTTCTTTTTTTATAGCCACTACACATTTCCTTCCAAACTTTAACTTAGTGAATTCTTTTGGTTTCCTTAGCTGACCTGGGCTTGCCAGGAAGAAATATGTAGCTTAATATATTTGAAGTAATAAGAACCCTCACACAGCTGATGAAGCAGCAGCACTGGTTAAGGTTAATGATGAGAAACAATCCCCTTAGAACACGCTCAGTGTGGTAGCATGGAAATCAGAACAATTTTGCTTTGTGCTATCGACATTTTTCCTTGAACGCTGCCTCCTTTAAAGCAAACTAAACTCCAGTCCCACTCCTCAGAACTGTGCACTACTTTTTATGCCTGAGACACATGATGGATGGCCCACATTGTTTGAAGACAAAGCTGTTTATAAATATCTCAGCCTATGACAAAAGGCCAGATCTCACTTATACCATATTTAGCTTAGCTTTACATAAACTTATATAAAAGATTTGTAACATATAAACTCTGGAGAGTGAAGTTTCTTCCAGAAATGTTATCTGCTTCCTGTATTTAAAAGCTATGTATGCTTCCTCCATAGCAGGCTAGAGTCTGCAGGGATATTTTTCTTCCCAGGGAAAGATTGATTTATGATGCTCTGTTCATGCTACTATGTAGTCAGTCCCCTCTGATTTTAGAAGGTCTTTTCCTATTTACTTTCATCAGCAGGACTTACCAGCAAATGCATAGAGAAAAAGGGGATCACCAGATGAGGCTGTCACCTGATGAAATCTGGCAGACATAATGTCATGCTAATTTCTGTAACTTGTAACACAGGCTGTTGAACAATATCACTCAAAAGATCAGGTATGTAGATAAAATACCTCCTGCTCTCACTTTAATGAATGTAGGTAATTGAGATATGTTCCCTATTCCTCTGTCCACACCCTTGCAGCCCATTGCCTGCTTGCCCTCCTTTACAGGTTTGCTGAGAAATATCTGTAGTTTCTCAAACACATACCACTTAAGTTGATAGACTCATATGTCTGAAAACTGGAGATGAAGGCAAGCTGGAAGATTAAAGAAATGCCGCAGTAGGTCATCCAGAAGAATCAGATCTGGAGGGGAAAGCAGAGTCCATTAATAACAGACTTGTTTCTTTCCACTTCAGAGCTCTCAAGGTGCAAAACTTCAGATGTGCAAGACTTGACAAGCCTGTAGCACTTACAATTAGGGTGCATTTGGCACCAATGAGATGCTTTGTGGAGAAAACGTACCATTTCAGTAATCTGAAAATGGAAGCACTAGACACTTGTCACAGGCAGAAATCAGTGGGAGATGATGGTTGAAGGAGAGCCAGGACACTAGTAGCCAGGACAGTGAGAAGCCCAGATTTTAGGTAGAGGGAGAGAAATGCCTTGGTGATAAAACACCAGAGAAGAAATGCAGCTGTAAGAAACATCCTAGGAAAGTGGTGGTTCAGTTGGAAGAGAAGTCAGTATCTCTGAGCTGAAATATAAAACTCTTCAGGGCCCAGAAGAGTTAGGGAAGCCAAAGCTGAAAACCAGAAAGCTCCACTGCACCAAGATTTACAAAAGTAGGGAAAAGTGGTGAATTTCAAGCTGAAGCAAGGACTCGTGTCCCCTACAAGTGGGCCTCCCTGTGAGATATGAATGGCTCGTACCCAGCTCAGCTGCTTCATCTACTCCCGGGGAGGCAGCTCTGGGACTCCACGAGAGGCAAGAGAGAAGGGGCAAAGCCTGATTAGCATGGGACTGATGTTTCTGGTTTCTCCCGTATACTCTTAGTAAATTTGAAACATTTTTCATTAAAAAAAAAACCCAGAAAGTTCACACCTCAGCCATAAGCAATATAATATTAATCATCTAATCTGAAATACATTGTAGGATGCTTGGAAAAAACTCACCAATACAATCTCCATAATTAAAAACAAATGAGACCGCTCCTTCAAAACAAATAAACTCCTTGAAATTGAAATTGCTTTTTTAACTGTGAATTATTTTTGCCTTCAGCTCATGTTCTTTTGAATTCTTTATTTTGGTGTGACAAGAACTTTAATTTTAGTGGCACTTCTTTTTTACCAGTATAATCTCTCCAGGGCTAGATTTTTATATCAGCTTCCACACTAAGGCTCTGTTGACTTTCGTGGTCTACAAGGAGTAGTAAAGTTTACTTTACAAGGGAAATTCAGCTTGAGCCTAGTCTTTCCTTCATTAATATTAGCAAAAGATGGCTTCATCCAAGCAAGTTGTCTAAAACTAGTGAAAAGGAGTGTGCAGCGGGGTGGAGGGAAGGAGGATAGCTGTAAATAAAATCTCTGTATTTCCAGCATTGTTTGTCCTACAAACCCTCTACAGAGTGAACAGGTATTTTCTTGATCATTTTGACTTTAGCAAAACGTTCCTAGCTGCCTGCCTAAAGCCTAGCATTATGTCTGCTTTTTTTTATACTAATTACACCATATCAAAGATTAAAACCTTAAAACCTTACTTCTTGAATTGGTTTGTACTATAGACTTGACTTGTCATACCTGCTCAAGAATGCTTACTTTAACACATCTTGAACATACTGATAGAAATACATCCCGTGTCAGAGAAAACAACCACAAGAACCTAGCTGTTCATTTTATCCATGCCATGAGTTAACATAACATGGATGGCAACTGTATATAAAAAGGAATTCCTACAGAAATGCAGATTTATTTTACTACAGGAGGAAAATAAGTGAGCATATCAGAGCAGTGAATGTGAGAAACACAGATTAACAGTGTGCTTGGCACTAAAGTCACACTGGTGTAAAGCTGATTCACTTCTGATTTACATTAGTTCAAAAAAAATTGGCTGTGATTTTTTGATTAATGTGATGGTAAACCTCACTAGTCACTGATCTGAGATATTTCCCTCAGGGCAACTTGACAGAGTGATGATTTCAAAAAGGCTGTTATCATTATGGCTGTGTCGCTTACTGACCATAGAACAAAATAAGCTTCAGAAAACTGAAGTATTTATTAAATCCACTCAACACGGAACTGGAAAAAAACTGTTATGTTAAGAAAATAATAAAGAATAAAAGGCCTTGCATCTGTACAGCTCTTTTTCTACAAATAATGCAGGCATAAGTGAGCATAAAATCAGACCTTTCCATTAGTCTATTTAAATGACAGTTTTCTAAATTGTCTCTATACCTGTTTCTCACTGGTGAATCACTTCCTGTGTTCTTACTACATACTCTTCAGTAATGATGATGTAAACTACTGCTGCAAATAACAGAAGAAATATTTCCTTTCTTTTAACAAAGAAGTTAAAGTCCTCATGGAAAAGGAAGAGCTCTGACTATTCAGCACTGACAGCTATGGCAACCTGCCAGCACGATCATCTAATAAAGTACAGAACAGTGGTAAACCTCTATTGCAGTCTTCTCAGATCTAATAGATTTTCAGCACAGAACAACATGTACCTAAAACTCTGCAAAGTGAGGTGAGATTGCAGTGACGAGCAAAATTAGGGCGATATGACACAAGCAATCACATGTACTGGACAGGTTTCCAGAAGACAAGCAGACATTCTGTCTGTCAAGAGGACATGAGTAATGAAAGAGCTTAATCCATTCATTCTGTTCTCAAAAGCTGGGACCAGTTCTAGCATAATATCACAAGAAGCATCTGTTTCATGTCGGCAATCAGTCATTTGTCAGAATTTAAGACACCATAAATTCATCAACCTGGAACACACCCAAGGGAAATCCTAGGACTGAAAAAGCAGGAATGCTGCTGATCCAGATGAAAACACAGTAACACCTCTAAGTAGGAAAAGTCCTGAGCCCAAATGTCAGGATCCCTCCTTTTAAGCATTTGCTACCATACCTTATCCAAATCACACAGACACTAAAGGCACACACATGTTTAAGACCCTTTTCCTGACTCCTATTTCCAAACAGAAAATGACCTCCCCAGGGCCTGTCCAGCCAGAATGACTCTATGACTGCATGGTATCAGTTTTTACCACTTCTCAATTCTATCTATCGCATCAAGTTAAGCAAATCTGAGGACAATGTGCAGCCCATTCCCCATAGGCAGGGTGAGGCACCTCTAGCAGGGCTAACATCTGTTGCTGCCCAGAGGGCAGCGACCTTCACAGAGGTTTCTTACCAGAGGTTTTACTTCTGCCGATACAAGGAAGATGTCCATATGCTGGAAATGAAAAGCAACAAAGACACAGGCATTGCAGCACTTGCCATCACTAATAAGCACTTAGGAAGGCAAGATGGCTGGACTGTTGCCTCCTCTGCAAAAAGCAGGTTTAATGTCAGAAATCTAAAGCTGACTAACTATTACCTTACTGGAGGTAACATCAAGTACTGCCATCTGATACTGCTGGCCTTAACTCACAGTGATCAGACTGGTCACTTTAGTCCAGGAACGTACCTGCACTGATATATGTCCTACAACACCTCCCTTTACTGTGACAGTATGTTTTGCTAAAATCAAACTCTATATGTCTATACCAACAACCAAGGAGGTAATTATTTAAATTAATTAAAAATACTTGGATTACTCAAATGTCTGATTTCTTACAAATGTTTTCCACATAGCTGACATAAAGTGCATCCTGGATGACTTCAATCATAAACTGAACTGGGAGGCAGCTAGAAGTGACTTGTCTTCCTCTGCTTCACTCTCCATTCAGCAAGCAACAGAGCGCCCTGGACTGCAAGCACCACCCAAATGCACATCAGGGTGCAGCATATTGCTTAACTGCAAGTCTCTCCCAGCAGATCATTGCATTAATACACGGTGAGTGCTTTTAGAGACATCCTTACTTATCATCTCTGCTCCTCATAGGTGTTTTTACAGGAAGCCAAATACAAGATACTCATTAGAAAAAGAAGAACATTTCCTTAGCTTCTAAGTTCACTTCTGCATTCAGAGACCTAGAAGCCCCTCAGTTCACATAATTTAGCTCTGAGCTGTCATTGAGGGTCTCACCTTCAGAAGCATAATTTGTAAAAGTATAGCAACCTCAGATAGGCAACTGGCTACTATTATTTCTTCTCAGATTTATTAATACATGTTCAAGAGCTTTGATGGGTCTTGGATACCCCTCTATTAAAAAAACCCAAAAAACCAAAAAAAACCAAAAACAAACAAAAAAACCCAAAACAAAAAGGCCAGTCCATTTAGAAATCAGACTTTTGCCAAAACTACTTACAGGTGCCACAGTGTATTGGGTGGTAGCCTCATATATAGCCTGGAGAAGAGGAGGCTGAGAGGAGACCTCATTACTCTCTACAACTACCTGAAAGGAGGTTGTAGAGAGGATGGAGCTGGGCTCTTCTCCCAAGTGACAGGGGACAGGACGAGAGGGAATGGCCTCAAGCTCCGCCAGGGGAGATTTAGGCTGGAGATTAGGAGGAGGTTTTTCATGCAGAGGGTCATTGGGCATTGGAATAGGCTGCCCAGGGAGGTGGTTGAGTCACCTTCCCTGGAGGTGTTTAAGGCACGGGTGGATGAGGTCCTGAGGGACTTGGTTTAGTGTTAGATAGGAATGGTTGGAGTAGAAGATCCGATGGGTCCCTTCCAACCTGGTTGTCCTGTGATTCTGTGATATACAGCCAGTTTTGCTACAAAAAGCAAATGTCTGTTGAAGCCAAAGGCAAATGTTTTGTGTTTACAAGGTGACAGTTCCTGGATCTGAGACTCACTTATTCGAAGTTATTAATATTTTTCAGGCTAAGAGTATGGCATTAAGAGTGTAACAAATGTCAATGTAACAACTCATAACAAGTAACAAACCAACTTCAGTGAAGCATATATAAATGACAGTGTTACCAATTTAAAAATACTTGTCATACTTCCTTATGTCTAGAATTAGGAGATATCTGCACAGTCTCCTTGACTAATTTAACAAACACAAACCTTTACCCCTGCAATAGCTGCCTCGAGTCTCTGCACAGACAGGGGAGAGAACAAACACTTGTGGGATATGATGCTCATATCCCAATAAGGGTGCCTGAAAAGGGCAAATGAACCAAACCATAAAGGGGCCTATTTATTTTCTTAATGATAACAGGCATGCAGGGTGATTGGCTCTGTTTGAGGACACTGGAGACTTTCATGTTCACCAAGAAAGGTTGCACTGGGAGTGCCTGCTGCCTTCATTTTTTTGGCAATGGCCCTGGGCGCTACAACAGATGGAAAGGGGAGATATGCAAGCAGAAGGCCAAGGGCTTGGCCTAGATTATCTGAGACATGTTAAAGAAGCACATTCCACTCTTCACATTTTCTTCTGAAACGTTATGATTATGATGATTATTTAATATGGGCCCTTTTCCATTACCCTCAACCAGGCTTGAGAAGAAGAGGGTAAGCAGTTACACTGGAAAAAGAGAGGGATGTGTTTTGATTTCTCTATCTAGCCAGTAAGGCTAGGATGTCTGTAAACAGGAAAATAAGTTTGATTCATGCTGTTCAGAAAAAAATGTGTTTATCACTGGAAATGCAGCTGTTCCTAAAGTATGAAGTAATTTTTCACTTTTTCATTAGAACACAGAAATGAAATGCCTTTGAATCATGTCAGCCTGAATAGAAAGGTGTCAGATGAAATTGTGGTGTGTCAGATCTGCACTAAGATGCATCCAGTTGAGTTGCTGCAGTGCTACCTACGCATGAGACCTCAGCACAACATAAGCTTTCCCAAGAGAGTAGTTTCTTGGGCTGCCCCCTTGACCAAAACTTTACACTTCCATGTGCAGCACATGACTGTGGTGTGGCCCAACAGGTTTAGTCCAATTAAGACACTCAACCTAGAGAGAAAAATCAAAATCAGAGAAGCTGGAAACAAAAATCAGATTCCCTGGTTTCATACACATGAAAGTTAAAAAAAAAAAAATCAGAGAGGAGGGAAAAAAAAGATTAAAAGAAGCATTCAATTTCAGTTAAAAAAAAAGCACTATAAGTAAATGTGAGCCTGGAAAGCTTGGGACTTCCTTAAACTGTCTCAACTTTTCCTTCTAAGTCAGAAGGAAGAAAAATTAGAAGGATCAGAATTTTCCAGAAGTTGAAAACCCTTGGGTCTACCTACAAGAATGATCTTGGCTTTTCTGCATTTGAGATGGATGTGGACTGGAAGTGAAAAAATACAAGTTTTCTTTCTCAGATTAATATTTCAATTTATCAACAATTCAGGAAGAATTGAATATACCAGTCTACTGATATATATTCAAAAGCAGCTTTTTCAAAATAAAAGTATGTAGTTTTTCTTATTTAGATGAAAAAATACATTTAGAAGAAAATAAAAGATATGAGTCACACAGCAAATATTTCTAGGAGGTATTATTATAGGTCAACTTTTTTCAAAATAAATGAAATCCATGATTAAGAATGCTTTTACTAAGGATCAAAACAGTATTTAGACTGTCTTATGCCCTAAACCTCTTTCTTATTTTGATAAATTTCTAAATATGAGATTCTTTGACATGGAAGGATTCCCTGAAGTGACAATGAAAAGCTGATGATTTTCATGTTAATTTAACAAATTATGTGAAATCATTTAACAATAACTCTCCTTAATTATAAAACAAGAACATTTTTTATTTCTGACTTTTGAAACAACACAAGCAGAATTGTTGCTTTAAATTGATGCTTCAGGCAATCTCACACATTCACTGATCAGGTCACCTTAACATTTTATATATGGGTGGTATGTGCATTTACTTGCACTATATGCCCAAGGGCCAAAGTATGGTGTAGGCTGCACAATTAGAGTTATCAAATATTTATGCAAATGTATAACTGCTGGATATGCTTTAAGTGCACCGATGCAAGAAACAAAATATGTGCATGGAGGAAAACAACCTGCACAATACAACGGCTATGCACACACAATAGTTGCAAGGAAGATTGTTCAAATATTGCTGCCCACTTTCTGCTTTTTTTATCCTAGGCTGTCCAAAAAAAGTTGTTACTTAAAAAAATGAAAGTAGCAGATCCTAGATTTCTGCTTCATTTTATTCACTCCTCTCTAAACATCTATATTCTTAAGTGTAATGGCAATATTTCTACCTCCTACTGTTGTAACTTGATACAGCAATTGCACATACAGAGACAAAGAACTTGAGATTGTGCTGCCTTGATCATACATAACATCATATGTCTTGCCAAAAGGCAATACGTTTCCCCCTCTGGGATGCAGAGTCAGCCATAGCTATTTCCAGATAATTTATGAAACAATTTTATAGTCTCAGGATCCCAAATTAAGGTGTAATGATCTGGAGGAGATCTATGTGCTACCATAACATCTCATGATAAGTAACCTTCAAAGGTCTGTTAGATAAAATGGTCACGTGTGTACTTCATGTATATTGTTCCTGGGACCTATCCTCAACTCAGCATGCCTGGAAAAAGAAGTAGAGAAATTACTTAAAATGGGGGAATTTTCTGCTTACGTGACTAAGGTCTCCAGCTACCCCTGGAAGCCTGGAAGTGATTATTCAATGGCAAGAATGCCTGGCTAAGGGACTTTCAAGGGACATGACATCATGTAGTGGCTTTCAGCCTGGGATATACAGACCTAAGGTATGCAAAGTGTCTTCCTAAAGTGAACATAAGGAAAGACTAAAGAAAAACAAGACTATCAATATGAGAGGCTTACATACCTTAGGACCTCTACTGGAAGATGTGTCTGGCCCATCAAAGAAAAATAAAAAGCACTCTGTCTGCTCTAAGTCTGTGTATGGAAGAGCTCCATCTCATACAGAAAAGCAGAAGGATTGACTCCTACTGAATTAGGAAAAACTGGAATTTAATGACAGTTGTTTCTAACATATTCTCTGGAATAACACAGAGTTAATCTTTTAGACTGCATACCATTTGTTGTCCCATCATCTTGTTGCTGTTTTGATTTCAGAATTAAGTGTGCAATTTAATTCTTTGTCACAAGAACCAATGGACATTTCATTTTGGTGTCTAGCTGGGAAAAACTCACATTTTCTTCTTGTGAGATTCTTAAATCTGCCTTTGCTTTGGCTTAGTTTGTGATCAGTTTGCCATCATCTTTAGTACTATGCATACACACTCTACTTTCTAAAAATTCACAGTGACTAAGCACTGAATTGTCTTTAAAAAGCCCCAAGACCCCCACTAACTGAATAAATTTTCTGGACTCTGCATAGTAACCATAATCCCCTCAAGTTTTCAGTGACTTGTTTCCAGGGTCAATGCCCACCTAGCTGTCGGGAAATAAAATAGACATGCCAGGAAGCACAAACAAAAGTCTAAGGAGACAGTTGCTGTGGTAATTACCACTCCTGAGGAGCTGTGCTTGAGGGGGGCTTTAGTATGCTGCTAGAGGTGGGTAGTTGGTGTGACAGGTCAAGGGAGCAAAGTTCTGCTTGGGATTCCACATAGCCACAGCCAGATGGAGCAGGGGACCGGTAAGGCATGAAAACCTTCTTCTACATCACAATTATTCCCCTTCTTTCTCACACAGAGCAGAATGGGATGACTTATCTCTCATAATTAAGAAAACCAAGGGACCAAGTAGCATGACCAGCTCTTGCATAACCCAATTGTAATCACTTCTGCTTGGGTTTGTACTGAAACTGGCTCTCATGTATGTCTATGGGACCAGTGCTTGAGAGGCAGAACTGAAAGTGCTGCACATATTCTTTGGAAGAATCAACACTTGACAGAGTATCCTGAAATGTGCTTCTCTGCCAGAAGTTACACAGTACTGGGTTGAACCAAAAATTCCTTGTTGCTATGGTTGCCATTTGCTCTATATCTCTTTACTACTCCTTGTTGAAGAGAAGTAAAGGAGAATAAAAACATATACAACACTTCTAATTGCCTAGTGCATATTTTAACATTTCTCTTTGGTGGCTGCTTTAAATTATGCAGTAATATTGCTGGCATGTTTCTCCAGTCCCTGTTCCCTAAGAGAATACATTTTACAGTGCTGAAATTGGACACTGGGTGTAAGAATCACACATTTGAATATCTTTTTTTCAGCAGCAGATGTGTCACATGCAATGTATTACAACTCAAGCTGTAAAAATTAAGTAGCATTTGCATTCATTAAGAATACATGAAATCTAATTCCATTAGGTCCAGCAGCATTAAGGTCTGTCTGTTGCTGATGATGTTACAGCTTAGGGACATTATATCTTCTAGCTAGATTCTGTTTCATAACCTAATAAAGCCAGGAATTAGACACTGGCTTGATGCCTTTGCAAATCCAGCTCAGCAAACATACAACATGAAAGCTGTAGATGTAAATTATTCATATTCATCATTGTCCAAAATATTAATTTACCAAAAAAGATTAAGCAAACTATGGGCACCATGCCCACAGCAGAACTAATTTAAAAGACAACAATATGATTTAGTGAAGCCAAATCTCACTTCTAATTTTCCTGCTTTGTTACAGATATGATAGAGAAGAACTGTTAACATTTCTTCAAGCCTATTTAAAGAATCAAAAGCTTATAGTTACATTTCAGTCAACTTCTCAGAAACACTGATCTCCACAATCCCCAGCAAAATCAGGGATACTTTACTCTTTAGATTTTGATTATTTTATCTGATGCAGAAATTAGGTAAAGAAAAGGAAGGCAAAATTTGATTTGCAGCTTTTATAATTTATTCTGCTGAAAGGATAGTTTGTGTGCACAAGCCTGAACTCAGCAAAGAAGCCAAAGAAGACAGATCACTTTGGTCTGCATGAAGACATGTCTGAGAAGACAAGACTGCTCTCCTTACTACTCCAAACACAAATCTATCAATTAAAATGCATACCCTCAGTGTTTACTGGCATTTTCTGTGACATCAGTCCAGGTGCCAGTGTAAATTTTCATCCAAAGTCCTTAATTTCAAACTATCAAATTAACAAGGTTTCATTGACTCTTTGATTTCTTCTCTGATTCTTAATGGTATCGTAAAGCTAGTCCTCCTGTTGGAAGTACAAGCAAAATGTTTATTTCTAATGAGCTGAATAATAAACCTATTTCCATGGAGATATGAGAAACACAAAAGTTTTATTTAATCCTGTACAATCGATACCTTGTTTTCCTATAAGTAACTTCCCGGTGGTATCAGAAGTTATTTTTCAGAAATCAAAGTTCATGGCTATATTGATGACATCATTTTAATGCCAAGAGTGTCTACCACAGACAAGAGACAATTCTTTTTGCGTCTTTAAGAACTCTTCATAGACAATCTTATTTTTTTCCACTGTGAAACATGCTAAGTGTAAATACTTTATTTATATATAAAAAATGAAATACAAATGACATTATAAATGAAACTAAACTCATGGCAGTTTTACTTCCATTTTCAAACCATGCTCTCATCTCTTATAAATATCCCTCAAACTACCCAGTTACCCATATCTTTCTCTATAGTCACTGGAGAGAGATAGGAACCCTCAGAAAAAAAGTTAATCTCATCTTAAAATAAGCAGCTTAGACAAGAGAGCTGAGCCATTTTGGAGGTCACTGTTTCCCTCTAGGAGAACATGCACTGGACAGCTTAGATGACTAAGTCTTAGAAAATTCAACTTTGCTGAGATCTCATTTGGTACCTACTTTTACTGGAATCCACTTTGAGAACACAGTCTCAGCAGTGTTTCCTATTAATCTACTGCAACATTGTGGTAAGAAGCTGTACTTCTCTTTATTTATGAGTCAACATAAACTATTGCATTGATAACAAAAAACATGCAGGGGATGATTTAGCTACAAATGTTCCAGGCTGCCTTGTATGCAACTCAAGAAAAAGCCATAATGTAAATTCCAAGTCATATTTGGGAAGAAATGAAATACATTTTTTAATAATATTGGAAAAAAGTAGTATTTCATTTTCTGTTTTCTATTTGTCATACTTTCACACCAATGTCTGTCTGGAACTTTACAGACCACAAAATATGAACCTATTTCTATGACATCTGGCCTCTTCGCACTGTAGAAGTGATACAAAACGTGCAGAAAAGGCTCTTCAGGGGAAGCTGAGTTTACTCCTCTCTACAGCTTCTGCACAGTGTTGATCTGCAATCAGCTGAACCCAGCCATTCCACCACAATACAGATATGTCAGATCTGTGTAAAAATATTCACCTCAATGCACTATGGACTCTGCGCTGGAAAATGTTTTGGGACAGGTTTGTGATGATAGTAGGGAGATTTTTCATGATTACTCCTGGCTCAACATAAGAAACTGTCCATCATTTAGAGAGTGCACTTACCTTACTTCTCCTTCTCTGTCTAGCCCAGCACAGAGCTCCCATCTGTAATGAGAGAAATGTGTTCTATGTAAATCACTTCCCAGTGGAACCACTCATTATTAATGCAGACAGCTCTAAAGGCAGAAACCCATGGCATTTAGCAGCAAGAATTGTTAATGAAAATGCCATTAAAGAAGTCAATCTGCAAACCATGAAATAGCCTTTTCTCTGCCTTTTCTTCTTTTTTCCCCCCCTGTTTTATGCACCTCTGCATCTGGTACATATCCCACAGGTCAATCTTTTTTTGGCACCAAGTTACAGCTTTACCTGGAGGGAGGTTCACTTCCTGGTAAACTGGTCATGTTTGAGACAATGTTCTCTTTAAACATTGTGGAAATGTATCAAAAATACATTAGGCAGGTATGGGACTAAATGAAAAGGATGAGAAAAAGGAGCCTGAAATGACTAGCTGTGGGTTTAGTGATTTTCAGCAGCACTGAACTTGAAGTTGCAATGTAGCCCCAACTTTCCTTCATATTCAGTAGCTGATGACTAAGCATCTCATTTGCCTAGATCTTGCAAGTTCATGCTTGCAACTCATATTGTTCATCTTTCTGGCACATCTATGTTGCATGAATCTTCCTAGCTGATTCAGAAAGCATAATCCAACAATTCTGCTAAAAATGTCTCTATTGCTTCAAACCATTTATATCTTAGCATAATGTGCTATATTAACTGGAAGGAACTGTCTGGTAAGCTGATTCAAACTGGCAATAAATATCCCTTCTTTTCTCATTTCCTGAGGACTTCCCATTTCCACACCTGAATGTTGAGGGCTTTCATTTGGAAAAAGCTGTTGCTGTCAGGGAGAAGTCACCTTGGTCTAGGTGCATGTGTGTTCATGGCTCACCTTCATGAGTTATAAGGGGATTACATACTTTTCTCCTTAATTCTGAGAGCTACCAGGATCTGTATTGTATGCATGCATTTATAGTAACTCCTCCAAAAACTTGTGGATAATGTCAGTATCTTTTATTAAAGTCACTACAATTATGAAATATAGCACATAAAATGTGTATATAATCTATAATAATATATGAAGCATATTACTGGTGTATTAAAAAAGTACTACTAATCTACTTACAAACCTTATTTCCCTTATGACCTCACAGAAAAACAGTTATAACACCATAAAGTCTATAATCACAGAATCATCAAAGGTTAAGGTTGAAAGGGATTTCTGAAGGTCATCTTGTCCAACCCTCCTGCTCAGGCAGGGCTATCTAGAACTGGTTGCCCAGGGCCATATCCAGATAGCTTTTGAATATTTCCAAGTATGAACACTCCACAACTCCCTAGGCAACCCGTACCTGTGCTCAGTTACCCTCACAGTTTAAGACTGTTTCCTAGTGTTCAGACAAAGTCTCCTGTTTAAATATACTGTTTAAACTGTACATTGACCCTTATTTGCACTCAGAAACATCATCCTGGCTTGCTATTGCATTCCTTTTCCCATCAGCTTGGAAACAGCTTCAGGCTTTGCACTGCAGCATCACAACCCACCAATGGCAAAAGGGAGCATTGCAGTGAATATATTTTTTTCTCAACAGAGAATCGCAATTCAGCACAGTGTAGCAAAAGATTGCAAAAAAATAGGAAGCATCATTTCCCCATTCTGCAAAAAGGGGAGGTACAGAGAGATTGCCACCTAGCCTAAGTCTGTTCCCCTTTTTCCTCTTACTGTACTTGGCAAGAAGAAGGAAAGAGTACTGAAAATGTACTCATCAGGCAATAACAGACAGGCAGTGATGGGCAGGGAAAAGCAAAGCTATTTCTCACTGAACTGTTAAGAAATAAAGTAAAGTCGACCAGACAGACAAAATGTAATGAGTACTTCAGAACATTGTTCTTTTTGCTATTGAAAGTTGCATCCCAGTTTGGCAGTTGGCACTCAGGGAGGCCACTAGCACAACCCGGCTGCCATGGGATGCTCGTGGGACAGTTGTTAGTGCTGTGGGATAGCCCGCAGTGATTTGCCATGGATCATCCCTGTAGCTGACTGTTGTTTATTGTGCAGGACACATCTAATGTTATGCCTTGGTAGATGTACTTCACTGTCATGCTTGATCAAAAGTGTTGCCTTAGAGCAATCTTAGCTTGAGAGAACCCCAAGTAGTTTTATAAGTAAGAAGTCACCCCAAGGTGACACTTGAGAGGAATGACATTAAAGTGTACTCATCTCTCTTGTGTCCCAGGCTACTTCAGAAGCTCATAAACAAAGCCTAGCCCTGCTAGCTGATACTCTGAGACTAAAAGGACCTTTATGCCCTTGTTCATGTTTTATCAGTGCTTCCTAAGTAGAAATGCTTCCTAACTAAAAATGCTGACTCTAGTCAGGAACAGTGGAGTTTTAAGTAAAGATTGTTAAGTAAAAGATTTATTTTAAGGATATGTAAGTAAAGATAAAAGTATGTAAGCTAATAAGTTCACTCTTTCTCAAATCCAGGGAGAAACCAATGGCACGGAAATGACATTCCAGTCCTGATCTGAAGGCTCAAAACAGATTAGTTACATACAGAAGACTTATAAACCTCTGCACACATGCAGAGAATCCCCCTGAGAAATGCAAGTTGCAGTTGCCCAAGGGTTTTCCTTTCACTTCAAGGAAAAGCCTCCATCATGCATGGAGATATGAAGCAGAGATGCCTGGGCTAGCTCCAGAACCAGCAAAAGCACTGTCAGTCCAGGGCAATACAGCATCTGTGATTAAATGCCTGGCTGACACAAGCCAAGTTCAAGTCTCCCATTTGCAGGGCCAAGGCACCAGGCCTTACTTCCATGTCCATACTTTCTTGCTCCTTGATTCAGTCTGCTTACAACATCCTCACTATTCTACCTAAACGGATTTTCTCACTGTTGGTACAGCACCCACATGCAGAAAAATAAACTGTCTTAATGCTTTTTCTTGTCTTCTTGCTAGGTTTATATATAAAAGTAAAGATGCTTGTCCATCTGCTGAAATCAGGAACACAAATCCCAGATGATGGGCTGCAGCCAGCAGCCAGCAATCGGTTAAGTGAATCTCTTGGGCAAAATAAAAAATGTCATTTCTCTGTTAGCAGCTGATATGGGACTTGTCTTGGAAAAAAGCACTTGGGATGGAATTGTCAGTGTTATTTATCTGCTCGGTCTGACAAAGAGTTGAAGGGAAGGATTTGTTAAAGATTCATCAACATTTCTCATTTGTCTGGTAGCTGAGAAATCCCACGCAGGGGCCCTCTGTGTGCAGACCTCTAGAGAAGGCAAGGGAGAGTCCTTGGGTGAGAAATCAAGCAGGGCATCTTGCTTAGCAGCAAAAAGATCTGCACTTTACAGATGGTATCCATTAGAAAGAAGTAAAGCAGGTTACCTTCTCTTTTCCCCATCCAGGCTGGCGCTACTCTGGAGACATGGAATGGCCTCTCTGCTTTTACAGTTGAAGAAATTTTTAATCTGCCTACATGGACCCCAATAAAGCCAGCAAATTTATCCTTTGTCATCAACCAGCCCTAAAGTCTTCTGTGGCATCAAGTACTC
This sequence comes from Coccyzus lansbergi, assembly GCA_033558105.1. NCBI lineage: Eukaryota > Metazoa > Chordata > Aves > Cuculiformes > Coccyzidae > Coccyzus > Coccyzus lansbergi. The sequence continues at coordinate 811,354 of JAUMJK010000072.1, read as the reverse complement.
TGATAGATTTCTCTTAACTTGCACACCTAGAAATTCAAGAATTTCATCAATATGGAAGCGTACACTTGTCACGCTTTGGAAATTCTCTTTCTTTTTACTAAACAGTGCACCAGAGTCTTGTGTCCCAAAGTCTTTTGAAGAGCTAAGATACCAAAGATGCATATCAGATACTATCAAGCACAAAAAATTGACCACCCTGGAAAAAAAAGGTCTTTGGAAACATACCAAAAGACTTTGCAATCCAAAATACAGTAAAATTAATCTATTTCTTTTGAGGTCTTTGAAAAGTCAAACATTGAGAGATAGTTCATTAAGTTCTTCAATGAAATGAGGTTTTTTTATCAGAAAGTAGCAAGTGACTGAAACAAGTGTTTTGCAGGGAAACATGGAGGCATTGCCAGAACTTTTGCCAGGAAAGATTTTTCATCTCTAGGGTGTGATTTATGATCAAAACCTGAGAAAGGCTTAGAATCGACAATAGCCTAAAGTCCTGTACTATCACTGAACTGAACTTAGGGGCCCTGTGTATTAGGCAGGTGCTATAAATCACCAAGCTATAACTACCTACCAAAGTCAGCCTCTCACTTTCTCAGGTTGGCTCTGCTCCAATTTGCATAAAAAAAGGATGACTGCAAAGGAGAACCTTGATATTTCTGTGGTCGGAACACTCTTCTTGAATGTGGGAGTCTGTCAATGTGGAATCTTTTTCACCTGATGTGAGTCAATTAATGAACTATTGGCTACGCTAAGTGAGAATCTTTCTTTCCTTCTGCATCTCCCCTCCCCCCCCCCCCCCCCCCCCCCAAATTAAAGAAACTTGGTTTCAGCCCTGTATGGAACAGAAAAGGGTTTGGGAGGTTTAAAGATTTAAGTTGTGTACAACTAGAAAATCATTTTTTACCCAGCTGTTACATATGACTCATCCCCATAAGATGGCTGTAATGTCCTTTTAGGACTCTATAGCTTTCAGGTGAGCAGCAGTGCAGCACATAAGGGGCACATCCTGAAATGTTGGGGTTTCTAAAGCAAGTCCAGATTAAGCAAGGCTTTTTGGAGTTTGGAAGCAGAGATACAGGTTTAGCATGGACTTAGGGAGAGAGCTGCAGAAGCTGAGAAGCTGTGGGGTTTATACTTTGCCTGTCTATTTATAGGGGCTCAACTTGATAGGAATGGTTGGACTCAATGATCCAGTGACTCTATGATTCTATGAACTGCCTCATGTTCAGGGTGAATCAAGACTGAAGAATGAGATTATTTTTAAAGCAGCCTGCTTCAGATATGGACAATGAAACGAAGCATTTGTTGCAGAGGGACCACACAGTTTCACAGTTTGGGTGGATCTAGGTCCCATTTTAGCCTTAAATCAACAGCTGGGATACAGAAGTTCATTCTAGTCTAGTGCCCCTGCTTTCACCTTGCCACAGGTTAACCAGGGGCCATCATACAACCAGTTATTGTTTCATATAACCAGCAATAAAACTACCTGTCTAGATCACTGCAAGCTTATATATCAACAACAGGACATGATTTAGGTCCTGCTGTTTCAGATGTGAAACTGCAATGACATGTAGCCACCATGTCAAAATCCACTCTTGGGGTTTAGGTTTGCACAAAGTGCAACATACTCAGCAGATTTCAGCTTCATCTACATAAAACAGCTGTTTATGAGTTGTGTCTTTACAAATACATTGTGCACATATATGTATGCATATTCCAGATAGATGAGGTAGGAACAACTGCCTGCAGCTTGGAGTTCTTGCCTTTGACCATCCCAGGATGGCCTAAAGGATGGGTAAAAGAAGTAGGCTACTTCCTGGAGCCCATGGGCAACAGGGCAGTTGCACAGTCTGATTGGCTGTGTATTCCCATGTGGGCAGAGCTGTATAGTTTCTCACAGCTTTTCCCAGGTTACATGAAATTTCCTCCTTCTCTTCAAGCCTGGGCAAACTTTACTCCTCAGACTCTGAGCAAGGTACCTCTGAAATAGTCAAGTCTCAAGCCCCAGCAGCTTCAGAAGGGAAACATGTTATTTCTGTTGCAGCCACTGAGCAGGCATAAGAGCATATCATGCCTGGATGCATATTGTCACTCTTGTTTCTGGACTCTCTCACCGCCAGTTCCTCAAGAAGCCACATTTAAAAAAAAAAAGAAAAGAAAGCAGTAACTTTATTAAAACTACCTGCTTTATCTGTAGCAGGAGTATATTCTACTGTATTCTGTTAGAGTAAAGGTCAGATGCACAATTCTTTAAGACAGAATAAAATTGAGTCCCCTCCAAGCAAAAACATCCCTGAGTATCTAGGGATCTCCTGAAAATCTCCACCTCATCAAAGCACTGAAATAGGTAGAGATCTGGGAGAACACATGATGAAAGTAGATGCTGATCTATCTTTTCTAGTCAGTCCCCACCTACATCAGTCCCAAGAGTATGGAGCTGCCCTATCATTTCTCTAGCAATTACTAATCCTTTTCTTGGAGACTTCAGATGACTGAAGGCCCACCGTTCCTTTGAAAAACCAGTGACATAAGTTCTTCCCCTTCCATTCTTTTGAAATAACAAGTTTAGACTAGCTCTTATAAACATGAAATACCATTTTTCTCCTGAAAACTTCCTGTGAACACACAATAACTCTCAAGACCTGGGAGCTGGTCAGAAATCCTCTGGGACATAAATAGTGCTGCCTTCATTTCAGGCATGCTGGCTGACAGCTGACAGATACTGACAGCAAATATGAAATAACACAGCCATGTATATCTACACAAACTGTTTAGTTTGTGGTCATCATCAAAGGAGGTAAAGCTCTCAAGTCCCTTTTGAAGAGAGGAGTAAAAAGATTTAGGTTAAAACAAGAATATGAAGCACCTATAGTATTTCCGGTGTGACAAACTGCATATGCTTATACATATGTGCATGACAGACAGTGCTTGAATATTTTAAATGCTAAAAAGCCAGAGATTGGTAAATTAAATAATCATTCATTAGTTACCATAGTGATGCAGAAGCAATCACAGCAAACAAAGAAGAGATGGGGAGGATGGGGGCAGGTGCAAGTGTAGAAAACAGAACAAATGCTGACAGGGGCATGGCCTTGCATTGATTTTTCTTAATATATTTTTGTTTATTAAAATCCACTGACTGCAAGTTCTTGTTCCATATTCATTAGTGTTTCACCTGCCTGTAAAGGGAAATGGCAGATACTCTGATGCAGTCTGAAAGATCCAAATCCTGAGCTGGGACAAATTGGTTTAGTTCTATTGACTTTGGCAGAGAGCAGCCAGTTTATGGCAGCTGGGGATCTGACAAAAAAGAAAAAAAATGTATAAGAGCATTTAATTCTTTTTAGCTTCTACAGCAACTGAATACTACTGCATTCTCTGCTACTCTGTAACTTCTTATAGCTATGCTTTCCAATACACAAGCACAGGGAGAAGTTGGCTTTTCTAAAGCCAGCTGGTGGGTTTAGCTGTGTAACTGTCATTAATTTCAACTGCAGCTATATAGCTCAGATTCTAGTCAGGCTTGAGAATCTCATCAATAATCCCTTTGCTGCAGATAAGAGAAGCAGCATGAGGTTAAGAACAGTGCTCATCAGGCAAGGTTTAAGCAAAGGGGGATGTGCCACCTTGCTCAGGCCCCTTGGTTCCCCTGCTCGCAGGTAGCGCTGCATCCAGCTGTGTCACCTGAACCCCCCTAGGATCCAGGTACAAAAGCAGCAGCATATGTCTGGAGGAGGCTAAATGAGAGAGAGAGAAGGAGAGGAATCCGCCCTCCTTTGGGTCACTGGTAAATGTGCCCACAGTCAACTGCCTGGTGATAACACTAAGAGACTGGCCCGCTGAAGGGCCAATTAAAAGATCTTAATGTATTCCTGCACATGTAGATAGAAAAGAGTGTGCTGGTAGACAGAAACTGTGCTGAGACAAGGTCTGAGCCAGTGGTAGCAGGCAAATGAGCACCCAGCCTGCTACCCTGCACAGTAAATCAGCAACAAAGGGCAGTTTGCAGTGAAGCCCCAACACTGGCACCTGGCATGGTTGCAGTTTTCCTTTTTCTATTCCACTACCACTTATTTTCTAGTGATAATCTATGACAAAGCATGGGGCAGACAACTGGGAGAGTAACAACTCAGAGGCAGCAAACACGGGAAAGATATTGGAGTGCATGTGTCAGACCTGAGTGACCTCAGAATGAATTCGTGCCATAGCCTGACTTTCTTGCTCCTGGGACTCCTGACGCTTGTCCAAAGCCAGCAGAAATCTCCCAAAAGCTTTAACTAGAGTCAACTTTTAGCTAGTGATGTTCAACAAAGTACATGTAGAATGGATGACCTCTTGTGACCCTTTTTAGGAAGGTAAATAATTGTGACCCTTTTAAGGAAGGAAAATGCATTTCCCATATCTCAGAAATACTATGTAGATATTCCAAGAAAAATCATCAATATCCTACAGTCAGATGTGAAAATAGAAAGCTGGGCAGCATTGTGCCCAGAGGTCTACCTGCAGTTCATCCTCACAGTACCTGATTTTTTGTTCAAAATGACCATTTATGGTTATTACAGGAGTTATCACTGACCATTAAGGCCAACATAGCACATTATATGAATTAAGCTGGGTATCCCCCTTTACTGTGCATTGTAAGGATTCCCATTGTGAGAAGAAGCTCTCTCCAAAATTTATGAAGCAGAAAGCTACACTGACATCTCTTCTCCCAGCTCTGGATTGGTGCTGTAAGAAAGAAAGGCCACAGAGGCATAAAGGAAACCTCAAAATATTCAGTGGCTACCCCTACAGCAAATGGTTTAAGATGCAGCTGCAGGTACCATAGTCATCTCCCAGCAGGCATTTGGAGACAAGCTCAAAGCTGGAGGTGCAACGCGACCTTCTGTGCAGTTCAACATAGGCTGCTGGACTATTGCTGATGAAAGAACTCTATTTTCTGCATAGTAGGCTAGGTGCTAGGAGCAAAGCAGCCTTGCTGCATTTCAGATACAAAACCAGTCCCTTTTCTTACACTGTTAGCTAAAGACATCTGCATAGTTCTGTTTTACATCTCTCAGCACCATATAGTCCTTGTATAAGGGGCCAGCATTCTCTGACTCTTTAGATAAGTAGATACCATTAAATCTACTTAGAAATCTTGAATACAGTAAGTAATTGCCATGTTTACACAGAAACCTTCCTGATCTTAATATCCACTGGAAATAACCAAACCCGTTCTGTAAGGAAGTAAGAGAACCAGTATTGAGACTTTTCCTACTTCAGTGGAAAAAAAAGAAAAGTATGCAGTTCATTACTGTATTGTGAGCAGTGAAAGGAAAAAAGTTTGTTTGCAAATTATATTTTGTGTTACATTTTAGCTGATTGTAAAGACTCTATATACAATCCAAGTCCTGTAAACAGACCTCTGGGCAGATGGGAACAGTCTAAGGTTGCTGGCCTGCACTTTTTTTTATTTCTACTATAAGTGGCTAATAGACTCAAAACAATTGCTTCGCATTCACAGCACTCTGAAAAGTACAAAACTTTGAAAATGCGATTTGCCTCCTCTCACTTTCACAGGGACTAACTGGGAGCTGTGTCGCTGAATACATGCTGAAAAAATCTTTCTATAAATATATAAATAATAAAAGGAGAAGTAGGGAGACCATACAGTCCCTGTTGGACACAGAAGGAACAACAGTGACAGGAGAAGAGGAAAAGGCTGAGGTACTTAATGCCTTCTTTGCCTCAGTCTTTAACTGTAAAGAAAGCTGTTTCCACTGAGTACAAACCTCAGAACAAGAGAAGCAAAACGAGGCTTCAATGGTCCAAGAGGAGGTGGTCAGAGCCTTGCTTGCCCAATTAGACACCCACAAGTCTCTGGGGCCAGATAGGATTCACCCAAGGGTATTGAGTGAGCTGGTGGATGTGCTGGCCAAACCCCTTTCCATCATCTTCCAACAGTCCTGGAAGACTGGGGAAGTTCCACTGGACTGGAGGCTGGCTGATGTAGTGCCCATCTACAAGAAGGGTCACAGGGAGGATCCAGGGAACTACAGGCCTGTCAGTCTGACCTCAGTGCCAGGGAAAGTCATGGAACAGGTGATCTTGAGTGCTATCATGAAGCACATGCAAGAGAACCGGGTGATCAGGCCCAGTCAACACAGGTTTACCAAAGGCAGGTCGCCTTCTATGACCAAGTGACTCAGCTACTGGATGAGGGAAAGGCTGTGGATGTGGTCTTCCTGGACTTCAGCAAAGCCTTTGACACAGTTTCTCACAGCATTCTGCTATGGAAACTGTCAGCCTCTGGCCTGGACAGGCACACGCTCTCCTGGGTGGAAAACTGGTTGGATGGCCGGGCCCAGAGAGTGGTGGGAAATGGTGTTAAATCCAGCTGGAGGCCAGTTACCAGTGGGGTCCCCCAGGGCTCAATGCTGGGTCCAGCCCTGTTCAATGTCTTCATCAATGACCTGGATGAAGGCATTGAGTGCTCCCTTAGCAAGTTTGCAGACGACACTAGGCTGGGTGGAAGTGTGGATCTGCTGGAGGGTAGGGAGGCTCTGCAAAGGGATCTGAATGGGCTGGACCACTGGGCTGAGTCCAATGGCATGAGGTTTAACATGGCCAGATGCTGGGTCCTGCACTTGGGGTATAACAACCCTATGTGGAGCTACAGACTGGGAGATGTCTGTCTAGAAAGCTGCCTGGAGGAGAAGGACCTGGGGGTGTTGGTTGACAGCCGACTGAACATGAGCCAGCAGTGTGCCCAGGTGGCCAAGAAGGCCAATGGCATCCTGGCTTGTATCAGAAATGGTGTGACCAGTAGATTGAGGGAGGTTATTCTCCCTCTGTACTCTGCACTGGTGAGACTGCTCCTTGAATCCTGTGTTCAGTTCTGGGCCCCTCACCACAAGAAGTATGTTGAGGCTCTGGAGCGAGTCCAGAGAAGAGCAACAAAGCTTGTGAAGGTGCTGGAGAACAGGCCTTATGAGGAGTGGCTGAGAGAGCTGGGGTTGTTTAGCCTGGAGAAGAGTAGGCTGAGAGGAGACTTCATTGCTCTCTACAACTACCTGAAAGGAGGTTGTAGAGAGGAGGGAGCTGGCTTCTTCTCCCAGGTGACAGGGGACAGGACAAGAGGGAATGGCCTCAAGCTCCGCCAGGGGAGATTTAGGCTGGAGATTAGGAGGAAGTTTTTCACGCAAAGGTTCATTGGGCATTGGAACAGTCTGCCCAGGGAGGTGGTTGATTCACCTTTCCTGGAGGTGTTTAAGGCACAGGTCCTGAGGGATGTGGTATAGTATTTGATAGGAATGGTTGGACTCGATGATCCGGTGGGTCTCTTCCAACCTGGTGATTCTATGATTCTATGAGTCTATGAGGAAAGAAGCATCTCCTGCATGTTCCTGCAGCTGCTCTGCCCTTACCACCCTACAAACACCACCACACCTCAGCAATGTGACCTTTTACCACTAGGATTCACATCTCTGGCAGAAAATCCTCCTCCCTCTCCCACAGTTGGGCAGTGACAGATCAAATGGTTCCACATTTCCCTTAGCAATGAAAGAAGTGCTTCTCTGCAGTCAGCCTCTGTCCATCGGACTTGCTGTCTCCTCAGGCATCAGTAAAGCCTGGACTGTGAGCAGTCTCCCTTGTATGACACTCATCCTGTACTCTCACCCTGTGAAGTCATACAATAGAACTGCATACAGGGAGCATGTTGACATTATAAAGGTTAATGATACAACAACAGTTAGCACATTTACAGGCAAACAGACTAGAATAATTGCTTGAGTGAACAATACGAGCAGCATATTGCAAATTGGCCTTCAGCGTGCTTTAGCAGCGATGTCGTCATCATCCCATTTTCAAAATGGATAGTACACTGTCTCTGATCCAGGGGGATGCGATATTTTCCACTGAGACTCTCCATATATAACTGATGATGACCTGTAAGATAAACATGCATCCTATAGCTGCTCACCATCTAGGGCACCATTGGGTTCCTCTCCTGCAGATTTGCAGCATTCAGAGAAGGGGGTGATAAGGTTTCACTATTGCATGTGTCTTGTCTTTGACTTTTCAGCCAAATGATCAGCTACTGATTGCAGGTGTTTGGCAGCAAGAGGCCTTCAGTGTGAAGCCAGTGAGGCATTAACCATTTTAGCACCATGCCCTGGGGAGTGTGCAGAAAATAAAAAGTGACTAAATCAAGAGATTCCCTTCCCCAACCCAAATGCAAGGGGGGCACGCTTCTTGATTTCTTTACTTGTTAGTCCTGTTTCTGGGTATTTTCAGTAGTGGTCACGACTATTTTATGGTTTTGTTTGATGAAAGCCCTTGACAAGAACATGTGTCACAGAAGAGCAGTGGTGAGCCATGGTTTTCATATATATGTTAACCAACATTTATAGCATTATGGTGCCTTGGTGACACAAGTAATTCAGTTAAGCTGCAGTAAAGGACACAGTTTCTGTATTATACATCAGAAAACAGAGGAGTGTGGGACTGAAAGGCAAGCAGCCAGCTCCTTGACATCCCACAGCACATGGTTAATATGGAAATGCTGCTGCACAAAACACGTGGGACTCACTCTGCTGGGGACAGTACTACTGGGACTGCAGCATCAGGAAAGCATGCTGTGAAGAAAAGCCTTTGCAGCCAGACAAGTGTTTACGCGCAACTTAATGCTGAATGAGAATTCAGGACAGCTTGAAGCACTGAAGAATATCACATTTCTGCTGCAGATAGCCAGATTTGCCCACAAGCAAAATTCGCTCGGAGGCAAAAGTGAATTTGCTTTTCCCTCTGATACAGTCCCTTCCACCCAAACAACAGGAATTTCTGGCTAGAGTAAAATCTGCCTTTGAGTGTGATTCATGCCTCTAAACTCCTTAGCAGCTTTTTCAAATAACTGACTTTAAAAGTCCTGGTGTCCACCACAATAACAGTTTTCTTATTTAGAAAATGGCAATTGACTCAGCATCTGTTCACATTTGCAGTCTCTAAGGAGAGCTACTGAATAAATGCAAGTATTCTGCTTTGGTGTTTTAATTTAGTATTTTCTACAGAGGCTTAAAAAGTATCATCTACTATAACACAGAATCTTGAGATTATCAGAACAGAATAACATAAAATCAAACATTTCTGAGGTTAACTTAGAGCCATTTATTGGATTTCTAGTTCTAGGCTTCAATTAGAGTAAAATAATTTGTAAAAAGCTGAACAGGTAATCAAATTGCAATCAGCAAGTCTGAAAAAATTAAGAGACAGAGAGAAAAGATTTAAACAACATGCTTTGCAGATAGGAGAATAAAAGTAAATTCATTTCTATAGCCTCTTGGGAAAATCTAGATGTAATCAATTCAGGCTAAAATTTAATTAAAAGATACAGCAATGGGATGGGGGGCAAAATTCAGGTATATAGGAAATCTTTGAGAAACACTCCTGTGAGACCACAGTAAGATCATTGGTATTCTGCTCATATAGTTGAGTCATATCAGTAAGCATTCCATACGCATGCATCATCCAACTTACAGTGAAAAAAGTAGACTCATTTTCTCCCCCTGCCCAAGGAACTCCCAGCTTAGCAGGGTTAAAAGATAGTAACAACTTCTTCATAGCATTCCATATATTTCTGTGCCTATCCCCAAAACACTTACTGGTTTATAAGTTCTGGTTTATCTAAATCTCAACTCCTCGCATTTAGAATTACGTCAAAATTAAGCATAGTAATAACTACAAAAGGGAGAGAGAAACATGAGGGGGACAGTGTTTTCCTTAACTAAAATCCTTTTTTGAGCTCCCTGAGAAGGAAAGGCTATCCATCAAGACCCATAATTCATTACTAACGACAATCTTGTAACTCATAATGAATATTAAGTTAAGGTACACCACACATAGCAAAATTATGTAAAACTACATCTACGATTACATACCTATTATATACTTAGAAAACACTTGGTAAATGCTATCCACTGAAAGATGATGTGAAGAAAAGACATGAAACATAACCGAAATTGAAAAGTGTCTGATGTAGCTCAGAAAATGTTACATTTGACTTGAAAGGCATGCAAAAATCAAGCATAAAATGCCAAGAGATAAATTAATTAAAACATTCATTGCAAAAAGCAGATTATATATGATATTTTGTTTACCAGACTTTTTTTCTTCCAGGACACTGCAGTGTATGATAGGTCAGATCCTCAGTCAGTGACAGTTGTTACCAACACAGCTCAGGCACCAGCACTGCTCAGGGGAATGCTGAGGGTGGACCAAAGAGCATGTAAACAACTCAAAACCAAAGGCATGCAAACAGAAACAAAAGACACCTGGTAGGTGGGTCAGATACCTTTACTGATCTGGAAACAGCACATAATACCATCACTGCCATGCTACAAGTGCAGACAAAGGCCAAGTGAAAAAATCAGATTTTCAAACCTCCACCTGAGCACAGAACATTTTGTCATGATAGTAAATATACATTTTGGCACTCACAGAAGTGAGAATATGCAGGAAGATTTTTTTTCCACAAGGCTAGTTGGTTCTGCCAACTGTGTGAGGCCACTCATGGTGTGCTATTCCCTGGGGACTCTTCCAATGCAGAAACCGGTACAGCCAGTTGTCCCAGGCTTCCCTGCGGTGGACTTTTGTGGTCACTGCCCAAAATATAAATAGCTCCTATCCATCACTACCACTCCCTGTCAACTACTTGCTCTGCAATGCACGAATTCCCTGCTCCTTCCCTGGTACATCAGTGCCTTTACAGAGGCCTCTAGGTTATGTTGTAGCTTACAGCTGCAAGCGGAGGGAATTTGTGGGTGATAACTACCCCATCCACATCAGATCTATTTTCTGTATAAATATATTGTTGTCTAAAGAGTAATTGGCAAGATTTTCATTTAAAACCCAAACCCCAACCTTGATTTCAAAACAGATTTACTGCTGCACGCTTGTGATTCCTGCACAGGTGCAAGAGTTCTGCACCTGTATGTTTAAAACTGGTCTGTGCCCTCATTGTGCAAGGACAGCAAGGTCACTGATGGGCTGTAGGGAAACCTTGAGGCTAGGCAGTGAGAAAAACACAGTCAGGAGGAGAAAGGAAAAGTGAAAAACAAGGAGAAATATATCTCCCTAAATTCTTTGTAAGTTTCATGCTATCCCTGTAATATTAGGAGGTAAAATATTTCAGGCAGGAATATAGCTGTCTAAGTTGACAGCATTCTTTCAAAACTCTGTGTTATAATGATAATGAAGAGTCTCCTGTTTGTGTTTTCCTGGCAGAGGTTTCCAACTTTTAGAAACAAAATGAGGGAATTTGCAGAAGAGATGTGAAAAAGTGTCTCACTAATAGATGGAAGGAGGACATTTACTTTTGTATAAATGGCCTTTATAAAATGTTTATTGCCTATCAAATGATGTATTAATTATTGACAGCAAGTAGAGTTGTACTCAGTTTGACTGGAAATGGAGAAATGTGCTGCCTTATACCACCAAATGTAGAAAATGTCCGGTCCATGGGAAACTGTCAAAAATACAAAACTGTTTTTAAGCAGAAATCTCCTCATGAAGGATGACACTGGTAAGAATAAATCCTGTTCTTGTTTCAGTCCCACTTTCTCTAGGTGAACGTAGATGCTAAAAGGCTTTCACTTCAGCTGAAGTAGTGTATCACATAAACATGCTTTTTGAAACTCGTATTCTAACTGCTAGAAAAACAGAAGATAAAAACAAGTTTAAAACAGTCCAAAAAAAAATGAACAGTCGAACCCCCAGTGGTCAACAAAAGTTCAAATACAAAGCAGAAGAAATGCATACATAATGTAGAGGAATCCCATATTTGCTGGAAGCTAGCTGGCACTATGGATATGCTGGAAGAGCCATGGCCAGATTTTGCTTAAAGTCAGGTCACAGTTTAGTGTGTCAGGGGTTAAATTGTGTGTTGCAGAAACCACCTAGGATTTTAGGCCTAAATAGAGAAAATACTCATGGTGCTAGCTATTTGTAAGAAATTTTGCCAGTATGACAAAAAGTTCAGCTGAATAAAAAGTTGAGGTGAATACTCTGTGTGTGCTGGATAAGCAGTGCGTATTACCCAAACTGAGATGTGTTTTGAAAGTTTGCTCCCAAAGACAACATAGGGGATGGTGTTTTCTTCCAACCTAAAGAATCCTTCTATTGATTTTTTTCCTTTAAAGAAATCACATGCCTACCACATTTCAAAGAAAACCATCCATCCTGCAAAAGCTCTTGTTTTTCTGCTGTTGCTTTTCCCTGGGTCTCAGTAGGGGTGCAGCTAAACACTTGGAATGTGTGTACAGCAGGCCAGCACATTGCTCACCCACTGTATAGTTAAAATCCCTGCAGGCAGGCAGGCTGCCCCACTGCTAACAGCAATTGCAGAAAAAGGTTCAGAAGCACTAATGAAAGCCCTGCTGAAGACATTCAAGATTTTTTTCAGATACTATAAAAATAGTAGTCTGTAAGCAGGTGTATAATTACACATCATGGTTCACACACAAAGCCCAACCTAAACTTCTGCCCTTCCTTTCCTTCTCTTCATCCAAAAATTTCCCATTTTTCTTTTCCTCTCTTTCTTTTCTTCTCCTTCTATGAAAACGGTGCTTTTGGCCCTTTGAGTAGATTTACAAGATCTTCTTCTGACCTACTTTTCTTTTGTTACTCCTGCAGCTCTCATCAAGAAACTTGGCAGAACCAAAAGGTTTAGTAGGAAAGCAGCGATGTCCTCTAATGAGCTACATCAGTGAGTAAACCTTCCCCAGTCTCACTCTGCCCTTGTTTCAGTTTCTTTGTCATTCAGGTCAGGAGCAAGCTCTCAAAGGAAGAAGCATGATCTCCCTCATGGAGCAAAGACTCCGGAACCAAGCTCTTGAATTTAACCAGAATAGCAGCCCAGAATAGGAAGCAAGCAAGGACATTTGGAACTTCTAGGGAAGAAACCAACTCATGCGTCCTACTTGGAGACACACAACTTTGAGCAGAAACCTCTAATTTGGCAACCATCTCTTGGAAGATGATGACATGAGAAAATCTAACAATAAACTCAAAGACACAAATACAGGCAAGGTCAAGAATAAAAGGACAATGTGTTTGACTTGGATAACATACTTGTTCAAAAAATAAGAAAAAAGTGACAACGAAAATCATTAGGTTTTTGTTTCCTTCTGCTTATTTACTTTTCGCATCTGGCATAGTTTTGTTGCTTTTCACTCTTTCATCTCTCAACCATTATCCATTCCTGCTAGAAAAGCCATACATCAGGTGCCCATGTGTGCATACAACTTCCCCAGGGCTCTGCCAGGCGTGTACACCAGCCCAGAGAGGCACCGCATCAACCAGCAGGCAGGATTTGCAGTGTGATTTAATACATTTCACCCTTGCTGAAAAGATCCTTTACAAAGCTCCACTGACCTCCACCACTCCTAACTAATAAAGGGGGGGGGGAAAAAACCCTAAGAAACCGAAAGGAATTTTAACAAGAGAGGTCAGCACATGCTCTTTTTTAACAGGGTGTTATACTAGAAATGGAAATCTTTTGCAATTTAAAAAGCAGCTAGCCATGGAGCATAACCAACAGCAACACTTCTCATGCCGAGGAAGCTTCAGTTCCAGATCTGGAGCTTTATGCTTTACCCTATCTCTAGCCTTCACACATCCCTTTACAGCACCAAGACTCCAGAAGTTGCAACCACTAGCATATTACAAAGGAAAGGTTTTGGTTGTCCGGGCAGAATTGATGTTTCCAGCTTCCGTAGTATTCTTGCTAGGTTATAATTGTAAAAACTGTTCAAGAAGAGAAGCCTGTTATTATGTACAGCACAGCATAGTTTATTTTCTTTGAGCAAGCACAGAATATGTGAAAGTGGCCAGAATTACTGCTTTAGAAGCTAAAGTACATTTCTTTCCACAATATGAGTAGACCCACTGACACTGTGAGCTGCACTTTGTCCCTAAATTGCACTAATAGATATCCCTACCCTGATGCAAAAGGACTACCTCTCAGCAGCACACAGAATGTTTGGCCAGAAGGGCCTATTATGATAATTTAGCTTGGTCTTCTGAATTGCACTGGCAATGTTCATTCATTTAGTAGCTCCTTTTAAGAATACCAGCAAAGGAACCAATTAATTCTGTTTGTGATGGAGGTGATCGTTTGTGATGGAGGTGATCATTTGCAGAACACCATCTCTCCACTACTAATGACTTCAGAATGGCAGCTTCTTTCTCTGGGGCCAAGAACAGCCTTCAGATATCAGCAATGAAGTTACAGAGCCACGTGGAAATCTGTGAATGACAGCTGAAACTCTTTGTACATAGTTACTCCTTCCCTGTGCAATCTAGTACGTTAGTGACAGAAAATCACAATCAGCATATTTTCTTTTATTTGACTGGAACTACCTGCAAACTATGATAACCTACTCTGGAAAAAAAGCCACTTATTCATGGAGCTGTTAAGCTGATGGCTTCACTTAAGCTAATGCTATCTCCTTTTTGCCTATGTTATTTCAGAGGACTTTCCAACGTACTTCGCCACATCTATGCAAATATCCTGCTACAAATTATATTGATGATACATCCTCCAGCTTGCAGATCAGATAAGATCACAGCACATTGTTAAAAGATGTGCCTCTTATACAATCAGAGACTGTGCCAAACAGCAGTACATTACAAAGCAGAGTCCTTTGTTTATAAAAGCAAAAATACACCACTACCACCCTCAATGGAGATCTTGTTGTGCACATGGGAAATTACAGGAGTAAAATTAGACCAGTATAGTGTAAGAATCAGTGATAGCGAGGTAGACCTGTTTGATACTTCAACTTGGGGTCCTTGAACTAACCTTGGACTGTAAGAGCAGGAAACTGAACAAAGAGGTGAACATCAGAGATGCAGATTAGGGTGGAGACAGCATTTAGGGGCAGCATGTGGGATTTTGGAGGTCAACTAATCAAATGTTGATGCTGGTGCTTGCAACCATGTGAACAATAGGCCTGGGCCAATCAGGTTGCTATGGGAAGCATGTGGACAGATGAGAAAAGGTATACAAACCTGTAAGTTGCAACAATAAAGGTCTCCACTTTACATCTAACTGGAGTCCATCTCGTCAATCATTCCCACAGTATAGTTTAATAATTAAGGTTATACTCACAGGGCTGACATTTTTTTTCCTGATCTCCTTATTCTTTTTTTACAGAGATTTAAGATAGTCAGTTAAGGGTGTAAAAAAGGTCACTGAGAGATGCAAAGTTTATTGGTGCACTTTGAGGTATCAGCATCCATCAAGTCACTGCACTCGTTCAGATGCTTGGGGTTGAGCTAATCACCAGATTTGGAACCAGAAGCAATCCTCTTCCAGATTAATACATCAGAGACCAAGATAGCTTTACTCAATTGTTGACATTTAACCAAACCAACTAAACAAGCCTTGGTTCCTGAACAATCAACAGACAAAAGAGACTCCTTTGAGAGGGAGACAGTTGATCTGATGGACCTGAAAGAGCTTCTCTCCCATGCTGCAGATGAAGGAAAATGTAACTATATTGCCTTTGCTAAGTGGGATGAATGCAGGCCTTAGAGTGGAAATGAACAAACTGGAAAAACATACATATGAGAGGAATAGAGAGTGAAATGAAAGCTGCTGCAAAGCTGACATCTGTTTTGGGCAGCATGTGTTCCTCTCACACAGACTTGAGGTGCAGGGGTTTCACTTTGCTTACCACTTGCTGAGAACCTCACACAGCTTTCCCCCCTCACATGGGCTGTCTCACTACAGCCAGATACTCCCACGTTGTTCTAGGTCATGGCACAAAGTTCTCCATGCACACAGGAGAATAAGCCTTTTTTCTCTGTTTAAGACCAGCCTACAAAAGCACAGCTGAGTTTTCAGAAAGTATTTTACCCCCTGCCTGCTCACAATGATACAGATAGCTTTCAACAGAAGTCAGAAAGTACTGGGAGGAAGAAATCCTCTTCTGAGTATTTCCAGTGTTAAGGCCTTCATGAAAAACGTCATTATAAAGAAATGAATGAATGCATTTGTCAGCCTCTGGGAGGTTTCAGAGCAGCTTCTATTTTTATCTCTTTTTATCCCCTGAAGAAACTGAGAACTAATATTTGTGATGCCTGACTGAGGATATTAATGTTTTCAAAAAGCTGCCATTCCTTCCAGGGCAGGAAATAGACTAACCCGTTTGGGTTTTTTTCACTGGTTTGTCTCTTGAAATGAAATTTCTGCAACTGTGTTTCCAGTAAGATTTGCCTGCAGGACCATCCAAACCTTCTATTCCTGTCTATTTAGACAGTATTGAACCTTAACAAATCTGAATTATGTGACATGAGCTAATACTAGTCCAAAATACAGTTCTTTTTCTTTTCTTGCGGTATTTTTGCTACACTATGCACTATTGTTTAGTTTGGACTTACAGACAGCTCAGAGACTGCAGGTCTATGTAAAATCATGATATGCGTTTACTGAAGATAAAACGCTGAAAGGAGAAAAAAATAAAAGAACAAAAAAGATGTTTTCAGAATGGAATAATCTCTTGGCTAACTGTTCTAGCCATACCAAACTCTCTGAATGTAATGATTTGCCTGCCTAGAGCAGAATTATTTCTATTTATAGTTAGCAGGGAGGTAAATCATTAGTCCAGTTACCAGTATGTTCATGCCTCATACAAGCATCTGCAAATATGAGAAGGCATTCTGAAAAATCATCACCCCCTACTGCAAGACTAGAAGAGACTCGTCTAAAAGACTGTTGATGTTGCATTTGGTGAACCAGACAGGTCACTGCTGAGCACACACTATTACTTTGCCAGAGGCGAGGTCTATTGTTAAAGCAACACTTCTGGCCTCCATTGGCCCAATCAGCAAATGATCAGCAGTGGAAATTGAGACTGAAGATACCATCAAAAGGAGATGGCAAAAAGCTCACTACGTAAGATTATATTAAGCATCCTTCCTTTATAGAACAAAAATTCCATGTATTTTTTCATTCATTAGATTTCAAATTTCACTCTTCTGGACATAAACCCATTACCAGCCCAGTCACAGGCTCACTGTCTCAGGACTTGGCATGGGGAAAAGGACAAGACACTGCAACCTCTGAGTGCCCTCCCACAGAAACAGAGTAGGCTTGCATTTTCCACAACTTTTTCTTCTTGATTATTTCCTCTATCAAATTAAAATAAGCAATTTAAAGGCAAGTTTGAATTAGCATATTGAGGACAGTTTATTATTTATGAGATGGAAATCAGGATCTTGGATGACTGAACTCATTAAAGACCATTTGGAATAGTTTCCATCTATTTCTTCCACGGTACCCACACAACAAATAATTCACACGGTAATTAATGCCACGTCCTCTCAAACAATACATGCTTCTGACAGGAACTGCTCAAATAGGAAACGCATGAAACTGCACTGAAATAGCAATAAGCTTAAAATACATACCAGCAAACCCAGGAAACTTTGGGTTAGGGCAATCACAGCTGCTTTAGCTGAACACGCTGGGCCAAAGACATCCCTCAATTAGTTCAAAGAAGGTCAGTGGAGTTAGGCAAGGGTGAAGTTTGGCCAACTAGGTCTCCACACCAACACAGCTCTTGTCTGACCTTGCATCAGGGATTTACAAAGAATGTTCTGACTTTCTATCCATACAGACTACAGGGTGTAACACAAACTTATTTTCCTCCCTAGCTGTAGCCTGTGGGGCTATTTGCATAGCAGTGACTTAAATACTTTTCCAGAGTTGCATGTACCTGTGAAATGTTCCTACAGGCATAGCTGTGCTCTGCGATGCAATGCAGCACTGGGATCCCCAGACAGGGCCAGACAAGGAACCAGCAGTAGGACAGCTGCATCAGCATAGGGCCGTGTTTGGACTAGCCCTCTCAAGAGCTGGGGAGATAATTAGCTTAGGCAGACTGCCACATTTTCAGTGCCTAAGAGCCCTGCATATGGCAAGACGGTAAACTATGCAGATGCACCAGCCTCTCAGAGCATCTCCTCTTGTGTTGCAGTGCCCACTCCTAAAATGCAGGAAGGAGCTGGCTGGGTCTTGCAATAAGGAGTTGCTCACTTCTGGCCACTCTTCACTGCTTGTAAAGGGCCAGTGGCTTCACCACTGGGCTGTGGTAATGCATTTCAGAGGCAAGCAAACCAATTTCGATGACAGCCACTTGCCATCACTCCCCAGGGCAGGAACCTGCAGGGCTGGCAGTGATGCCGTATGCTCTGGCTTCCTCCAGGGACTGCTTATAACATCTCTATGAAACACTGGTTACATCAGGGACGTGGTTGTGTTTAGTAGTGGACGAGGGATGGTTAGGCTTGATGATCTCAAAGGTGTTTTCCAATCTAGTAATTCTATGATTCTATGAATCTTTCTTCATAGAAGCTAGTATGTAACTGTTTTGGTTTTGTGCTAAAAAAGTGTTGATAATACAGGGATGGTTTAGATATTGCTAAAGGACGCTGGGGAGGGTAGTGAATAGAGTTGATGGCATTTTGTTTTCTCAAGTAATGGTCACGCATGACAGTGCCGTGCTTTCCTGGGGATGGCTGAACCCTTGCCTGTGGATAGGAAATAACAAATTAATTCCTTATTTCGCTTTGCTGTGAGCAGTTTTTGGTTTATGTATTAAGCTGTTTTTATCACAACTCACAAATTTTCCTCACTTCTACTCTTCTAGTTCTCTCCCTTATTCCACCAGTGGGGAGTGAGTGAGTGAGTGGCTGTGCAGGTCTTAGTTGCCAGCTGGGGCTAGACCACAACATCTGTCTGTACATATAAGTTTCACATCACAGCCACCACCATGGTCAGTAAGAGTCAGTATGTTACAGATATTAGCAGTACACTAGGACACCAGTGGGAAGTACTCCATACTTGTCACCTATCAGACTATGAGTAAGGAACAGAAGCTTGAAAGGGTGAAGCAGGAGGGGCATGCTGTTGAGATCTGTGGAAGAAAGTTATTAGCCAAGAAGAGGATCTCATATTTAGAGCAGAAATCCCACTACCAGGCAGGACAGGGACAAACCTTCCTTAGAAAACCATCTTTCTTGCAGTCCACCTTACTGAACCATGGGACTGCCACTATATGTCCTTGGAAAACAAAAAGGGATGTGAAAAGTGCAGGGCTAATTTGTTCTTTTTGTGACCTCCACATGTAGCTCCTGTTTACTAAGTGGGAAGGAATACTTCATCTCCCTTCCTGCAGGCACAGTCACTTGGGTATCACTCAGCACACGCACAAACACTGAGGAGGATCTCGTCCAGCTCTGCCTAACAACATTCCTGCTCATTTTGGTTTGCTTTTCTAAGGAGAACTCTCAAAGCAGTCAAATTGATTTTAATTTGTTTTTAAGGGGAAAAAGAGAAACAGCTCAGAGACTGAAAAGGTTTAGTGAACAAAACAGCTGTGCTGTAAACCTCTGAAAAAACCCCAAACTTTACAATGGTAATTATGACAGATTAAACAATGTGTGTCATCAGTGTGATGGTACAATGCACACAATACTAACTGTTTCCTACTCAAATATTTGCAGACATCTTCAATTTTTTTTTATTTTAATGAAATTCCATCTAGCTATTGAATTAACTTCAAGAACCATCCTGAGACTCGCAAAAGCTTTCGCTGTCAGAAGCTCTGTCAGACATCTGAACTGCAATTTGCCCCAAGTGGTTCCCAGCTTGAACTAGAAGAATGCTGTAAATGTAGCTTTTAAGGAGGTGGTGAGTCTGAAAATTCACTGCCTGTAAAGAGAATGCTAAACCTTGAGGGAGGCTAAGGACCTATCATGCTCTATAGTTACAACAGGAATTGTAAGGACCCCCATACCTTCAATAAAACTTTTGGTACAGATTTTCCCTGCTTCTTAAACAAATGCATGCAGCTGTGCTGCTGTGTGATTAAGCTGTCCTCTTCAGATGGCTAAGCACCTGAAATCTTTTCATCATTCTGTACATACGTGCATGACCAGTATGGGCTGCAAACATGAAGCCAAAGAAAATAAATTGATCTCTCTGAGAACTTTCTGAGATCTTCCCAGCTATTGGATGAGGAGTAACACAATTTAAACAATGATACATTATTAATGCTAAATGACAGCATGTGAACCCGTGGGGTTTCCATTAATGCCAAATGAGTTCATGATGGCTTATATCAAATAAAAGGAAAGACTGACAGCAAAGCCTCCATGTGCTAATAACATCCATTTATTTAAGGAAATACACATTGCGTGTTACTGGGCATTGCACAAAGAATATTCAGTGTGCTGAATGCTGAGGTTGACCCTTCCCTGTTGTTTTGTTTTAAGCAAAAATGTCTATTGGCTTTAACAAGACCTATTTTTAAATGAAGGAAATCACCTCAGATGTGACCCTTATGGATATGTCTGATTGTCACGTTCAATATAGTTGTCTACACTCCAGTATTTGTGACATCCTGCTTCCTGTTGGCTCACAAAGTGTCATTCTTTGTCAAGTATTTGCCAGATTTTCCTATGTTTCCTTTAAGTGTCTGCTTGGACTGATTTTCCCCTGATCTGAGAAAGATGATGAGGATTGCTCAGTACAGAAGGTGAAGCTGTGTTTTGCCGCAGTCCCATTAATCCTTGAAGACATTTGGAACCAGAAGGCAAGCTGGTATGGGTTGTATTTTGAAGCTGGCTGTGAAAGCTACAGATTTACACATATCTTAAAGGCCAGCCATCCCCCCCACCCACCCCCCACCGAGGTAATGAGAAAACAATCCTATGTGCCACCCCTGCTGACTCTGCAGAAGTGATTCTGCCATAAGCCTTAACTCTCACCACTCTGAGAAAGTAAAATACTAAGAAAAACATTTAAAAGACAAGAAACAAGATGTTTGCCAAATGGAGAAGGGCCACAAGACTAGGCAAATAATGTTTATTTTAACACTCACAAACTCTGCTAAAGACAGTAGAGACATGAGAACTATCATACTGAAGTAAGAGGAGACAAGAGGCATCTTCAAGGTAGCAATGCAAGGGAGGTACTTTGGAGCTATATGTCTGAATAGGCTCTGTACCAGCTGTTCTGACCACCCAGCTGATGGGGCACTTTGCGGACAGGAGGGTACACCCTGAGAAGTGCGGAGAAACAACGGTATCCTTCACTTCAATGGATATGGCATCAAAGTGCCTATGTCAATAATACTGTTGCAACTGCTCCTGGACTGCTCCATACATCACTAGATCTGTGTCAGTATGAAACTTGGAATCATGAATTAGATTTTGGACAAAGGAAACAGCAAAATTCCTTGCAAAACTGTGCACAATATACAAAACCACAAGCAAACAGTAATTTCTGAACAGATTTTAACATTCTGATTTGACTTTATTCCTTTCTGAAATATTTTCTTGATTTTTCAAGAGAGAAACCTAACTGTATTGCAAACCCCTCAAATGCTTTGCTAAACCATTTTATTATTTTTCATTTTTTCTGAACTAAAGAAGACAGTTCATCAAAACTGAGAGAGTTATTGAAGGTTACCATCCTTATTCCTGAATTTTTTTCCAATTCATTCCCCTTTCAAAAGTGGCTGACTCAATAGACAATTAAGAAAAGACTAAATAAGTCTTCTCTGTGTGGCATTTTAAGCTGGAGTATTTTAAGCACTGCTATTATGTTGCAGCTGAATATTCCAGCAGACTGTCTGACCCCTTTCTTAATCAGAGTGCCACCAGGCTAAATATTTGCACAAATTCCAGTCATCTCCCAGAAGATTCTGCACAGAGAAGAGCCATTTTATATACAGGTGAACAACAGCTCTTTACTCCAGCATCTGATCTGTAAAAAAATACAGTCTTTAGAATGATACCAGAAAAACTAGATTTAATTGTAGATCTAGCAAAATTCATGTTTCCTTGAGATCTTTTTTCAATAGTCATACTTCTCCATCCATAAACAGGCATACAACCGCATAGAGAGATCTATTTGCGTAGAGACATCAATAAATCTGAAATGTTACAGAAATGAAGGGCAAAAGAAAGCATTTCAGAGCCTTCAGAAGAGAGATTTGAATCAAAGTTTCTATGTTGCTGCTAATGATACCAATTGTCTGGAGTTGAATTTTTTTTGAGGCAAAATGTTAGTACTTCAAACATACAAATAAAGTCAGTGAAAGACTTCACTGAATCAGCAGAATTCTTCCGTCTTCCAGTCTTTTAGAAAAAAAAAAACTCAGAAAAACTGAAGTCTAGTTCTAAGAGAGGAGGACTGAAGAGATTGTACTGAGAGAAAGCAGTTTAAAAAGCTTACTAAATGTAACTAATGTATATGCTAATATGAACCTCCTGTCTTTGGAGAAGGAGCAGGCAATAAAATGTGGCTTCTTAACCCTGCCTCTCTGAACATTTCTGTTCTCTAATCCATTCTTTTGTGACATTTAATCTAAAGAAGTTTTATCATAAGTGTCTTTAAAATGGTGGTTAGTAGAAACTAGGACTACTGAAAAGAAAAAGGTCTTTTTTTCTAACTTGCAATCCAGCAACAAAATGTTGTTTTCTGTTTATTTTTAGGAGAAATACACCCTCATGGCCGGAGGATTGACTTAATAAAAGACACCAATAAGAACAAACCTAAAAATTGATCCCCCTTTCTCTTTAAATAATTGTTTTATCATTATTATCATCAGCCAACTGATCTTATGCAGCTTATTAGCACTATAGTTTTTACAATTATTGAGTAATTTTTATTTATATTCTCTGTGCAGAATGAAATACAGGCACAGGACTGATTTTCAGGGACAAAACCCCATAAATTTCTGTTTCACGAGCAACTGCTGGGAATTCAGAGGCTCAGCATCTTAAAGCAAGGCTTTGGTTCCTCCATGATTTAATCCTTAACTCCAGTCAAGTTACATAGAAAGATGCGTCTTTGCCTACACAGGTTGAAAGTTTCAAAATTAAGAGGTTAGAAATCTTGGACTAAAGGTCATAGTCACAGTATGCCCATGCTCATCTGTAAAATGGGCAAAATGCCTACCCATTGTGTGGCGGGGGAGCTTGAAAGTTACTATTTGACCATTGTTGAATATGTCTGTCACTTTCAGGGAGTCTTTTGTCATTCTTCCTTTACAAAGACTGATAACCAAACTGTCAGGCCCTCCTGAGCTGGGAACAGACTGGAGGAAAAGGAAACACAAGGAAAGCAGATGACTGATGGCAGGAAATGAAAGTGGCAGCAAGATGGACTGGCCAATTGTTTCACCTGCCACAATGCCAATACAATGGCAACATCCAAGCATTAGCAGCTCGACAGTTGAGGACTTCTAGTTCTTACACTCATGTGCTTAGAATAGAGGCAAGGAGGAACTGAGAAGAACTTAATTATTTACTTCTTAAGCCCTGGTCACAATTCAGAGGTCAAACTCCTTAACTCTATTATCAGCTATAACAGCTAATGAAACTTGTCTTTTAAATTATAATGATGAATGCACATGACCAATGGTTAAGGGTTGGATTCCTTAACCATTTCCCTCCGGTTTTGGCTTTTCTAAAAAGTGAGTGTGATATGGCACAGGAAGGAAAGGGGGGTGAAACAGGGACTATAAAGAAAGGGAGAGGAGACTGGTCTTTCTTTCAGTTACCTCCCTTGTGTTAAATAGGAGGGTGTAATGAAACTTTAATCAAAACCCATCAGTTTAGGATGCATATTTTAAGAGTCAACTTAGTAGTTGAACAAAACAATTTTCTTCTCAGCTTCGCAAGCATTTGCTGTGCCTGTACAATGGAGACTCTGGTGTAGTGGACCACAGTCAGAGAAGGAAGGGTGCTTTCTTCGCCAGACAGGAGGCAAGGAGTGAAATTCTCCACAACTGTGTCCACCACAACTCCCCCTTTACAAGCTTACAGGAGAGAAAACAGGAATTTACCAATGCATGCCCAAGGCACTTAGATAGGGACATTAAATAAGAAGAGGTGACACTTATAATTGATTAGAAGAACCTTATAATGTTGAACCACATTTTTTTAAGTCTCAGATATTTAAGAGCCCTCAACTGTGGAGAGACTCTTCAGCACAGTGCTCTTGCCACAGACCTCAATGTTTCTCTTGGGTGGGAAGAAGCCGCAAAGAAGCCAAAAACAGTTTCAAATCCCTCCCTGCCTCCACAAGCACTCCTTACAGAGTGCAGAGCACCATCCTGCTCATGCTCCTGGGGCTGTTACTCATGTTCCACAGCAACACAACCAGGACTCCGCAGCGGCAGGACAGCAGCTACCACGCTACACAGGGTGCTTGTGAGCAAGCACCTGGAAGCATATGGTTTCTACTGGCTTCGTCTGCCGCACCTTGCCCAGCCCTTTGCTGCAGCCTCCTGCCAGGGCTGGCCATGATTCTTGTGCACAGAGGAGTCCTCCGAGCACTGCTCATCTCCCTTCTAGTGGGACCAGGAAGCACCACCACCCCTCATGATACCGAAAATGTTGGCAAATAAAAACTCTCTGAGACTTGTTTTAAAGTTTTAGAAAGCAAGCATCTTTTACCAGGGCTGGGCAACATGAGGGAACAATTGTCATCAACCAGGTGCAGCTGGACAAGAGTTGGGACAGGATGGATTTGCCACTTACATGCATATGGATAAATTTTCCCAGAAATCATATGCATATTCTATGACTTTCTAAGGTCTGGTTTTAATGTTATGAAACTTTGCAGCAGTTAAAACTCCTGCTAGTCTGGAGCTGGCTCCAGCTCTCTGCTTGACCTTGGATCTGATATTAGTAAGAATTCCAAATGGAGGTGATTATCAAAGAATAGACATCTGTTTAGCACAAATCATTCCTCAAGGAGTACATTGTCATTTTCAAAGAAAGGAAAGTGTCTGAAAAACACTGTTTTAAGGAAAGCATGTTATTGGATGAAGATATCATGCTATCAGAGAAAGAAAATCTGGTATCAGAGGGACATTCTGTCTAACTTTCAAACCACAACTGCTTAGACAAAACTTTACTGCACTTTAACTTAAATCAAACACACTCCACTTTGCAGCTGGTGAGACTGCACCTCAAATACTGTGTTCAATTCTGGGCATCTCACTAAAAGAAGGATGTTGAGCCTCTGGAGTGAATCCAGAGAAGGGCAATGAAGCTGATGAAGGGGCTGGAGAACAAGTCATTCAAGGAGCAGCTGAGAGAGCTGGGGTTGTTTAGCCTGGAGAAGAGGAAGCTGAGGGGAGGACTCATTGCTCTCTGTAACTACCTGAAAGGAGGTTATAAGAGAGGAGGGTGCTGGCCTCTTCTCCCAAGTGACAGGGCAAGAGGGAATGGCCTCAAGCTCCGCCAGGGGAGCCTGAGGCTGGACATTAGGAAAAAATACTTCACAGAAAGGATCGTTGGGCACCGTAACAGGCTGAATAGGGAGGTGCTTCAGTCACCGTCCGTGGATGGGTTTAAAGGACGGGTGGATGAGGTGCTGAGGGGCATGGTTTAGTGTCTGATAGGAATGGTTGGACTCGATGATCCAGTGGGTGTCTTCCAACCTAGTGATTCTGTGATTCTGTGAAACATTCCACATATGGCATCACCGGGAGACCCTGGGGGGAGGGCTGGTACCGCCCCTCCCCACCCACCGGCGCGAACTACAACTCCCAGCGTGCCCTGGGAGGCTCTGCTCTCGCGAGAGCCCTCGGGCGCGAGCCTCTGACGCGCTAGCGCGATCAGCCAAGATGGCGGCGGGGGGCGAGGAGGGGCTGTTCGCGTTGGAGGTGGTAGTGGAGGCGGTGCGGGTGTCGGCGGCGCAGGACCCCGCGCTGCTCCCGGTCGTGGCGCTGCGCCTCCTGGATTTCCCCACCCTGCTGCTGCGCCCCGCCAACGCGCCGCCCCTTCGGCCGGGGCAGCCGTTCCACTTCGGCCGCGGCAAGCGCTGCCTGTTCCGGTGGCGCCGGAGCTCGCTGTGCGCCGCGCTCCGCCGGCGGCCGCTCCGCGCCCTGCTGCTGGCGCTGCCCGCCGGACCCGACCCGGCCCGGGCCCGCCTTCTCGGCAGCTGCGGCGTCTCGCTGGCCCCCGTCGCCGCTGAACTGCTGCGGGGGCCCAGGCCGCCCGGCTCCTGCGGCCGCCGCGGGCGCTTCGCGCTGCGGGACCCGTCGGGCTGCCCCGTCGGGGATCTGCTCCTGGGGTATCGCCTGAGCAGCCTGCGGCCCGCAGAGCAGCAGGCGCCACGCGGCCCCCGAGGGCTTACGCCGCCTCCAGCCTCCCCCGAGCCGGAGGAGGTGGCCGACGAGCCGGAGGAGGAGGAGGAGGTGGAGGTGGAGGGGAAGGAGGGTGAGGAGCTGGAGGGCAACGTCTTTTGCCCTCCCGTGCTCTATTACAGCCGAGAACCAGCCGAGCCTCGTGTGCAGTCAGCAGCAACGGTTGGCAGGAGATGGGAGCATGTCGAGGCCTGGAGACCCCAGGAGCCAGACAAGGGCCAGATCCCCCCACGTCCCAGTGTTGGGCCCTCTTTGCTGCACCCCACCAGCTCTCAACAGCTCCACAACACGCTGGGGCAGCTGCCGCTGCTCAGTGCCTTGCTGGCAGAGCTGTCTGTGCTTGCCCACAGTGCTGCACCAGCTGCTGTCCACCCCCATCAGGCCTGGCTCTACCAGGCCCTAGGGATTGGGGATATGGCCTCACAGCCCCCCTGCCCCAGCTGCTCCTCTGTTATCAACCCTGCAGAGATACCTGTGGGTCCAGGCAGAGCTGCTAGCCCTCAGTTCAAGCAAGACCAGCAAGAGACCACCTCACTAGGATCTTCTTGGGCTGGTAAAGGACTTAAGAAAGTTGTGCCCCAGGGAGAGACGGTCTCTGAAAGGCCCTGTACAACTAAGGAAAACAGACCTCCCCGGAGGAAATTGTTTTATGGGCTAACAAATACGCTGAGGCTGCGATTGCAGCAGAACAACCCTGATAAGCTGATAATCCATGAAAGGAGAGAGCAGTACAGAAAAAAGCAAATGGGTATGCTGAAGCAGAGAAGCCCTTTATCCAAAAAAACACCACTCAGAAATGCTGGAGAACAGGATGTGGTTTCTTGTAGGCATTGTAGCAAGGGAGATACTTCAAAGCAGAATAATCAGTTTGATAAAAATGTTGAGACTTCATTGCAAAATAGTGTTCTCACCAAGTACAGTTCTGTGACGGGAGATGTGTCCCCTAACCTGCAGAAACAGGCTGTTGAAAGCCTGTTGAAGAACGATGGCATTGTAAGCAAAGAAGGCCTCTGCAAAGTAACTACAGCCCCCTTAGTGGATGAACCTGTATTAAAATATACAAACAAGGAAAATTATGTGAAAGCCCAACTCCCGACAGCTTTCTCAAGAGATGCTAATGCAAAGGGAAATAATGAAGAAGTGAGAGACTTAATCCATCATAAAACCACAGAGCATGATGATGTGTCTGTTTCAAATAATCATAAACCAAGCCCCAGCAGGAGTGTTGAAAACAACTCTGAATTCATATACTCGGATGACTTTGCTAGTCCTGAGAACACAAATGATTCAGAAGATTTCACCAGTTCTGAGTGTGCGGGCAGGGACTTGGAAGCTTTTGACAGCAGTCCTGAGCCTCCATGGCCTGAAAGCCCAAAGCAGGGTTGCTCAGATGCAGAGCTGGAATCCAGCAGGTCCAGAATTTCAAAGACAAGTCAAAGAGCTGAAAGTACTTCAGATCTTCAGCCAGTTCATCCAGTTTCATCTCCAGTCCAGTCTTTGAAGAGAAACCATGACTTAAAAAACAGCAAGCAAAGCAGTGTTGAATCTGTTGATTCTCTTAATGATGCCTCTATTCAGCCAAGGTTATTAGATGAGGACCAGGAAGCCCAACAGATCAGTAAGGAAGAGAACAGAGGTGATCAGCGTGTTAAACAAGTGTCTACGCTGAGAAGCAAACAAGCTAACTCTGACACTGATGTGAATAAAGGAAAGGGACAGACCTCTGCAGGAAAAAGCCAGTCAGTAACTCAAGTGAGCTCTTACTTGTCATCTGACGTGTCTGGTATTGAATTAAATGTGTTGGAAGACAATATGTCAGACAAAGAGGATGATTTTCTGGGAAAACTATGTCTTCCTAGTCAATACAAAGACATTAGTGAACTTGTAGTAAGCAAACTTCCAGGATACACAATGTAATTACAAGTTTTCACTGTCTACATTGAGATATTTGAACTTCATAAGGCCTGTTGCATTTAGCTGCAATATTTAAGACTTTATCATGCATATTTAATACATTGGTGAATTTACTTAAGAGGTTTTTAAAATAAACTATTTGAATCTCTAACAAATGGCTCCTAAGTGGTGCCTACTGCATGATTTCCATAAACGTAATCCAGACAGCACAAGAAACGTTAGCTCACGGTCAAAAGCAGAAATGAAGACAAGCAGCAAATGTAGTCTCTACCCACAAAACCTGCCCAGGGTAGAAGTAGTTACCTACTACAGAACCAACCAAGTGCAAAGCAGCATTCCTATCTGAACATTAAGCTTTATCCCTCATGAAAATTAGTTCCATGCTTCATTTAATTACAAATAGTTACTTAAAACATGCATTCGCAGCTAGTAACAGCACAGACTTATCAGATAATGTGTACAATGATGTATTTGTTGCACTGTTCTTTCACTAAATACAGTGACCAGCACTAGATGGGACCTTTCAGAGCTTCTTGGGTTGAAGTTATTTAAGTCAGATTTTCACAATTTATTATAAAATAGTTTAAGATCTATTGGTGACAGTAGAGCTATATAATCTGGGACAGCTTTGAGAGGTGGATGAAAATTGACCTTGGAGACTAAGGGTGGGCAAAGAACAGGGAAAATTGCAGTAAATTTTCAGTGCTTCGCAGCTCCCTGACTGCATTCTCTAGCACTGGGGCAAGGTGGGGGCATTAGCAGCCACAGTCCAGAAGCTCAGGACAAGAAATCATATTTCATCATAATTTAAGGATTTGAAATAATGAAGAATTTGTAATGCACCTTTTTCTGTTCCATTGTTTGGACTGCTACCTGCCACATCCCCTTTTCTGTTATGATGGTTGAACCACCATCTGAAATTTGCTTTTGATTTCTGGTTGGTTGTTGGAGCTTAAAGTTTGATTGTGGAACTTAACGTGTTCTCTTTTGTTAAACTGTAAGATCTTATTTGACTTGAGTCTGAAAAGAGCTCAAAATTCTTGCCTTAGTGTTTAGATCTCTCTTGTTCCCCCTTTCTGCTTTCTTTGAGTAGTCCATCTCCTTTGTCACCTTTACATTCCTAACCATCCATTTAGGACATTTATCCTCAGGGTTAAATGAGAGACTTACTCACCTCTTCCTTATAATTTACAACCTGACTTCTTTCCCCAGCTTTTTAATTTTTCCACATACTTACTGCAAGAGCCTGTGTTTATGCTTCAACATCTTGGAAGGACTTCTTTTATTCCTATCCTACGATGTGTTTATTTTGTAGGAATGACAGTACCTCTCCTATTTAAAGTACTAAAATCTGTGAGGATTTTTCAAGTATCTGGTGTTAACTTCAGAGAACACCAGAACCAATATACTTAGTCTAAGGTAAGCAGATGAAAATAACTCATGTATCAAAGGAATCTCTGGCCAGGGTAATTCTTACTTTTTCCCTGTTTCATCAGCTCCAATACCAAACATTTTTTTTTTTTATTTCTAATGCTGTGGACTTCTTCAATACTCACAGGTTCAGACTATTATTCATAAATGGCAGTAATTCTGATTTTATTGATGGAACTTGCAGTTCTTACTAGCAAAACTGTTATTAAAATACAGTGCTGCCCAACCATTTTTCCTGTGCAGCTATTTAAATGAGTTGCTAACACTAAGAGTTCACAATTTAAAGATCATTATTTAAGAAAAGTTTATTTAAAAAATAAAGTGTACTTTCAACCCTGTATGGGCTGAAACTCAAGGGCAAATTCCCAGTCCTTTTTTTATCCCCTATCCTAGCTTCACTTTCCTATTTTCAGAAGCAAATATGGTAGGAACAATATTTCGTTTGTTTAAATAATTAAACTAATCTTTTTTCAGATTATTTATTTAGAATAACATTTATAATGTTTTTGTGCAATAGTATTTATTATTTTACCAGGAGTATGATGGAAATGACCGAAAATGCATTCTAGGGAGAGAATAGGAGACATTGCACAAAAGCGGAATGTCAGCCTCATGCTTATGTGCTTTAGTATGCTTTTGTCTTTTCAAATATAGAATCAGGATAGTTATTATTGCACAGAGGAGTTAACAGATATTTTGTGCCCTGGGGAGTAGTAGTCTTTTCAGATATCTGTGTTGTGAGGGTAAATGAAATTTTATTTAATATTCATACAGCAACACTCAGACAACAAAAATATGAAATAAATTTGAGTCACTGATTTGTTATTGAAAACTCACAAACCAATATATTGGCAAGAAGTACTGGCTAATGACAAGGAGATTCTAAATGTCAACACAACAGAGGAAACCAGATATTTACTATCAGTGTAAATTATGAAAAAAGGCATCAAATTCCCCTTTGTACAAATCCTTTAATAGCCTACACTCAACTGCATTATACTAGCTAGCCAATTTTGTCATTATGGCTTACGTCCTTTACCCAAGCAATCAAATTGCTAACGTCAGAGGTTTAATAAGAGATTTCTCTACTTTAATGGAAGTATTACACCAATTTTTCATAAAGACATAATTTCTAAATTGTAAGAGCTAAATTTCATGAGTTGTGTTTGTGGTGGAGACATGACAGTAAGCTGGAAAAAGCAAATAATAGTACCATGTTCCCTGCAGTTCCTGCACAGCCTTCCAATAAGTAGCATAGATACTTCAGATTATGTGCCTGTTTCTCAGTTAATCCATAGCATATCAGGAAGTAGAACCATAGTGGTACTACTGGGGTCTTCAAGAGAAGTAGCAGGGGAAGTGTCAGTATTCTCTGTGGTAGCTCTGTACTGCTATTCTGAGTCAGTCCTAAGAAAGGCAATGGATCGGAAAAATACTTCAGTAGAAAACAACTCGAGTAAAACTGTTCCCTAAGGACTGCTTCCCAGACTAAAAAAAAAAGAGTACATGTATAGCGTATAGATGAAAAATTAGCTCCTGTCCCACTATACATGAAAACATTGATTTGAAAACTCAGCATTTTTAGGGAGAATATCTATTTTTTTCCAAACGCATTCAATCCATGGTTCCTTGTCAGAGATCCTGACAACATTATTAATTAGTATTCATTACAGAGGGCCCTTATCCACTGTAAGACTTATGTAAAACTAGAATAGTTTCTTGCAGTCCCCCAGCCATCTGCTTGTCAGAGCTTTCAGTTGTCACTGAAGGTTCAGCAATCACCATAAAGTGGTGCTTCTCCGTTACAGATTTGTTACATGTTTGGTAGAGCCAATAGCTAGCCACAACACAGTGTCACAAAACCAAAATTTCTATTAAAAGCTCCCTGTCTCCTAATATGATATAATCATATTTTGACTGCATTTGCAGTAAACTACATTACTTCAAGTTTTACATTGTTTTTATTTACACTTTAATCTTCACTACAGTGAAATTAAAATGTGAGAAGTAATTACCTAAATTTATTGTAGATCCTCACTAAACAAAACCATCTAGCTTCTTATTTTTGACTTGTTACTTTTGCTACTGATCTTTGCTTTAAATCTGTACGATATTCTAGAAATAAGGTGGGTGGGTTTTCAAAACCACAGTTCTATAGCTTAAGATAAGGATGGTTAAATCAGTTCAAATAAAATTGAACTTAACATTTCACCACAAATCCCAAAACAAGAAATAAATTCTTAGATACATAAACTCTTCTCAGAAGAATTCTTTATGGCCCTAAAAGAAGTTTTCTGACTGTCTTTTAAATATTTATTTCAGTATACTATCTATTAAAATAAAGTTAGGTAGTCAGTACTATATAACTGATGGTGTGATGGGAAAAGCAGGATACCAAATATTGACAATTTGAATCACTTTATTTCTTATAAGTAAAGTTTTCCTGCTGCAAGATAATGGCTAGGAAAACTTCTGTTTGTTCCACTTCATTTTTTCTTCCTCAGCTCTCAGCACTCTCATTAGATGACATAGTTTCTTTTTGTTTACAATTTCTCTAATTATAGTTCCTACAACCTATTTTACAATTTGTAATCCTGTCATCATTTTGGAAGCCCTTTTCCTCAGTTTTCTGAAATTACATCCAGCCTTGCTAACTGTGCAATTGAATTTTTTTGGCAGAGTTACTCATCCCTACTACGTTCATTTATCCTAAGTCCCATTTTTTTTTGATGCCTGCTATTGTAACAATTCTATTTCTCATCATGTAAGTGCTGCTCAGAGTTAAATGCTAGCCATTATTTAGAAATCTTTGGGACCCCACTTTTCTCACCATTTGTCACCAGCATCTAGTTTACTCCTTGCTCAGCTTTGGTTTTCTAGAAAGAAGTCAAATAATTGAATCTTACATTCACATCCTTAAAAGGTTAAGTTCACTTCTACATGCAGGATCTTCACCAACTCCCGTGAAATATGTGTTTAGAGCTACAGAATGACCATCCAGGACTGAACATTTGCCTGTGGTTATCAAACATCAGCTTTCTCTACCTCTCCCAAACCCTACTTTTAATCACAGAGTGGTTGGGGTTGGAAGGGACCTCTGGAGATCTTCCAGTCCAAACCTTGGCTAAAGCAGACTCACCTAGAGCAGGCTGCACAGGAACACACCCAGGCAGGTTTTGAATATCTCCAGGGAGACATTCAATAGCAGAAAGAAAACCCTTTTCTAAAGTTTTGATTTCCAAACTAACCTTTCTTCTAAGATGATTGAGGCTATTTCTGTGAGAACAGATGCTGGCTTTAATTTAACATTCATTTAGAGCTAATGGCAATCACATCTGCTATAGCTAATGTCTGCTACCAGCTAGCTGCCTGCATTTTCCATCCTTCCTTTTAGTCAGTGTTCTCAGTTTTATTCAGAGTCTTCTATCATTTTAAATTCCTTGCATGTATGCAGTTCTGTTATGTAGAAGTAACCCAGATGAGCTGCAGCTTCGCTGCCTTTTTTGTGTTTGGCATTGACAATCACCTGTATTCAACCATTTTTGGTTTGTTCTGGCTTTTATACTTGTCTGAATTTTATATGACAATTGTAATGTAAACTTCCCCTGACTTCACAGATTTGCTTGTATTTTCCCAGGAGGTGAGTCGATGTTCTCTATTGGTTTCTAGAGGATGAATTTGAATGTCTTATTCTAGAGAAAACAGTATTAATCTTCAGTTCTGCGAAGACCTCTGCAAGTGATTCACTTACCAATTGTTTAAAATAATATGGCTCTGTAGAGGAAATGTTTAAATAACATCTGAAATACACATTACACCTAACTAAATTAACATTTCAAGGTTGATTCAGGTACAGGTAATAAAAAATTTTAAAAAAAACCCTAAAGTTTTAAGTAAAAAACCTTCAGATTATATATATTTATTCTAATCATAAACTTTTTTCAAACATTTTGGGTGGTAGTCTAGTCATTTCCTTCATATATTCCAGTATCTGAGCTAATTCAGGTAAGAATTTGGTCTCCACATAGACAATTAACAGAAGGCAACAGGTTTTCAAAGGGAAGCAAAGGTATTTATTTACATGGTCAAATCCCCTGAAATTCCATGGGAATTAGTCACCTCAAAAAATAAGGTCATAGAATGGCAACCTGTGCAGAGGGCCCTAACTGTATTATCTCTTGGAATGCAAAAATGTTTTTGAAAGAAGATAAGTCATACTTCAATAAATATTTTCAGAGCCATTTGGGAGTTTTAGTGATATGATTGAAAGAAACTCTTGGTGTCAAGGAAATTCCAGCTCCATTCCTCTTCGCTTTAACTGTTACCAGATTTAATATTTTGCCTGTCCCTAAGAGTATATAACTTTTGACTTTCCCCAAATTTCAGTGCCACCACACAGTCCTTCCTGTTATTCCTCACAGTATTTCCAGAAGCCTATTTCAGGGACTGCCTGCCCTGCCCCTTCCAAATCACTGCTGTTCCCTTCTCCTTGATGCCTTGACTATTCCAGCTTCTCCTCATCACATATTTCATGCCATTTCTAGAACTCAGCTCACCCATACTGATCATGTGAAAAAAATCTCCAAACACTTCTCAGACACCTTCACTGGCTTATTCTTATCTTTGATATCAAACTGAAATTGTGCCTGTTGTCTGCTTGGCTCTCAATGGTTTATCCTTTCCTGCTTCCATGCACCTTAGTTTCCTACTCTGTTCCCATTTCTATGTAGCTACCTTTTTCCATTCTCAAAAAAAAAAAAAAGTCTGGAAATTGCTGTACGTCTGTGTTTCCTTCCTTCATCTCAGTCCTGCTCTTTCTGCCAGCTGCATTGCTTAGAGTTCTTGTCCACAGGAACATGCTAAATACAGCGAATAAAACAGAAGGCACCAGATCATGGTCTGACCTTCTCTACATTGCAGCTCTTAACATTTCATCTGCTTACTGCTGGTGTCAATACTGGGATATGACTGTACTAGTGATAATGCTGATCAATATTTAATGGTATATTTGGTTCAGGAAATGTTGTCAAATCTTGCTAACCTAGAACACAGTATAAGGGAAGCTCTGATACCGTGGGATGCAATTTTAATTTTCTTATCCATCACTCTAAGATTAAGCAACAGAATTATTCTGTGTAATAAAACCTGGTTTTCTGATTCATACCCATTATTCATAGTCATTGCTGTACTCTTCTAAAACACAATTAACAGCCTTTTGGTTGTTGCAGGTCTCTCATCTCCTACTGTTCCTGTAATCCTACTTTACAGCCCACTGAGCACTGAGCAGTCTTGTCTGTAAAATGGATTAGATGCATAGGGTATCTTCAAAACAAGTCTATAACCAGTTTTTCAGGGTCCTTCAGCAGAAAGGAAAGAACCTGAAAGCACGGTACTTCAGTAAATTTTCTACATACCCATTTTTAACAACAAAATATTGAAGTAGTTTCACCATTCCTTTTTATCAACAGGAAATTTGGTTCATTTTCAATGAGACCAGCAGGTTCACTAACCCACTGCTTCCTTGATATTCTTTACTGTTAAAACACCACTTTTTAATTGCATCCATTTCCAAATTTTTAGCTGTTTATTAAATTCTGTCAAATCACACACACACAGAGTGGGAATTTAGTTTGGGTTCCTACAGTCAAAGTCAAGGGTTGCATTGAGGAAAGCATCAAGGCTGCATGAAGGGAAGCACTAGTATCAGTAGAGTCCTAACTGAAATCTGCTTTCTGTTTTTCTGAAAGCTTACGACAGTACAAGAGTCAGCCAGAGAAACTTCACTTGCCTGGTAATGGCATTGAATATGTCCAGAACAATGAATCATGGGCAAACTTAGAGAATTTTAGTGTCAAGTTGCGGGGCTAAGTTGCAGATGTTCCTCTGCAACTTTATTTGCTTCTTCTGAAGTCTTAAAATGGAACTGAAATTTTGTTTCCTCAGCTTCTACAAGATTTCTAATAAACCAAAAGGAAGGCAAAAAAATTTTTTTTTGTTAAGTATCCCTGTCTTCTTAAACACGCACCAGGTCTGAGCACAGGAAAGCTATTCAAGGAATGTTTACAGAAACATTTGAGAAATGTTTCTAAGGTCTTTCCCATTCCACTTAACATCCCAAATAATTTGAGAACAGCTTCCTTCACTGTACTTAACACTTCTGCTTCTGATCTCAATAGGAAGAATTGTGAAGGTAGGCATTTTGTTTTGGTTTGAGAATAGCAGTGGTGTAGATCCCAGTGGTCCTGCTTGTACTGGAGCCATCCTACAAAGGCCTGCCAACAGTTCTGCAACTGGAGTAAATACCACAGTTACGGATCAGATGTACAACACAAAGCAGAATAAAGCTGTAGTGATGCAATACTAACAACAGGAGTTTGCTCCCTGTGCTCCAGGTCAAGGAAAACAGCTACAAGGAAAACACCAAGGTACTGCTTCTTCATGTGAATGGCTGAAAGAGAAAAAGCCTCCAAGGACACAGGCAGGCAGGGAAACAGGGTCCAAGCCATGTCTGCAGCTTTAATGGCTTCCCCTTTCATTCTCCTTTTCTGTCACAAAGAAGGCTGCTCTATTACAAGGAGCAAACTCATGACACACACATTTTCTATGCACAACATGGTGAGTGCATTTCCTGGCCCAAAAGGACCTAACAAGAGTTTGAGAAGTGTCTTTATGCACATCCTCATAGTATACATCCTTTCTTGCCTTTCATAAACCTGCTGTGGTAGGCAGATTTTCTCCATTTGTTTGTCATGTTAACACCTCCCACTCTAACCTCCCATCCTGCATCCTGGTAAGCATTTGCCTCAGGGTGTTACCAAAGTTGCCCATACCAATATGATGAGATATAGTGTGGTTTGAATTATCTGACTGATTGGATCACAGCTTTTACAGTCTCAAAAATTCTGATTATTTAATAAGACACTACTAGTTTGTTGTGGTTTAAAAGATGTTGGTGTCTTATAGATTCTCTAGAAACCAAAACAACTACAAAAAATCCCAACTTTAAGAATTCCCTGTGGAAGTGTATTACTTTACACTGTTTAATAAATATCAAACCAATTACTTTTACTTTATTTAACGAATAAGATATGTATATTAAAAATTTGCAAAGTAGCAATTGACCCAGTAACATTAGTACAAACAACGACTGCTGCAATCCAGCACAAAATATGTGGACATAACAATTAGAAACCATCTGGTGACCTGGAACTTGCTGGTACAGGAATGAAATTTCAATTAAGTTTATTATCAGACAGTCTAAGTGACAGCTCCCACTTGAAAACCCAGAGCCAGTAAACTGCCCAAATAAAGAGAAGGATGTCACCCAGTTAATGGGTTGGATCACACTACTTAATTATATACTTTGTAAGTAATGTGTTCCCTTCCCATGTTCTTGGGCACAAATTGCTTATGCAGTTGGATTTTTAGGAAGAATTGGCCATATGGCAGATAAATTTGGAACTGCACTGCAGTTTACTGAGAACAGGGCAATACAATAGATAAATCAATCATTTCCCAGGTTTGACAAGACAGGATTACATCTTTTGCAAGATAAAAAGAAAAGCCCAACTGGAAAATGTTATTCTAACTATAAGGCTATGCCAGCTAGCACTGTAAATAGGTTTGGGCTTTCCTGGAGCTGTGAAATAAAAGTCAGCAGGGGGAGAAAACTTCTCTCCTACTCCAACTCTCATCTTACTATATGACAGCGAATCAGGTGGTGGTCTTCAGGGTCCCAGAAGAAAAGTTTCAGCTCATCATCAGGTTTCAAAAGAAAGAGGTTATTAACAGGGTAGCAAGGGAAGACTCACAGTCTTTTAGCTGTAAAATATGCTCCCATACTAGATGAAAAAGCCCTTGATTTCCTGTTCTCTCTCAGCCATTGATAACTATTATTGCTATAATTGTTTTATTTAATATTTAGAGTATAATACTATGGGTTTGTCAAAAAAATATCAGTCACCTCATCCAAAAATGCTTCATCTTTTTTACATTGTAGGTGAATTATAGTTCTAGTTCCATTAAAGCAGCTGACTCTGCAGCCACTGACCCATGAAAGTTATTACAGATCTCAATTTTGTAGTCAAGGAAGCAATTTGTGCTACAGTTACAGCACCTGGAGAAGTTCTGTTCTGCTTCAACCAGTCTCCATTTGTATAAACCAGAATCAAAATTTACAAATATCAAAATTAAATCCAGATTGTGACCCACTGCATTTTGAGTTCATTCAAGAACTATTCCACAGACCCACACCGCTAAAGAGAATTTCTCCAGTGCACATTCACAAATATGCAGTTCCACTTGACTATGCAATGTTAACCACTAACCTCAGAGTATACATCAGCTTAAGAAGGACAGTAGAGTATTTCTATACCTTCATTTTAAAGTTTCAGCAATTTTCCTATTATAGCAAATGTGACTGTGCAGACAGAGATCACTGCCATTGTCCACAAAACACAGATTAAGCTTCATTGCACAAGTATAACATTGTTTATTGTTTATAGGTATGCTTTTTTGGCACTTTGTACTCAGTAATGCATTTTTCACTCATAAAATCAATTCACACAGGCCCCACGTTTGGTGCAGCAGCAAGCTTTCTGCAAACAGAAACTATTCTCACTGTTGAATTCTATCATTAATTGATTCTACTCCCAAAATCAAGCAGCCATCAGTAGCTGTTCTCAGAGTAAGCTCTGCTTGGAAACTAAATGGCCAAAGTGCTCCCAAGGGCAGCAATTAGTATTTGAGCCAGTGGAATCGTTTAAGAAGACTCTTGTAAATTTAATGAATTCCCCAGTAGTCAATCCATCGTAGTCATTAATAAGCCGGTGATACTGGTACTGATAATGTTGCCAATATATTATAAGCCCTCATTTATTGCTTTAAATTATAATTCAATGAATTCTGCATGTGAAATCTTCTCAGACAGTGATTCTTTGGGATAATGCAATCATATCTGGGCCATTTGTGAGCATGACAAGACTGAACTTGGAACACTTGGCAGGACACTGGGAAGGCAAGACATTTCTCACCCAAGCTTCTGTTCTTTATCTCTTGCCTCCCTAATATTTGTGCCTCTAAACTAGAACATAGTTAGATCTACACCTTCTGGGCTGCATTTTATGGATTAGAGAAAAGCACAGAGGAGAGGTCTGAGTGAAAACTCAGGCTTCTTATGTATTAAGTCAGCTTTTAGACATGAATATGGAAGTCCTGAATTCAGCAGTGACATACAGAACTATAGACAATAGCATCTGAAGGTCTCAAGACTTCATCTAACCCATCCTCGTGCCCTTAGGGAAAAAAAACCCCAACTTATAACTACCTCATTCCTGACAGATTTTTGCCTAGCTCACTTTTAAAAACCCCAGTGAGGGAGATTATGCATCTTCCTGAGGCAATATGTTCCAGTGCTTAATTATCCTGAATGTCAGAAGTTTTTCCCAGTGCCAAACCTTGGTGTCCCCAATATAATTTAAGTTCATTATTTCCCATCTTATATACTACCACCAAAGAGAACAAAGTATTCCTTTCCTCAGCTCTCTGTGCACTTAAGGTTAACCTTTCCTCTTCATTTTTCTCCGGACTAAGCAGCCACAGCTCTTTCAGCCTTCCCTCACAAGGCTATGGATCGTTCTTGTTGCTTTCCAATTACAGCCATACACATCTTATAAGCAATCCAGTACCCTGAGCTATTCACAGTCACTCCAGTGGAAGTTTCCCTAGGACACAGTAGATAAGAAGGACTACCTCACAAACCTTTCAGTCTCTCCCTGTTTAATATTATCTGCAAGTATAATACACATCCTCCCTCATTCATCAGTTAGCTGTTAATGAAAATATTGAGTATGCCCAGAGTCATAACAGACCCTTACAATGCCTCACCACTTTTTATTTCCACTTTGATAGTGACTCATGGAGAACTATGCAATGAGAACACAAAACTGGCCACATGAGAAATTTTACATCCAGAGCATGTTCCCCAGGTTACCTGCAGGAACGTCAGAACATCCTAATGTCAGGACTCATGTCATCAATTGATTCTCCCCTATCCACACAGCCTGTTACATGGTCATAGCAAAATATAGATTAGTTTGATATAATTTGTTTTTTATAAGTTCATGGTGGCTATTACTCATTTCCTTTGAAATACAGGATGTTTATGTGATTCTTTGTTACTGCATTTTTCCTCTTGAATTTCAAAAGAAAAACAGTCAGGCAATGTGCAGGTAATCAGTAGTAATAACTGTCTGTCCAGAAAAAAAAATGAGTAAGGGAACACAATATAGCTCAGTAGCTTATGTCTATAAGCAACCAAAACTCCAGTAGATCAAAGTGCAGTTGAATAACAAAACAATAGTTTAAAAAAGGCTTTAAAGTGAGGCTGAAGAAATCCTTTATGTTCCTTACTCATCTTTACTTACTGTTAAGGCAGACCCACCAGACACATAGAATCTTAATTATGATAGCATTAAACCATAGCAGTATGATAAGACTCCTTCAGCTCCCTGATCTACTTGCCGTAACAGGGTGACTTAACTGTTATAAAACTACACTAGCAAGACGAGCAGTTCAAGATGCTCTAAAGAGAAGTAAGTATTTACATGAGTCAGAATAGAAATTGCATTTACACCAAGTGGAAATTGCATTTCTATGTAGTCTGGAAATGAGTTACAGGACAGATTTCTCACCATTGGTGCTTGGGAAGAAAGTCCCTTTCCGATGGAATCAGGATTATCTTCATCTGTGAAGCATTAGGCACTGGCTCTTGCTGGCAACAGGAGAACCCAAATAGGAAAGGAATCTAATTGCTTATGGGGATGTAATACCAGGGCTACGTCAAAAATATTAGACTAGCCATGCTGGAAGATAGATCTTGGCCTGCTGTGTTTCCTGTTATACATGTAGCTTTGGAGACCAGGCTGTAAACAGAAAAGGTTTCACAGACTCAAAAACATAGATGGGTAGGGTTGGAAGGGGCATCTGGAGATCATCTAGTCCAACATCCCTGCTAAACTATGTTCACCTAGAGCATAGTGTTTCCCAGATTTGTGTAAAAAACCCTACTGAGAATCTGTGACAAGCTCAGAGCATGCCTCTATTCCAGCCCCTCAGAGCCATCTCAATGTTGCAATTTTGGCTTAACCTGTAAGCAGTTTACTCTCTGGCTCACTGTGTCAAGAGGTCAGTATCTCATGGTTCATATGCCTCCACATCCCACTATCTCCAATCTTTACCTCCTTCCTCAGATCTGAGACCTCCAAAACTTCTCTTCACTCAGCCCAGTAGAACCAATTTACTTAATCATTGCTTTAAACCTCCCTCCACTATTTCCACCTACTTGTGTATCCATTCATTACCTTTCACATTCCTACCAATATTTAAGCATTGTCTTTTTGAACTTGTACAAGTTCTTTCTGAGTCTTCACAGATGGACTCAGATTATCATTCCCCCAAATAAAAAGCTACAGCATCTTTTCCCCCCTTCATTTTCAATATTGTTTAGATTCAAGCCTGCACCAAGTCACACGCTTCATGCAAAAGACAGAATCTATGCAAAAATGTCAAGTTTTCTATTCATTCATTTTGACCATTCAGTCAGCACTTTCCTGCCTAGAAAATCTTTTTTAAAGAAAACATATTTTCAGTTTACTGTTATCTGACAAACCACTGTGTAGTGAGCCCCAGAGTGAATACAGCTGAGTGACAGACAACTTGATCAAAGGCAGAAGTTAAGCTTTATATCTCAGCAAACACTGGAGGAATCTATAAAATCTAAAAGAAGGTTCTTTGGAGTGCAAGGAAAGAGTATTTCAAGAATTATTTTTTTAAGTAATCCCAGATTTAAACAATAATACTGTTAAGAAAAGAATATGGCTTCTTACAGATGGACCAACATTTGCAAGAGATAGACCAGTAAATGAAGAGTGAAACGTAACTGGAGAATAGCTTTAAAAGTTATGAACATTAAAACCAGCAGCAGAATTTGCAAAGCCACAACAGAGCTACAACATGCCTTCCTTCATTGCTTATGTATGACTCCAGCTATAGTGTGCTTAATAAATCATTCTGATCCTCGTTTCCATACTGGATTTATAAAAACATCTAACAGCTAGTTCTTGAACTTCTGTATTGAGAATTAATTTTGCTTTAACCAACCAAAATATATCCTTTAAATACACACTTAAGCATGTAACTATGAGAGTAGAAACTGC
Source organism: Coccyzus lansbergi (assembly GCA_033558105.1). Classification (NCBI taxonomy): domain Eukaryota; kingdom Metazoa; phylum Chordata; class Aves; order Cuculiformes; family Coccyzidae; genus Coccyzus; species Coccyzus lansbergi. The sequence goes on along the minus strand of JAUMJK010000072.1, from coordinate 769,581 downwards.
TATTTTTAATTGTAAATTTGCCCCACAACCATATTAGTTCATTTGTATTTCACAAGCACCACTCATTAATGTACTTTACATTTTCAGATTCAGTTTGATTTCACTGTTCATACATAATCCTTAGATGTGATGTACGAGTTTAATGGTTTTTTTGTAACATATATTTTTATATGTTATATATATATTTTATATTTTTATATATTATATGTTATATATATTTTTATATCTAAACATATGTTTTGTCTTTCCCTATAGAAAGCTATTCCACAGCCATGGGGCTAGCACAGAATATTTTTGTCTACTATGCTCTTTTTTGCATAGTCCATGATAAGAAATTAAGTTTGACTCTAAACTTGGTTTCTTTTTCAGAGAGATGGAGTACAAAGAACTAAATCTGAAGTGGATTTATTTGGATGGTTTGGGATTTCAGTAACAGTTGCTTTTGGATGGATATGGAGCCTTTAATACAGTTCCTATTACATTATTAAAGCTTGAATCTATTATCAAAAAGCAAATTCATAACTTGTAAACAAAAGAAAAAAAATTATTTACTAAGTCAGATTTACCAGGAGTTTGGACTGGGAGCTTCTTGTCAACAATAAGAGCTTTACCTTATGTGTTGTGCCCTCCCTTAGGCAAAAGGGATGAGTTGCATGCTTTTACAATGTGGAGATATATGCATTTGATGTAAGTTTTTATGCTAGAACTTATCAAATTTTAGAGTGGAGGCAGTTTTGAATTCCAGGAGTAAATCCTTACTTAGTGCAAGCAAGGAGTGAGGGAGGTACATATCTCAATATTAAACACTGCCAAGAACATGGATAATCTGTCATTTTACTAAATGCATCTAATACATGTATTTTTTTGAGTTAGCTATTCTTAGATTAATTTTCTTTGGATGCACTACATATAAAGGTATTAGCCCTCAGAACATAAAAATTCAAGAGTAAGAAACTGTAAATTACAGAACAGATCTCCCTTCAACAGAGAACAAACAGGAGAATTTATCACAGACCCAGAGCACAATAAAGCCCTGTCTTTCAGAGATAAGCTGGAAAGACCTTTCCATTTGGGAGCTAACCACTTAGTTAAATAATGAGATGCCAGGCTTTAAAAGCTGTTTTATCTAGGACTTTACAGAGTGATTGTACTGGGTATAACTAAAGGTCCTGTAAAAGGTATAAGAAAAGGGCACGTGTACAGTATCCCTCCCTCACTATAGTCCCAGCCTTTGTTGGATGCATTGTCCCAGCGATGCATCCTTGACAACATGCTGATGATCCCTGCAGTGCTAAAGTAATCATTTCATCCAGCTGCATCCCAGACACCCTTGCTCCATCCTTTTATCCTGTGGGAAAGCACACATGGGGCTCTCTCAGATCCTTCTGACTTCTATTATTTTCCAAGGGCCTGTGGTGGAAACATAACCCTTCTTCCAAAGGAGAAATGGAAAAAGCAAAAGATGATTCACCACACAGACCCTTGTTGTAATTTTAGAAAAGAAATCAGATCAGGCTAACTAGATTTATAACACTGGAGATACTTTGAGGTTGATCTGATGGTCAAGATACCCCAGATGAACTAAGAAGGATTATAAATTTAAGTTAGGTTGTTTTAAATAATAGTTACTGTTCTCAGCAATCTACACATACTGTTAGTCAGACTTTATTTTCAGTGCCACAGTGAACTTTGGTGCTAGAGATCACCATATAGATGAATGTTGGATGAACAGAGATATGTTGGGAGCCTGTAAATATCATCACTTTCTGCAGACTTGGGTGATCGAGAATGACAGCCTGTCCATCTCTGGGGTGCCAAAAGCATTGGGCGTAGAATTAGTGTTGTTTTTCTAAAAGACTGATTCTTTGCCTAGGTTTATACATTGATGTTGTCAATGATGTACAAGACAAAAAGGACAGTTACTTCTCCACAAGCTCCACTGAACATGCTCTCTTGAAAGCAAGAGGAGCTCATTTATATGGATAAGCTAAGTAAATGAAGATCCAGAGTTACTGACAGCATGCTGGAAGAGCTCTGGTTTTAGAACGGCTGCTGGTAACAGGAAGGCTCAGTGAGCAGGCATCTCTGTTCCTAGCTTCCCACACTGCCCCAACCTACTGTGAAGTTGTAGAAGGCTGTGAAACATTGCAAGACTAACTGAAGGGTAAAACAGATCCCTGGGCCTTTAAAAAGTTTTCACTTTTCTCTATCGTTTAGCAATGGTTCTACAAATAGCAGAATATATAATTTTACCAGGCTCTTTCAGCCCCCTGAGAGTCCTTCAGGCATAAAAAGGAAGACACATATTTTTCCCTCAGATACCTCAGAGTTCAGAAACAATACAGGTTGTTAATCAGTGTCAAGTTTTGAGCTTCTTTCTCTTCACAATAGATTTTCAAATAATGAATATTCATTAATTGACCTAGAAAATCTGACTTTTTGCATGCTTTCTCACTCATGGCAACAAAATTAAATACTGCATTTTAATCTGGATATTCTCCATCTGCAAATACCCATCCTCCTTTAAAAATGCCAAGGGTAACAACAGTAGTAATGCAAAAATAGTCCCCAAAATAATTCAGGCCTTGTGTAATCTGCAATAAATCAAGGCAGAAGGATTATTCTAGGAAAGGAATTAAACCATGGGGGACTAAGAACAGGGTGATGGGATAAACTTCCCTTGGGCAAATACCCCACATGGTTACTGAGTCACAAGGGCTTCATACTTAGTCATAAATCATATCTGGAAAACCACAAAGCTTCACAGAGAATGTAGTCATCCAGGTAATCAGGGCAGACAGAAACAAGACATTTCAATCACTTATTTCAAACCCAACCCAGCAAAGTTCCAGTGAGAGATCAGCTCCAGTCTAACCCCCTCAAGTCTCCTCCAGTTCTCTCAGTACTTAGAAATAGCCTAAGACTTTCAGAAACATCCACTAACCCTGCACTCCAGAGGCCCATCGCCTAAAGAAAAGATGAGGAGGAGTTTTTTCCTAGGGATTGCAGTGATGGGATGAGGGAAGATGGTTTTTAGATGAAAGGTGGTAGATTTAGATTAGGTATTAGGAAGAATTTTTTTACTGTGAGGGTAGTGCAGCACTGAACAGGTAGCCCACAGAAGTTGTGGAAGATATTCATGACTGGAGGTGTTGAAGTCCAGTGCATTAGGCATTGAACAATCTGGTCCAGTGGGAGGTCTCCTGTGTCCCTGCCCATGGCAGGGGGCTTGGAACTGAATGATCTTTAAGGTCTCTTCTAACCATTCTATGATTGAAGCAATGGCTTCTTCCCTGGGCTTTGAATGTCACCACAGGGACAAGCCAGGACGTGGGCCCAGCTCAACGGGGCCATAGAGAGCTGGAGACCAGCACTGCTGCAATATCAGTACAGCAGAGACTGATGGCCCCAACAACTGAAATGAAGGCCTCAGTCATGGGTAGTGTAGTCCCAGGTAAAGCTTATCAGGGCCATTAAGGTCTGGGGGTATATCCAGGGCCATTACACACTTCCAGATACCTATATCCAGAGCAACATGCATCTCAGGGTTGTATGCCCATGTGTACAGCTCTTCCCGGCATGAGATGCCTTCAGTCTCTTGGAGGGGAGCAGCTGCAGATCCTTCTTCCTCTTCCAAACCCGCCTGTGGCTGCATTTGTTCCTGGCCCTTCCTTGCTTGCTGTGGAGAATGGAGCCAGCACACAGTGTCCCTTCACTCCTGCCCTCTAGCCCAGGCTGGGGTTTTATGTTCACAGGCACTGCTCAGAAACACATCTGCAAAGTAAACAGCGCTGACCCTTGTAATACCTGTCTGCACGTTAACCCTCTTTGCTTCATCACCACAGCATTTGGTGATGCTTCATTAAGCACTTTTTTTTTTCTATAGCTTCCTGCAAACCCAAATGGGGGAACAGCAGTGACAGTAGCCATTTGCCATCTAATGGCATGGGGGGAGGTCCTGCAAATAGTTTACCTAAATGCCATCTGTTCTCCCACAGTTAGGAACTTTTATCTTGCATAAGGAGTTATCCTGAACCTATGAAAAGCCTTCTGAGGCATGTTAAGCCCAAAGCCTAACTGTTTACAAGATGAAGATGTATCAGTTAGACAATCAGGGTCTAAATTAAGTGTTCTGAAATCTAGTTGTGGCTAATTACCAAAAAAAAACAGCAAAAGGAGTAATTTTTTTTTTAACCTGCCCTTGCCTCTGTTTGAACTCCCCCCGTTTCTTTTTGCTAGCTTTCTTGTTTATAGCAAATGTGAGTCTCACATTGGGTTGTCCCAAGATGCATTAATAATTTCAAAGCATTCTGTTGTTCTGTGGATTCCTCACCTTTGCTAGAAGAGCATTATTAATCACCTAACAGTCTCATATATCTCCAAACTCGAGGAGGCTGCCACTTCCTCTTGAAGCATCTTCCCAAAGCCTCACGGGTAAGTCTGCCTGTTCTCCCTGTGCCTTCCTTTGCTAACCCCAGACTGTATACAAATTGTGCTGACTTTTTAAAAGAAATTACTGCAGGTGCCTAGCTCTTTGTTTATTCTGGCAAGGATGAAAATAGCAACTGCTAACAAATATTTTGCCCTTCACAAGGCTTCTCACAGAGAAGCAGCTGTTATCTCATCTAGTAAAAGTGTCAGCCCTAAGGGGAAAACAGACACTTAATTAAGTTAGGATAAGCTTCAAAAAGGTGAGTATCTAAATTTAATACCCATAATGCTGTGTGGGCTCAGATACTTAAACTGAATCCTCACTTGTGCGGTAGGGAACTATTATTTCAAGATTTTTGTTTCCCATACTTGTCTCTCATGGACTGATGTCTCTGTTTAATCATCAAAAGTAGTGTGTAAGAGTAGAAAGTATAGCTCTGTCGAGGTGGACAGATCCCCAAGCATAACATTAAGCTTCTGGGAATATGTGACCCTCTAGATTCCCAAATTTATAAACTTGCCAAGGCAAAGTGCATCCACAGGGAGTCCACTGCAGGTTTTACAGTGAGACAAATGTGTTGTGCAGAACTTTGGGATTTTCACCTACACCCTACGAAAATTCACACAACAAATGGGGGAAGGTGAGACACGTTTTCCCCAGTAAACTTTACCACCCTAACACAAGAAGCTTCCTGTACTTAGGGACAGAGGAATTAGGGCTAAATTTGCAAGGAAACTGGTCCGATTCAGCTGTTTATACATATTCCAAAATATATGTGTCTTATATTCTGAGCTTCTGCCATCCACACCAGACAGCTGTTTTCATGAAAGAGCAATTAAAATAATACTAATACAGAACGCAATTTTGAGGGGAAATTGAGCCACATGCAAGAGCCTCTCTGAGGAATTTCTGTCTCACAGTCCACTGCAACTGTGCTTACAGGAAAAACTTCAACAGAGAGACTAAGCAAAAGATCATACCAGAGCATTTATAATGGCTTAGTCTGAAGGATCACAAAGCTCCAAGTATAATCCATTAATTCACTTTTGCAATATCTCATCATCCTGTTTTGTAAATATTCAAGAAGAGAAACATAAATTGTGGGCCTTCTGACTTCTTTTTTACGTTACATCTGCTCTGAAGGCTTGAAAGCTTGCCTCAAAAAACTAGGAGTACAACAAGGACTGCTTCCCTGTTCACAGATAGGAAACTATTTTAAAAATTATGAGGTACTACAGTCTGGTTAAGAGACAAAGGGGATTAAGCCTGATTTAAAACACTTGAGACTAAACAATGGTTGATATTTAAACAGAAATACCTTCGTGGAATTTCATACGGGGCTTGTCACTTATATCTGTAGTTTCATGTGTGCACATAGACACACACTCAATAACTTCTATTAAAAATAAATATGCTGAGTCCTTGCATCAATCCTTAAAAAAACAGATATAAAAGATACTACAACAAGAATTCCTGTGTTGTTAAGGCATTATTTTTAAGAAGTCGTCTTATTAATGCATGGGTATAAATAAGATTAGAAAGCCAAGAACTTGCATCAAATAAGAAAAGACACTTCAACATTCATCTCTCGGTTTTGACTGCCATCCTGTTTTTCTTACAACTTGCAGACTTCTGTGCCCTTCTTTTCCTCAGGCAAATTCTTCTTGTAATAAAGATGGAAACACTCCCTTGCCAGTGCCCCACACAGGGGAATGAAATAAAAAAAATAAAAAGTCACCTTTTCTCTTGGATGGATTCCAACCTCTGTACATTTTGATGGTTAAAACAACATAAGCATTCAAATCACAAAATCACAGAATCACTAGGTTGGAAAAGACCCACACAATCATGGATTCCAACCATTCATATCAATCACTAAACCATGCCCCTCAGCACCTCATCCACCCATCCTTTAAACACCTCTAGGGAAAGTGATTCAACCACCTCCCTGTATAGCCTGTTCCATTGCCCAATGACCCTTTCCATAAAAAAAATTTCCATGAATAAAATTAATAATGAAAATCCCACAGTTTCTCCTCTCTCAACAGAGGAAGAAAATCAGTCTGAAAACAGGTATTGTCATGGAACATCACAAAGTATAGCAGATTCTCATGCAGAGAATTTTTGGTATATATCGTGGCCATGGCTCTGCTTTTTCCATGAAAAGCAAGCAATAGAAAGTACAGGGACAAGTCAGTATCTAGGACCACATATTAGAGAACAGTAATGTGCCTCACAGCTTTTGTGATACTACAGCACAGTCATCAGCAAGGAGAGCTGGAAGAAGCTGTGGTTTAGATCTCACTCAGGACAAAAAGCAACACCTGTGGGTCATTCTACAAACTTAGTTTATGCTGGGTGATAGCTCAATGATAGGAGCTGTCTAGCCCAATTTCTATTACTATTGCAGATGGCAACCCACAAGTGTTTCAGTTGCTCCAGTTATTCTCTTTATTTCATTTCATGATGCTGTGATTCATGAATGGATGATATCCAGAGTTCCCACTTGTAAAATGGTACAAAACTATGATCAGGTGCTCTTTTTTGGTCCTGACTGTACTGGTTGCCAGGCACATTGAGCCCACCCTAATGGTGCTGTGCAAAAGCAACAACAAAGCTCCAAGTATGGTCCATGGTGAACATACCAGGGGAAATAACCCCACTGCTTCACGAAGGTCATACATGCAAAGGCTTCTGTGTCCATGGAAAGACAGGTACTGATGTTACAACTCGCCAGAGAGCCAGGCAGGACACATCTGCTTGAGTTTTCAAGGATATACCTTGAAGAAGTCACCTCGTAATGGAATTTGAGAAATTGAATAGCACACATTAAGTCAAAAGCACTTACATTTACTTCTGCCAGGGAGTGGGGTGGAACGTAAGTAAAGGGAGAGCCTTAAAATGTTACGCAAAAAAAGTAGTCACTGCTAGATCCTGCCTGTAAAATATACACTGCTGAGGTAAACTGACAACCTCAGTCACAAACCTTACTAAGCCTCTTTCCAAAAGTTTCAGACTTCACAGTGAAATCAGCTGAACTTTGCTTGGTTTCTAGTTTTTGGCACAATTATTGAACAGCTTTAGTTATCAGATGCCAAATAATTATTCTTTCAAGATAAAAGGTAACAAGGTCATAATCATTCATGTTGCAAAAGTACAGAAGTGTCTGGATTTACACTGGGAAGCAGTCTGACCCACCATCTTCCAGTTAAATTAACTACATGAGGAAATTTACTGTTTTTATATTTTACTTTTACAGGTCATTAAATACCAATGTAATTGCTGTGCTGGTTAATTTCTAGAACATGAATTCTAATTAATAGCATTGCAGTAAGTTAATTTAATATGGTAATAGCTTCAGAATAGCTTAATTGTTGCCATTATAGAACAACCTGCAGATGTTCAGCCATTCAGCTCATTCATTATCTGACCATTCTCATGTATCCATATGTAGAGAAAACTTTGCCTGTAGGAAGAGTAATGAAATGTTTCCAGCATTACTATTGGAAACAGCTTTGCCTTTTCTAAGGGTGAAAGGTCTAAGGGGAAGGACGTGGTTGTAGCCATATAGGAGAATTTTTTGGACATCACTGACATTTTAGAAAATGGAACTATCTCTCAGTGTCACCAGAACATGCTTTCCTATACTACCTTCCACCTGCACAGCTATTATAATTGTTTAATTCAGCCTCACATTACAAAAGCCTGTGTAAGTTAATACTGGGCAATTTCTTCATCATTTCAAGCAAATTCTCATGTGGACATGATTGGGAATAACCAGATGGCACTATTCTTGCTCCACTTAATAAAGCTTATCTAGATGAAAAAAAACCAAAACATGTTCTTTCTGGAGACCTAGAAGAAGGGGGGAAATTGAAAGAAATATTTATAATTTCAACCCCCCTCATCGAGCAACAATTTTTTTTAAGGTATCACAGCAGTATCAGGGTATTTTAACTACTCACCTGCAATTTTATCAGTGTTCACTTTCCTAAAAACTGACATTTTATTTATGACTTGTATACCTCCAAGTACACCATTGGAATCAAAATTACAATAAAAATGAAGAGCATAAAATGGGAGTAAAATACTATTTCCAGTAGGAAGGTAAAGAAAAAGAGGCAACTTTCTATAGTTGCCTTAGATAAAAAACAATATATGTAATAACCTGGAATAATAGAAAAATAGAGGTGATCTTGAGCTTGTCTCATCCAACACCTTACTCCCTGCAAGGACATGTTCAAAGTGATAGCAAAGGGCCTTGTCCAGTCAAACTTTGTGTATCGTCAAGGATGGAGATGCTCCACCTTTCCTGGGCAATGTGTTTCCATGCTGCATCACTCTGGTTGTGAAATTTTTGTCCTTGTATTGAGCTGGTATTTGTCTCACTGCAGTGTGTGACTGATGCCACTCTGTGCCTCTCACCATCGCTTCATCTCCTCACTTCATCCCCTCAACCCTTCTAGCTGGAGGCAAGAATCAGATACCATGAATTTCCTCCAGGCTGAACAGACCAGGTCCCTCTATCTCACATGTGCTGTAATTGTTTCCATTCAGAAGTGAGTTTTCTTTTATTCTTGGCTGTAACTATACAGATTTGTCTGTCCTTGTTTTCACATCAGGGTTGGTTGTCAAGACTGACACACAAGACTGTACTTTGCTTTCCTAAATTAGAGACTCTGTGTGCTGGTAGAAAGCCAGCAGGAAATGTTTCCCCTTCAGCAGGTAAGACAGTGCCAATCATCCTACAAGCAGTACCAGGTTTCTGTGTGAATGAGCAGCTCCTGGCAAGTGTAGGTTCTAGGGCTCCTTTCATTCCCAAATGCTGTCTTTCCCAAAACACTGCAGGCCCCAAGACTTTTCTGTGCTTGGAAATGTGCCTGCAGTTAGTGCTGCCTGAGATGTCTCAGTCATAATGACTCAAATATTATAGATATAACCTTGTTTCCAAGCACACTGCAGTATGTAAAGCATGAAAAGACTGTTCATCCCTTTATGAAAGGCAATGGGAGTTCATTACAATTTATTCAGGTTCTTACTCTGCAAGTTAAAACTTAGAACACTAGTAGAGTCTCTACCTTGGTGGCCTTTAAAAAAGAAAGAGAGCAGATGACCTTTGTGGCATGTGCTGTAAGTTTCTGTAGCACAAGAAACAGCATAATTTTTAGGAGAGAAGAGACAAATTTCTGGCAAAGGAGAAAGGCAGAGTAAATAAGCTGAATTTGCTTTGCAATGTCTTTCCTCAATAGCAGAGATCTGAATTTGCTTTTAGATTTGTTCAAATACAGCAAAGTTACAGCAGAATTCAGCAATTAATAGACCCTTATTTCACAGCTAGGTAAACGTGGCCTTAATGCTGCTTCATTATAGGTCATTCTTATATATATATATATGACATTAAGGTTCACCAAGACCAGGGACCATTGTGCAGCAGAAGTCTAAAGGACATTCATTATGATTTAATTTTGTAATTAATCTGAGGTCCTTGAATCTAATTCAAGGCCATCTCAGTCCCTAAGCTTTTAGAAGAGTTGTTCCTATTTTATACCAGCATGTGTTAAAGAAAATATTGGCCTCTTTTCCTGGAGCTGGACTTGTGCAATCCTTACACGTAAAAATAATCCCACTGAGACCCCACATAGCTGCTTTGATTGCAAAATGCCAACTATTCCTATCTACTACACAGCAAGGAAAGGAGCAAAGGGTTCTGCAAACTGGAAGAAATGACAAGATGAAAGTACAGATAGGATGGGACAGAGCTTTGTCCCATATTCCTGGTGAGTTTGCAGAATCTCTTCCATATTAGCATTGCAAAGTATTATAACTGCAAGGTTCAGAGAAGCAAGCAAGATGTTCCTTGGAAAGGGACCTCTTAACAACCAGTAAGTTTCTTAGTCAAAGTTAATGCTGTTTGCAGCAATGTTAGCAGCACCTCAGTGCATTGCAGCACAGAGCAGCAGCGATGCAGCTCTGGCAGGAGGGGCTTTTAAAGGCAGTGCTACCACTTCCTGGGACAGTGAACAACAGCAAAGAAGTGCTGCTATGACTAAAGTACTGCCCTACTGAGTCTAACTGGAACAAGGCCCTCAAGCCAAGGAGGGCCTGTGCCAGGCTACATGGCTGTGAGGAGGTAAAGTAGAAATCTCCTGAGCTACAGTGCACACCCCATAGCCTTTCTTTTCTTGCTGCAGGGGAGTCTTGGACTTACAGTGTGTACAGGGTATTTGTGGAAGGCTCTCCATCTCTGTCACACTATCACAAACCTCTTTGCTCTCCAGGAAGGTGTTTTGGGTTTATGTCAGTTTCAAAAGCATTTGAGACAGTTTATCCTTTCTCCTGTTAGAAAGGTGGGAGGCATTTCACTAAGATAAGCAGGAACTAGCACAGAAGCAGAGAAATTACTCTTCACAGTTTCATTGGTGCTAAAGTCTGACCAACTTTTGGCTGAAAACTAGGGAAAAATGAAAGAGGACAAGTGTGCTTTCTCTTCCTTCTTTTGCTCTAGGAAAGATCTTCAATGAGGCTGGGAAAATGAAGAAAAGAGATAAGGGAGGTAGGAAAAAGACGACCTTGAACTGACTGTTCACTCTCTCCTCTGTGATTCATTCCAACTCACCCATCTGACCAACAGACAACCCCTTCCAGAAAGGGGAGGAAAAATCCCTTTAAGGGACATTTTTCTCTGAATAGAGAATGCTCAGTCATCTACAGTTTCCTCACTCAGTGTGTGAGAGACTGCAATCCAGAAAGGCAAGAGGAGGTCTGTCAAGGCAAGGATGGTGAACAGGGTAAGTTTTCAGCTACTGACAAAAATAGCATCTCAAAATGATGAAAAAAGTGAAATATGAAAAAAAAAGAAAATGAAAAAAAAAGGAGAGAATCTGCCAGATCAGACATAAACACAAGAGCCATTGCTTGTCTAAGAAAAGTTACCCGTGTCTCTCTATCCCAGTAATGTCTGTCTCAAAGAGAAAGAAGTGTTAGCATAGAAACAAGACTAGGAGTAAGAACAAAATGGTGAAGCTTTGTGCAAGAGAAGTCAGAAATTCAGAGACTTTTGTGCCAACACACTGTAATGACAGTCCTTTGCAATTGCCCTTTTTTACATCATTCCCTAGGAGTGGTCTCTATATTTGCCACTACCTGGCATGAAAGGTGTCTGGCCATCAGCTGGACAGACATACCTCCACTGTAGCCAGTGGCCTTTCGGGAGATGGCTGGAGCTGGAAGGAAGTGCATAGAAGTGGAACTACTTCTTTTATTTAATTAAAAAACCAGACAAAAGGAATGTTTCCCTTCCTCTCCATTTCCTGGATCTGGGAAAACAGAAAGGTGAAATAAGAGGATAGTAAATTTTCAGCTGCAGTGAATAAGCACTATCATAAATGTCATTATTTTTATCCAGTGGTGCATCTCAAAGAAACTGCTAAGTGTGCACATTAGTTTCAGTTAGCACGCATTAGTGCCCATTAGAAAGTAGAGAACAATCTAACCAGTATTCCTTAAATGTAGGTTTTGTGTTTAGAAAACCTCACAATACTCTAACCTTATACATGCAAACTATGATATTTATTGTACCATATTGTATTTCGTTCCATCTTAACACGGTTGTGCAACAGTCAGCAAACAATCTATTCCAAGATATTCCCAGTTACAAATTTTCCAAAGGAAATTAATTTTCCAGGATTGTTGTAAATATGTTCCAAGCTTTTAGAGGACTTCTTTTAATTGAACTTGTTTCACCCTTTGTTCTCCAGCAGGCAGCTCACTTCCAAAGAATATTGCCCTGACCAGCTATTCACATGAGAGATCCCAGTAACACTGCAGAACCCACCACTGAAGATGCGTGGTGGACAGTCAGTTCCCAGCAGACTGACCATAAAAGTGCTGTTAAAAGCTAACTGTTTCTATCCCCTGTCTAGCAATCTGTACATAGAGGAAACATTAATCTTGAAGGCTCTTCATTTTATTCTGTGGGAATATTTGAGCAGTCCAAATTTGCAGCAAAATCTAAGTGACAGTGGAGAGATGTGAAAACAGTTTTCTCTTGGGATTTACAATTATACCACATGCTGCAGATTCAGCTAAAAATGCCTTAGTACAATGTCATACAAAGCACATGCCAATTCCCTGAACGACTGCTCAACCCTTGAACAGGCCATTTCTTTTTCTGACCACTATAAATGGCTGTGGGTAGCGAATGATTCAAATGGAGAGTAGCAGACACTGTGTCATGGCAGTGAGAAAAGCTAAATCTGGTCATCCCATGAATTAATTCGTCCCTTTCTGCTATCAGCCAAGGAGGACAGATGAAACATTGTGTTAAGCTGATATAATTAAAAGATAGACCTGGGGGGAGATAGTACAAGCAACAGCTGTCAAAACATAGTACAGGCACAACATTTAAGCATCTCTTATCAGTGTTTATTCATTCAAAGGTTGTACTAATAGAGAAGAGCTGTGTACAGCTGCACATGCATGTCTGTACTTGGGAAGACAAGCAGCCTTCACAGGTTTCTCATGGAGCTATATATACTTTGCTGCTGGTTTTTAGCACACCACCTTAGAACTGTGCACCCAAGCCTACCTCTAGACAGTGTTTTACATTTGCAGTGTTATGCACCACAGAAGTGGAAAACAGAGGTTCCTTGCTTGGCAATCCTGTTTCTCCATCCCAATGATACCCAATGGACTTAACTCATCAGAAATTGTCCCTTTGGATACCTTCAGCTTTGTTTGTTGCTTGTCAGTGCTGACTTTGTAGTTAAATACAAGTACTTCAAAGTAAGTATTCAGCTAGATTTTACTCTCTAAAGCAAGGATGGTCAGGGAAAACACTGCCCTGTCTTACAATGGTAGCTTGGTTGATTTCTTGGCAGCCTTCAATTGGCAGGATTCATCTGAGTTTCTGAAGTAGTATCACAAGATTCAATCCAAATTATAAATGAGACTTCCACACTTCAGTATGAAGAGACAAACTCTAGTGCCAGAGCCATTTGTCTGGCTCTAGTAACAGGGAATCTTCCAGGTACCCAGCCCAGTACCAGGAAGCTATAAGTGATCCACTTGCAAACTGCAGCTGGCTCAACAGTCACAGGTTTGCCATTACTCTGTCACAAAAAAAGCCAAAGGTCTTTTAGATGGATGAAGCTAAATGTCATACTAATGTACATAAGTAGGCTAAAAGAAATTTATAAAATCTCTGCTCCATGAAGTGTTGGTAAGACATGGCCTGGATTACTCTGTCAAATTTTGGTAGCCCACATCAAGGAAAAGATCTAGAGAAAGTGTGCGGCAGGGTATGATCAAAGAGATGGGAGAGATTTAATGTGGAAAAAAGAAGGCAGAAGGAAAACTGTAAACTTCATGTACACAAAATGCTACTGCAAAGCACAGAACTGACTCTCCCTACTGCCTGTTGCAACAGAACAGAATTAGTGGCTTCAATTGCACAAGGGAGATGCAAATTTGACATTAGGAAAGGTTTCTAGTGAGAAGGTTAGTTTAGTACTCAAAGACTGCTTGTGCAAGTTGTGGAGCCTCCATCAGCAGAGTGTTTTAAGAAGAGTTGAGACAATTATTTGGTCAGAACAGTTATGGAGATTGGATTCAAGGAGCTCTCATAGCCTCTTCCCATCCCATTTTTATAGTGCTGGAAAAGATTTTCGGGAACTGCAACTGTCTGTTTCAGACTCTTGCTGAGTCTGATAGCGTTCAAGAAAAGTGATGGGTAAAACACTTCAAAATGAGTGGTTTTACATTTGCTTTCCATACTACTGTGATCACTGAAACTCCTCAAACTTTAATGTGTTAATGAATCAAAACAATGCTATTTTTTTTTTTCAAAACTGGTGAGACTGTAGCAGAAGAAGGGATGGATGTTAGGCATAACAGAACCATAGTCTTGTAAGTTCCTGAGTGGACTCCCTTTGATTTTGTAGTCAAAATAAGTATGTACTGAAGGAATTAGTGATGTTTCTGTAGCGTGAGAAGATCATTTGAGCACACAGCACCCATGGATATCCTCACAAAGATCTCAGTTCCATAAGCATCACTTGTGCAGGTAATCCCCTTAAAGCCAAAGGTACAGAACTGACAAAGGAAACCCCACAGCTCATCAAAACTGAACCCAGGACTATGAGATTTGTGAGGCCAAGGCACCAATTCATACCAGTAAGCTACTACTTTTACACAATATCCTTGTAACTACTGGCAGCTAGAAAAAAGGAAGATGTTATCTGGAATGAAAAACAGAGATTAGGCAAAATTTATTTTCCTGCTTCCAATGAAAACACCAACACAGGAGGCCAGATTTAAAAAGAAGAACATGTGTCAATATGCGGATATGCATGTGTTATCTTTTAACACTAGGTGTTCCCCGCTGCTGCAGGTAATTTAGAGATCTGTTGTCGTCAATGAGTTATGTATCCAGTCTTCCTTGCACTCCATTCTTACATTTTACTGTTCCTATTTCCTAGTACAATTTAACATTTTTATACCTATTTTTAAGCAAAGCCCCTGCTGTACTTTTTCTCTAAAGTTTTATTTTCTTATAAACATTCGACTGAACTATAAACAGATTTTAGATTACCATATTTAATGCATACATCAAGACAAAGTCTCACCTAAACCTTCCTCATCATCCTTCCCCCACATCTAAGGCTTCACATTAGATTTCAAGATTTAAAATTTTGTTCATGGTAATGCAAAGTGAATCCCTCTTTGGGAACTCTTCCTGCAGTGGTGTAGGAGTTTTAGTGGCAGTGTGGTGTTCCTCCACAAAGCAAAGATCCAGGGGAATTTCCATTCTATGATTCCTGTTTACCCATGCAGCACACATTTCAGTACACGTTGCGTGCTAAACAGGGGATCCTCTGGTCTTGAAGTATAATTCCCACTTAGAGCTGTGGGCATTACATGAAATTAGCAGGTGGCAAGTTCAAAGCAAACAAGAGATTCTTGATGAAACAATACGTGGTTAGGCTGTAAAACATCTTAGCATAGGAATACATGTAAAAATGTATGCATGTTGAAAAGAAAGGCAAATGAAAAATCTGTTAAGGACTCTTGAATAAAAAGATACTGCCACTGTCTCAGGAAGCTCCTGAGACAAAAGTCCCTGGGTCTTTTGGGAGAGTATTCTGGGGAGGGATCATTACAGGCTAGCTCTGTTCTTATATTCGTCTTCAGGCTTCCCTATTTGACTGTCACTGGTAACAGGATAGCAGTTAAATAAACCCAGTAAGCTTTTTCATTTTCTTACATAGAATTGCCTGTAGGTGATAGGGGATGGACTCTGCCCCATACTTTCTAGTTTCACAGTGGCAGATGACTCTCAGCTACAAAGCTGAGAATGTAATGCCGACACCAGTAAGTCCCAGGACTGAGCACAGGACCTACTCTTTGCTCAGAGCACAGCCTCACATGTGCTTGCAGCACGGAGCCACATCATGCTCAGAGACCCCCATAATGCAACCAGACAGCTTCAAAGGCAATGACTGTGCTGAGTGACCCCATCTGGTATGTGGAGGTCCTGGAGCAGCAGGGACACCAGGATGCTGCTTTGTAGGATGAGAGGTATCTTGGCACAAGACACTGCTCATGAAAGGCACGCAGAAGTCAAAGGTATGGTCTCAGCTTAAGCATAGCACATCCTCACTTTATCGTATAGTCCAGCGTGACAATTCTGGGACTCCTGAGGCCCAGAATTTGTGCCTCAGTTTCTCCTGACGGTAATGTAGGCACAAAGAAAACACACAAAACCCTCTTTCACAGCAATTATCCTGCTACTAACCCAAAGCTGAGGCTGTTGAAATCTGTGATCCTTGGTATTTTGCCCTGGTTCTAGAACTGCCGTCATTCCCACTGATACCAACTACATCCCTTCATTCAACATCATGCACAGACCAAGCATGGTGGGTAGAAAGAACCAAGAAAAAAAGTTTGCACTAAGGAGATAAACAAACGATTCCTTCAGCAAGCTGCAGCTGGTCTGTTTCACACAGTGTAGCTGCAAACAGACCTGTTTAAAACACACTGCAGGGAAAATTTTAGTCCTCTCTATTAGACATCTGCCTACCCTGCTGGTGGCTTTATTTTCTCTCTTGCCTTCTCCTCTTTTCCAAAATGATCACTGTGGAACAAAAAGTGGAGCCAAAGCAAACATAAACTTAAACCAAAAGCATGACATAGAGGAGTTGAAAGTAAGGCTCCTAAATTCATGAGCAAACATTTTCAAAAGCACTGTTGGGATGACTGATTCCTCAGCCTATAAACAAGGAACAATCAAACACCACAGAGTTAAAAATACAGCACTGAGATGAGGAACCCTATCCCCATTGCGGGGGCTATGCTGCATCACTTCCTTGGGAGATCAACAACTGGCATGCAACTTATGAACACCTGATGGTTCTTACTAGAGAATATATATGAGTTCCAGATTGTTAATTCCAGATATGAAAGTTAGTGAGAACAGTTAACATACGCTTCTGTTCCAAAGTCCATGATATAAGTTACCTCTATCACATCAGGGGAACACACTGGTCATTTTATTTTGGGGACACTGTGTCAGATTGTGCTCAGCCTTAGAACCCTGAGCCTGAGTCAAAGTATACTATTTGTGGAAGACTATTTCAAAGCATTTTCTGAAGAACAAATTCCTAATTGTGCATATTTTCTCAGTCTTAAAATAAATTCCCAAGTCTTTGCAGGCTTCACACAATTCATCAATTTCTCATGATCAGTCTGGGGAGGCGCAGAGGAAAGGCTCATGGTACTTTCATGTTTTCTCATTAAAAAACACCCATTGCTACATTAATAAGACAAGAGCATCTCAGCAGGACATATAGCTATGTGACATTTCAAGGCTTTTGAAGAAAATGCGCAGAAAGGAAGTGGACCCCAGCAGCTCCAGCCAGCAAGAAAACAAGTAAATGAGCTTTTGGTGTAGAGAACAAAGAGGTAGGGAGTCAGGAAAAAAAGTGGAGATATGGCAGAAAAGGGGAGATCATTCTGCCTGAGAGTCTCATTAGTATCAACAGACTTGAAAGAATGAATGACTTCAGAAGTCAAACTGTTCTGATGTGTCCACCTCACTTAGGCAAGGATAAAGGACACAAAACCCCACTGTCCTGATACTTAGTTTTTCCTTTAACCTTCAACCCTGCAGGAAACCATGTCTCTTGATAGAACCCTAGGAACCAGTACTCCTAAATTTAGTAGAGCCAACATATTTCAGGGTTTTTTTGCAGACATGCCTCTCTCTTTGAGCCCACCCATCTCCATATGGTTACCTTTCCCTTCAAAAAAATTTCATCTGAGACCATACAAACCGTGTCTTCAGGGCTATCAGCAGTAAATCCCCTCCCTTTGATGCTACTGCCATGTTGATCAGCACTTCTTCACTGGGAGTAGCAGTTAAGTCCCACCAGCCTGAGAGTGAGAAGCATCTGCAAATACTGGCTAAAAATCTAAGCACTGTTTTCCCTTCTCTGGAGCATAAGCAGTTGCTGGCAGTAAAAGCAAAGAAATGCATGCTTTATAGAAATTTGCTAAAGTAGTGAAAAACTGTTTTGAAAAAGAGGTGTTTTTCCCTAACTATTCAAGATTGCCTTTCCATGAGCCACATTGTTTGAGAGATAAAAGTTTAGTGTCTACCTGGCCTAGTGCCTTTCTCACCAAACTGAACCGGCTTCCACGTTTATTAGAAGCATATCTTCCTTTAGGGAGAGGAAAGCATAATCTTTCTGTGTACCACTTTGATAATTTTCACTTATTTGTGTGAGGTTGACAGCCAGCCTTCCAAGTAAGCTCCATACTTTGTTAATACACTGAGTATATAAACACCATTTTACCGCTTGCTAAACTCTGTCTATACCTTTACTTTTAAATTTTTATAGTCAAAGGTAGAGAAAAACCTTAACATCTTATATTTTTCATCATATGTCCTTAAGCCTTTTAGATATATTGGCATATTATTTGGCAAGTAACTTTCTGGGGGAGTTCCTACACAACATATCATATCCTTTCTTTTTTAAAAACCTTGGGGTTTGTACTTTTCACACAGAAGAAATAAAATACTCTCACAGAGATGCAACATAGCATAACTAAATCTTCTAATCTATTGTACTGTTTTGGAAATTCATCAGCAAACTCTACAGTGTCAGTTTTAGCTGACTTAGAAGTACGGAAGTTTATACATTTTCCTCCTGATCTAAAAATATTCACATTTAGTCTCTGACAAAGGATGGAGTCTTTTTAGTTGCAAGACTTGGTCAAATTGCCTTCGGTTTTTTAAAATTATTGGAAAAATAACTGATTTGGTTAGTGTTAGAATGTTAAAATTAAATGCTTCAGTACTATGATCTTATAAAACATACCTCAACAAACAAAAAACTTTCAAGATATGTGGATAGAGTTTTTTACACAGAGGAAAGCAGAAAATGAAGTTGCTTGAACCCACCATGAAACAAAAAAAAATTAAAGAAAACTACATTGGTGAAAGGTAAAAACACAGAACTTTTAATTAAAAGATCTGTTTCCCCCCTTTAAAAAAAAATCCCTGCATACTTTTGGGACTTGTGACCTTTTAGGGTTGTTTGATTTTCATAAAAATAGAGCATTTTCATTTATCAAAATCTTTTCATGAGGAAAACAAGCAATTCCCTGACTAATTCTTTGAAGAATCTTAGATTATCTATCCATATTTGTCACATACAAGGAAAGAATAAAACGTATACCACAGGTGGCATCTTCCAAATTCACTCCATTATTAGCAGGCAGATGCAAATAATTAATTTATGAGCTGGTATTTCTTGTCATTTCAAGGTGAATAGGAATGTGTGTGTGACATAGTGGAACTAACTAGCCTCAAGGAACTGTTGGGCACACCCAGACCACCGCACAGCACTCACTCCAGAATCTCCGAAGACAACTAGCAGAGACAAGGCCCACAAACAGAAGGCATTCTGAAATAGTATTCGTATACTAAGTTGGACGAAAATAAATACTGGCTTTTATTCCTGTATGACATTAAGAAGCAAAGGGGATTTTTAGTACTAATAGCTTAAGTTGACCCTTTGGTATTAAATTGCAAATAAACTTTCAGTAAGAACTCACACAAATCCAATATTATGTTTGCAACACTGCTGATAGACATCAGAGCAACAGTTTACAGTACATTAGGCTGGTAGACCAGAACTACAGAAAATAAAGTAAGCAGATTTCCACCACAAGTATAATCTATAACCAAAATTGTTTAAGTGATATCTAAGCTTCAGATGTACTATCAGAAAGTACTGTTTCCTGAGCCAGCTCTTAGAGAAAAAACTACCCACATTTTTCTTCCTCAAAGGTATGCTAATAAGGGGGTGTTACTATTAATAACCTGCTTAATAAGATTCTGATTTGCTGAATTGTCACCAGAAACTGACTATAGATACCAAATCTGCCACTGGTTTTGAAGAGTAGTCAAAACCAAATAAGCTCACTGCATTGTTATCTTTCCATTTTAAAAAAGTGAATTTTGTGTTAGTTTAAGGATACTGACTGTCCATTCTTACACAACAGGTAAAATATGAACAGCCTCCACACCTCTGGTTAATGGCCATAACCCTGGAGATGCTCCTATTCCTAAGAAGACTTAAGAAATTGTCTATAAGAGTGCCAGGCTGTGAAGGAGCTTAAAGTAGTCTGGACATTTGAGCTAAAACTTTCAGATTGCTTCCCAACTTGCACTGAGTGGGATTATTTGGATAATAAATTGTAATCCAAACCATGCCTATAGTCCTTCCAGTCATTTTAGCTTTTTTAATATCCCCCTTCAGATACTGAAAACAGGACTCACTTCCAATGAGAAGTCACACCGAATACCCATTATTTAAATACCCTTGATTTAGCCTTGTGGCAATTTGAAATGGTTGCAGAAAAACTCCAGAGCAGAGATATAATGAAGTTAGTTAAAAACAAGGAAGGCAAACACTGCACAATACCACGTAACTTGTTAAAGAGAGCAGCACCTCTGGGAGGAGCTCTGTTATGTCAATGCTACAAACCCAAACAGCAGTAGAGTGCTGTCCCAGAGATATAACACATCAAACAGTAAGAAGAAAAAACGGGCACAAAAAATGTTCTTGACCATTGTGTGCTAAGAGAACTGCCTCCCACTAACCTACACTCTTCTGAAAAATGTTTTATGGTTATTTCGCTGTCTTAGTTTTATTTTTTTAACTGTTGACACATGGGAAGTTTGAGCTATTCACTACCAGTTTAAAGAGCCATCTAATTTACAATTCTGTATCAGAATTTCCATGTGTCTGTCTTCCTTGTCAATGCCTTGCACAGTTCAAAGAAAAGTTGACAGAGATACTGATAAACGTAGCAAAACAGGCCTCTGCATAAGGGAAGACCACCAAGAGCATAGTGACTGAGAAAAAGGAGGTTAGGCGATCTCACATGTTAATAGACACTGGCTAAGGCACATGGGAAAATGAGACAACCTTAGTGCTCCAACCATGGGAAAGCCTTAACTGCTGCAGTTGCAGTTCAATCACAAGAAACAAACCCAAGGAGCTTCTTTTGGAACCAGACCTCAGTTTATGGTCGCTGAACCATCACCATGCTACTGAGTACACATAGCAGGACTTCTGCATAAACACACTTGCTCAGTCTCCTGATCTCTATTTGAAGGCCGGAGACAATCTGCCAGCAGGACCAGCACAAAGGGAAAGCATATGGTTATACTATTACCCCAGCTTGCCCTGCCTGTGCTGTGCCGCTCCTTCTGGCTTATGTCTTCTGCTTGGAGACTTTGGGAGGATCTGTGCTGCTCAGATTTAAAACCATACAAAGTTTCATTTTCTCCCAGGTTCATTGTTTTACAAGAGCATTAACCCCTTATCTAAAAGGACTTGGACTACTTTTAGAGTTAATATTCACGTCAATATTCAATATTAAATATCTGATCGGGCAGGCAGGCAAAAATTTTAGTACATAGTACTTACAGTGTTGTTTCCCAGTTCTCTGCTGTACTGCTGAGCTCACAGACTGTCAATGTGGCAAATCCCTGGTAATGAAGATACCTAAAATGGAAAATTGGATGGTCCCATCAGAAGTACAGAGAAGCACCTCCACATCTTCTGTGTATGTGAGATAAAAAATCAAAATATCACATATGTCCTATAGCCCCAAAATGAAAAATGCTGTTCTTCACAGAGCCTGTGTTAAAGAAAATTACTGCAATTGCCTCAATAAAAAAAAAGCAGTTCCATGGGCAGCAAAACTAATAAAACCTATTTTTCTATGACTAGTGTTTTTGTGGTTGGATTTGCTGACATTTAATAGGATGGCAGACCTGCTTACGTAATCTTTTGCTATTAGGGCATTATACCATTTTTCTCCTATGTGTGCTTTCTGGTGACTAAAACAGCACAAATGTGTACTGCAATTTTTTTCTTGTGGAGACACAAGGGTAACAAGGGCTTTCTCTTCTCTCCCCCTTGCCTTCCTTCTGAAGCTTGTAGGATCATGATACTCCTGAGATCAATGCCTTCCCACCAATCTGCCTGAACTGGTTGGTTCATCTCAGAAGTTTTTCAACGAGGTAGGTGGGCATGATCCCCAAAACCTTCTTGACTTAAGGAAACACTGTAAGAAGACAAGACTGAGCTGTGCTCATTTTTGCAGCTTGATTGAGAGGTAAAAGATACTCTTGTACCCCTCCACACTATGCTGAGACAAATGTAAAAAATTTCTACAGATTTCCCTTCATCAAACTTTTTCCTGAATGAAAAGGAAAGGAAGGAGTATATGATAAAGGTATGCAGCACTGGAAGAACACCACAGGAAATATTGTACTCTTGCACCAGTACAATTTCATGCAAGTAACAAAGTATCATAGAGAAAAATGTATCTCACAGAATGGGGATGAAAACATGATTTCATTACTTTCCCTCACTACTGCAAATTATACATGCTGAAGTATCTGCAGTACCTACATTCAGCTTGTTATAGCCAGCTTCAAAAGATATATACTTTTGCACTGAACAGAAGTGCATTCTGCCCAGGGAAGTGGCTGACTCACCATCTCTCGAGGTGTTTAAAAGACATGTAGATGATGCACTAAGGGACATGGCTTAGTGGTGGACTTGGCAGTGTTTATGGCTGGACTTGATGACCTTAAAGGCCTTTTCCAACCTAAATGGTTCTGTGATTCAGTGGAAATTACAGCTACAGAAGATGGAGCTGAACAACCTGTCCTGAACAGGCAGCATCTATTCCTTCCACAGTTGTATATACAGTTTTAGAGGTTTGGATTCTATCTGCCATTCAGTCACACCAAAATGTCATGCAGTATTTGGTGGAATTGACAGGACTCTCCACTAGTCCTAAGTGGTGTAACAGTGCAGGGATCAGTCCCATGTGGTCAAGTTCTGCTGACAAATAGTAGCAAGACCATAAAAATCTGCCAGGTCTTACTGGAAATCTAGTGATGACACAGGTCATCAGGATGAGCAGAGACCATGCTGAAAAAAACTAGTGCTGCCTGAGAGAAAAATTGCAATTAGGGAGAGCATTTCCATTCCTGCCAACACAGGTCCCAGTGATCTGCAATTTTAAAGGTAGTTTTCACTCTCTGGAAAAATTTAACCTTTGAACTTTCTGCACATCAGGACTGTACATCAACCACAAGTAAGTTTAAAACAGAAATCACTCACGATACCAAAGCAGACATCTTCACTCAACAACTCCTAAGTCACTTAATAAACTGCAGCCAAAACTAATTGTATGAAAAGCACAATTAGATTGAAGATCTTGGAAGTGATGGAAAATACATCAAGAATGCTATGTGCCAGGAGCTAATTACCACCCCATTAAAAAAACTGGCACTCTGTTTCCAATATGTGTTGGTCCACATTAGAGCTCATTAAAACTGCCCTACTGCAAATCTTCCTGTATGTATTAAGAATGATTAAGTCAACTCATGTAACCTAAATGGGTGAATTTGAGACCTTACTTTTTATTCTGAGAGACTTAATGAGTTTTTTACTCATCTCTTCCTTCCTAAGAGTATTAACATCAGCACAGGACAAAGAAGCCCAGCTGCGCTAATGCTGCATAATGGCAGAACGTGCTTCTCCGTCTCTGCTGTGGATCCTTTCTGCTACACTGCCAAGGACTGTTCTAGTGTTGCAGTTTAGCTCAAACCACAACGTCTAGCGACTCAGCCTTAGTGTAAAACCTGACGTACATATTCAATCAATTATCTCTCAATCCCTGGCCCTTCCCTGGCCTTTCTGAAGCTTTTTTTCTCAAGACACAGCCCCCATTGTTTAAGTAGCATCTACTTTCTTTTGCTTCTGAAATGTGCAACCTTTCATTTCGCACACATAAATGTACCTAGTTTATAAGAAAATACAAGCTGCTCTTCTTAAATAACCTACCTTCCTCATTTTTGCCATTCCACTAGATTTTATAGTTTGAAACTTCCACACAATATCCTGTATTTTCTTCATGCTACAGTAAAAAACTAATTGTCTAGACGAGGCAGTAAGACCTACTTAGCCTCAAAAGACTGCAAGCAAGACTTGTACCTTTCCTGTGCAAAAGGTGGCCAGCAGCTCAAAGGACATCAGTGTTTTTATTGACACAAGCAAGCCACAATTCCACAGATATCAAGCACAGAACAGGAGGTTATTCCTTTCTTCACCCCAAACAGCTCATTTGAATTTATGTAATTTTTAAAGAAACAACTGTAGCCTCATAGTTGTTTCCTTTGAGGACACTACCAAAAATTATTTTTTCGTGGCTACAAGCTGTAAAAAGCATACAAAATTCATAGCTGATTTTTATTATAAAGAGTTTGATTTTAATTATAAATAGTTTAAGTTTTGGAGCTATGCATTATCTGACACTTATTAGGACTATAAGCTACCTAGACAGAGGTAAGAGGAAGACCCTTATTCTGGACTATGCCCTGAAACAGCATTTCTGTAAGTACGTACTTCTCAGAATCATGAGCCTAGAAAAGAGAGGATTGTTACTATTTCTGATGTGGGTTTTTGTTGTTGGGTTTTGGGTTTATTTGTTTTAATTAATCTCCACTTAGCAAATACTTTTGACAAAAAGTCAAATTTGGTCTTCTACAATCTATATTTTTAAGATAGGAAAATAAACACAGACATCTAGAATATATTGTCTCTCTGCCATTATTTTAAGTGTATCTTACCACCAATTTTCTTTTACAAAAGATACCCCCCCCACCCCATGGCAGGGAGATTGGAACTATTTGATCTTTAAGATCCCTTCCAAACCAAACTACTCTATGATTCTATGAAAATGTGTTCTATGGCACATGAAGAAGACTGGAGGAGTAGTTGGAAATATACTGATTATCCTTAACAAAAAGCTTCACTGATCTGCATTCTTGCAGTCTTGCACTTCCTTCTCTATTTGAATGGCAGCACAACAGTTCAGATATGCCCTACTGCATGACCCTAAGTGTCCATTGTGTCAGATAGTAATGGCAAGGAGAGACTAAATTTGGGATACAACCTTTTAAGTCCCCTGTTTGCCTAAATCCGTGCGTCCATCTCAGAGTACAATATATACAGAAGAGAGTTTCTTCCAATCCTACATGAATAAAAGGCAGGGAATAGAAGAGTATCTTCTGCCATCCTGTCAGAACACAGTGAGCAAAACTTTCCACCCAGTTTCACTCCAGAGGCCACATTCTGCCTCTCATTTTTGGCTTTAATGAGGCTGTAAAGTTCATGGGCTATTACCAGGCATAAGAGAAGGAAGCAATTTTTAATATGGCACTGCGTGGAAGGACGAAAAATTACACAAACACAAGTGTTTAAGTGTTTTTATAGACCAAAACCCCTGAAGACCTACTCCAGTGGAAGGTTAAGGAGCAGAAACAAGACTGAAAAGGAAATCTGACAGCAAAACTAGTTTGCATGGTTGTTTTCACTTCAGACTGCATCACTGAAAAGACAGAGTGAAATCAAAGACTCTCAAAGACTCAGACTTCTGACTCACCACAATTCTTGCAGGATTCCACACACAACCAGTGCACCATAAAATGTAATTGTGGAATAAATGATAATTCATTGCTTTGTTCATTTCTAAGCACAGGAAGTTCTCTCCTCTTGTACCCTCTCCTTTGACTTTCTGCTGCTGTTGGTTGGGAGATATAGTGCAGAAGAAATTGAATGTAAGAAGCATCGAAGGAATAAGAAGTCAGAGGTCAGTAGCTCCTAGAAGATAATCAGTGCATCACACTTGTTAGAGACTAACATCAGAGGATAAAAACTACCCAAACCATAGTTTTGAAGCAGTAAGTAGTTCAGGAAAAGCTACTTTGTGGAGACAAAGCTATTTTGAAATATTTCCTCCCATGGGTTTTATTGCATGTGTCAGGATCTCATTGAGAATCCTTTATGGTAATATGTACAGCAGACAGTAAAATACATGTAAAATCAGCTACAGAATTAAAGATTGCACTTTCCAGTCAGGAAACTACAGCCATCGAGTAAGTTTTTACAATGCAAGGGGTGAAAGACTGTTTACATTGAGGCATTGAGCTCGTGCACTATGTTTAACCTCTTTAATTGTTTATGGATGTGCAATATTGAGGGATTACCCTGACAAAACAGCAAAGCCTAGATAACATCTACAGATTTCTTTTTAATTCTTCTTGATATCCATAAATCTAAATGGAATAATGAGTAATGACCACTTTTTGATTGGTGCTGGATTCATTCCAATCTATACATCATTCTGCATTACTGATTCACTGTGATGCTAATTTTATGCACATGTTAAAGATAAAACACAACATGTAATCTGCTGACTCATTCTCAAAAATCAATTAATCTTCTTAAATGCTGCCTGCTTTGGAGAAAAAGTCACAGAGGAAAGAGAACATATGTCGTGATGAGGTTATTCAAGTATTAATGCTGCCATTATGAAAAAACTCTGGTCAAAATATATTGCCTAATGTACACATTTGCAGAAAAGTGGACATGCAGCTATGAAACTTAATCGGCTAGAGACACTGTCACAAGACACTGAAAAAATAAAACACTGCATTAGAAAACGTCCTATCTTAATACTGACCTGAATAATCATGAAAGGTTTAAGGGAACTTCTTATCCCAAGAAGAAGAGATAACTGAATTTAATGCCCCTTCCATGAGGAGATACAAATGGAAGAGTGGTCTATGGACAGGCCTATGAGCCTTCCATGAAGTTTGTTCATTGTTTAGAAGATCAACACCTATACCATTAACACTATGAAGTGGTGTAGATGTAAGAGGATGCAAGATCTGCAGACAGAGGATTGCTAAGAATTTGATGTCTGGACTGGAGAGCACTGTTATTTCCATTTTATTTCACTTGATTCAATGATATGACTATTTGTGTTCTTTCCCTTAAGTATTCATTTTCCACTTCAGCAAAACCCTCGAGCATTTTGAACTGCAAGACTCCTAAGTAGATGACTGTATTCAGCAAATTATGAACGTTTTCTCCTACTGAAAGATAATCCTTATCAAATCAAATTGTCTTTGTGGATTCCACAAGCCAACTTTGATGTCACATTTAAGTCAGACTTCTTAAGGGGAACAGAAAACTCCCAATCTACCATCATTTCCATCATACATCATCATAGTGAAGCAATTTGAGCCACACATTGCAAACAACACTTAGATTAATGTAGGAATTTACTGAAACTGGTATAGAACGTATTTTTAACTGTAAACAGGCATCTGTTTTGATACTGACAATTAAATGGAACCAGTTAAATAAAAATGGAATGTTATTCTCCAATGTGAATGGATTACAATGACACATTGAAGGGAGAAGAAATAATTCATGCTCTGCAAATGCTGCAAAATGGTTGTAATGTTAACATTTGGCGGATCTTTATGCACAGGAGGAAATAAGGCTATATTGGAAATGCTTGTGGTGTCTCTGAGCATTCTTTTATAGCATAGATGTGTGTATAAATAATGCATATTTGCGAGAAGCACATATATACATGTACGTATAAACACAGTCAGGTATTTCAATTCTGGATTTTTGTCTAAGCCAATGTATTTAGTGGGAAAGAACAAAACAACTTGAATAAACAGGAAAAATTGCTATCTTTATTCAGTCTCTCTAAACAGAAATGCAACTCAGTGGGTTAAAGAAGCCTCCCAAAGTTCAGATACTTTACTCCCTGTGTCTCTCCTGATACAAAACCAGTGAGATGTAACAAAGTTGCCCTCACACTCTTTCTCTTTAATAGGAAAGGATAACAAACCTATGTAAGGTATCTCCCTTGATTTGAGCTGTTCATATATGTATCTGATAACAATCTGAGGTGTTGAATGTTCATTAGGACTGAAATTTAAATGTCTGAATGTTCATCTATCATCAGCTTACAGTCTGCAGGAACAAGAACACTATTTATTTTATATTTTGGTTTTTTTGTCTTTCCTTTTTTTCTGACTTCACTACTTGCAAAAGGTCCAAAATTACTGTAACTGGAGACTAGACTAGATAAAAAGATGTTCTCTTTATCACCAGGAAAACTGCCCTACCTTGTCCTCTCAACAAAACTAAAGTCTGAAACTTAAAACCAGCTGCCACATTCTGAGTACTAATGTGCCTTTCATCACTGTGCATTGAATAAAAACATTATGGTCTAGTTTGGAACTTCCTGTTCAGCATTCAAGGAATATAGAATATGTGAAGAATTCTACAGCTAAGGACAAGACAAAGCCTGTAGGTCAACATAACTACTTTTATTAGACCAACAGGTATAGCTTTTTAAAAAACTTGAATAAGCTTTTGAACACACAATTCCTTCTTGGGTTATGAAACACATAATAGAAGCAGCCTACTTAACTATCTACCAACAGAGAAAACTGAGAATTGTGACAATTATAACAAAACACCACAAGACTAGCAAAGATGCTAATTTTTGCTACTTGAACTTGAAACTACACAAGATAAAAGCAACTGCCAAATTAAACATGACATCTCTTTCCTAAGAGATCATAGAGACACTGCTATTAGCCCTACAGTTAAAAGCACATTACTAAAAGCCAGTTCGTGTCCCAGGCTGTGAGACTATGTGATTCTGTTACTATCAGTAAAACTGTAATATCAACTTTCTACCTGTTCCACCAGAGCAGGCTAACTCCAATTACATTAATCTGTGTAAATCACATATAGGACTTCAAAGGAAAGAACTGTGAAGTACAAAGGATTGTACAATGAATAACACTTGGAAGAAGACCAGAAAGAACAGGCAGTGTTAAGCCCAAAATATCCACAATTATCCGACCATCAGGTTTTGCCTCCAGCTAGATTTCTGAACAAAACTTCAGAAGAAATCACAGATGACTTAACAGGAATGGACCTGATGACCATTTTATTTATTGAGATCATTGGGTCATGCTGAAAATACGAGATCTGAACCAGTGCAAGTGAGAAGGGAAGAGAGCAGCCTTCTGGTCTAAAGGGACCCTTCCCTTCCAATATCAGCAAGCATATTAGGTTGTTTGGAGGAGGCCCTGAACTCAGACTTATAAGAACAAGGGCAGCAGCAAGCTTGCTGTCTGCCACATTGACAAGATCTAACTGCAATTACCCAGAGTTTCCAGCCCTTGAGGCAGACAGTTTGAGCTTGAGGTGAAGCCCATCTCTTGTTTTGATTCCAGTTGTCAGGAAAGAATGAGTTTCCAGCAGCTTTAGTTATGAAACAGCAAAAAAACCCTAGCAATAATTTTTTTAAAACAAAATGCAGAGGAAGGCAAACAGGAGCCAAGAGAAAACATAAGAAGTTAGTAGAAGGACAACAAACAGGATATATCTATCTGTATGTGTGTGCCTGTGCCGGTACAGTACTACTGCTTTCCACAAGGTTTTGATATATGCCAGAACTTGGGTTACTGTTGATTGTTACAATTTGAAACTGGCCTTCTCAGAGGACATTAAGTATTACTGTTCTCTAGGCCTAAGTATCACTCCATCCCTTGAGGAATTATATACAAGACTTCAGAAGTGAAGTACTTCAAATGATGTTACATTCTTTGCATGCAGCTTTGATTGATACAGGTTTTATAATAGCCTTGGGACCAGCTTGTCCTGAATAATGGTTAGCTGCAGGAGCCAGGATTCTCAGCTTACTGTCTTTAAATAAACCCCCAAAATATTACGATTCAAGAAGAGCAGGTAAAGTACTGAAGAACTAGCCGTACCAACAAGAAAAGTGTGTCAGAAGTATATTTAAGACTCTCCAAGCAGCATTCAGGTTTTTATAACAGTCTTGATAATGATCTTACACTTACAAAGCACCTTTCATCCGGAAGGATTCATTTATGGGCTATATGCATACCATGGGAATAACTGTCCTCTGTTCTGCCAACTTACACAGCGAAATGCAGTTTACAACTCTGAGAGAAAATGTTGTGCTATGTGAATTGCTACATCGCAAACAAAATGGATTAGGACAGGCAGCGCCAAGTGCTATAACAGTCAAATACAAAACATAGCAGGGAATTTGAAGGAAACAGAACATAACTAATTAAAATCACATTCTGGTGAAGACACTGATATTAACAGAGAAACTTCCAAAATATATCATAGTATTAGTCATCAAACTTTTGCTTTTAAATCTCCATTGAACCTTTTGGTTCTCATACAAATTCCTTCAATATATACTTACATAGACTGCTCTCTAAAACATGAGCAACCAGACAGCTGAGCCTAACAGAACTGTTTCCAAAACTTTAGTTATGTTACATTATAATATACGTGGTAGTTATTGGTTTTTTTAATTGTACCCAACATAAACCAAGAAGAATTTAAAATCAAATAAAATGAACAAAATGCATTTGCAAAATAATATTTATATTTGAAATACATTAGGATAATTTTCAGTAGGTCCAACTACCCCCTTTAATTCAATTGTTTCTGATTTGGCTCCATTAACTGAAGACCAAGAAGGAACTTCACAGGCAGTGCAAGCAGGGACAGGGAACCTGAGAGGAGTATAGGGACACTGTCCAGTTGTGTAGGGCGGGGGTCACGAAGGCCAAAGCACAACTGGAGCTGAACTTGGCAAGGGAAGTGAAAACCAACAAGAAGGGCTTTCACAGGTATGTCCCTAATTAAACAAATACTTCTGTCACATCATCTCCCATTAGCTTAACAAGTCAGAGCGGCCAGGTCTCCTTTTGTCACCAGACTGTTCAGGTGATCTTCAGATCTTTGCAAAATGTACTTTCTAACAATTAAACTTAACTCTAGGTTAACACAGATTTAAATTTTTTCCCCTGTGGAATAGGAGTAATACTAAATGGGGAAGAAAATGTTTTCTATTGCAAAATTAGGTATTTAAAATTAAATTGGCAGGAAGGAGCCTTCCACTACCCGTAGGAACAAGCAGTAGTATTGCTGGTCCACGGACCTACTATGACAACTAACAGTTGCAGTACTGAATACAAATCTAAGTGATTGCAGGATGATAGGCAGTCTCAGGATATGAGGTCATAAGGCAGGGATCCATTCATTATTAAGCTTTACATATTAATTGAATAGCCTTGCTATGATATATCTACCCACTTAGTGTTGATCTACTTGCTTCAGTCACAAAGCATTTCTGCTTGAAAAACACCTAAATTGCAAATGAGTCATAGAATCATAGAATCACCAGATTGGAAGAAACCCACTGGATCATTCAGTCCAACCATTCCCACCAATCTCTAAACCATGCCCCTCAGTACCTTGTCCACCCTCACCTTAAACACCTCCAGGGAAGGTGAATCAACCACCTCCCTGGGCAGCCCATTCCATTGCCTAATGACCCTTTCTGTGAAGAATTTTTTTCCTTATGTCAAGCCTGAACCTCCCCTGGCGGAGCTTGAGGCCATTCCCTCTTGTCCTGTCCCCTGTCACTTGGGAGAAGAGGCCAACTCTCTACTCTCTACAACCTCCCTTCAGGTACTTGTAGGAGCAATAAGGTCTGTCCTCAGCCTCCTCTTCTCCAGGCTAAACAACCCCAGCTCTCTCAGTCACTCCTCATAAGACTTGTTCTCCAGCCCCTTCACCAGCTTAGTCGCTCTTCTCTGGACTTACTCCAGAGCCTCGACATCCTTCTTGCGGTGAGGGGCCCAGAACTGAACACACACATATGTATGTGTATGGGTCCCAATACCAGTCATGTAGACAAAGCACATATTATTAACAAGTAAATAACAAGTTTTTCTTCTGGGAAGAAAACAAATACTCTGTTCCTGGCAAGGAGGCAAACCACTGTTCCTAGCAACCAAGACTTCTGAATAATCTAAACTGATGAATCAGAATTTGTAATGACAGAAACAGGATTATACAGAGTCATCTACAAGGATTTATAGGAGAAATGAAACATAACTACATTACCAGTAACATGAAAAATGCAACTAAGCTAGAAAACACATGATAAAAATAGTAACTAAAGCAAATGGTAACCACGAACATGGTTTCATCATTTAAAAAAATTAATTTCGTCCATCTGATTGCTCAAATTCCTTTTTTTCCTCAGTAATATTGAGCCAAATTGGCTATTCAGCAATTTCAATACCATTAACTGCTAATGCTGAAACTGGGATTTGTTATTCACATAAGGCAAGAAATGATTGACAGCCATGCCAGTGTTTGAATAGATTTTAGCACAGGAGAGATTGTTTCTTTGCTCTCTGTGACGTTCCTCATCGTGGCTGGGCAAAACCACAGGTGGCACTAAGGGGAATTTATTTAGTAGGCAGAATTTCTTTCCTTTATTCTTTTTCTGGTAGAAAAAGAAGGAATAGAAAAGTAACCACCAGTGATTGGATCTTCTTGGGAAAATGCATTTGTTCTTATAACAAAAGCAGAGGTATAGAATCTTCCTTAAAATAACAACTAGGGTAAGATGCAAGAAGAAAAACATATAGACATTTCTTTCTTTGATATTGACACAAATGTAAGGACACATAGTATCAGATTACTAGAACAGCATACAATTTCTTTAATTAAACAGATAAAGACAAAACAAGGTTCACTCATTGAAAACCAACACTAGAAAAAACTAGCAAAAATGAAGAAAAAAGTACAGGTTTTAAATTAATGTCGGATCCTTCTGCCCATTTATGAAAGACTCAAGTAATTTCACCCAGCAAGAGGTGGGATAGACTGTATTGCCTCCTGAAGTGCTTTGTTAGGGCAGAAAAATAAGTTTGTCTGCTCACAGCCATCCAGTTGTGATTAAAGACTCAACTCCATACGCACGAAGGAGAACAGTGGCACAGTGACAGCTGGGGGAACGCCAATAACTGCATCAGAAGCACCTGCCTCAGCTTCTCCAGAGTCATTACAGGAGGGGAATCAGCCCACAGCCAGCATGTGGAGCA
Source organism: Coccyzus lansbergi (assembly GCA_033558105.1). Classification (NCBI taxonomy): domain Eukaryota; kingdom Metazoa; phylum Chordata; class Aves; order Cuculiformes; family Coccyzidae; genus Coccyzus; species Coccyzus lansbergi. The sequence goes on along the minus strand of JAUMJK010000072.1, from coordinate 736,726 downwards.
CATTAGGATGAGTCTATGGAAAATCTCTCCAGAACACCTTACAGCCTGAGGGAGGTTACTGTCATCAGAGGTGCAGGGCTCACTATGGGATATATGGGAAAAGTGTTTTGGGATTGTACATATTTACGGGGTGTTTGGGGGATACACCAAAGGTGAGGAACAGGAGGGATCAGGGTGGTATGGTGAGCAACAAGCACAGAAAAATAGAAGGATTAAAAGGGACTAGTGTAAACAGTTTGCTGTTCATCACTCTCACCTGTCCATACCCTGCACCTGATCAGAGCAGTTTGTCCCATATTCTCTCTAAACTCCATTTTAAAGTATTTTCCTAGGTGAGGGCACCCTCTAGTCTATGTGCCATTGGGTGTCCAAGTTTTAAATGCCAGCAACTGGAGTCAGACTACAGGTCACAGGAGCAACGGTACAGACTGGAGGGATTGAGGACTCTGAGTACCAGCAACTGGAGAAGGTAGCACTAGTTGTAAGGGCCACTGTGATTGGGGTGCAAGCAATAAGAGAGACTGAAGCATACAGAGGTCTAATTGCGAGCAAGTGAAGTGAGGACCACAGGTCATGGGGTGCTAGCAACCACAAAGTGTGCATATTTTGTGGGTACACGTGTCAGTGTATGATCATTAACTGAAGCTGGATTACCATGCCTGTAGAATAAAGTTGCTTGGGAATCGGGTATCAAAGTAGGCACTAGTCTGGGCCAGATATTCAACAGACCAGAGGGTCTGAAAGTTGGCTTTTGGAGGAATCTGGTATTCTAAGCCAGGTCCTGGAGAGACTGTGAAATCTGTGGGTCAACTGAGAGACTTGTTAGCATTTATGTGTCTACGCACAAGGCAGATGGAGACAACAAGAGGATTAGGGACCAAGCTACTGGATAATCTGAATGTTGACGGCCAGTATCTGGAGGATCCCTACAAAGTGTGCCTGTCTGTGCATGCAAGCACATGTGTGTATGTATACACAAGGGGGGCTGAGTAACAGCAACTGGAGTGGAGCTGCAAGCCTCAGGGGCTTGTACATCCAGCTCCCAGAAACTGGGGGGAGCAGGAAATCCAGGAGCCAGCTACTGGATAGACTGAGTGTCGAATGTAATCCTCTGGATGGATCAATATTGTATGCTTGTATGTAAGTGTATGCCTGAGTATGCATCTCTCTATATATAGATATGTATTGCATATTTCCTATTAAAGGGCTTTTGCCCTGACCAGCCAGAGAGGGGAACAGGATGAATCCATTGCTACAGTTTATGCTGTGTTTTCTGTTGGTGTTGATCTGCATGGACAACCATTTCTGTATGTACATACACACATTGCATGTGGGTATGTGCCTATTGGGATTATGTGTTCAGTCTCACGACTGGCTCAATGAAGGAACACAAAGCAGCAGCAGCTTTTCCCCTCTGAAGCTACCAGATTCAGCAACTCCTAACAGCCTACCTGATCGCTCCATCTGTGCAGATGCCAAAGAGACATGAAGGCACTCCTGGAACATCTTTACCATTGTCTACCAGTATACTGCGGGGCTTACCACCGCATCCTTTCTGCACAGCAGCTGTTAATCAAAAAAGGAGCACCTCTGGGGAAAATAAATCTGAAAACTACATTCTTGTAAACACATAAATATATGCAACTTGTTAGATTGACTTTTCTTTGTATTCTCTTTACTATTCATGCCTGTGAACTTTGGATAGTTTTGGTTTTACTGCCTTCAAGGAGATCAGGCCCCAGTGGGAGATAATTTGCTTTCATGTTACTGGAATTTTTGTATTCACTTCATCTTATAGTTTCTCCAATTGAACTGTCTTACAGGTATTACTGCTTGATGCTCTTGTTCTGGTATAGCAGCTTGTACCAAGCCCTCTACCAACTGTCACTCAAAATAGTAAAGAAATTCACTTTTCTGTCTATGTAAACTAACAATAATGAGAATGACTTTTTCTTGACAAAAGTGTCACACCTTATGAAACAGCAACAGAAAACTGTAGCAATATGATCAAATTTATTCTCTACAGCAATTAAGTTCTTCATCAGTTGCAGGTTATTCCATTGACATCTAGCACACAGCAGAATTCAGTTGAAATCTGAAATTTGCAGGTGTGCATCTCTGTCAAAATAATAGATCAAAATAAGAAATCCATTTTTATCATCCCAAACCAAGCTTGGTGGGTTTGTGGTTTTTTTTTTTTTCCCTACAGTGAATTCTTGCTCTTTCTACTAAAAATGTAAGAATACCACACAAAATGTCATGCAGTTTCAAGGACACTATTTTCTTTTTGAAGAAGTAGGAGGTGGGAGATCACAGAAAAGAGCAAACAAGCAAGCTGTTTAATTGAGAATGGAAACAATGAAACCTGGTTTCCCATGGATTTATGCTATGGCCTGAGTTCTATGTGGCTTCTCTCCTGCCTAATAAGGATTCTGTTTGTGCTGTATAATTACCCTCAGACCACTAAAACAGTCTTCTTCCTGTATTCAGACATGTGTGTTTAAAAAATTGTATAGCAATTTATTAATAGATTTTTTACTTTTTCCTTTCTGCCGAACTGCCTGCAACTGCCCAGGTGGTTCAACATGCTATAGTGGTAGAGACAGAAGACTTTGAAGGTTAATTTGTCTCTCTTTACAACAGTAAATTCAATTTCACAGATATTCTCCAGCTTCCTTATAGACAATATTTGTAACATTTGTAATCATTTAGTTTATATGTCTCTATTTTCAGGAAATAATTCCAGGAATTTCTTCTGTTCTGGGGAACAAAACCAAGGATGTCTACTGCATGGACCAGACAGCAAAAAATCCATAGAAAAATCACTGATACAGAGGCACCACCGTTTTCATCTAAAGGAGGCCTTGCACGTTGCTAATGGTTTATCTCTCTGGGAAGTTTAAAGACGGGCAAGCTGTAGATGCTCAAAGCTTACTCCCAGATACCTGCTGATGCCATAATTACTCCATAGGCAAAATAAAGTCAAGTCAGAAATGCCATCACTAATATCATTAGATGCCCAGTGGAATACAGTTAGGCCCACTATCTGTGAGCAGAACCATCCTCTGCACCTCCTGACAGGGACAAAATAAGAAACTCCTGAAAATAAAATCTTTAAAAAAAAAAAAAGGGTGCTTCCCTATCCTGATGTAAGCAAATACTGTACAAACTTAAGGCATCATGAATAAAAAAGACAAGTTCTATTGGAGAGCAAGAAAAGGGTTTCAACCTAACTATACTCCCTCTTGTGAAGGGGGAAAAAAACCCCAAACCTAACACCAGCTGAAACTGTAACAATGTGCTGAACCTTCCTTGAGGCAGAGTGTTGAAATGTAAACTACTGCTCAGCTGAGGGTGCAGGTCAGAGATTGTAGGTTATGCTCACATTCCTTTTAGCTTCTACTGTAGGGAATACCATAAATATCATAAATGACCTCTTTTCTTAGCCACTGGTCTGGAAATATGCAGTTAATTAACTTCACCCCATTCAACATAAAGGTCTAAGACTCTATCCAAGATTTTTTTAATGAACATCCAGCAATAAATGCAGGCTTCCCCAGGCCTAGTTAACAGTATGTGACAATGATTGGCAGCTCCTTCCAATGTCTCCACAGGTCACTCAGAATCACAGCCTGCCCCTAGTACTCCAGAGGGGGTCTTTTCCAGGTACCAGTCTTTTCCAGGTACCAGACTTTTGTAAATACTTCTTTCATGGTCTCACTCAACCATACAGTTCAATTCAGCAGGAGTTGAATTTAATTGACCCTTACCTCACAAAACCAGAGTCCAGTCAGGTGGACAGAAAAATATTTTGAGCTGGCAAACCTTCAGGAATAAATGACTCCTAATTAAACTACCCATACTGGAAGTGGAAAAGCTGAGTTTTACTCTCATCATCCTATGAGGAAGAATGCCCGTGTTGTCTCTTTTGTTACCTACACTCATACGTGCTGTTTCTACTTATTTCAGCTAACCATCTCCAGCTTTGAACGCAAAAATTCCCACAATCATCAGAGCACGCAGGTTGATTTCAAAGACTACTTGTTTCAACACACAGCTGCAGAGAAGACAGCTTGAATGCTGCCGCTCGTGCTTCTTGAACAACCTGCATGTTCTATGTCCTAGTAGGAGAAAACATCTTATGGTAAAAATTACAATGGAAATCAAAGTGGAATGCTAAATAATTGAAGCCCTGATGCTGCAACTGCTTTACTAATACATTTGTTCTCAAGACCAAGGCCTTAGCCATACAGTGAAATAAGTGTCAGATTCCCATATCTGAAAACAGGATGAAACAGTTCTTAGACTATGATACCAGAAGTCAAAAGCTCTGTCAAACAGTAGCAATAGCCCTAGAATTCTTCACATCCGCTTCTGAAAATGAAAGGTTGACTTATAAAACCTAGTAAAACTTTGATGAACAAAACAACACTGTCTGGGTCTCTTTATGTGGCCTGCCTGGGCAACAAGCCAATAGACTGAAAAAGCTTAATATTATATAGAGAACCTAGCTGTAAAATCAATCACAGTAAGCTCAGTGCAGGAAGTTCAGGGCAAGGGTGAAGTAGCCAGTTATAAAGCAATGTTCTTGTGCTAATAGTCTAGTAAATACACAGTTCTCCTCTGCGGTTCTTTCTTTAGATTAAAGATGCCTGACAAACACCTGCAGGAAGCTGCAAATTAAAATCGCAATTTCATAGCTCCTGAAAAAAGAACCCCACAAAACAAAATACTGGAATGTTATCTATTGAAAATGCAGTTTCATTCTAGATGACATGGGAGACTGTCTTTGTTACCTCTCTACCTAACCCCTAAGAGGAATGCCAGAGTTGTCAAGTTTTTTTAATTAAGTCTTTAAGCAAGAAACATGTTCTACGCTACTCATGTGAAATGAGAAATGAAAGTCATAATGTTTAAGAGAAAAATAAGTTAGCTAAATATGGTCATTGGTGAAAGCAAAAGATAGACAAAAAAGAATCTGGAAGTATGCTCTCCCTTCTGCAATGACCTCTGGCCAGACACAGTCATGTAGTTAGGCTAAAGAAAGGTACAGATTTTCTAAACTATGATACAGATAATGACTGATGACTCCTCAATTTTATGTAAAACAGACTGTACTGATAATGTGTAATATAGCCAGCAAATTGACTATATGGAATATATCCAGTGACAGTACAAAGCTATTGAGGGCAGAAACTAGATATTCCCTTTGAATTTGGTTATAAGGCTTCTCTCCTGGCAAACAGACAATATGGAATTCAGCTTCCTTAACGTGAGGCTGCAGTTGAAGAGGATACATTTTTCCTACTAGCTGATTAAACGGTAGCCTATTATATAAAGCAGAAGTCTTTCACCTGCAATTATAGAGCAGCTGTCAGAGTTTCTAGTTTATAAACCCAAGCTAAAGAGAAATACTCCTCTATCATTCCGAACATTGCACCAGATTTAGGGGTAGGGAGTGTTTCTAAGCATCATCTCCATGTTTCCTACTTGTAAGCTCTACTACTTTTGATCAGCTTTGCGAGACATGTTCCTTTCCCTCCATACTGTCTTGGGATCCTAGGTATCAACTCTGGTTCTGCATGCCACTCAAGGGACAAAATGCATAAATTATTAACCCCACATTTTAACATCTCTTTGCTGCAATTTCTCCTGAAAGTGGTGAAGATAATCTCTAACTCACAAAAGTGCTGACCTTAGAGCAAAACTGGAGACTGGAAGAGAATTTTGCTTTCCTTGGAAGCCAGAAGTGTAGTCGTACAAGGTACTCCTATTATGCAATGAGACAGCCCATATCATCCCTCACGCTTTCAGATTACATGTTGTGCTACACAGCCTCTGTTGCCAATCAACCTGAAAGTATTGTGTATTTAAAGATGCAGAATTACTAAATTGAGGGTTGCTCTTCATCCTGCAAAGAATATCAAACAATACAAGGAAGAGTAGCCATACGTGATGTACAAACACATCAAAAACATTTCATTCAGTTTATGGAAATACCGATCTATTGTGATGTATGCTCTACCTGCTGATTTACACATTTCATCTGGCTGAAAAGAATACACATTATCTTTGTGAAAATTATGAATAGCTCTTGAATCCTTACGAAATTACTGAAATTGAAAGCCAGACAAAGATGTGCTGAACCTGAAGAGAACCATTCTAGCTGAAGCAAGCACCAACAAGGATGTATCCACTTCATAGCTCAGTATTTCTGGGTAATCATTTTGGTGCATTAGACAGGAAGGAATCAGTATGCCTCAGTGACAGGGCATTGCCTCATCCAGATTTCTGCTTGTGCACTGCAGCCTTCCACATAAAAATCCTTTTCCCTGTTCTTTGACAGCACCTCATAACCTGAATCTAAACAAGTGAGAAGACCACATGCATATGGCCTGTTGGGATGCAGAGAGGAGTTTGTCAATGTCAGTGTTAAACCTTGCAAACCTTTCAGTTTGTGACCCAATCTGCTCAGCTTTGTAATAAATGCCTAGTTGTACATTAATCCCCCAGTTACATCTGCAGTCTGCATTGAGTTATAGAATCAGAGAATCATAGAGTCATAGAATGGTTTGGATGGGAAGAGACCTTAAAGATCATCCAGTTCCAACCCCCCTGCCATGAGCAAGGACACATTTGACTAGATCAGGTTGCTCAAAGCCCCATCCAACCTGGGCTTGAATATCTCCAGAGATGGGGTATCTACGACTTCTCTGGGCAACCTGTTCCAGTGCCTCATCACCCTCACAATAAAAAATTTCTTCCTAATATCTAATCTAAATCTACCCCTTTTCAGCTTAAAACTGTTACTTCTCGTCCTATCACTATACTCCCTGAGTGCAGCATCCAACAACTTGTTTGTCTCTTGACTGGTTTCCTGTATCCCGGCACATGCTGTTTACTGAAACAGGTAAAAACCTCTAGGGAGAGCTTTCCTAACATATTCAGCTACTAAATAGGTCAAGCTGACTGGATAAAGAAAATGCTGACCCACATTTAGGAAATTAATTGGTTTTTTTCCCCTCTTGCCTAACCTTAAGCGATGTCCATCTGGGAAATACCATGGCAGGAGCCCACCCGTATCTTGCAGAGGCACCAACCGCACCTCCGAGGCTGCCACAGCACAAGAAGGGCCCACTGCCCCTCAGCACCAGCTGCCCTATCCTCTGCTCACAGCAGCTCCCATAGAATCATAGAATCACCAGGTTGGAAGAGACCCACCAAATCATTCAGTCCAACCATTCCTACCCATCTCTAAACCATGCCCCTCAGTACCTCATCCACCCGCACCTTAAACACCTCCAGGGAAGGTGACTCAACCCCCTCCCTGGGCAGCCCATTCCATTGCCTAACGACCGTTTCAGTGAAGAATTTTTTCCTTATATCAAGCCTGAATCTCCCCTGGCGGAGATTGAGGCCATTCCCTCTTGTCCTGTCCCCTGCCACTTGGGAGAAGAGGCCAGCTCCCTTCTCTCCACAATCTCCCTTCAGGTAGTTGTAGGAGCAATAAGGTCTCCCCTCAGCCTCCTCTTCTCCAGGCTAAACAACCCCAGCACTCTCAGCCGCTCCTCTTGTTCTCCAGCCCCTTCACCAACCTCGTCGCTCTTCTCTGGACTTGCTCCAGAGCCTCAACATCCTTCTTGTGGTGAGGGGCCCAGAACTGAACACAGGATTCAAGGAGCCGTCTCACCAGTGCTGAATACAGAGGGAGAATAACCTCCCTGGACCTGCTGGTCACACCGTTTCTGATACAAGCCAAGATGCCATTGGCCTTCTTGGCCACCTGGACACACTGCTGGCTCATGTCCAGTCAGCTATCAACCAACACTCCTATGTAGCAATACCTGATGGGAGTAACTTCAGAGAAGGTCAAGGAAGGTCAGGGAAGATCAGAGAAGGTCTGAGAAGGCCAAGGAAGGTCAAGGAAGGTCAGAGAAGGTCAGGGAAGGTCAGGGAAGGTCAAGAAAGGTCAAGGAAGCTAATATTTAGCTTAGAAATAGTGCTTACTTAAAGACTGGAAGGCCCTGGCCCACTAGTGGGCACTACCTGCCTGAGGCCCCTCTGAAGTAATCTCCACTTGCAGGTGGCTATGGGAGAGACTGGCCTACCCTCAGTTACCCCTCAGCTGGGTACATTTGGCTCAGATATTTGGACACAGAATTAAGATTCAAGCAAGGTCATGTGCCACTGCTCATTTGGTTGTGAGGCATGCATTAATAGGGAAGGAAGGAAGGAAGGAAGGAAGGAAGGAAGGAAGGAAGGAAGGAAGGAAGGAAGGAAGGAAGGAAGGAAGGAAGGAAATGAGAGAGAGAGAGAAAGATAGCTACCACAACGTCACTGCAGCATCCCATCAGTCCGATGCCCATTCTGGCGGGAGAATGTTCTCCAAACCTCATCGTGCTTTGTTCCTTTATATGCTCAGGGGTCATGCGTTGCTAATAGGCTCATTTCATTAACTCCGACTCTTATTGTCCCACCAAAAATGTGCACCAACTCGGGCACATTCAGCTCCTCACAGTTGTTTTGTCTGGTAGCTGTATCCATTATCAGGGTGGACCCTGCAAACTCATCCTGTTCAGGGTTGCAGTCCACGTGCAGTTGTCTAGGTGATGAGATCTTCAGGTTAGGTGTGATGTTGAGACCGACCAGTCCAACTATCAGCCCAGCACCACTGTGCCTACCAAGCCAAGTCCTGAAGCTCCATATCAACATGTTCTTTGAACACCTCCACAGATGGCGATTCCACCACTTCCCTGGGTAGCCTGTACCAATGCTTCGTCACACTTTCAACAAAGGAAGTTTTCCTAATATCTAAACCTCCCTCGATGCAACTTGAGGTCATCTCCTCTTGTCCTGTCACTTGGGAATTTTACTTTTTTTTGGTTTGTTTGTTTGTTCCATGGTGGCTCATTTAATTTCATTTCATTTCATTTCACTTCAATTCATTTCATTGTATTTTGTTATGTCACATCACATCATGTTGCTTCATTTCCTTTCATTTTATGTCATTTTATTTTAGGTGGGTGTTGGTGTTTTCTCCCGAGCCAAAAACTTAAACCCACCCATGGGCTGCATCCATGCGAGGTCATGGGAGCTGGTACAGCTGGGATAGAACCTTGGGATGGGAATGGGGGGGGCCAGGAGGGGGACAGCAGAACCCCCAAACCTGACTGCAGGAGAGGGCAAAATGTGGGGCTGAGTGGGAGTGGCCAGGAAGGGGCAAAGTGGATAAGGGGCGGGGCCATACTAATGGAGAGGTAAGATGGGCCATGGACAAAAAAGGGGGCGGGGCCAGAGGAGAGGGGCGGGGCCCCATGGGGCGGGACCGCAGAGGCCACCGGCGAGTAAGGGGGCGTGGCCAGAATTAAGGGGCGAGGTCAAAATGGAATGGTCAATGGGGATGGGTGGGCGTGGTCAAAACACGGAGCTTGGCTGGGAGCGTGGCCAGAGGGGCGCTGTTCCCGCCAGCTGGGCCGCGGGGCAGTGTGGGCAGGGGGCGGAGTGTGGACGCTGCCATGGCGAGGCACGTTTTCCTTACGGGCCCCCCAGGTAACGGGGGCAGGAGGAGCCCGGGGAGTGGGGCGAGCGGAGGCCGCCCGCGGTGTGTCTCGGCCTGGTCTGGGGCTTCTGCGCGGTCGCGGTGGATTTGTACCTTGCTCGGGACGGGGGAGCTGCAGCAGGGCCCAGCAGCTGCCTGCCAGTGAACCCCGGGCTGCTCGCCTCCCTGGGTGTCGCTTGTTGAGGTCAGAGCTGCTGCGTTAGTTAATTTGTGCTTAATTAAAGCCCATTTTAGCTCCCTGCCCTGTACCGTGGCACGAATGTTTCCTCACGCTGCTGCTTTGTCCCTGCCTGCTGCCCTGCAGTTCAGTGTTTAGGGGGCAAAAGTCCTCATGGATAGCTAACCCTGCTTCAGTTTAACTGCAGCTGGTACAAGAAGTGGTTACTGTTAAAAGTGGAATATTTTGATTCAAGCTAAAGTAAAATGTGTCCAACTAGCTGCTTTTTGAATGTTAGACAGAATGTTCCTCTATTACTATGGGGATCTGTAGCGTGTTTTGTTTCAATCTGGTTTTTCAGGTACTGTTACATCATATGTTCAGTATGATCTGTGCTGAACAGGTGTGTCTTTTTGTATAATTGCCTGTGTTTGCAGTCTTTCCCTATCTCAAATGCAAGGCGAGACAGTGCTGGAGCCAGGTCCAAATTAGCAAGAGACTTAACTGTTGTCAAGTTTATAATATCAATACTGCTCTTTGGAAAGTAATAGAATATACATAAGACTTCTGGGAAAATGCACGTAATTGGGAAATGCATCCTCTCTCCCTGTGCTCGATTGGTGGAGGTCTCCATAGTGCTGCCGAGGCTAGCATTAAAAGGATACTTGCTTTCTGAAACTCCAAAACAGGTCAGAGTTTATTTGCCAGTATTTTTGGTATCGCAGGCATTAGTTACTTATGGGTGTTTAACTTGATTGTAGTGATTTAGCACTTCCAGCCTAAGTAATGTCCAGTAATTGCTGTACCAGACGGGCAGGCCTTGATTGAAGTGGTGGAGTAGTTAGTTTGTTATGGTAGGGGAATCTGGTGGAGTATGAGGGTTAAGCTATAAGGTTGATAAAGAAACCAGTTTTTATGATTGCCAAACTTTCTTTTGTGGTGTAGAAGTAAAGCAGTGGGTCTGATTATCCTTTTGCAGAATACCTGTCTTCGCTGGAATTTAATTTAGAGTGCTTAGTGCAAAGCCAAGATAGCAGTACATTTCACCCATTTCGTTCACATTAAGTAAAGGCAGCTCTGCAGGAGACACAGAGGTTAGGCCTGCTTACACCTTGTCTCTGTTCATTAAACTCAAATTGAGTACACTGTTTTGATTAGCTAAATGTATAACTTGAAGCTTTCTTAAATTTAGTTTCAATTGTTTTAGCTTTATTCGGCAATTTACTAAATGGGAGTAACCAAATTAGAGACAGAAAATCTAACTTAGCCAAATTAGTATAAATTTGCTTATAGAGATAAGGCCCTGGAAAGATGGTAGATATTGATGGTGCCATGTTTGTCATTTTATTGTTGTTCAAATGCCAGGAATCCCTTTGGTTTCAATTTTGAAAAGTTTGCTTAATAGTTTGACTTGGTGCCCTTGAAACCACAGAATGTTTTGCCATTGATACCAACTTTTAAGAAAGTTGTTCCTAAATGTGCTTAAAGTCTAAGGGAGGAATTTGGTGTGTCTGTGCTTAAAGTAGAATCATAGAATAGTTTGGGTTGGAAGAGACCTTAAAGATCATGTAGTTCCAATCTCCCTGTCATGGGGTGGGATACCTCCCACCAGACCAGGCAGCTCAAGACCCCATCCAACCTGGGGTTGTTCAATTATTTCTGTTGGCATCTTTAGGCACATCACATTTGCCTTGTGTTATTTGTCTCCAGGAATTTAAAGATTTATTCTGTAGGATATTTTCTGTCTTATGATTATTTTTTTTCCAACAATGACTAAAAATGAAATGAGAACACTAAATCTTTTGAAAAGGTAGTAGAGTTGAGTTTGAAAGGAGACTGTCAAGGGATATACTTGTACAATGGCAAAGGAGAAGAAATAGCTCCTTTGTAGGAACTGAGAGGATGTCTGGAATGTGGCCAATGTTCCCGTTGTGGAAAGTACATCAGACTGTACTAGGAGGCATCAAGTGGCAAAGATTTTAAGGATCTGTCTTAAGGTAAGAAAATGGATTATTGGACCACAGGATAATTCATGCGAGAAGGGACTTCAGAAATTGTCAAGGAAGGTCAGCTATGAGGCCAGGTTGCTCAAGGCTTGTTATCAAGTCAGGCATAGAAAACTTAAAGGATGCAAAGACTGTACAGTCTCTCTGGGCTACCTGTTCCAGGGCTCGATTGTCCTTGTAATAAAAAAAAAAAAAAGCCTTTCCCTGTATCTAGTCAAAACCTCTCTTGCTTCAGTTTCCCTAAGAAGCGTGTTTCTGTTATTGAAAATACTTTTTGCCATGTAGGACCTCCTATCTCAGGGACACTTGAGTGCTTCCACTTTCTAGGACATCAATAGAAGTAGTGTGTCCTTTGTGCCAGTTAGGATTCTGAAAGTAGCAGTCAATTTTGACTTTATGCTCTAAAAGTGGGGGAGTTAACTCAGCTCTGTTCTTAAAAAGTAGTGAATAGCAGCAGTAGAAAGGGAGATTCATCAGTCAGTCTTCCAGCTAGCTTGGCTATCAGTTGTGTAACAGTATGGCTGTCATGTATTTACCTGTCTTGGGGCAAGCATTGTGGCCTGCATGTGCACTATCTAAGCTAAGAAGTTTAGTGATTGCCTGGGATATTTTTAACATTTTGTTCTGACTTCACTTGAGACATAATTCTTAAAGGCTAATAAAATATTACAGTGTCATTACAAGATGAACTTTAAAAGGTGTTTCTGTTCTTGCCTCTGCTATCATTTAAAAAAAAAAAAAAAAGAAAGAAAAAACAGTTTGTAGATTGAATCATTGTTCCTGCTGAACAGAATTATGACTGTGGAGCTTAAAAATGGACTTTTAGCAGAGAAGAAGATTAATCCTTTTGCTTTTTGTTTCCTTTTTAGGAGTTGGAAAGACTACTTTGATCCAGAAAGCTACTCAAGCACTAAAATCCTCGGGCATCCCCATTGATGGATTTTACACAGAGGAAGTTAGAGAAGGTGGCAGGAGAATAGGATTTGATGTTGTCACTTTGTCTGGAATGCGAGGACCTTTATCTAGAGTGAGGTACTGAGGTTTTAATAACTGTAAGTTGCTTATTGTTTTATGTTTCCAGTCTGTCAGCATTTTACATGCTCCTCCAGAAGGTTATTTCCGGTGCACATATGATTTGTGTTGTCAGGTTCTTTGTCTGTTAGTTCTCATGTCCTTGTTGATACCTGCATTGTGTATGTAGATGCTGCCTCTGTTGTGTAATGAAATATTAAAAAGGTGCTGGAGAAGTGTGTTCTCTCTTACTGCCTGTTTTATGCCAGAGTAGAGAGTGAAGCACTGTTAAGCACATTTTTTGGGGATACAGTCAATAGCCTGATGTGGACAGGTAGGAAGACTTTTTGTTCCCACCAAAACAGAAGTTGCAAAACTTAGTCTAGGTCCAGGCATGATGTTAGCATCTTATTCAGACATAGTTCATCTGACTAAATAATCTGCATACTGCCAGTAAAGGAAGTTCACCTAGGGCAGCATGATGCAGTGTATGCAAACTGAGTATTTTTGCAAGACTTTAAGGGTTTTGCAACCCATGCTGAGATTTTGGACTGCTGCTGTGATGCTGTCTATAGTGTCATGTTGCCAAAGGTCTGAACTGCAGGCACGTGTTTTGATTGCAGTGTAAATATATCTGCTGGCTTTTAGATGCCCTTATCTCTCCACACAGTGTTCAAGTTTGAGCTTACATAGCTGTTAAAGTAGCTTATGATATATTTATTCTCTGAAAGTATGCTATCTACAGTATGACAATGCATGGTTTACGCAGCTTCCTTTTCTTAGAAGATTTAAGGGAATTTGACTTAGTAGGATAACATCTCATAAATCCACTTGAAATGACAGCAGTAAATTCTGTTTGAATTCATTACTTAAAAGAAATTGTGTATCTCTTTTTTTTAATTCAGTCCTAATTCTCCCACTTCAAGACGTGAATATCGGGTTGGACAGTATGTTGTAGACCTTGTTTCATTTGAGCAGTTTGTTCTGCCTATGCTGAGAAATGTAAGTATTTTATGAAAACTGCTGAAAAATGTATGCTTTATGATAATCGGTGTTATTGGTAGGATTTTCTAGTTTTATATATTAGTAGTTTCATATCAATAAATGGCCTGTTTCTTTGGTTTTGCTGATTCGGATTGACTTAAAGAACAGGAAGCTGGAAGGGCAAATCTGTCTTGTTCTCTTGTGCTTATTGGGGTATTTGAGAGACCGCAGTCCCTTTTCATCCTTGATCTGACCTGGTCCTATAAGCAGCCATTCCTTGGCCTGAGGGGTAGCCAATAAGAAGCTTCTTCCTATGCCACTGTCTTGCTTATTGAAAAGGAAACAAAATGTGTGAATGGCTTGACACAGAATTGGATGGAGTCATTTGGTCCAAGAAAAAGCCTGGTTTTGCTGCTATTCCTCTTTACAGTCTTTTTTTTTTTTTTTTTTTAACCTACATTCTCTGGTTTCCGTCTCCATCCAGTAGAAGAAGCATTTGTTTCGTAAATCCAGTGGTTATTTTGATTACCACTGTAAAAGTATGTGCTGCACAAGGAATGTTCTGATTGCGACAAGACTTTCCATGCAGTCTTTTTCTTAACCTTCTGATGTTCAGTTACAGCAGTGCAAGCAATATTATGATTATCTTGTTTTTCCCTTCCTTTCTCTCCAACCTTTCCCCTCTCCAAAATTAGTGAAGAACAGATCTGATTTTTGGTGATAACATATCACAAACAGTGTGCAGCAGCTCCAGAATTGCACTACTAAAAGAATCCTGTTGCAGTTTTTCTACAGTGCTAAAGCTTAAGGGGCCAAGGAAGAAGTGAGTTGTTAATGGACTTCGAAAGAAGAAAAAAGCTTAAGAGAGGTGCAAGGAGCAAAAATGAGATTGAGGATCTTGTTTTTGTCAAGGAACATTAAAATCTGAAAGTAGGGAAGCAAAGACATTGAGGGCAAGAGAGAAAGGAAATGAGTAAAATGGGACAATTTTTAAATGTCTAATTTAATTAACTTGATTCACTATGTTAGTAAATAGAAGGATAGTTTAATGAAAAAGACAGCATTAAGCCAGCACTGTATTCACAACGTTACTGCTGCTGCGGTAATGTGAAGTCCAGGACAGACCTTGCCAGAAGGATGTTAGCACTGCTGAATTTTTCTGGTTGTTGTATTGCTTTCTGCAGTACAAGACAGTGAAGAGGAAAACGGGCCAGCAGGGTCGGACAGTGCATGACCCTTTTCTCACTGAAAGCACCATTAATCAGTTTTGTGGGAATGTGGTCATGCATGTAGGTGGCACAAAATGGGAGAGGAGCAGAGTGAGGAAGTTAATAGAACTGAAACAAGAAGAGACAAATGAAAAATGAGGGCAGGAGAGTCATGGTCTTGTTTGATCGGAGAGTAGCATGGAGCAGGCGTGTGTTCATGTAGTCCTGGGGACAGCTTCAGCTCTTAAAGCTTGAATCTCATTCACTCCATTGAGAACAGGGGTAGATCCTAAGATAGACAATCTCTCTGGTTCTGGAATGTCTACCAGGCAGGACTGAGAATTTTTTCCAAGCAAAATGCTTTGTTTCTTAATATATGACCTAGTGACTAGTATCGGCTTTTTAGCTCACTGGTCTGTGAAAAGATTTTACATAAAACAGCTACTCAGCAGGGAATTAGCCTCAAAAAAAATTCAGGATGCATGTTATAAAGCTCTTCCGCTTTCTGAGAAGCAAATACTTTGCCTTCACAAGGGAAAAGTTTTCAGTTTTTTCTTTTTTTTTTTTTTTTTAAGGTTCAGTATAATATGGCTGGTATTGGTATATATTCTTGGATCTACAGTGATGTTTTGACTTGAGATTATTTCCTCCTCACTTCTATAAATAATGGAGTACAATTCTCAGTTACTTTCACTAGGAGAGGGTAGGCAGTGCATTTTTTTCTGTTGAATAGTACCTCAGCTTTCCGAGTTGCCTTTCCCTCAGTGACAATCATCTATGTTGTCTCCTAGACTTCCCTGCTGGTCACACCAGTTTACAGCACAGTGCTGTTTGGTCCAGCATTCACTTAATGAAAAATGCAAACAAACAAACCACAAATGTGATGAATCGTTAGTGTGTTGACTATCCTACAATCCAGGGGGGTGGCTAGAACTACAGAATAAGATATATCTCAGCAAAGGAATTGAAGATGACCATTCTGATGTGAGAGGGGCTTGGAAATGGCTTGTTTGTTGTCAAGATAGCTTTGGAGAAGCCTCATTGTTCTGAGTGAAATGCTAGCTTTGACCCTCCTTTGTCTCAGGTACAAGAGGAAAAGCTTCCAAATCTAAGACTAATGCAATTTTTTTTTTAACATTTGTGTTGTGTGGATATAGATTTGTCCTAAATGTGCATAATTTGATGTGAAGAGTGAAGTTTAGAAAAATGTTTGAAAGTTGTCCCTCAGTGATTGAGAGCTGCTAGTAGGCAAAGTGCAGTTGGTATTATAGATATTTCCTATTGTAGTTGGTATTTATGCTGTACACAATTTTCATCTTTCAAAAAATCCATGCTGAACTAGAAATGATAGTTTTATAAGTCTGTCAGCTATCACCAGGAGTCTTGCCTCTTCCACTATACCCAGTACTACAATTGGATTGTTTTAGTTTGAGGATATTTCTTTTATTAGCATAGAAGATATTTCTGTTGCTTGTTCTAAGTTCTTTGTTGTTTACAGTCTTTTAATGCCCTTTTCCACAGGTAAACCATGGCAGCGATGCAGAGAAAAAAATTTTTGTCATAGATGAGATTGGTAAAATGGAACTCTTCAGCCAGGCTTTTATTCAAGCTGTTCGTCAAACACTGACTGGCTCAGGAACCGTGGTGCTTGGAACTATTCCAGTACCTAAGGGAAAGCCACTGGATCTTGTTGAAGAAATAAGAAGTAGAAAAGATGTTAAAGTGTTCAATGTGAGTAGTATTTAATATCCTCAAAGAGCCTTCTGTTCTAGGTAGCTGGTTTGTATTTGGCCCTAAAAACTAATTGTTATTACCAATTGTTAGCTGTTGGTAGCTTGTATGAAATAATTTTTTTAGTTTCCATTTTATTTTTAATGGGCAGGTGTTCACTTTATTAAAAAAGAATCACATTTGGCACTTGCTGCAGCAGTCTCATACAGCTGGCTTCACTTGTGAGGGGCTGTAGAAGGAATGATATAGTTATTTTAAAAGGTTTTCTTGCTGTAGTATTATTGCCGTGTAAGTATTCATTATCCCCAAGAGTTAAATCTTTTAAAGTACAGTCAGTTTTTTTTTTTCCTCTAGACTGGCTTGCAGAAATATGACCAGTAGTCATATTCAAGAAAAAAAAGGCAGCAGTAGAGTTTGCAGAAACGATTTTTAGAAGGAAGACATTTGTAAATGGAGTGTATTTGCTCTGGAGTCAGGGAACCGATATTGGAATTCTTTGTGGGGTTTTTTGCGGACATAATTTTTAGAATATTAGGGTCCCAAGGTGCATTTCTGATCAGTTGCAGAGAGATTCTTATAAATTTCCCACAATAAAACCTGTTTGTAGGAATACATCTCTTAAGTGTCCTGGATGCTTCATGAGAACAAACCAAATACAGACCCCACTCCTTTGATTTATTTATCTTCTCAGTGTGTACTGTTTGTAGTAGAATAAAGCTATATATCCAAACGTGAACTGTGCATCTCTCTAAATCATAAATTCAGTAAGTGGGATTTGCATATTCGGGTTTACTAACAGGGCTAATGTGCTGTACATGTGCTGTCGCAGCCTGTTTTTTATCAGATGCTCACTAGAATGCTTTGTTTTCATCTAAGTGAATCATGAAGGAAAAATACTCTTAACAACTTTATGCTGAATGATCTTAATTACTACAGTACAGAGAAAGCAATGCCTTCATCTTCTTTATTCCTCTTCAAAGTGAGATTAATAAAAATGCAGTGCTTGGAAAAGTTCCTCAGCTTTCTCTTAGTTGCCAGTCCCATCATTGTCTTCAGTTTCTGGGTTTTTTTTTTTTTGGTTGAGTCTTTTTCAGTTTTGTTATTGATTAAATGCCTTTTAAATACAGTGCTAAAGCAATCCTAGGAGCAAAGATGAAAGAAGATTCCTTTCCTCACTTAAGCATTGAACTCCTACTGTTCCTTTCAGAGATGAAACTCCAGGTTTCCCGCCAACAAACTGATGTGTCTTAGTTCTCAGGCCGCCGAACAAGGTTGCACATGATCCAGAATTTTATGACTTACCTTACAGTGGGGAAGAGGGAATGGAAAAGCCTCACTGGAAGTAACAGTCATTTAGTGCTTAGGCTGTAGTCGTGGCAAGACAGTAGTGTGTGTTTGGCCCTGTCAGGAGGGGAAATGGAGTGCTAGAAACAGCATTTGGCTTTTCAAGGAAGCTTTTGAGGCTTCCACCATCTCTTTTTGTTAGGTGATGTTTTGAGGACATGTCACTCAGCTTTGGGCTGTTAGCTGTATCAGTTTGTTAATATATCTTTTGCTTAACTACCAGCCAGCAAAAGTTTGACTGTAAATTTTCAATGTTTTTTTTTTAGCTAAAAAGACTTTATTAAAAATTTGAGCCATCCTGTTTACACTGCTGCAATTAGGGCTTGCAGGTTTCTTTATTGAAATTCCCTGGTGAATCTGTTGGCCAAAAGCATCAGTGTGAAATGTGTGAAAGACTGCAGTAGTTCCCAGGTGGCAGAGGCCTGCTATGCTGAAGTCTTGTGCAGGAGTGCATCTGTCTTGCTTGCTCCAGTGACACACTACCTGTTCTTTCCCAGCTAGTTAAAATGTGTGCATGAGCAGGAACAGAACCTACCCATGGGGACCCAGAGGTGTTACTGGCTGATGTAAATACTGGATTGCCAGCTATATTCTTCAAGGGCTGTGGCAGGAGTCTCCAAATAGCTTTTGATCAGTAATTTCTTACTAACTTCTGTGGTGACTGAAGTGTGCAAAAGTAGGTGGCTACCTTCCAGAAAAGTTCTGCCTACTTTGTCACTTAACATGGAGTTAGGCTGCATTCAAGTAATGCAGCAGAATTTTCTCATCCTTCTCTTAGTGTCACAAGGACAGTTCTGACGTTTGACACTAAGTGCATAGAGGCAGCTGTTTGGGATTTTACAGTCCCATCTGTCTTGAATGCCTGTTCAGTTGGTGTAAATGGGCCCAGATGTCCTAAAAGCAGTTGAAGATTTGGTCCCAAATGTTTGATTTATTAGCACTTAACGATAGGAGCTCTGATATTGAACACATTTTTTTCCATTGTTGCCCAATTCCATTTTGCTGAGAACTAAACTTTCCAGTGAAACTACAGAGGCTCATTTTGAACTGCCTGGGTCTGTGTAGTTTTGCAGACATGGTGTCATAAATAGGATCAGATTATCCTTAGCAGGTGGCGCATACTTATTTTCTCCCGTTTTACCATCCGTTAATTTTGTTTCCATGAAACCCATTAGTGAAGTTTGGTTGCATATGCCTTTTCAGAAAGAAAGAAATATTTAAATGGGTCAGACAAAGGAAAGGCTTCATTTGAACAACCTTGTACAAGAAAGCCTTCCTTGACACTACTTGAACAGTTAGGAGACAACAGCTTTCATACTCTGCTGTTGCTTGCTTGCAGTTTACGTGGTTGTTTAGTCCAAGTTATCTAAACGCTTAGTATAAGCAGCATCTACAGTTATTTTCAACTCCCTCTCTAAAAATCTACCCATCTGCCTGTACATTCAGTACAGATACTGGGAGATTTGTTCTTTCTGGGAAAGCTGCCTGCTCGGAATGTCTCCAGATCTTAAGAGAGACTTGCATCTATCAAGCAGCCTTTGCAAAATGCTTGTGAAAATTTCCCAACCCTTGGCACTTTCTCTCTGCTGCTCTCACTGGACTTCTGGCATGTAGATATGGAAAAGGCGTAGATAAAATGCGGTATTGTTTCTGTTGGCTGTGAGACAGTAGGAAGAGCTATTAAATGTTCAGAAGGTCCTTTGAAAGTCAGGATATTGGGACGCTTGCTGTGAGATTTAGAGTTTGGCTCATCTATGCTCTATGCCTTGTTTACCTTGGGGTCTCTCAACAGCCTTACTGAAGTGCAATTACATTCTTGGTTGTATTGCTCTCTTTGTTATTGCAGAGTTTTCTGTTTATCTTATAATAGGCTCGGAATGATAATAAAAACTGCCTGATTTTTCAGGCAGATCTTCCCTTTCATTCCCTGTTTTGTTTTGGGGTTTTTTAGCATCCCTTTCTTATTGGTCCCATGCTGATCTGCTCTCTCTAATTCAAGTGGTGTAGGCGAGACCACCATCTCTAGGTATACAGTGTTGGTATCCAGCATTCAGATAGGGTATCTTTTAACTGTTAAAACCTATAGGTTCCTAGGGTCAGATTTTTTAGATAGGACTGTCACCAATTTGTGAATAATAACAACAATAACGCCTTTCTCCTGTTCTATATTGACTGTAATACTGGAAGAGATAAAAACCCGTGTGCTCAAATCTGAAATGCAGCTACAGGGAATCAGGGAATGCAGCAAAACCTTGCTGGTGGGAAGCTTCATGTCCTGTATTGTGTAGTGTCTTTCCTTCCTTGTCAAACTGTGTTTCTCAAACTTTGTTAAAATTATGAATGCCTTTTTTTTTTATGGCTCATTTGTCTTTGATTTCTTCCTGCTCTCTTTGGAGAGGAAAATTTCAGTCTTTTTAAACTGAGGCTTTTGCTGACATTTCACAATTGCTTGATAACGCTTTCATAGGCAGACATCTCCTGGGGTTTTGGTTGTGTTAGTAATGCTGTGATCACACACGTAATGCATGGCACTATGGGTCACCTGGCTCTGTACAAGGACCCAGTTTATAAAGAAGGGGTAATTTACAAGCACCTCCAGCTCTGTAGTCTATCATTGCTGTACTTGGGGGCTGAGCTCTAAAGCAAATACTAGCATTTGCTTGGAAGTACACATTAATCTGTGGGTGCTGCAATGCAGATGGACTTAGCAAAAGATAGGATACTGGACTCCGTGGATTTTCCCATATACTGATCTTAAAGCTTAGCATTTCCATAGGCTGGTCAACCAAAAATGTACCTCGGTGTGCTACAGAAGTCCTCCAGGTCTCTCAAGTAGTCTGGTTTCTTTTTCAAGGTGTTTCTATACTGCCATGCTAAGTTTTCTCAGAAAACAGAGTTGTGTTGCTACGCACTGCTAAGTTTTTAATCACATATGGCTTTGACTGGATCTGTTACCCTAATAAATACAACCCTTTCAAGTACTGAAGGTATAAAAACTCCACTGTATCACAGGAAAATTATATTTGGTAATTGAAAAGGATTTCTAGTAATGACAAAAGTAGATGCTGGTTATTTGAGTGATTCATGTTAGTTATTGAAGCCCTGAATAATAGTGCAAAATACCACAGATAATTAAATTAAAAAGATCGCTGAATATTCATTTACATGTACAGGTTTATGGATTTAGCTTATTGTGTTCTCAGGAGCTTAAGAAGGCCGGTGTTTGATACTCAACATTCCTCCATTGAGAAAGAAATGCATTTGAATTTCTGCTTTGTTTGTCCTTGAAGTAAACACTGTTAGAGAGATTGTTCATCAAATTACATCATTGTTGTTTTTTTTTTTTCCTCTAGGTTAGTAAGGAAAACAGAAACAGCATTTTGCAAGACATCTTGGCAGCTGTGGAAACCTGCAGAAAATGAAGATTTTTCTTGCCTGTAAACACTGGAGCTTTTATTTTTACAAAACCTTACAACATTTTGTGGATGTTTTAGAATCCGTCTTTTCTGCTTTAGTTCCTGAAGGCCATATTGGAGTCTTTAGGGTAAGCAAGGTAAAGCTGGTAATACTCTAAAATATGAAAATGTGACACCAGAATTCTTGTTTATTCAGTTCACGGGCTGATACATTAAAAAAAAAAAAAATCCACAGTTAACATCCAATCATAATCTGGATATTTGGAAGTTAGGTGGTCTGACTCTGATCCTAGTTACACCATCTATAAGGAATTCATTGCCAAATCTGTTTGAGACCATGGCCTTTCAGAGCGTGGTGTGGACTGTTCTACCTAGAGAGCAATTCAGTGTCTCTAACATCCTACAGAGTTATGTGCAGGGAGGAACTGGAACTTAGCTGTGGTGTAACAAAACAGAACCCTGCTCAAAAAGTACACATGCTCTGCTGGTGACCCAGTTCAGGTGTGTCAGTGTGTTTCAGCATGGGTGCTGACAGTTCATGAGGTGGAAGGAATAACCGAATGCTCTCTCCCTATCCCCCGGGCACCCCTCCCTCCAATCACTGTATAAGAAGGATTTTCTAGAATTTCAAGGAAATTTCCTGTAGTCCCAAGTGACACTTACAGAATTCCACTTCAGGTAAAAAAATAACCATCTCTGCCCTCTCTAAGTGGCCCAGGCAGTATTTAAAAGGAGGCTGCATTTGGGGCATATTTTCAAGTTTCTGATGGCAATCTTGCATTACACCCCCTTGAAAAAAATTATAGAAGTCTTCAAGGCCATGAAGTTCAGTCAAAACTTGACTTACGTTTTTTAATGCAGAACTTATTAGGTCAGGGTTGACTTAATACTGCATTTTTCTTTGTGGGTCTTAAAATACATTATGTTTACTGAAGCTTTTTGTTTGTTTGTTTGTTTTTCCTTATTCAATCCTGTACAAACTTAATGATGAAATAAGAAGTGTTTGAGAGTATTAGACAATGTGTTCAGGCAAAGTGCTACCACTTAATCAGTTTTGCATGCTGTGAGAACAGAATTCCTTCCCAGGTGCACGCTTGTTCTTTACATGATTTGTAGTCATCTCTGGGTGTAAAAAGATTTCAGTTGTTTCTTAAAATTTTTCCTGTTGAGTTCAATAAACTTTTTCTGTTCAGCTCAACTGTTAAAATGAGCAAACTACTTAAAGGCATTTTCAAATATCATTTTAGTTGTTTTTCTGTAGAACTGACGCCAAAAGTTGTAGGAGGCTGGATGGGGAGAGGCATTTTTACAGATGCCCTGGAAACAGCTGGGCGCATGGAGGCAGTGTCCTTTTTCGTTCTGGTCTCAGGATGAGGGTTTAGTACAAACGTTGCCCCTCCACAAATGGCTGAAGGTATGGGCCTTGTTAAAGGATGCTCTGGCCTTGTTCCCTGACTGCCCCATTACACTATCGTTGTGCCCAAATCCATTTGGACAGCAATATTGTCTTTATCATGCTTGGGGAAAAAGAGAATTCCTCTCAGGGTCTCTATCCGTTGAGAAAGTACAGCTCCTGGCTGCTTTTTGCAAAATAAGGTTGAGCCCTGAAGGTATTGCTAATCTCTTAATTGCTTCAGGCCTCTGGCTCAGACAAGACACCTTGTTAGCATTGAAGAACTTGGAACCAAAGCAGACATTTTCAGTGTGCCATAGACTTCAAACAGAAACCTCTCTCATTTAAGTGCTGGTTGTCCTCCTGTTTCAGTGTTCAGTCTCTTAAGCCATAAAATATGCTACAAAAAGAATAGTTATTTCAATTATTAAATAATTACTCAAAGCTTAGCAAGGTTTTAATGGGCCTGCAGTTGGATCTTAAATGAGGACTGACCTTTAAAGCTCGATAAAATGGGGATATTTGACACCTCTGTAGATGCTGGGGAGGAGAGTTCCTTCAGGAGTGACAGTTTTCCAAATTCCAGTTCAGCCAGTGTTGTTGGGAGCTTCACCACTTCAGGTGGTATTTGTTCCTTGTAAAGAGTTATCTTACAAGGCGTTGCCATGCATATAGAGCTATGATGTCTACTGTGGTCCCATCATTTCTAGACTGTAAAAAAGAATCATAAGAATAAGTTTGGGGACCTTTCAAGCGGTATGCTTGTAGCATTTTTTAAGCCATTTTCTCATGATGAAGGGAAAACCTTTTGTTACTGGAAAAACTTCCAGAATGGAGGTGGATTTTTCACTGGAACTGTGAATGATGTATCAGCCCTTTTAGATGAAAGGGTATTTTTGCTACTGACATCAGGGGCTCTTGCTTTCTGCTGCTGGCAAGAGTCTTCAATTTGTTGTTGTTCTTTTATTAAGCCCATTTTCTCTTTGAGCTCCAGAGTGCTTTTCAAGAGAAATAGAGATTTTGTGGTCTGGGTTCAGCAGAAGCTCCTAGATGACCTTACCAACCTTAAAATCTGAGACAGTCTTGAAGAAATGAGTCACCTTTTTCAAATATCCATTGAGTGAGCAAGAGAGTGATATTTCCAACTGAACCTAGTTTATATGACACCGTTTGTTTAGTTTAGAGGTAAAAATTTACTGTCTGGTCTTGCACTAGTAAAATATTTGTAAGGCCTTGAGAGCACTGCAACAACAAACAGAGCATTCACAATTCCCCTGATGGGCTGATTTTACTAATAGCACACATTTGGTGAAAATAACCTCTGATGTACCAGCACGAGTCCAGATGACAACATTAGTGCACCTGCAGGTTTTAATTGGTGCAAAAAAGAGAAGAATATGAGGTACCAATTACTCTCTCTGAAGCCTGAGAATTGAGGATGTTTTTGGCAGGGCAGCTTGTAATTCCAGCATTAAATTGTGCACAGCATGGAATAAACAGTGCCTGCATTATTTATCATGGATTAGACAGTTTTTGACTTGTAAAAATCAGAGAAGGCTGAATGAGAGAGGTGAATCTTTTAACATTGGACCTACTGCAAAGTTAATTATTAGTAATATCCTGCCTTGCAGATTTAAGGATGTACAAGCACTGTAGTGAAACACTGTCATTACATGCCAGCTTCCAATCCAGGGAGTAATCTCAATATGGCAATAATTGGGTAGTTAAAAATACACATTTATGAGAAGATGATTATTACATGCTGGAGAATTTCACTAGTAATTCTAATCTTCTAAAATGAGCTGCTTGAAATTCAGTTGATCTGTAACTTAAATTCCCCAGCAAGAGAAAAGCAGTCGGTGTGTTGGAACCAAATGCAGATGACATTTCTTGCTTTGTTCTAGTAAATAACTCTTAAAAAAAACCTGTGAATGACATCACAGAATTTCCTGAGAACTTAACAGTTTAAGAATGTCCTTCATAGATATTGAGGGAATCTGGTCATCTGGTCTTAAATGCGATGATTGTCAAGATTTTCTGTCTCTGGGATTGAGGTGAGACCTCAACAAGAAGTCCAGTTCCTCACATGGAAAAGGTTTGTATGAACGACACTTCAGAATGGAGGGAACATTTGGGTTTTTGGATGACCAGAATACATTGCACCCATCACCGTTTCCTGCTTGCTCGCTGTGGTGGGAGGCAGCTAGGCTGAAGGCCAGGTTGGGGGTTTGTCAGTGTACCTGGTGGATGTGAGCAGTTCAGCAGCCTGAGGTTGGCTTTGGTAAAATATTACTAGAAGTCTTTGTACCAGATCTTTGGGCCACATTTCATCTTTAGGAGAGTAGCAGCTGGGTTTTACTGTGTCATCTAAACAAGAGCCTGCTAGTGAAAGGAAAGTTGAGGTAAACAAGACGGGAGCAGGGGGTAGGTATCCCACATCTAATGCAAGGGCTGCAGTACTCTGTGTGTGCTTGTTTTACCACATACTCATTATCCTCCTTCCTGCTATACTGTATGTGTTCCTCTCTGCCTTTTGGTTGTGGGGGGCCCCGCTGAGCCAGTGTGGATAAAATCAGTCCCTGTGTTTCTTTTCAGCAGTGGTGATGTTATCTGGGGTTAAACTCTGTGGTGGCCTCCATCTTTTCATCGCTTCTGACATTTCTGTGAAAGAGCTGCATGTACCAAATACCCCTTTGGGTTGAGTACTTGATTTACTCAAAGGGTGCATTCAGCTGGCTAGTGAGATGGTGAGTGTCGCTGCTTTCAGGCTGTAGAAACAAGAAGGTTCTGGGCTGGCTAAACAAGCATCAGTCAAGCTTCTGCCTTCAGCCCCTGCTGAATAAATGGCCTCTGTAGCTCTGGCAAAACTCAAACATAGCACCCGAATTTTCAAAACTGGCACAAAATGGAACTGCATATAAAAGGTGCGTATGTGTTGGTGGCAGCCATCATTTGCATCACAGCTGTGGCAGGAGATCAGACGTAGGCAACTGTTCTGTCTGAGCAGCTTCAGGGCCAAGTTTTAACAACAGTGTTAGGGATTTTGTAACCTATAATCAGTGCTGCAGCTGACTTAAAAGCAGTGAAAGCTACCTTGGCTTTTCATTCACAGCCCAAAACTGCCCAACAAGCACAGTTCTTGAAGTGTCACAGGTACCACCCACCTTGCAACTCTGAAGAACCTTGTGTGAACTAACTATCAAGCTGCTTAGGTCTTTCAGGAATAAAAGTATGGGTTAAAGCTTTTGTGTATCTGTAGGCAGTGGTGCTGATAATAGCATTCCTACAGACCTGGGTGCCTTTTAGTGCTATGCAGAACTGTTCCAAGCAGCTTATGGTTGAAATTAGGCCTTGTGTAAGGTTAGGTATCTATTAGTTAGCTTTCTGTGCATCAGAGCCTTAAATGCATCTTCTGTCATGTACAGAGTAACTGGGTCTATCTCTGCCTCATGCAAACATTGAGGAAGGTCTAAAATGTGTTTAATCAATACAGGCTCATACCTAGTTCCTGGTTCTATTTCTAACCATTGTGTCTGATTATTCTGTAGGATTGGCCCATATTAAAATAAATGTGCATATAGCAGTAGCTTTATTAATAACAGCAGACTGTCCACAAATGTGGAGAAATGAAACTTGGTTTATCTGTCATCTTTATTGGTTTTGTCTTTGTTAATGGTTACTTGTTTGGGTTTTTTCCAACCCACTATGCTACAGTAACAACTTAAAAGGCAAAGTAAAAACTGTGTAAGGCATAGCTATGAAAAGGAGCTCATTTTTGAACTTTACCTTGAGTCCTGCTCTGACCCTGCTTGTCTGCTGTACCTCAACAAAGGAGTTAGGACATACCTTCTCTGGAAGCCACCCTGGGCAGGAGGAGGCTGGGCTTTGTGGCACACTGCTGTCCCCAAGGAGTTACCTGCCAGGAACTGTGAGGCAGCTGCATTATCTTGGGGTGCAGTATGTGGGCACAGAGACAGTAGAGTCTCTTATGGGAGATGTGGGGAAAGGCAGTGGTGTTGGGCCTCAGTCTGTCCTGAACAGATAAATGGCTTGTCGCTGGAAGGATTTGTGCTGCTGTTTCCCGCTCTGGTTTATTATGCTTGAGTGGGATACATGGAATAATTTAGGTTGGTTGGGAATACTGGAGTTACTTATTTTGATGGAAATGAGTTCAAACTTAAGCTAAAGATATGAAAATTGGAGGGCCAAGTGAGGCTAAGTGGATACGAGAAAGTTTTTAGTGCTTTTCACAGCCTATTTGCCCCAGCCCCATGCAAGGCAGGGTTTAGGAAAACAAAGCAGTGATGGTTTATCTTAGGGTGCCATGCAAAAGACCCCAAGGCAGAAATGGGGCTTATTGCTATTGGCAAGAACCTTCCACCTACCTGTATAACTTCCATCCTTCATTTGTAACAAAGCACTTGACGAGCAGGGCGGTGGGAGGAGAAGTACCATCTGATCTGCCAGAAATGATCAGAAGGGAACAGCTGAATTTAATTTCCTCTTTCACATCACACCTGGGTTTTGGGAGAGGCCCTAAACTGTGCTGATGGCCCATGTATCTCAAGGGGCTGTACATAACTAGTCTGCTTTTACCCTTGCAAATGTCAGAGCAGAATTTTGTCCAGGTTGCGCTGAGCTTTATAAATAACCAATTCATCAAGATCCAAAGTGAAAACAATAGATATCTCAACTTCGTAAGGCAGAAAACGGGTAAATACAATTCAAAATAAAACCCCCAAAACTGCTGCAGAACAAAACATACTTGGATCATTTTATTTTCACTAGGTGTTTAGTTCTACTATTTATAATCTTAAGTGTGGCACAGTAGGAAGCTCAGAATGCAACTGTATCGCCTAATAGTAATGAGACTTTGCTTACAGCATCTCTTGTTAAATCTTTCTTGTTAATTGGGACAAGACAGCCTGGCTGCACATCATTGTGTTGAGAATTAGAAACAATCTATGGTAGTTACAGTAAAGAGGAACAGCAAGATACTGATAGCTGCATTTTTTTTAATAAAAAGAAAAAAAAATGAGAACACACATGTGTGTATTTAGATGCTATAGTAGAGGGAGGATTTATTGTAGCCTTTTGGCTTCCAAAGTAGTCATGCATTCCTGTAAATCAGTGTTTCTCAAACTTCGTGAAAGCATGGCCTCCCTTTTTGCCTCATCTGTCTTTATGTAACTATTAAATTGGCAGCAGCTCAGTTTCTCAGGGGGGAGAGAAATCAGAATGCTCTGTAATTACTGGCTACAAGCGTTTATGGACACTGAGCTGTGGCCGGCAATTAAAGGCATTTAGCTGTTCCCTTCTAATACAAACACTTCCAGACAATAAATTACAGCCTGCTTTGCACTTTGCTGTCCTTGAGGAAGAATCCCCTGGGCCCTTTTGCAACTCCCAAGGGGGCTGTTGCCTAGAGTTTTGAGAAACACTGGTGTAAACCAATCAGGAGCACAAGATAATGCCTAAGAGCAGCTGTTTATGCTAAACTGCTTTCTTTGCAAGTAAGATACACACCATATGCTTTGAAGGCATTCCATGCACTGGATACTTTCTTTTCTCACACTTGCCTTTTGTTAATCTGTGTAGCATGGCTGGTTCACACACTATTCCAATGTGGCTGCATGCATTATATCAGTTTGTGAGGCTATGTTGCTATTCAGAGTTACTGCCTGTATAACATGTTAAAGAAAAATTAAAAAAAGATTTGCTGTTGGAAAACAAAAAATCAGATTTAGCTCTAATGTTACAGTACATGTTACACTGTCATGTCATGTATTCATTGCTTCTGTTCAAAGTTGCCTTTTGCTGTTTGTTATATATCAGATGCCAATTATTTTGCATGCAATTAGCTGTTTAGTTGTGGCAGGAAAGAGATGCCTTGTGTGCTTTTCACGGAGTTGTATTAATATCTTCTACTGTGTTCATTCGTGATTCCAGCAATGTTAAACAGTATTGTATTCATTGTTCTAGGATTTACAAGAACCTGAGATGAAGTGGCACTATGTGTTTTTTAGGACATCTTCCAACCCTACCAATGTCAAAGCCTTTAGCTGAAGAACATCTGCCCCATAGTATTCTCGTGTCGAAGTTACAAAAATAAACATTTAGAGGTTGCTTGTTACTTTTGAAAGAAGCTAAACCTGTGCGCAGCTCTCTGACCTAACTCTCTATTTGTTTAATTCTAAGCAGCACGTGGCCCTTGTGCTGGGAATGCTCCTTACTGCTCCTCAGACAGGCTTTGCTGAGAAGCAGTGTCTTCCAGGGCCATATCTTCTTGGCTGGCCCTTCTGCACTCTAGGTTCTGACTCATGAATATGGCACAGGCCAGACCTGCCTCTCGCTGGGGCCTGGGTTCCGTAGCATCTGTTGCTTCGCAGGTCTCAGTAGGTTGCTGGAAAGAAAAGAAGAAAGAAAAAGTCAACCAGTTTAGGGTATTTCTAAGTAACATTTTGGCTAGTTTTTTTTGAAGTGAGAGTTGAAAAAAGTTAAAAATTGATTTAGGGCTGTCATTCTGTGAAACTGCACAGGATTCTCAACGTGCACTATTCACAAGGGCCTTCTGAAAAGGCACTCGCTGCACATTGCATAATGCATACATTGGGAAAGAAAAGCAGACCAGGAGCCAGAGGTTTGGTGCCATAGGTGTACACGTGTTCAGAGAGCTGTAAAATAATATGGATTGAAAAGGACTTCTGGAGGTCATCCAGTCCAAACCTCTGCTCAAGCAGGCTGACTTCTAAGAAGATCAATCAGGTTGCTCTGGGGCTTGCTTTGTACACGGAATTTAAACTCAATTTACAAACCTCGTCAAAACCAGAATGCAATTATCCATCTGAAAATGTTTTGTGCAGTGTCACCCCACGGTAAGGAGTCCATTAGTATAAAGGCTTTCCAGAACTGTGCTGTGTTAATGTTTAAATAAAATGCTTCCTCCTTACCACTTTCAATCAAACAGGGAGCTGGACTCTGAGCAGTTACTTTGACTAGGATTCACCTCATCTAAATTTAACCATGCGGTGTTAGTGTATCACCTAGGCTGTCAATGGTTGGCAAGATACACAAGTGTCCCAGGGGAAGATTTCTTCCTGACAGCATTAAGGATGAAGTGGTTTTTCCTCTCCACTGAATACAGAGGCCACAGCAACAATCTACAGAGACTTCATTCCCAAATTTTAGATAGCTTCAAGTCACATGAGGTGAATCCTTCTGTTTGTTAGGATTGCAGACTGGCTGAGTTTCTTGCAAATTAAGCAATAAACTCTTGAGAGCTGGAATTATGCCTCGTCATCTGATCTGTTAAGCTGTACATGTAGAAATATTATTTACAGTCATTAAAGTTCTAAAGCAGGATTGGACCCAGATGAGTAACATTCAGCCAACTTCTGTTGAAGTTCATGGCAGAGCTCAAGGGAACTATACCAGACATGGTATTTTTGGGTTGAGAGCAAAATACACACAGGCTGAAGAGCTTTTTTTTCACTTGAGGTTTGGAGTATTATTTAAAATTAGGGAAGCTGTACGCAGTTCTGAATGACAGTAGCAGGAAAGTGGTTTGGACTACCCCTATTGCCAATTTGGCTGCCAATTTCATAGGCCAAATGCAAGAGTCTGTCTTAATTATGTTGTCACTCAACCTCTTGTTGCAGTTGCCCTTTATCTCGAGTCCATCTTCTCACATTACTGCTCTATAGTGCTGAAGTGAAAGTTTTGAAATTCAGGAAAGCAACTGATGGCAATCAAAGTTAAATAAATATACTTAGGGAGACAATAAAACAATAACAGTTCTATGTGCATTGAATTTTTCATGGAAGATGGGAATAAAAGAGGGAGCCTGTTGGGAATAAGGCTAGAAGATCTTTGTGTGTACTGTTCTGCTGTTAGAAAATGCTGAATCACAGGGCATGCAGTTTTCCTTTGGGAAATATTTCCTACAGGTGTCCTTTGACAAAGCCTTTCAGCAACAAAGTTTTCAGGTCCTGGATTGAATTTCTGGTCAGAGAGAGGGACAGAACAAGTGCACAAGTTCAGTGGGAACCGTTCCTCTTTATACAAATAATTAAGTCTTGCCTGAGCAAGCAAGGAAGGAGTTTAGCATAGCATAGTCTGCTTATGATGGTACTCAGCACTTGGGCTGTAGAACACGGAGATCTAAGTCCCTGGTGTGAGTGAAAGGAAGAAGGACTTTGCCCCAGTTTAGTTTCATGTTTGTGCTTAACAGCCAATCTGTCAATTATTTAAAATACATTGTTCTTCTATCACACTAATACTAAAAAAGTTAATTTTATTGTGATGCAAAATCCAAACCCAAGACTCAAATCCTGATGTTGTTTTGGAAAATAAAATACTATTTTCTGACCAGTGAGAGGGAAGAAACCAAATGATGGTGACAACAGTACAAGAACCTGCTGGGAGAACAGAGCAGTAACTCATAGTACTGCTATTTTGGTTTCAGTCTTACCCGAGCTGCTTGACTTGCTGCTCTAGCAGATGGGCCCATGGCAATATTCATGCTGCTGGATGACTGAGTGTCACTGGTGTTTCCTCCATCTGCAGCGGAGAGCCCAGAAATCACCAAAGCACTTGAAAAACTTCTCTTGCCGAAGAGCAGGCTGAGAGTTGAGCTGGTGGAAGAGGCCAGACTGGACCTGAGCATTGCTGCA
Source organism: Coccyzus lansbergi (assembly GCA_033558105.1). Taxonomy (NCBI): domain Eukaryota; kingdom Metazoa; phylum Chordata; class Aves; order Cuculiformes; family Coccyzidae; genus Coccyzus; species Coccyzus lansbergi. The sequence continues at coordinate 705,245 of JAUMJK010000072.1, read as the reverse complement.
GCTCGGTCCTGCACAGTCAGCTGGTCTGCAACTGGAACAGCAGGGGACTGGGAAAACACAGAAGTTGCCGAGTTGTGGAATGACAGCTGACTACTAGAAAGCCTTTGGGCAATTTCATGAGCAGATGTAGATGTTTGAATGAAAGGCTGGCGGCTTTCTACAATTGGTCCAGAGTGACTTGAAGGGGGCCTTTGGTTTAGAGCAGCGTGTGCCTGGACGGACTGACTCCTGGGTTTTCTCCTGCCTTTAAAAGAGAGATTAATATATTTAGGTAAGTGGCATCCTGATGAACTCCATGCTATTGACAGTACCCCATGTGTACCTGCTACTATTGGCACATTGCTATCGGTTTTAGCAGCATAAGAATCCCAAGAATAACAGAAGTAAGCCACTGCTAAACCTGTGAACTTTTCTGGTTTTTTTTTAGCTGAGTTCCAAGAGTGATATTTAAAATACATCGCAGACTGAAAAGACATGAATACCTGCTGTTAGGGTGGAGGTCTGAATGAGAACTGCATAAGGTTCTTGCCCTATTCTGTGAAGCACTTTGATGCAGCTGCTGTTGGACATGGAGGGTAGGATAAACTGTTTTGATGTGCCTAGGCAACTTCTATCTTCCTGTACATCTATGCATTTATATCAACACCTTAAGTCATTCAAGCAAATACTTTCCGTATTTCTTATGCTTGCACACTAAAATAGGCATAGGGAAATCAACGCATCGGCCAGTGAACCCACCAGATACGTGCTTGCACACAGGCACTCGGCAAGTGGCTGGTAAGGGCTACAGGCCTCAAAAGAGTTTATTCCTTCAACAGACAGGCTCTAACCCAGGCTTATGCAGCAAATACTCAGTCACGTGAGTGCCTGCTTGGCTTTTTGCTTTCCTGGAAACTCCAAACATTAACACAAGCTGGCATTTTGGTTTTCTAGCTGTAGAGAGCTGATGCCAGAAAATCTGTTGAGAGCCATCAATGCAGAAACAAATTTTTCTGGCAGGCATTTCCAGGTTGTTGGTAATTTTTTTTTTTTTGCTTTGTTTTTTCCCAGTATGCAAACTATGGAGGGAAGGGAAGCACTGAAACTCCTCCAGATACTGAAGTTTTGCAGGCATAAAAGAATATAAATCTCAGGCTTATCTTCTAGAAACATGACTATGAATTTCACGAGGGTTCCAGTAATGCAGAATTTCATATCCAAACTATTTACATTATATAGCTGGGACACACTACCTCCACAAGCCAGATTTCCAGAGGCTAGTGTCATTAGTCCTGTTTTTCAGATGCTGAAGCAAAGAGAATTTAGGTAACCTGGCACAGAGTCAGATGGCACAGCCACAACCTAACTGGAGCTTTTTAGTTGGTTTGGCCAAACCTAGTTGGTTTGGCAAGCACTGACACTTTCACACCCCACTTAAAAGGCATCCTTAGCTCTGCTTTTATAGTCCAAACAATAAAAAAAATAATTTTCCTGAGATGGCATGCAAAGCAGTTTTCTCTAAAAGAGCCTCAGGACCTCTGCTTGAGAGCAATGGGACAGATACATATGGCTCCTGTGAGCCATGTCGCCAGCATCCCCTACACTGCAAATGTGATTAACGTGGAGGGCAGGGACTGCGATGGGGTCAAGCCTGGCTGCTGCACTGGCAGCCGTGTGCACGTCTGACCTCTGCAGGGATTCCGGTTCTTCAGACTCTGGGGTTTTGTTTAAGCGCTTTGGTTTCTGCATCTGATGGTTCCTTTAATAGGCTACCCTTTTAAAATAAAAAGAACAGACTGGAATTAAGAACAGAGGGGCTGCGGTGTGTTAGTTTGTGCAGGGGCTAATGTGGCCAAACATCTGTTTGTGATTTAAACTGCCAAGCTGACCCCTGTCCCAAAGTGCTCTATATTCATCCCAAATGCAGCAGTTAGAGCACTGGACAGGAGACCACCCGCATCTACACATAAATAACTCTGTCCTTGAAAGCACTTAGGAAACAAAGGCTGTTCTATAAAATGCAATGTGAAATTTGGACACTTTGGGGGAGAACCTCACATGTTTCCAGTGCTCACGATTTTGGTCACACTTTTATACAGGACTTTCGTTGCATTTTTGCAGACTAAGTGGCACCAAGCTGCAAAATGAAATATGAAAACATTAAATGCACTTGATTCAGAGAAGGGATTGCTGTGATCATCTCATCTGCGTGCTAGAGAGCATGGGCCATAGAACTTCCTGGAATTGTATGGTATTACTAATTACTATAATTATTTTAAAGAAATGCATGAAAGATCTCCAATCACAGAGAATCCATCTTAGTACCTTGTCTCACTGTCTATTTAGTCTCACTGATAAAAATGTGCACTTGATTTCAAATCTGAATTGTTTAGGTTTGTTATACCCAAGTCTGCTGAAATCCACTGCCTTTAGTCACATTTTGTTGCCCAGGTAAATAATTACAGACTCTGATCAAAGAAACCTTTACAATATAAATTGTTTGAAAGCTCTTAGTCTTTCGCTACAGGATGCATTTCCTAGATCTTTGATCATTTTTTGTCTCTTCTTTGAACTCCTGACGAATTAAAAATACCCTTCTTAAGTTAGGGCACTAGGATTGTGCGTGGTAGGCCAACAGTGTGCCAAACTCAGACTGACAGACATGCATTTCCCATGTCACCCTATTCATTCTGGTTTTTTTTTTTTAACAACAGGCATAGCATAAGTTCTTTCCCAGTCCTCTGGTATTGCCTTGGTGTTCCTGTACTTACTGATGATCAAACAGAGCTCACTTTATAACCAGCTCTCTTAAAAATCTTCTTGAATGAGAATCATTTGCATCTGCTCAATTAAGCATATAGCTTTGATAGCTACTCTTTCATGTTCTTTTGTAGCTGTTAGGATGGAAAGAACTACTTTGCAATCAGATCACAGAAACAGATCACCTGCATTCTCCCCATTACAAACCGGACATTTATTTTATCGCTTCTACATTATTGGCAGCTTTGCTTTTCTATATAGTAATGGACCAAGACCACTCTTAGGATTTCTTTTGTTTCCAATACCACTTAAAAATGAACAGTCACAAACTCACTTTCATCTTTTTGTCTCTAATGGTGCCAGCCAGAAACTTCTCTTTTCACTCTTTCTCTTATCAACGGTCTCGCAGGACTGAATACTAATTTGCATTTGTTATTTTCCACTTCCTTGCATTTGTTGTGCACTTCTTCATTTTACCTCAAAGCAAGGTTGCTTTTCTTAACGAAGTGTGACCTTCTGTCTTAATTGTGGTTATCTGGGCACCCAATACTTTCTTTTAAAGAACTCACAATTAGCTTTCATTCTTGTATGGCATGCTCAGGATCATTATTTTACAATTAAGTTTGCCACTCTAATTACTGTGTCAAGTTATGAGTATGCACGTGGGGATTCCTCTAACACTACACTCGGTTAAAAGCAGCAGTTATTTTATTCTTACAACATCATTTATATTCAGGGCAAGATTCTCTCCAGTCCTGTCCATTACCTTTAATGAAAGGTCAAAATTATTTGGCAGGTAGCAAATAAGTGTCACACCTTTCTTGTTCTCTGCTTTAATTTATACAGTAAACCCACAACTTGTTGAAAGGCTGAGTTAATTTGCTTTATGTTACAAGTTGTGATCCCATACTGATAGGTCTCACGGTGACCCACTGTCAAATTTCAAGTATATTTCCAATGTGAAGGCCAGTAGTTCTACCCTGTGAATATGTCTGAAATGGGTTTGAATCAATAATTTAATATAAGAAGGGCTCAGCTGTTAGTTGACAGAATGATTGGCAACATTTAATTTTCTCTGGGTAACTGCTGTAGAGACACATGAAGTTATTTGATATTTCTTTGTTCTCCACATGCACTGATGAACAGCCAAACCAATTGCTCAAATAAATTGTCATGGTCCCCCAAGATAATTAAGATTTTTGCATACTTCTGCTCTTTCCAGCCAACATTATCACAGGTTCCCTTTGGTACAGGCTCCCTCCCATCTGCATTTCTCAATCTGCCATCATTAGTGGCACCCCTTATCCAAAAGTTATACATAAAGGTGTTTGACAGAGGAACCTTGATGAATTGCATTTGTCTTCTATCCTCCTGGTAAATACTTGGAACAATATAAAATCATAGAAAGTGACTGAATAGGTTTGAAAAGACCATTGAGATCATCAAGCCCTACCCTATCTGTCCAATACTAAATCATACCCCAAAGTACTTCATCCATCCATCTTTTAGATACCTCCAGGGATGGGGATTCAACCTCCATCCTGGGCAGCCTCTGCCAGTGCCCAATAACCCTTTCAGTGAAGAAATTTTTCCTGATGTCCAATCTGAACCTCCCCTGGTGCAACTTGAGGCCATTCCCTCTCATCCTGTCACTTGGGAGAAGAGACCAACACCCACCTCACTACAACCTCCTATATCAGGAAGCTATCTCCTACACGTGCTTGGTCATTAGGAAGGACAAAGCTCCCTCTTTCTAAAATTAGTTTCCACTGGACATGAAAGTGCCTCAAAAGCATCTCTCTGAGTAGGCCCTAAGGAGAAGACTAGAGAAAAAGCCAAGTATATCGTGCTAATACCTGCATGCTGATGGACTTCTTGAGATGAAGCTTGCAGCTGAGGGGTTCCATCTCTGGTGGGCTGCGAGCTACTGCTCTGGCTTGAATTGCCTGTGGAATGGCTGCCTGATGAAGATCCCCCTCCACTATCCACCTCTTCAACGTTACCTCTCTCGTGGTGAGCTGCATGGCAGTCCTTCCGCATTCTGTTTGCAAAAACACACACGGTCAGCTATTTCTTACACACAAGAATTTGTGCTACTGATATTAGATGGTCTCACAATAGTAATTGTACTTTCTCATACTGCAGCAGATCTTTTGACATTTTATGAGATTTCAAAGATGATGATCTAGTAAGCTTACTTGGAATAAAATTGCATGTGACACAAAACAAACCTTTTTTCCTCTGTGCTAGGTGGCATTGTAGCCCTGCAAGACGTTAGAACTCTTAGTCTAATATTATGTTGGTCTCTCGAACAGCTTTTACATGAGTCAGCCAAATAGCAAAGAAGGAGAATGAACCAGCAGGACTTTATTCGGAACAAACTGGATGCTGGGAAACTAACATATTAAACAATCATATTCAATCTTATTATAGGTCTTAGTATACAAGCTGGCTCCCACAGTGTCACCATGCCCACCCCGTCTCTCCTCAGCCACACTGGCAATAGGGCAGGTTGGGGGAAAAATACAAGACTGAGCTGTTGCTCTGTGAAAAGTGCAGATACAATAGAGCTGGCAAGTGTCAGACAATGATCATGCAAACCCAGGAGAAGTCAAGCAGTTCTAGTGGAGAGCAAGTACATTTTTAGATGTGGTTTAGTCCAGAACAGTTACCTGGGGATAATCATGTATACTGCCAAAGCTTTAAAGCATAACCCACCAACACATCCCTTCACGTTCTGACAAATCAGTGAGTTACAGAAAAGATATCCTTATTTACAACACACAGACAGTAAAATTCCCTTGAACAAGAGAAATGTCTGTAGTGCTGAGTAATTTGATAAGTAATCTTAAGCAAAGCTTTCTACGTGTTCGACAAAAGCCACGAATGAGTTAATGAGTTTGCTTTCTGCCATATCTGTAGGGTGATTTTTTTATATTCTGAGTTATTCACGATTGATTTTTTACTCATAGATAATAGTGCAGAATTACTCTTGCTTAACAGGAAATACAGTGGAACTGACGTTGCAGGGTCTCTATCTGCATGAACAAAATGCAACACTTACCTTAACCATTTGGATCTGAACCACTTTTTAATGTTGTCCAAACTGACAGGTCCCCCCCAGATGTTTCTCAGCTGGCTGTGTGTCCCAAGGTATGAGGTGGTTAAAGGAGAAACATACATTGGATATCCCAGTGGCTGATCACATGAAGAATTAATTAAGTTCCGTAAAACCTGTTTATTATTCTGGATGCTTCCTCTCTCCGGATTACGATTGCGTAAGAAAATCAATTCCTGTTGCTGCCCAGCCCAAAGCCCTCTGACGCACTCCTTGTTGACCTACAGGCAGGTAAAATAAGTGTGGATCACATGAAAACATTTGCTACTTAAGCTGCAGAACTACATGATGTGGGTAAAATGGCAGTAGCTGTGGGTGCAAACACCTCAATGTCTTTGCACCAATAGTTTTAATGAATTTTTGCAGCTACTCCCTAGCAAAGCCTGGGATGTTATTTCTGATAGACAAGCATATGGGTGCCAAATGGAAGAGAGCTCTTCGGGCCTCCAATCCCTACTCCAGTAGCTATAATCAGCCTCTCCTTTTGGCCAGATTACTCAGACATAATTCTAATAACTATGGCCCTAAATCACTGCAATATTCGAAAGACAGTATATGTACCTTGATAACTTTAAAGCTCAGGTAGCTTTTGTGGAGCATGATAACTTTATATTCATCTGCTCCTTCATCTACCACATGTCTCAGTGTTAGAAGCTCCTCTCTGTTGGAGAGCACAGCGCTGCGCCAAGCTGGATCCCCTTCGTGACAGATCACAACCTTTTCTTCAAAAGATTGGATCGCTTCATACAAAACTGCTGGGTCCTCATACTCATCTGGGCAGGTGAACTGGTCCTGATAGAACAGGAAGATTGGAAATGGTCAGGTATGTTGGTGAAAACATAAAAACTATTAACAACAAACAAAATCCTGTTTTTCAAACAGTTGCCGGCTGCTCCCTAAACAATTTATTATTTGATACATTTAGCATTTGATGACTTTGGGAAGGCAGAACCATTAATTTAAGAATAATATAGAAAGATAAAATTTTTATTTTATTGTAACCTGATCTCATGTCTCCACTGGACAAAGGCATCTGGCGAATGCCAGCTTATCCACTTTCTTTTTATAAAGCGAGAAATCATGAGAGGCAGGGCTTTTGGGTAAGCCAGAGGGAGACTGGAATCACCTGGGGGGGTTCCGCAGTTCTTGTGGAAATCCTTATTTTTATCCATAAAAAAGCCCATCAACAAAGGCACAGACTGAGAATCCATCAGCAGATATCACAATATTGTGTTACTACTTTAGCTGTTGCACAGCAACATGGCCAGCAATAACATTCATAAAATTATGGTTGTCAAATTCTCAGATACAAATTCAGCAGTTTCACTTCAGTTGCATTCAAAGCAATTATAAATATCCATGATAAAAGCTTACGATACTAAATCCTAACACAAAAGAGCAAGAACAAAATCAACTCCAAGATATACAAGATTGACCTGAATACATAGGTGCAACTTCAGTGGAGGTGTGCCAGATGTTTACAACTGAAAACAGAGTGAGGTCAGAAACAGCCTGACATAATGGAACAAACAGCTGTGACACAAACCCTTCAAACCACTCTCCTCTCACCTCTGTCTTAACACATGTGTATTGCCATTCATGAAAGAATCGCTAAATTAGAAATGAAATTAGTCTGACCAATGTATTTCTTTTCAATCTAGAGATCGTCTTTGTAGCATCCACATAAGTAAATCATGAAATGGAGATCAGCTTTGCTTTGCTGAAAAATGTGGGGTCAAGCTCTGCAATAGGAATAGTTTCAAATGGGCAGCAAGGGGGTACAGAAAAGAAAATCAAGTGAATGCAAAATAAATAAATGCAAAGCTTTTCCATTTTTGTTATGGAAGTTTCTCAGAATAAGGCAAGAAGTAGTGGGTTTTGGTTTGTTTTTGTTTTTTTTTTCTTTTTTTCCTTTTTCCTTTGGACATTTCCTCATGTTTCCTGTGTTTCCTTAAGAAAACAGATAAAATGGAAAAAGCTAAAAATAAAAATTTTTAAAAGGCCCTACCTGGTGTAGTTTCAGAGACATTCGGATTGCTGGGGCAACAACCTTATGCAATAGATCCATGTCTGCAAAGACCCACTCATCTTTCGCTGCTATCCGAAAGTCTCCTTTGAACAGCGCATGAAGCCCATAGAGAAATGAGTCCAAGCTGTAAGAAAAAAAAGCAGCAGTCACTCCCAGAAGTCATTCCCAAGTTGCCAAGCTGGACCCCTTTCAGCCACCTCTGGCATAGGGTATCCTCCTGCGGTGGGTATAAAGCAGGGGACACATCCCATATTTCTAAGGAAAAAGCCACTCCTAAGGGTAGGTTGTTTTCCTTCTGTTTGCACTGTAAATTGTTGGCCATGAAATGAGAGTGGCACCTAGAACAAAGTGTCCTCAGGGTGGGTGGCTGGTCATGAGGTGCCTCAGGGCGCTGCTGCTCTGCAGCTGTGAAGAGTGCCAGCTGCTCTGCAAGTTTATTGATCGGCCCTGTAACTCTTAGAAGTTCTTGCAAGGTAAAAATTAAAAGCAAAACTACAAACCGACATCTGTAAAAAATATTTGCAGCAAATCTAAGACTTTTGTAATGAAATCCAAACCCAGACGTGAACATTAAACCAGACGTACTAAGAATACCAAGTTTCAGTAGCTGTTCAGCAAAGCAGGTGAGAGCATGAATCAAACAACAGGCATTTCATACTGGAACAAATAGCTCTACAGCAAGTTCACACCAGAACTCTTCTTTCTTTTTAGTATAAGAAACCAGATGTAACTACTACTTCTGCTTGACCTTGGATGACAGTTTACCCGGACCTCGGATTTAAGGAAGAGGTAAAAGATACAAAATCAAGCAGTCATTAGAAAATGGTTGTATGAGGGCTTTGTGAGGGGAAACAACAATGCCTCAGCTCCTATCTGCACCCTGAATCACGAGCTTCCCACAACGATACCGTGGCCACTTGTATAGTGCTTATGACAGGACTGTTGCTTGAGAGAAGCAATCTCAAAATTGATGAGAACAGAATCATCTGTTAAGAACAGGCCTCTCTTGCATACCCACAGGACATGGTTTCATCTACCTGCCAAGATTTTACTCACTCTTACAACAGTTGATTTTTTTAGATAGCGAGGCCTCTGAGGAGAAGCTGCATTAAGATGTTAGTAGTTTTCATTACTGCCCAGGCTTTCTCCAGAGAATGTATAATCTTTCCACATAATTGAGCTTCCTTAATTATTTTAGGAAAAGGAAAAAAAAAATCTTTAATTTTTTTTCTCTTCTTTGAGAGACCACTTGGCCTGTATTCAACTCAAACTCATTCTAATTTTGCCCTTGGTGGATAGCATGTTTTAGAAATTAAAATGGAAAGACATATATGTTGTTACCAGAAGAACAGCTGGATACTGATTTTCTCCACAAAAGCATCATGTAATACAAATGAACTAATCAGCAGGACCGAGGCCAGTAGGAAGGCGAGGCTGCTGTTGCTGCTGGGATCATTAAGAGTACAGGGGAGCTCTTGTGAATCCCGACTGACTTGCATTTACTAGTATAGAGTTATGTATTAAAACATGCTTATGTGAGACAGGCATTTGCACTCAGAGCTTCAAAACATTCAAGCACTGATTTCAATGGGAGTTTTCATGCGTCTTCAGGGAGAGGGTCCTGATCCACACCGACTTTCAATTAATCAGCTCCAGAGACTGGAAAACGATAATAGACTCAAATCCTGTTTAATAGCTAAGAAAGTCCTAGAATAAACCTGTTAGTGAGGCCAATGTGGTGGAATATGTGACTATTGTCTCCTTTGAACAGGCTAGAAATTGGGATGGTTCCTGTCACTCGTTCACCCACTAGACAACATCCAGCACACAGCTGAATCCTTGCCTGGAAAAAAAAAAAGTATCTACATATTCTTCCCAGGATAAAAATGAAAAAAATACCCCTAACTCCACCTAATACAGTTTTTCCCCAAGTCACACCCCTGTATTTCCTCTGAAAAGTTGGCTGAGATGAAGGAAGGAGTAGGTAGGAGAACTGTTTTTTACATCATAAGAATCTCCCAGAGTCAAATCTGAACACCAGAGCAGACAAAGGGTTTGCATTCACATCAAAGTGTCTTACAGTCATCAGCACACGCTGAACAGACTTGCTGTGAACAGCAGTATATGCGGAAAGCCAGGCCAGGACTAGGACAGCTATGCAAACTGCAGCTGAGCATCAGAAGAGGAAGTGGACAGAAGCACGTACAGCTCTCACTGTGCTTAGTTAGGGAAGATTCATCCATTTCTCATCTCTCTGTATAACAAGTCCTTTAAGAAGCATTTTTAAGAACAAATGTGACTGTTACAAGGAGCAAAGCAGCGGTGGCAGTAGTTGTGAGAGGCTGAGTGTCAATTATTTTATATACTGTATTTTCCACCAGAGACATCTGTAGGAGATTGCTGTATTCACAAAATCATGGATTTCTTTTATTCTTCTGCCAATTGTAATGAGGCTTTTGGGTACATTTTACTTATAACTGACTCTATCTCAAGCCATTGCTTCTGTAACACACAGTGCTTAATCCACATAAGATACAGCTGTTGTTATTCTTCCCATTATTATACTCTCTCATGAAGGCTCTAATGAGATTATAAGGAAGCTGTAAAGCCAACAGCTTTGATCTCAGGCCTGACTCAAGGTTGTTGCTACTTTCTTGGCCCAGTTTTAACATACCTCAATTAGTAATCCGCTCTACTAACAGGCTCATTCCAAATATTTCAAATACTAGTTAAGGTAAATCCACACACCAAAGAAATGATGTTAATTAGGAGAAGATATAACTACTATTTCTGGCAACATTTCTAACCCTCCAAGCTAAGAACCTGAAAAGCTGCTGTAACAACTGTGAGCTATTTTTGAAACAAGACTTGGAGGTGTGTGGGAACCATCAGCCCATGTGCAGAAAGGAGGGGATTAAGCAGCACCGCAAATAGCAGGAGAGTACACAAAAGCCAAAGCAAATACTCCCTCCTACTTCACCCCTTATGTTGCTCCAATAGCTGCAACTAAAAGCATTTGATGCAAGCCTGAAAACAGTATGGATTAAGACTAATGAGCTGGTGAATATACCTGTGTGTTTCGCACACCAAAACTCATCCTCTGAATGCTGTTTATACACCTTTCCCAATATTAACTGTAGATTTATTTAAGGAATAAAGAAACAAGCAGTGGTTCCTCCAGGCAGAGGCGTTCCATAGAGCGACCTTTCGTCCACACTTGAGTGATAATGCCTAGAGGGTGCTCAGGAGAACTGAGCGTCCAGGCTTGGTAGTATTGGCAGTATCTGATGAGAGATGCTTTATTAAGAGATTTTGTATATTTTTCCAAACTTGAAATGTATACTAAACATATATTTACTAGTAGGTCTAGTGGCTGAATACGATTATTAAATAATTTTTTACAAACACATCACTCATATTTGAATAAATAAATGGTAATTCATGTCATTCTTCAAACTGCATTTTGTGCAGGATGCCTCATAATGATAGTTTTAAAGAACAAGTGATTTGCATAGCAATGTTCTACCTTCTTAACGAATGCATTTATTGCATAATCTAGTGCTAATGTCGGGTTTCTACTGACATTTACATGAACAGGTACGCTCAATAATTATTTACATACATTTTATAAGAGCTTTTAAAATCTTGGTTTACACAGTGACATTTACTGATTAATAGATTAGACAAAATCATGTATAAATGAGTGCAAATTGATAGTTTACATACACACCGTAAACTTGAATCTCAATCAGTAGTGCACAGCTCTGTGTAATATCATCTTTGCCTTACTTCTGCACAGCAGTTGGGTGACTGTCACTTTTCAAGACAGCAAAGGCCAGACTTAGTCCAGAGAAAGTTTCCTACTACCTGCACAGTCACCCCCAAGAACAAAATACAGACCACAGAGCACAGATTCATGGCTAGTTTGCTGATATTGGACATAGATGAAACAATTCATAGAAACCAAGTGCGAGGAGAAGACTACAAAGTCATTACATCTCAAACTCATCACGAAACCTCTAGCAATGTTATGCAAAGATTCTTCCCAGCCAGAATTAATAGAAAGTCCTGAGATGAAGTTTAAGGTCATTTCTCAGTGCCCACCAGAGTAATTTACATAATCTAAGGTTGTGTATTTCAGTATCTGAGTATGACAGAGCACATGTTAGGAGTCCTGATCTCTTTCTAACAAAGTCAGCTGGTTCCCAAGGGCTATACATCCCCTTCATTCACAAGGTGGGTGTGTGACTGCCTGTTCTGACACTATCATTGCAGAAAACTAAAACCTTCTTCAGCAGCAACAGGCTCCAAAAGGTCCACCAAAATATGACAACTTTTCAAGCTAAAGGGCAGTAAAGCATCACATGAGGAACAATTCCTCCAGCTTCCAAAGTCCTTAAGTACTTCTCCCTCATCTAACTGAATACAGACCCACAACAGCCTGAGAACTGGGGGCAAGGACCAGCAATAATGCCCTGTATTACCCTTCATAAGAGCTGCTGTACTTCCATTAAACACAGAGAAAGGTGAGTGAGACCTGCCTTCACCAGATAAAATGAATCCTTGAGAACATCTCCTTCTGGCCTCAGGAGCATTGCATGCTTTGGACAAAGTCTCCTTCCACCTAGCATGCTATATAATTGTATCCCTATTGCTGTCTCGCTGACTTACCGCTTCTTTGTGTTTAAATAAGTAGTGAAGATCTGTGTGAAGCAGTAAACACACCAAATACCATAAGGACTGCTCTCTTCATTGAAGCAAATGCATTGGGGAGATTTTTGTTGATTAAGGACTTGGACCAGGGGGTAGCATACCCACACTGCTCCTTAGTTAGTAATTTCTACTAAATTGTTCTTGTCAATTAAAATAAACATATAAATCCTTTAAGAAAAGTATAAGCGTATATTTCACCGAGGTAAAGTATATTTATTTGTAGCTGGTTTTATTAACTTGAATTGTGCTACTCAGATTCCTTTTTCCCCCAAAAAAATCAGTCTGAGAGTTGAAATGTATTAAAGGTAACTGAACCAGGTGGGTAAGGGACACAGCTTTTCAGTGAAACTTTTCAAGGGAAAGCCTTTGTGAAGTAACACTGAAAAAGATATGGAGAGAAGCTTCCACTTAATCCCTTTTATGTCACAAAATACACTTGAAAAATACAATAATTCAATATTGCCCTGGAGCAATTTCTTAATAAAAAGAAAATCAAAAGTTAAGGATACAGGATTATATAGAATGGATTCAGAAAAACAAGGATAGAGCTCTGCAGTGCATATGAATACATTTTTTCCTTCTTCCTTTTTCCTTCTACAGACCCTTTTCTCCCTGAGAAAAATGTTTTTCAGTATGGAGCATCCACTCACCAAAAGAAACTGATTTTGTTCATTGGTAATTTTGCAGATTCTAAAATGACATAGTAGACCTGACTCCTGCACTTATTATTCAGAACTTTATAGAAGACTGCAAATAATCATTCTCAACATTTGTACTTTCTATAGAAAGCCTCTGATAATATTATCTCTTTCCATTAGCTTCTGACCATGTAGGCCAATAGAAATAGGTGATATTGTTATTGTAGCTGTACTAGTGCCAAAATATTGTAATGAAGATTTTAAGATCCTGTGGAAAGTAATGCAATGTGATGATAGTTTTAGGAAGCTTTTGTGATATTTTTAGACACATTTCTAATATTGCTGTGATATAGCTATTGTGGCCCCAGATCAAGTTCACTTTACTCTTTCCTCAAAAAAAAAAAACAAACCCCAAAAAAACAAATGCACATCAACTTTCTACAATTTGAATCATCAAAATATCAGGCAATTTTAGAAATATCGATGTCTTACTAAAGATCGAGCTAATTTGAGTGCATAGAGATGAAGGGAGAGGAAACTCTACTACAAGAAGGGAATGTGCAAAGATTAGCAGAAAAGAGATGAAAAGAAGCACTTTAGAAAGCAGAAAGAAGCAGCACACTAAGAAAAAAGGCATACGAGCCATAAGCATTTTGTGTGACTGACTAAAAGAGGAAGACACAAAACCAGATGTTACAAACAACAGATAAAAAAGCTGTTATAGAATGAATATTTCAAGGGCTGTTTTATCTTATTAAAAAAATGCGCTAAAAAATCACACATTCTGTCTTTGTTTGCTTGTTAGTAAGACAAATCCTCTCTAAGGACCATGTTGATAGAGGGCTGGCTAGCTTTATTCACAGTTCTGTGCCAATATGGCAAGGTCACTCACAGACTGTGTATTTACTAATCTTCTCTTTTGTTACTAAAATCTTGTGCACACAGGGAGTCCAAAAACATCTAATAAAAGTCAAAAATTAGGAAAGAAGTTAGACTTCAATAATGTAAAATTATTTTATTAATAAAATGTCTTATCTATATAATTAATTACTGGGGCTGAATACTCAGAACAGCATAAATGCTACTATATAAAACCCAAACAATTCAGACCTCCTTGTGAAAATGGAAGAATCCCTAAGGAAAATGTAAGACAAAATTCATGTCCAGAAATAAACTTAACCGAGAATATTTTAATTAACCAGACTTACTAGGAAGAAGTGATATGAATGAATGAATGAATGAATGAATGAATGAATGAATGAACGAACGAGTAAGGTAGACTAAGAACAGACAAAGCTGCTGTCTCAAAAGACACAAGGTTCTCTCTTCCTTGACCACCAGAATGAAGTGGCACAAGGAACACAGAATACAGCCCTGAGGAATAAAAAGAGCCTTACAGATTTATTGCTGTTTAACTAACTAGATGTCAGAGTACTTAGCAGTTTCCCCACTTCTGGAGGAAGCCAGTATTCCAGTACTGAGGCCAGCCATGAAAGCAAGCAATAACCATTGGTACCTATTATTTCAATGCAAAATTCTGCTTTGCCCTATGAAATAAAGATTGATACTAGGTATTAAACAAACTACCAAAGTTAAAACTGTCCATGAATGGCAGAAAATAAATTATTTTATGGAGAAAAAAGACTTTGCATTGACCTAATCTTCTGCTGAGATACCACATTAACTGAAAATAGAGAAAATGGTCTTCACTTTAAAACAAGGAAAAAGGATTCCTAAAAATTACCTGATGGCCATATTGTGAGCTGCAGTTCCCAAAGCTCTTCGACCCAGAATACACAAAGCAAAGGAAAGCGTCACTAGAGGAGAGTCCTCATCGCTGTCCAGGTGCTACAAGGTTTTAAGAACAGCATGTTATTCCAAATGCAAATACCACCTTCAAGAGCACTGTAATACTAGAAATCCTAACATTCACAAAATTTGCTTGTAGCTGGACTTGGACACTAAAACATTCTTTGAAATTAAACAGAACAAGAAGGAAGACCACTGCCATCAGAGGCTTTCTGCAAAGCACAAGCTGATATTATCCACTGGCTAGAAACACAACAATTCAGTCTCAGGCGGTGAGATCCCAAGGGAAGGAAGCTTTGGTGGTATTTGAGGTTTTTTTCCCCGTGTTTTGTTGATTTATTTTTCCAGACCTGACATTCTAAACCAAAGCAGATTCCTTACTGTTGAGAGATGCTGCTACTGGAGGCAGTCAGACCCTTTTCCTGGGACAGAGCGCATATGAAACTCCCCCAAAGATTCCAGAAAAACAATTGATTGGGAAAAATAACAGAGGAACACAATTTTAGTGAGTAACAATACATATCTGAATTGTATATTATTGATAACATTGACCTCACATTTAAACAAGCAGTCAAAACATTTAGTTGACATTTACTAGCTCAGGAGAGTTTCTTTACAAAATATTTTTTGCAAAGAACACTTTGCTATCCAGCAGGTGGAAAAAGTAAAACAACCCCTTGTGAATGGGAACCTTTAGGAGGATACAGAGTATTATTTCAGTCCACACAAAAAGTGATTTTTTACACTTGCTTTGACTCTAAAACTGAAGCAAATTATAATGGAGAATGTAGTTTCTTCTATAAAACAGATTTTCAGGGCCATGCGTGCAGCAAAGCTTTGCTTCACATCTCCTACATAAACTTCAGTGAATTATAAAACCAGAGGTAAAAGAAAATGTGTAGAAAATATGTAGATGTGTGTACATGCTTGTTTGCTCTTGTAAAGCTAACTCTGGCAAGTTTCAAGTCTATTGGGCATCTCTAAATCTATTACTCTATTTGAAAGTTTTAGCCACATAACAAGGGAAAAGGCATCATTTAACAGGGACTATACTTGCACCATTCAATTATATGTGTGACAGAACTTGGGACCTGAGACATGGAGATGGGAAAGAAAAGAGATGAAGCATTCCCAGTAGGAGGACAATTCAATGAAAATAGTATTAGTATAATGATATGCAGAGGAACTGGTGGAATGGTATTTAGGGTTAGATAGATGAGAAGGAGTTGAACTGGAGGAGAAACATTAAGATTCAGCAATGTTATGGCAGTTAAGATCTTTGGTAGCAAATGAGATGTGCACTCAGTGATCTTGAATGAAAAATGCATAAATAACATAACAGTGCATGATGGCCAGGAAAGATACTCTTCTCATTTTTTGCCATTACCAGCAATAATCAGAAAATTAAATCAAGGGAATATGCTTGTTTGAAACTGCATTCTCCCTCTGGGCCATTTTGAGTAATCCAAGGAAATATAGTAATGCATTTCTGATAAATGACTGCTGACCATCAGTAATCTTAGTGGCTCAAAGCATGTGAATGTATAGCTGTAAGCTTGCCCTTGACCTTCAAAAGCTGTGAGGTAATTTCACACAGTTTACTGGAAGTTCACTTTTGAATTATAAACTCTCAGAAGTGACCTATATTAGCAGTGAGTTTGTTATGTACTTCCCTACCATCTGTACCCAAACACAGGCACGTGTTTGCAAAGGGTACAAAACATCACAATTTTTTGGCAAACGTACCCAGCACTGGCAACACTGACAGAATGATGACATTCCATGAAGAGAGCCTGCTGCAGTTGTACTTCTGTAAATACTTATTACATCCATGCTTTCTGGAGATGATGAAATTATCAGTGTTGGATGTGTGCACAATAAAGAATTGATTCTATATTCAAAGACTAACTCTCCTTAAAACACAGTTTTTGCACAAGAGTAACCTCCAAAATATGGGGGGGTTTCTATTTCACAAAACATTTATTTTCCTTTTATGTAAAATCTGACAGCTTAAATGAAATAAATTTTATTGTATTAATCCTGAGCAAGCAAAAAAGTAACCATTGCACTGTTTAACTCCTATGCCAAGAATTAAAACTACTATTACTAAAAAAAACCCAAACACAAGCTTACCTCCACCCTTTTTCTAGCACAGAACTGAATCCAGTCCAAATAAACACTGCAGAAGCTAGCTCTTGTTATTCCTTGGAGACAGGGAACATAATCTTCATCTATGTTAATGTTAAACATTGCAAGGTCACGTTCAATGTAATGCCACTTTGCATAAGGCTGAAGGATCTTTTGGATGGATTCATCTTTTATCCAGTCAAGGATTTTGGGAGAACTTGCCGTAAAGTATATTATACTCTGTCGACAAAATGTGCAAACATTAGTCACTGTCTCTGATTAAACCAGATATATTTTACACAGAAGAAAGTAAATTATGTAGGACCACGCCAGCTACCCACAATGGTACATATATTTCCTAGTTTTAGCTGTTTGGTATCATTGCTTCAAAAACTGTTTAAGTTAAAAAGATAATAACTGATATCTAATTAGCAGACAACAGAAAAAGAAGTAATATTTTTAATACCCTTCTGTCTTACAGGAAAAATAATATAAACAATAGACTATGATAAGAAAACAAAAGTTGAGCATTCAAACACGTTAATTACTGAGTATTAGTGGGATTCTGGAGTATATCACCAAGAATCAGAATTGTTTCATTGGAAGAAATCTTTGAGATCAAGTCAAACCACACCTGTCTGCTACTAAAACATATCCCTGAGCACCTCATCTATCTGTCCTTTAAATCCCTCCAGGGATGCTGACTCAACCACCTCCCTGGGCAGCCTGTTCAGCGCCTGATGACCCTTTCAGTGAAGACATTTTTCCTGAATGTCTAATCTGAATCTTCCCCAGTGCAACTTGAGGCCATTTATTTCCTCTTGTCCTATTACCTGCCACTTGGGAGAAGAGACCAACACCCACCTCGCTACGACTTCCTTTCAGGTAGTGAAAGGTGATATCAGAAGGGTGATACTGATAAAAGTTCAGGCATACTTTGAAAAAATAGTAGTATATGGCATGCTCACAGCAGGACACCCCTTCTTCCATAGACTTCCTATTTTCTAGAGAATGAAGCTTTCCTCTTTTTTTAACAAACACAGGGGTCTGAAAACCCCTGTTTTAATTGCTGTTTTCTCTCTGCATTTAGTAGTATTACATTTTTGTCATTTGGTGGTGAGTTTAATAAAGAATAATAGATTATTTCTTATATGTCAGGTTTAGAGGTTGGCAAGTGATGTAACTGAGTTTGCTTTTAAAGCACTGAAGGAGGAGCAGCATTCAGCAGGACCTTTTATCACAAGGAGAAACATTAGAAAGCAGCAAGACTTGAACCTCATACCCGTTCCTGGGTTTCTAAGTTGAAGTTATTCTAACTGATGTGTTTGGAGCCATTAAAATAATAAATAAAATAAAATAAAATAAAATGATCTATCCAAACCAAATTTAAAGCATTTTTTCAAAAGCATATGAAACTTCAGAAGTTCCAGTGCTACAAAGGAAAGTGGCACCAGCTGGAAAGTCCCATCATAAAGTTTTATGATTATAATTTTGGTTTTAATGAAAGATACTAATTTAGAATTAGATTCAAATCAAATGACGGGCAAATGAACATGACTGAAGATATTATAGCTCTACTTTTCCTATGCAATGGAAATATTATTAAGCAAATAGATGTGTAAAAGGAAAATATGATAGATTAAAAGGACAGAAGCACCACCAGCACTTTTGAAAAGTCCCAGATGCCCCCCACAATTTATCTTTCAAATTATATAAAAGTAGCCAAGTAAAAGGAAAATTAAGCTTCAGAGGAAAAAGACAAGCAAGACAGATACAGAATGAGGATGGACTCTTAATTTCTTGACCTGTGGAGAACAATACACTCGTTTAAAAAGATTCATGCAGGAACAATTCAGCTGAAAACACAGCACTCAGTGAATGCTGAATTCTTGAATACTAAAAGATGTTTAAATAAGAACATATTGAGAAGAAGTGGAGGAGACACAAGGGAAAAATATCACAGTAGTTGGGCAGGAAATAATTTCAAAATAAATGTAGAAGGGCTACAGGAGCTGACCCACTTTATTTGTGGACAATAAAAATCCTTTCATAAGAAATAAGGGCCTTTCTAGGCTGCCAATGAAACTGCAAATGAAATAAATACATAAGACACTTGATGCAGCTCATTTAGAAGACCAATATGGTCATTGTTCTTGAAGGACAGGAGAACTGAAACAAAACATATGTTTTCTTTTTTGGTCTTCAAAATACAGTTTGCTTTTTTCATAATTCTCACCTGTGCTTACAAAGAAGCAGATTCAGCTGGGGAAAAACCTCAGATTCGCAATCACACACAAAAACAGCAAAAACTGCCACCTAATTAAATCCCACTTTTAGTAGCTCATCCTAGATATGTTTTGTGCACAAGTACCTTCTCCACTATACAACAATTCACAAATAAGATGGTAAATATTTACAATACTGCAAGCTACAAAGAATAAACTGGAAGCACTCCAAATACTTAGTGCAACGGTAATGCAGTTGCTGCCAAAACTCCAGTCTAAGTAATCTCTAAGTTTGTCATTTATATGACCTGAATACTGCATTAACCAGAGTTCTTACAATTACTTTCCTATGCCGTTAACAAGAAAGTGGTAAAGCTTTAAAATGTTCATAGTGAAATTGTACAGGGTCTTTACAGCTCAAGATTCCCTCAAAAGAAAGAGCTGGAAAAGGAATTAATTCTCACCTCTGTTTCTGATGTGGTTTATCTGGACTTAAGTACTAAATAAGCAGGATAACAGCTGGTATGACACATAATATAATCTTCTCACCTTCTGAGGCTGTACTAAGGAGCTGTTGGAATGGGTCCAGGGTAGGGCTACAAAGATGGTCAGAGGACTGGAGCACCTCTCATACAAGGACAGGCTGAGAGGATTGGGCTTGTTCAGCCTGGAGAAGAGAAGTCTCCAGGGAGATGTTATAGCAACCTTCCAGTCCTTGAAGGAGCCTACAGGAAAGCTGGGGAGGGACTTTTAAAAGGGTATGTAGTGACAGACAACGGGAAATGGCTTTAAGTTGGAAAGGGGAAGATGTAGATTGGACATTAGGAAGAAAATCTTCTCTGTGAGGGTGGTGAGGCACTGGCACAGGTTGCCCAGGGAAGCTGTGGCTGCCTCATCCCTGGAGGTGTTCAAGGCCAGGTTGAATGGGGCCTTGAGCAGCCTGGGCTGGTGGAAGGTGTCACTGCCCAAGGCAGTGGGGTTGGAACTAGACAGTATTTTAAAATCCTTTCCAACCCAAACCATTCTATGAGAAGCTTGATCACACCTGAGAAGCAGCTGTCATAGGTATGTCCAGAACCAGAAGACTTAAACTACCTTTCAGTTCTCCAGGTGATGAACCTCACACTTTCCAGAAGTCCTCTGCATACCTACAGCTGACTTGATGGTACTCAAAATGTTCCAGTTTACAAAGCACAATTCTTCACTATTTTAAACTAATAAAATGCTGACTTGATTGCATCTTAGACTAGGATTTTTTTCCAGCCTTGCTCACTGCAAAAGCTGAGTCATATATCAGCTTGCATCAGTTTATATTCAGGTTACTCAGGTTAACTTCTAAAGTAAAGTGAAGCAATCACAGCAATATATTCATTTCAGCTTAAAAAAGGGGTTGCTTAAAACCAATTTAAGTTTTGCCATAAAACTCACTTCTGAAATGAAAAAAAAAAAAATCATGCTTATATTCAGTTTTGTTTCTAATTAGTTAATTAAACAAAGCAGGTTGGTTACCAGCCCTTACTGCCTGTAAAATTATGTATGAAATCCCAGTCTGCATTTTACAAAGCAATCAACTGCATAATCAAAGCAGCTTTGTAAGGCAATGATCTTTTTTTTACTGCATTGGCTCACTTGCAGAAAAATGTGATTAATTTCTTTTACAATAGGTGTCTCTCTGAGGTTGACAGGATTTTTACAATTGCAGAGATGTAAGTAGGCAGGAGATGTCAGGGATGGTTCAAGAAGTAGAAGCAGAAGACAATAAAGCTCAGCAATTTCTTAATTTGCTGGACAGGAAAGGCATCGGCAATGGGTGACAATGTCTTGCTAGACTAAGAAGTTCAGTTATTTCGGCAAATTAGTATCTTTGTGGTCCTTGTGATCTTAATAACAGTGCAGATATAAAAGAAGTTCAAATGTGTTGTAATATATACGTAAAGCAGCAGGTAAGAAGGGGGGTTGCACTACTTAAAATGTATGTTTTGAGAAATGATTCTTCAGAGATTTTCCAAGAACTTTATGGTTGTTGATCTTTTATTTTTTTGCCAGAGAAAACAGTGGCAAGGCCAAGTCAAGGAGAAATAACAAACTGTCAACGAAGTTCTGCTTTTAAGAATGCTTCCTCTGACTTGATCGCTCAAGGATGTTAACTCACTTTCTGAATTTCTGCTTAAGTATACCAGCAATTTTCTGTACTAACAGTAATTATTAAGCGACCAGATTCAAATGTAGCAAAGGACAATATCAATTAATTATTCCTATCTAACATCAAGTCAGTCTGACAGGCAGTAGTCCAAATGAGTAAATACAAAGCCAGAAACTTCAAATGCTATTTCTAACATGCAGCCAGCATTCGTTCTTTTTTGACAAACCTGCCTTAGAACATAGCGCACTTTAGCAAAGACTTTACCTTTATATAGTATCTGATAAGTATTCTCCGCAGATCAAACACTTGCAGCATTGTTGCAGCGTTGTTATCAATGATGCTGTATCCTTCCAGGATGTACTGGGTTCGTGTTATTTCCCAGGTCAGCCATCGGAGGTTAAAGGCTGCATTACATGATAACAAGTGAGGCAAGTGCCCGGGCTTACAACAGCAGCAGCCTTCATTGTCTTCATCTCCTTCTGTTATAGCTTCCACTTCTCTCTGCTGGCAATATGTTCCTTGGCAGTGAGAAAAAGAGAGTGTGCTGCTAGTTATTGGGGGAGCAGGAAACACGAAGAACTTCTTCCAAGCTAAAATAAAGTATGATTGAAGGCTCTACATAATTAGCAAACATCTAATAGAAAGAGCGACAGCAGCAAATTAGATGTGCTAATTGATCCATACGTAGTAGCAAATACAGAGATGTAGATTGTTTATTTACTATCACCTACAAAAGCCAAAAGGGCCCAATCTAACATCCTAGGCACTTCATTCTGAGCCGAGCTAAACTACAGACCACAGCTTCTGCCTTAATAAAAACTCACCAGGAAGCAACACTAAAGAGTCTCACTCATCAAGCACATTAAGGAAATTGATCCAAGTCTCTGTCTGCTTCTTCAAGTAACATAAAGGATGCAAACAAAATTTTACAGTGTGTCAGAGCTCTTATAAAATCTGGGTTTTAGCAAGTCATCTTGGAAAGCAAGTTCCAAAAATAACATCCAACAGGTTGTTCTCCCTCCCCACAAAGTAAAAGCTACTCTAGCTCAAACATCTTTAATGAATAACACTAGTAGCAGTATATCACAAGGACAGAATAGTTTTCTAATTAGCCTATTACACAGACTTTAGATCAAAATAGAGTAAATCTTCCTGAAAAAAAGATATGTTAACTCCGAAAGAAGTCATGAGGCAGATACAGAAATAATAAATCTGTTCTGCAGATTCCCCATTTCTGGCCTGTGCTGCGCACAGCAGAACATCAAGCTGAGCTCTTTAGGGTTTGGAATCTGTCAAAATGTGGTTTCTACACCATCTAGGGCACTACAGCTCAAACCCAAGATGGACACCTATACGTTCCCTGCACTGTTCTCAAAATATAGAAGTTCCTGGGGCATGGATCTTTAAAAATTGACTATCTGTAGGCTGTTGCTGGTCTTACTCTCCATGAAATTTGTACATAAACCATCTTCCAAGGCCATCTCCTGTGATGCAAGTTACACTTATGTCTTATATGGGCCTTCTACCAATGATTCAGTATGACCCCTTGAGAAAGCTGATTCCATCAGCTTCCAAACAGTCCCAATAGAAGAGGAAGGTGCTAGACACCGTGCTGCAGTTCAACAGCTATGAACACCCCCTGTCAGGACCAACAGACCTGTTCCATTGTGTCACTGTAAATGGGAGAAGAAGTTTGCTATGTTCACCATCTGCATGTTGTACTGGGAAAGAATATAGTGTCAGGTCCAATCCCCCCAAGTTTCCAGTGCTGCGAAAGACAGCCTGGAGAAAGGCAGCTTCCCAAAGGCCTTTCTGTGGAGCACCATGACAGTCACTGTGCCTTTGACTGACTATCCAGATCCCATCACAACTGTCTGGTGAATGACCAGAGGACCTTGAGTTTGTACAAAAAGAAGTAGCACCCAGAATATTCTTCTCTCCACATCAAGAAAAGCCTTTCAAGATAGAACAAAATATGTCAAAGTCTTGGTCATTATCTTGTCTTTTTTGCCTATACACCTTCTAAAATGTATTCAGTGAACAAAATTATGCAAAAAGATTAATAGAAAGGGAATGTGTGAGAAAAAAATGGGATTGTATCCCTAAGAGATGGGGAGGAGGGAGGGAAGATCCTGTATATTTCAATATTCTCTGTTAATTTTTGTATAAGTGAAAACTTACTCCGTGTATCCACTGTTGTTCACACACTGATAGGTATTCCTCCTTGGAGTTCAGTGATATACAGTATGATAAATGATTAATGTCTTCAAGTAACTCAAATATATAATCTTTGCTGTCAAGACTACCATAAAGTACAAAAATGACCTATCAAGCTAACATTTCCAGTTGGACTGGACATGAACTGGACTGCTTCTGCTTCATATTTCACAGATGATTTAACACCAAATGCCGAACACGGAAAAATCAGCAACTGCTCTGAGTCAGTGGATGCTTTTGGGAAGTCAAGTCAAAGGACACTCTACTCAAACTGAAGTAGACAAAAGCATGTTCCTTTGCACACAGCTTGAAAAGAGTAAAATAACTACTTCATGCTGGTGACATTACTATTGCTGTTATGTTTATTTTTGAAAGTTTAAGGTCTGTCAGTATTAAACTGAACTTATGAGAAGACAGATCTTCATCCCTGGTGTTAAATTATTGCCAAATATTTGTAATCAAGTTTAATAAAAACACAAGCCTACTAGCCAACTGCCACAGATCCTCTTACAAGTAATGGAATTAAAGATTGTTTTGCTTAGCCTATGTAACTCTATTCTTAAATATTTATTTCTTTTGGTATAGAAATATCACATTTCATTCCCATGGAATGCTGGCTGTTTCTATGTGATTTCTGTATTATTTATATTAAACAATAAACACAAAATACTATTACAGTAGACATGTATTTTGTAAAATATAGGGACTAAAGAGGCAAGGCCAGTTATAGGGGAATTAAAGACCCTCAGCGTTTGAGGGAAGCTGTCATTGCGTGCATAACAAACAGAAGAAGATGCCAGAACAACAATTTGAATTCTCACCTAATCTGGCAGGTAAAAATGTCTCCAAGTAATCTTGTCTAGGTAATTTTAATCAACTAAAGTTAAAATTATACTGCAGTAGATGCAATCAACATTTAATTTGGGGAGTAAGACATTTTAACTGATATTGTGTTATAACAAAGGTTCTGGGAAGCAACCAATGGAGCTCACGTGGTCATTTTTCAGATTTATTCCAAAGACTGAAATCAGGGTTGTGCTCTGTCAACATCTGGCAAACATGCATTTGCTTAACAAAAGTTGTTTGATGGACTTGGGTACAATGTCACTGGGGACGTGGTGTCTTGACTGCTTCCAGAGCCTCTAGGATATCCCTAATAAATTTAAAGGTGTAACCTGAGCTATGGCCATAGCTCTGACAAAACACCAAATCCTCATTCCTATCACCATACTACTGATTATTATTTGAAAATGATATCTAGAGAAAGGACTCATGTTTGCACAGACAAAATGCAGGCATGATGTTCAAGTACATGTTGGTGTCCATCCCCAACCCCCCACCCTCAACTCTCCAGTTCTTGCAATCACTCTTAGAAAGACTGCCAGTAATTCTCTCATCTTTAATTGAGCCTTACTTTAATCCCTAATGCACTGGCTGGCTTCAATGCTACAGGTTTGCACATTACTGAGAAATTTCACTTTACCAGTGTCTACATCAATACTTTTTGGTTCATTACTTTAAACACTTACACTACAAAGACTAAGACCATAGTCTCAGTTTTAGTATTGAGCCAAAAGTGACAAATCACAGTAAATGAAGTTAAGCATTTATGTGCATTTTTACAGAAGGATGACCCTTGCGTATATGTTATATGCTGATGATTAAAATGACAATTTTTATATTGCTTCCCAAAAAATTATCAAGTTGAGGCAACTAACTCAGAGAATTATTCATAAAAACAAAGATCAGGGGCTTCACTTCAGTTCTGCAGTATTAAATGTAGTACCATTAAATACTGAAATACAGGAAAAAGTTTTTGCTGGTAATTATTCATTTTGAAATCTGAGGGAAAACCTTATTTTTTAACATTTCTTTCTGCAGTAGAAAGAAAGTAAGTTCTCCTTCACTCAGCCTTAGTCCTTCACCATGACCCTTGCTAGTACAGATGAAACTGATTCATTTCTAAGATATCTAACATTGGATGGTTGCCAAAAGTCTATCAATGCAAAACCATGTGTCAGCTGAACAAAGCAAGGTCAGTCTATGTGAGCTCAGGAGAAAACCAGAGGGAGAACTTGGAGCTCTTGCTATTTTCCTGACTGACTTGTGCTTTGCCAAGAGTGATCTGACCTAAATGGGAATATGAAAATTGAAACTGAAGATTGTAAGCTCACATCAAGTGGATACATAAAAGACACCTAAATTAATGACCACTTACCTGTCTAGAATTAAAGGCTGAAATCAAAGTGTGCTTTTGAATTTAATTTTGAAAAGAAAAGCCTTTTTCAGTTCCTGAAGGACCAGAAAGAAAATCCTGTAATGCAACCACATACTTCCAGAAGCAGTTTTAATTTCCACAGAACACTTCCATTTAAAAATGTATCCAGAATGGGGAGTAATTATTACCTTATTGAAGGTAGTGATAGCTTGGGCAGCAAGGATTGCTGACATATAATAAGCAATAGGGTGCAAATGTACATAGAAGGGGCTTACAGGGCTCATGCACTATCTCCACCCCACAGATGTTAAGATACAGTAAAAAGAAGAAAAACAATTGCTTCAAAAAGGTGTAAACTGAGACCCCAAATGGAAACTCATGAAACCCAGAACCAGAGATATTCTGGAAATCAGCAACTGTTCTGGCTCCTTCCTGCTCTTTTCTTTGTGGAATTTGGATTAAGAACAGCAATTTATTGCCTCTGATAGTCTCAAGTTGTTTCAAAGAAAAATTTCAGGACTGAGAAAGCAATATCAGTTCCTCAGACATCAAAGCTGTTAGCTATAAAAGTGTGGTTTGGTTTTCATCTGTTTCAGGTGCTTGCATACCTAAAAAATATTCTGGTTTTCAAACCAGATCAGTTGTTCTAGTAACACGCATCCCCTTCTCATCAGAAACTTTTCCTTTTCTTGGTCCGCAGAGACACATTATGGGACCCAGGTGGAAGAAAGCATTCTCTAGGGATATTGGTTGTTAAACTTGCAGTTACCAAAGATCTCATGTCACCTCTTTTGGAGTGCATTGCAAGATGCAACGTTTTGCTTCTGGCAAAGGCATTTTCTCAATATAAGGGCTGCAGTGAATCTAATAACACTTTCCTTCCAAAATTCTTCATTCCAGAAGTTCTCTCTAGTGCACCCACAAATACATATGAAATTACAGAAGGGAGGAAAGAGAAAAAAGAAATCAAATATTTATTCTACTCTGAGTTTCAGAAACTATTTTAAGCCTATTTGTAATTCATGGATGGCTTCAACTGTTGGAGCATCACAGTATACCTAGAAAGGCTTGTACATCAGATTTCCTGCATTCAACATACAGTATCTTCTTCCCTGTTTCTTGCCATTCTTCCTAATTAAATCACCACAATTAAAGAAACCCCTTCGCATCCTTTCTGTTCATGCCTCTAGTATTTCTGAGCATGGTGTCTCTCAGCCTTCATTCTTTCCCTCAAAAAAACCAAAAAACCAAACAAACAAACTTCTGGCTTTTAGGCTTCTCTCCAAAGAGATGTGTTAAAAGTGGCTGCTTTTCTCTGAACTCCTTGTAACTTATCAGCTTCTTTTGATGGTCTGTTGCATACGCTGCACATTCCTCAAGTGTGGCCTCATGAAAGGCAGGATAGTGGGCACTTTTATTGCCCAACAGTAAGAAGAGATTTGTAGAAGCAAAATGTGAAAGTTACAACCACTCTTCAAATAATCATTTTTGCTAGTGCCACAGAGCATTCTGACACTGGTGGTGTGCTTGCTACTGTAATAAAAATACACAGCATACACATACACTGCAGAAATAAGGAATTTTCCTTATTTCTTTGACATCACTACTGTGCCTAAAGCTTATACCCTAAAGTGATCAACACACCATTTTACATAGGAAATAAGCCAGCTAACACAGAGAAAGTCCCACAGGTGATCCCATCCTGAAGTCACAGCTGCCTTCCACTGCATACAACTGCATGTATCTGCTCTGTGTTTTCTTTCCTTGATTCATCTAATGAAGTTACAAGTGAAGCATGAATAGTGCACATGCAACACGCAGTAACAAAAAATCACAGCAGAGACTTAGAAGTTAATTATATGGTGGAAGAATGCTGGGTATGAGTTAGAACACAGCTCCTCAAAATTCAAGCATCACCATCCATAAGCAACTTCTGAACATGTAACACCTAACTGGATATTGTCCAAAAGACATCCTGTAGACGCACAGACTAAACAGGAAAATATTTCAAGTCTTCCTTTCTCTACAGGGAACTCGTGGGAGCTAGATGTTTTGACATTCTTTCTGTGTGTTCCTTGATTGTGGGTTTTCCCTGTCTCTCCCTTTCCAATTAAATGATACATTACATGTTTCTTCTGGCAGGCTACTTTTAGCACACTGCTGTGGCCTAACACATACAGTAGTTATTGAAAGGATTGATTCCCCTACACCAATCTGCAGCTCCTTGTAAGTTTTCACCTAGCCTGAGCTCATTACTACCTTCTCTTCGTTTCTGGTAAAGGAGGAGGTGGGTGTCTCCTCTCACTGCCTACAGGTATTGAGGCTACCCCCTGCCTTACACACAGGGTGAGTGATATGATGGAAGCACATCCCCTATCTATCCAAAGAAAGAGAGAGAGAGAAGAACTAATTCATATAAGGTTCTTGATTTAAAGAACACAAAAGATGGATTAATCCCAGCTTTGCTTACTCTCTTCTTTCTGTTTGCTCAGCCTGTACCTTCTTACCCTGCCTGCAGAGGATTGGTTGTGTCTTTTCATTTAAAAGCTGAGCCAAATTCTTCTATCACATACAGTTAGAAAAGTGTCTGGATCAGTCATTTATAATGCCAGCTCTCAATCAGGCTGGACTGCAAAATGGGAAGGCAGTACCTCTTGCCCCCAGTACACTTAAATTCAGAAGAGTCTATGATTTCTTCTTTGGGCACTGCCGTGGCAATATTGCCAGCACCGTTTTTCAGCTTCCACAACAAGAAACAGTCGCAGAAACATCCAGAGTTCCAAAATGCAAATATTGCTTTTGGTTTACTCATAAACAGAAAACAGTCACAGATACAGAGAACGTTTTAAAGATTCACACACTTCCAAAGCAAACATAGACTTACTATTTAAGGAACAGCAGATTTTTAAGGCCCTTAATTAAAATTACATGCTTGAAACTGAAGTCAAGCTCAGAAATTACAGATTTCAAGTTCCTCCTCTAGCCCTTCTTGTTCCTCTTTGTGGGAAACCATTCTGTACAATGAAAAGAATCAAGGTCCTATATGAAAAACAGTGCATGATCAGACAACTAAAAATAAGAATGCAAAATGCCCAAAGCACAGAAAATGAACTTAGTGCTTAACAACTGCCTGTTGACCGAGTTAACAACCAGGCTCTTCCACAGCAGTTGCATACATAGTCTTCCCATTTATGCAGAAAAAAATCCTACTGTACTCAGTTGTGCCTCATTCCTGCCACTTCCAAGATTTGAAATGGGGAGAACATGCCTAGTCTATGCAGGAGATGGCTTTCAGTGCTGCTTGGGGGCAGCCTGCAATCCTGCTCAACAGAAGGAGCAAAGGAAACTTTCGAAGGTAGAGTTTCAGCTCAGTCTCAGTTTCACAGAGCTTCCTTGAGACAGCCCTTGGCCCCATTGCCTTATGCAGCTTCCACCTTCCTGTCAGTCCTTCTGGCTTCTTTTACTCAGACTCAGGGCCTCAGTGACTGGCACCCTTGTGTAACCCCTGTGGCCCCACCAGAGCAGCCCTGCTTCTTGTTAGTGCAAGGATACAACCTGCTATAGGAAGGAGATGGCTCTACAGCATATTTTATTTAAAGCACACCAGCCCTCATGGGTTACCTGGAGACACAAGGAACCCTCTGGTGTCAGCACGCCACCTCAGCAATTCTCCACTGCCCGCACAGCAGATTATCTGCCCACACTTTGGAGTTCATGAAGCTTTTGTTATAGTCTGCATCAGGTAGATCTACCTCATCTGGCTTGTGCCTGGTTTCCCTCTGCGCTACTCTGTTCCTCCTACCCCATCCTTAAGCAGCCTTGTAATTCAGGTGGTTTCTCTGGTACTCATTCTGTGTGATCTAGTGGGATTCAGCTTTCACGTGGCATATCAAATGCTACATGCTTGAGCTGTTCTTTCCTCATGTATGTCCCTTTATTCAATCCTACATGTCTTATTTGTTCCAGTCCAAAAAATATAACTTGCACACTCCTGCTTTCTCTTCCCATAACATCTCCTTTATTTGGAGAAAAGATTCTGAGAGCTGGAGAAACCTTCTTTACAGTATGTCCATGAAGACACAAACTAACTAGACATATTTTCTTATTTTTGGAATCCAGGGGGTTCAGAGAGGAGAACAGGGGAAGTCTATTTCCCTTCCATCACCAACCTTTTCCTTTCCTTCTAGTATTGGAAAGTCTCTCCCCACAGTGATACTCAAGGTGAGGAGAAATAGAGGACTGGATTTGTACTGAAGATGAGATAATCTAAGTGATATTCCCATTTTCCAACTCCTTTCTTCCTCCTCTAGTAATTTGTATGTGCTGTCCCCATTCATGGTTTGCTCCACTCTCTTGGTCCAGGTTTTCTGAACACTTAGATTGCTTTCAGGCTGCCAGCCTCCTCCTGGGGAATGTGAGACAGACTGAGAAAGGTGATATTCCTGACAAGAACTCAGCTGGCTCTAAATGGCAACTCATGAAACACAAGAGGCTGTGGGTCTCAGCTCCAGCTGTGGCAATCAGCAGACATCCTGAATCTATTCATAAAGAGAACTAGCTACAGTACTAACACTGAACAGTGTCAGGCAATCTGCATGGAAAGGTCAATTTCCAGACCCACTGAGTAACCTAAACTGTGATTTTAGGAACTACAGATGTGTATTGCCAGGTGGCACACTGCAATTTTGAAGCTTTGCTCTCAGATACAAATGTAAAATGTCACTTGCCTGGTAATGAAGCATCCTGGCTCAAAGTCAAGCAAAGCCTTCCCAAATTTTGCAAAACTATCCAGTCGCTCACCATTCAACTTCCCATTCATTAAGCCCCTCTGCTAGGCCCTTGATCTTTTTATCTAGCTAGCACATGGTTTGAGGATCCTCTCATATTTTTTTTTCATCTCTGTTTCTGAGACTTACTTTCCTTGAACTGCCTAGGTTTGGTGATGATGGTGAGAGACTCAGCGTTAGGCAGCAACTGCATAAAAGGAAAAAATCCACTCACAAGACTCACAAAATTTAAGTATGAAAGTGAGATTCCTTTCTCCTGTTTGTTTCAAATCCTACAGCGAATTATTTTAACACAAAAGGATCATCAGCAAGGATAGTTTTCTGGAACTAGAATGCAAGTTAATAGAAATATACATGGTCCTGCTTACTCAAAATTCCAACAAATCTGAACAAA
Organism: Coccyzus lansbergi; assembly: GCA_033558105.1. Lineage (NCBI taxonomy): Eukaryota > Metazoa > Chordata > Aves > Cuculiformes > Coccyzidae > Coccyzus > Coccyzus lansbergi. Next base: position 674,088 of record JAUMJK010000072.1, on the reverse strand, counting down.
ATGTCAAGTTGTCTCTTCTTTAACACACATAAGTCCCTCCAGAAAGTCACTTTTCAGATCAGCAGAAATGAACTATTTTCGACCTCACAGATTTTCCATAAAGAGTTACAAATATAAGCAACCTAAGAGGAAGCAAAAATGACAGGATGATTAAAATTGTCTTAGTAGAAAGGTAGTTATCCCAAAGATTTACCAGCCTGTGAAACCAGAGATTTGAACTGCCACAGTATTTAACCCTTCTTGCAGAACAACATAAATCTACGTTTGTCTGGCCTGGATTTGAAATAAGTAATAGTAAATTCCCAATCCACCCAAAAAAAAAAAGCCTTTCACCACTAGACTCCACAATGTAGTTAACCTCAGTACCTATCTCTGACAGAGCAGTACCACTGCTTACCTTGCAGGTACGCAAGAACTTAATACTTGCACAGATGTCTGTGAAGTTGAAGAAAGCCACAGAACCACACATACATCACCCTGAACAACAAGAAACTATAAGGCTGATTAACAAATTCTTTCTCTTCCTTTGCAGTTGCTTTTTCTTATAATTTGGCTTTGTACAGAATAGGTAACTCTTCAGGTATTACAACACCAAGCTGTTCCAAGTATTAACTGTTTTTTACATTAATTTTCTTAAGATACAGGAGCGTTATCTTCATCCCCGTCATACAAGAAAAAGAAAGTGAACATCAAGCATTTACCACAACCTGTTCAACATCCTACAGAGAATCTGTCATAGAGTCAAGACTTGAGCCCACACATGTTATTTCCAGGTCTAATCCTCCCACACCTAAGTGTGTTCAAAGAGCCAGTTTGTCTTGTATTTTCTCATAATCAGCCTGGAGGAAAAGCTGTCTTGGATGTACACTCATCTATAGGTTGCCCATTAGGTGCTCAGACCTTGTGCCTAGAAAGCTCTTTATTCTGGGATTTCAGAACTCCTGTCATCTGCGATTGCAAAGTGGTGTCTTTAAAAGGTTACAAACCCAAGCAACAAACATAGGTGGTCAAGATGCAGCATCAGCAAAATTTAAGAGCTGTTAAAAAATTTGCGTTTTTACCTTCATTTTTCTTCCTGCTTTAGGGATAAAACCAGACAAAAGGACAGGAGCGTAATACTACAAGCAACTGCCCCCATAGAAGCCACACCATCGAGACAGTGGATGAAATTGCCATTCCTTAAAGAGGTGTGCCATAACAGAGGAATACACTGAAGAGGAAGAAAGTGAGGGCCCTTCCTCAACTAAGGTCTGTACTTCATAAATAATTAAAATATGAAGCCCTGATCCACTTATTTTCCCCTCTTCTGTTCTACTGTGACAGAGACCATCTAAGCACTGGCATCTTTCATGATCCAACACAACATGTTTTCCAGTGGTGGGGGAAGGGAGGGGGTGTGTGTCTTTTGATATGTGGCATTTCTTCAAAAACCAGTTTGGGGGGTTGAACATTTTTAGTAACAATTTTGGGTTTCATGGTTATAGAGGGGAACAAATAATCTGAAAGTGGAAATAAGCATAACCTAGAAGATCTGTGAACCAAGCAAATAACTCTATACGCCTTCTTTCTGAAAATCCTATGATATGCCAGGACATGATTCTGAATTTCATAACATCTATGTTTCAAATATCGTCATTCAAATAATGATACAATGAATCACAGAGCCTTTAGACAGAAAAATACCTGTAAAAAGAAAGACAGAAGTTATTAAATTCTATATCCTGCTACAGAGTTGTCATAGTTTATGAAACCCAGTTAGATTTTGTTGCTAGTTTTGCTGTTATTTAAATTTTCAGAGATTCTTACCTCGAAATTCCAGCCCTCTGAGCTGAAAGGTGACAAGGCCATTTCCAATTTCGATCAAGTGCACAAAGGCATTTAAATAATCTGATGCCAGAATAAAACAGTCTCCTGCGTTGTAGTTTCCCCAGCGGCCCAGAATCAAATCTCCACAAAGAGACTCCTGCAGAGATCTTGTCAAATGCTCATAAAAAATGGAGTTGAGATTATTGTCATCGTTTCCTACAACCAAAGCAGCATATATTTGTAAAAAAAAAAAACAAAAAACCAACTTATAATACACTAAGGCATTCTGCACAAAATCCTATGTTCTTTTTTATTTCTGCATGAAGTTTCTTCCATTAGCTGGATAGTAACTTCTTGATATTCTAAACAAACTGCATTTTCTGGGTAGATTTGAACCTTCAGAGAATCAAAGTCTGAAACTGTTATTTAATATGAACAATACTGTAAATAGAACATCAAATTAGTGAAAAAAATCTATTTCAGACTGAACTAAATCACCTCCTTTTTGTTTTATGACAGTAAGAACTGTAAGTCTCTGCAATGCTAAGTTAATGTCTACCTATTTTTATCATAAGAAGTCAGAAATCAAGATTATTTCATTACATAAACTTAAATCTGAACACTATTGCTGAGATTTTAAAGAATTTGGTCATATAGTTTCCAGTAATTTTGTTGAAATTTATTTCTTTTAGTCCTCCAGGAATTTTTCAAGGCTTTGTTCACGAAGTACATGTGAGTCCATAATACGAGGATAGATATATGAAAACAATGCACTTTTAGTATACTAAGAAAGAATTAAACAAGGTTCATTTACCACTATAATCTCTACCAGTTCTTTAAAAATAGTCTCGGCTGTCCAATTACACATCAGTTGGACCAACTGCCCAGGTAAATAACACCTCGCTACAGCCTAAAGGTCTATGGAATAACTGGATTTAAGTTAGCACTTTGTTATGGTGAAAGGGAGTGAATATTTCATAAATCATGCTAACACAGTGCCACATAATCCAACATGGTGTTGTGGTTGCAGTCTTTTGCGTAACATATATGCTTGACATGAGAACGGCTTTTATTTTCTATACTTTACCAGTGTTGCATCTTTAAATCCTTTCTAAATGCTGGTACGTGAATAGATACACATGTACAAACCAACACCTTACAAGTGTATTTGTATATATGAGAATGTATATGGGTACATATGTACAGGTACACAAACATGCTTATATATGTGCATATTTGGGAGTAGATCTAAAATGCAGAAAAAATCCTGAGGGTGGTAGGCTATAGTTTCCCCTATAAATTGCTCCTTGATATAAGAGGAGGAGCGGGTGAGTCATTACACAGCTTTTTATCACCACGTCCATTACACATTCAGCCCTGGTACATGCAACTGCATATGCACATACAGATATACTCAACTATGCACCTTCTGGAGCATATTCGGTCAAAATCTAAATGAAGCACAAAATTAGTCTTTTAAGCACACACACTAAAGGTATGTTTTGCTTGAGCTATGGGTTTTAAAGCGTAATTAACTTATTAACATCTATAATAATACAAAAGGTTATTGCTATCAGATGACAGAATGGTCTTAGGAAATATCTTAACTCCCTGCCTTGAAATGATAAATAATGAAAGAGTGCTATATAAACCTCAAGCTGCTAATACCTCACTTGCTTTCTTGGACACACTGGATTACACGCATTTCTGCTTGAAGATGTGTTTAGGCTACTGAAGTAATGGATAACGATAAAAAGGTAGAGGGATAAAAATGTAATAACAATAAATACAACGTAAATTCATACCTCTTTAGTAAAAGCCCCTAACACTTCAGTGCTAAAATAAAACCAGCTGCAGAATATTAAGGCAGAAGAACCCATCTATGAAACCTCAGTTTCTCAATGGGACCACGATTTGGTATGAAACAGTGGTATCCACTTTCCCTGGGAAGGGCTTGCCAGGTGCTGAAGAACATCAGCAGAGGAACCACACACACCCACTGACTTGCCAGGCACTTTACATGGCCATGGACTGGAGCTCATTTAACAGTTAAATATCCAGAGCAGAAGCCCATCATCTTTCCTATATCCTACTTCTATCTCCTCCTGCAAATTTTCCAGTTTCACTTTTCTCCCTCTCCAAAAATGTTTCTCTCCAGGAAAATGGATGTATCTGCGCAAAACAATCAGGAGTAGGGGCAAGGCCAATCTGCTGCTTTCCTCCAAAGCCTTTTCCTCACGACAGCTGGCCTTCAAGCCTGGATCAGGGTGTTTGCTGCATACTCAGCATGAACAGCAATGTTACGATTAACCAAGCGATTTACAGCCCATCAACAATCTGATCAGCTACACGTGACAAAGAGTGAACTTACTTACCAAGTCACCCGACTTAATTTGGTGCTCTGCTATACTTAAAACATTCTGATTTGTTCACACAACATTTAAAACCTTTGCTTCTCTTTAGTTTCCCAGGCAGAGTCTTGACTGTGTAAACAAATCACATTTTGCAAATCAAGAGAAACACCCAAACACTCAAGCCATACCTGCATCCTTTTCGATCTGAATTGCCAGTCTGGTGTTGGAATGGTCCGATCTTTTAGTGCTGGAAATAAAGACATGATGTACAGCCAATTCATTTTCAAAAACAAGATTCTTCCAAAAACACATTTTTATTTTCTTTTTAAGGTATAATTGTGTTCTGTGTTTATATCTTTATGTAGTTCACACTGTAATCGCATCACTTCATCGGTTTATTCCAAGTAGGCACATATAGCTAATCCAGTTCAGTATTGACATTGATATTGTAGGTTATTAGCACACAAACCAAAAGTTTCTACATCTCCTTCTCCTTTTCCTCAAACTCTTTGTTTCCCCATTTTCCTTCTTGTGGACAGAGTCTGTTCAGCATTTAGCATCTGTGACAATACACATCTCTATGTCCTTAAATAATTGAACTGGCTGCAGAAGCAAATCAGCCAGGTGCCACCAAATCAGCGGATAGAAATAATATTAAACCAGTCTTTCTTCCTTTCTAAGCCTTAAAAGAAACAGCCCAACTCAAGGGATTTTCTTTGCAAGAAATATTTCTGTGGGTGTATAACATCTATGGAAAAACAACAAAGAAATCACTTTATGTAGTTTCATATTTAGCTAAGCAGCAACAAAAGTGTCTCTGGCCATTCCTATAATGTGAAAAAGAGCAAATTACACTATCTTATTCCATACAGACAGCAACTCTGCCTCCCTTATGAATGACATATTCCCTACTCAGTATTTTCATTGTAGCATGGAATATAAATACCACAGGGAAAATAGTCACAGAACAGAAAGCAACTAAAAGGTAGATTGGATTGAGCTTTTATTTCTACCTGTAACAAAAGACACCAACAAAGGCTGAAACTAAGGAGTGAGCAAGCACATGTCCAACAGGTGACTAGGGATATTCAACATCAGAAGTCCAAAGTATTTCCCAGGTATCTTACATCTCCCTGGCCTTCAAGGTAGAAGTGAAAGCCTGGCTAACAGAAATGTTATAGTAAATATAATTTTCCCTGAAACACTGCTCTGGCAGTGGTGCTTTAGGATTCCAGGACACTTCATTAAGGATACTGTCTTAAAAGTTTTGCCCTCAACCACTAGCAGAAGACATATCAATCATATATGTTAATTTTATCATTCCTTGGAAAATGAGGTTAAAATTAAAAACAGGGAAAGAAAAAAGCTATTTGACCTAAACCACAGGCAGCATAACGTTACATGTGACAATAGTGAGAATCTCACCGGTTCACCAGTCTGCAAGCATAGGGAAAAAGTGTCAAGGCACCACCTCTCCTGGTACAGAAACCAAGGGAGACAACAAGGCATGGTCCTCGTCATGTCCTTTGTCAAAATGTGATGGGGGCAGGATGGCCAGGTGGGACTGGCTGGGGTTTGGACCATTAGGATGGTGCACAGAGCTTGGTGGAGATTTTGAATGGGTTAATGATTGGCCAGTCAATTTAGAGAGCCCAAATTAGCTATGCACTATGATAACACGACAACTTAGACACGTACCAAGGAAGACCGTAGCAAAGAGGATATAAATTATATGGGAGACTTTCAAACAGCTTAAATAATGCTGAAAAAGGATGGTGTAAACCCAGGGTAAAGTTGTCTTTGAAGCACAGCAGAGACTCTCTGGGTGTCTATATGTCTTCACTGCAGTATTGGCTTCCAGGATTTTGCGTGTCAATATACAAATTATATAAAAGGCTGGAAATTTCTCAGCTGAAATTGTAAAGTCATGCTGAAGACAATTGAGAGAGGGAAGATATAGCTGTCCCTAATGTTAGAAAGCCTTTTCATCCCGCAAAAAAACCCAGAAAAAATTGCACATAGGCTTCCACGTAATACACAGAAAACCAGAATTGATTTACTTCCACTCTGTACCAACAACTGAATTTTCATTTAAAAAGGCATGTTCTTTATTGTGCAAGAAATACAGTTGGAGAGAATACGAGTCTTAATTAGAATTATTTGTAATTAATATTAGTACATTATCTACATAGATTAGCATTTTATTTGATGCATTATTTATCATCCTGCCTCTGGTTGGCTCAGCTTATTGTAGCTGCAATTTTAATTTCCTATGCAATAGAAAATGGTAACAGGGCAGGAGGGGCGGAGGGCTTTTTAGGCAGTTCAGAAAATAAAGAATGATTTTACATCAAAAAGGTTATTAGAATTCTTCTACCCTGATATACATCCACTTGAAATTACCACATATGCAAGACTAAGCATATAGATTACGTTATGGAATTCAATCAATTTTCTATTCTCAGCAGAGAAATGCTGCTGAGTTCCAAATGCATATGTTTGAAGATTATGAGACTCCTTACTAAATTTCAGTCCCTCTGAAATCAGTGTAGCAGTATAAGGTACAAGTCAATATTATTCTTTACCCCAATTTTTTACCACATTTTTTTATCATCCTATAAAGCACTTCTGAACTTAAGACATATTGAGATCCATACAAATCAAGCAATAATTCAGAAAAATTCTAATTTATAATAAATAGAAATCCTTTTGCTCAGCATGCAGCTCTGGCCCTGTTTCTTTCTTTTTTTTTTTTTTTTTTTTTTTTTTTAATTGAGAGAAAGATGCATGAAACAATCAGGGAAAATGAGAGAGTCCTTCAGGACGCTCCAAGAAAGATAATGCAGCCTGACTGGGCAGGAGAGAAGGAAACAGAATGGTGCTCTCAGATAACAAAACCTCACTACTTTTCATCTTTTCCAAGCAAAGCAATGATTGCTGAAGTGGTTAAAATCTGGGCATCAGGACATGAGACAAGAAAGAATTTACCTTTCCAGATACTACCAGAAAAAAACCCCAAATCTATATAAAGATATTTTGAAGCATAAGCTTTCATTTTTGTAAATAATAAGGGTAATAGGGACAGAAGCAAAATTCACTCCTAAAATTCAGTTCAGTTGAATAAATTTAGTCAGGTAGCCCATCCTGGACTTTAAAAGTCTTCCACAATTATTAGTAACCAAAGCTATGTTTGTACTTTCTTGAAGGCAATAGGAATTTGCAGAGCATGAAACTATACACAGCACCTAACAACCAAGCCAGCGATGCCTTTACTCCTGGGCTTTTCACTGTCAAGTTGGACCTTTCAAAGTGAACTATTGGGACCAGCAGGTGATTTGGTCTTTCCTCTAGTGGCCTTCTGCTTTGCATCTGGTTGTTACCACTCTCAAAGGTGATAATTAGCTCAGTAATTTGTTTTCTTCCTGAATTGCAAACCAGTGCAAGTCATAGAATCATAGAATAATCAGGTTGGAAGAGACCCACTGGATCATCAAGTCCAACCATTCCTATCAAACACTAAACCATGCCCCTCAGCACCTCGTCCACCCGTGCCTTAAGCACCTCCAGGAAACGTGAATCAACCACCTCCCCGGGCAGCCTATTCCAGTGTCCAATGACCCCTTCTGCGAATTTTTTTTTCCTAATGTACAGCCTAAATCTCCCCTGGCAGAGCTTGAGGCCTTCAGCATTGCCCTAGAGAGCAAGTTTGACAGTGTTTGAATGTCTTCAGCTAAGTCTTCAGCAATTTTAAAGTCAGCATCCTAAAATATTCCTGAAATATGTGTTTCAATCTCTTTTAATCTAGCATTTATACGGGTAACAAGATAACTCACTGGTTTGCATAGAACAGTTCATGCCATTATAAATTTACTATCCCTTTCCAAAAGGGATGAAGGCACTTCAAATAAATCCCTTGTCCAAAAATACTGCCTCATTTTTCAACAAGGAAAGATTTTCTTCTACCAGTTTACCTTCCAAATTTCCTTAAAAGGTATAAAAAAGTCCAAGGGGGGTTCGGGCAGCCTGGGGAATACACAGCACATGGTGAGAATTGGGCAAATTGAGGAGGGGAAGGAAAAAAAACTTCAAAAAGATCCTTGCTGTGCTTATTTCCAGAAGATGAAAATAAAATTGCAGCTGCTCTATCTCCCTTGCTGCTGGTGGATTCTTCCCCAAAGCAAAGATTCAAGATTTCTAGGATTCATACTCTGAAGGAAATTTTTACTTTTAAAGAGGACAAAATAAAGAAAAGCAGTTACCCTCTGCGAGATGCAAGAGATGCTTTTCTTGGGTAGATTCAAAGCTTTTCTTTGTGTCCAATGAATTTTAATCCATCTTTCCATGACATCTAACTGGCAAATCTAACAAAGAGAAATTTTACTATGCTGCAGCCCTATGATTATTCATAGAAGTCTGGGGAAAAAAAAATCCCTCAACATTTATGTGTGAATGTCTTACACTGCTGGCACTATAAAGGGAAGCCTTAGTATTAAAAACACAGTCATAGTGGTAGTAGTTGGCTATGACAATGAGGCAGGAGGGAGAATGAGGAGGTGGCAGAATAGGCAGGCATCCATGAATATTTGAAGGACATCGGAGGCAAAAGAGATGCTACTAACTTGTAGCGTGAAGATGCCCAAGTAGTTTTAAGTCAATTTCATCTAAAAGGCAGAATGATTTCAGTGTGATAATTAACAACAGAGGCTGACAGCACCTTCGTGCATAGCCATGCCCAGGATTTCTTGGCAGGTGCATAGAAGATAGTCTTTAGGTTTAACTCACGCTAATAAAGAAAAATCTCTTAAAAATGAAAGCAACTTCTCCTTCCTGATCACATGCTCTGATTTTTATTTTTCATGCTTTCTTCCTTCCCTCCTTTCCTGATAGCTCCAGTGTTTCATCTAACAATAGTAAAAAGTGGCTTTGATTGCACACTAGGAAACTGGGGGAGGGCGAAGGCATAAAAAGTTCGAGTTTTAAAGACAGTGCTGTTGAAGGGTCCTTTCAGAACACAGGAAGATCTTATTATCAATACTGTTCCCTGTTCTAAGGGTTTCTTTACTTTCTTGTAAAGGTTTCTGCAATTTATTCTGAGAGTTTTTTAAATTTGATGGTGGGGATTTTTTTGTGGTTTGTTTGGCAGGTTGTACAGGTTCTGGAGTGTTAGGTGGTTTTTGCCTTTTTTTTTTTCTTCCTTTTTTTTTAAATTTAGGTAGGCATAAGCTTTTACTGAAGATGAGGTTTGACTGCTCCTACAGCAACAGGGATGCAAATGAGAGATGTGACTTTGAAATCAAAACCTGAGTGCCCAAACATGGCTTAAACAGACTACCTAAATGCTCTGACATTCAAAGGTTCAGCTGGGGAATTCACCTCTTATTTGTAAGCCAGCTCATTTATGCATCTGTGTACCTTAAATTATTCACTAATGCTTTATCTAAATGTCATCAATATCCTCGCTTTTGTCCTATTTGTCTACATTGCTAATTAATTTCTTTCCCCTTGTCTGAGCACTCTTTTTTCTTTTAAAAGGCCATTAGTATAAAATAGCTAGACATAGTGACTAAGTAATACAAGAAGCCTTTAAAGTGGCAGGATTATGCCCACTGCACAGATATGCTTGTGCTCACTCTTGTGCCAGTGAAAAAGGGCTGGGTCCCTGATATCTCATGTAAGGATGGGGCTTAGCAGAGGTACTTTTAAATTAAAGTAAATGTGTTAATTACACACAAACCCATGCAACTGAAACAGTGAAGTGAGTGTTATTTTTTCTGGTTTTCCCATTATGGGCCAACACAAACATTACAGGTAAGGTACAATGCTGTGCCTAACTCTGCTCTGCAGAATGACTTAATTCACTTGGGCTCTGCACCAGCTGAAGGGCCCCTGACTGAAGTGGCAAATCCTGATAAACTGTAGTGTCCTGAAGAGTAGAAAGAGAAATGTCCTAGTGAAATTTTCACCAGAAAAGGAGAGCAAGATCAGACAGAAAAAAAATTTAAAAAAATGACCAAATGTTGGCAGCTGCTTCAGCAAATGAGGCCAAGATGTTTACCTCCTTTAGTCCACACAGAACATTGTTTGAACATCATAAAAGGAGGAAAGGACAGCAAGGCATTTTGGAATTCATTCTTAATATTCTTATTGCTGATAAAGCACTCTTATGCTTTACTATTAAAATAACATGATGCATTATTAAAATAACACACACTTAAAATATTTTAATTGTCACTTTTAGACTCAAGGACACTGCTTAAACATAAGATTAAGAAAGTATGAGGAAATATAAGACTATGACAAAGACTGGTGAATGATGTCTTACAAAAAAAGCCTACATCAGAAATACTAATTTACTTCACTATAGGGTTTTCCATATAGATATTTCTCACCAAAAGACAAAGGGAGGCAAAGCAGAAGCTAACCAAGCCTTTCTACTGCAGTAAACCTGTGAGAGTAGCATTAGTCATACTGAATTGAAGAACAAGAAAAATCTTACTTGTACCATGCAGTATTATAAAAAATCCAATCTAAAACAGGGGTAACATAATACCTCTGGGTTTTTTTTTTACAAAGACTGTAGACAGCAGTCATTATGGTAGTCTCTACAGTACTCTTCAGACTGAAAAAATGCCTGCTATTTTGAGAGGGAACACTGCTAGTCAACGGATTAAAAAAAAAAAAGTCCTTTAGCGTTTGTCCAGTATTTACACAGTCCCATCTAGCACAAAGCTTCAGGGACAATTCTCAGTGGCAATGGTGACATAGTTCTGCATTATCTTAGAGAGAAGCAAGAGAGATATTCTACATTTTGTTTTTACAACCCTTGAGGCAATTTGGGTCCCATACATACCCTTGCACATCAGGAGACAATCAGGACTTGAGCAGACTGTAGCATGAATTATTCCCCACTGCTATCTGTACACAACTTGCATATCACCTCAGTTAGAACGGTTACACTTGCTGAACATCTCTCTGATCTCAGCTTTTTCCCTGTATTCACATGCTGAGAAAAGTTGCTTGAGTACGCATCTTTTTCACTGAGAGTTTTTAATTTAGTGCCCTGAACCTCAGCTTGCCCCTAAATGTTTGATTCAGTTAAGCCTAAATCAGGAGGTGATCTACAGTATCTAAGTATATGGGATGAACACTCGCTGAGAAGCTTTACTCTTATGGAAATTCAGTCAATCCATTTCAACAAGTTTCCAATACTCGACACAACAGAAATTTACTTGATCTCATTAGATTTACATAACTTGGAAGCTAAGCATTAGATGAACAGCTCATAAAATTTTAGTGCCTCTGTATATACACATAAGCCCTTAAAACATTACAGGCTTCCTATTTCTGATTTATGAGACCATTGTCATCTTTCTTTTATGTCCCATTGCTGCCAATTATCTTTAAAAGTCCTTTTCTATCATGCCCATGATTCCTTTTGTTCTATAGGCCTGAATTCCTGCTTATCAATGTCTGTGGCATTATCCTCTCAGATTTTTTCAATGCATGGCTTTTTCTGGTTTCGCTCATTCCTTTCCCTTTTCATTTATCCCGCTTGTGGTTTTGATCTCTGCTTGTGTTCCTGCCTGGCCTCAGCATGCATTCCTCCTCTGATGCCTCCCTTCTGTCTTTATTCTGCCCTCTTAGAATGATTCAGTGAATTGGAGTTGTGAATGCATCTTTAACTCGGCAGGGAACTACAGAGCACTGAATCAGAATGCACTCCCAATTAATTACCATACATATGGCTCCTATTCAATTAGCCTCAATTTGTTTTATTGACTGCCAGGGGGAAAATTTAAGAAGAGATGTTACCAGTTAAGGGATACTGCCAAACAGTTAAAATACAGCTTTGAATTTTGTACAGCCTCCCTTGAGTGTGAAACTCCTGGCAACTCAGAAAACACTTATTTTAATACCAGATCTATTTGATTAAAGGTGCCTGGATTTCCTCAACCATCCAGTCAAGCGATGAGGTGAGGGCTGGGCTGGAGAGAAGATGTGCCTACATTCACGCTACAGCAAGTGGTCAAGGCTTGTATCTGGTTTGTATCAGAAAATGTGTAACCAGCAGGTCCACGGACGTTATTCTCCCTCTGTACTCAGCACTGGTGAGGCTGCTCCTTGAATCCTGTGTTCAGTTCTGGGCACCTCACCACAAGAAGGATATTGAGGCTCTGGAGCGAGTCCAGAGAAGAGCAACAAAGTTGGTGGAGGGGCTGGAGAACAGGCCTTGTGAGGAACAGCTGAGAGAGCTGGGGTTGTTTAGCCTGAAGAAGAGGAGGCTGAGAGGAGACCTCATTGCTCTCTACAACTACCTGAAAGGAGGTTATAGAGAGGAGGGAGCTGGCCTCTTCTCCCAAGTGACAGGGGACAGAACAAGAGGGAATTGCCTCAAGCTCCACCAGGGAAGACTTAGACTGGACATTAGAAAAAAAATTCACAGAAAGGGTCATTGGGCACTGGAACAGGCTGCCCAGGGAGGTGGTTGATTCACCTTCCCTGGAGGTGTTTAAGGCACAGGTGGACAAGGTCCTGAGGGGCATGGGTTAGTGTTTGATAGGAATGGTTGGACTCAATGATCCGGTGGGTCTCTTCCAACCTGGTTGTTCTATGATTCTATGATTCTAAGGGGTGTGTGCACACAGGGTCACTTGCTCTGGGGCAGATCACAGTTCAAGACGCTGAGGGGAACGTAATTTCTAGTGGTGTCAGGTTTTACCTGAAGCAACACCTCCCACACCTGAATGCTGTGGCTTTGTCATTCCTCAAAGTCCTACACACCTGCTGAAAGGGACTAGAGACACCTACATCAGATAAGTGTTACGGGGTCAAGTCCATGGACAGTACTGGTGACATGCAACGTGAAGATGTATACAAAACAGGCACTACAGCAGGAAGGAAGAAGGAAAGGGTCTTGAGAAGACAGTCAGATGAGTAAGTCAAAGGAATAGCATGTAATTTCAGAGGGCTTGTGAAGAAAAAGGCTAAAGTACAGATAAAGATGTTCTTTGTTCTTTAAACATTTTGCTTTTCTCTATTGCCACCCCCAATGCCACCATTCCATACACGCACCAGGAGAACAGGGTGCAACTTCCCACAGATTGTTTTATACTCATTATTTCAACAGAGTAGCATTTTTCCCCCACCAAAAGGTCATCTTTATAGGGAAATCCACAAGTTATTATGGAAGAATAATGGAGGGAAAATGGCAGCAACTTGCTAATATTTTAGCTTTTGCACCACTGCCAGACAGGGAGTACCGCTACAGTCAGCAACAACGTTGTACTCTAGGGCACCCAAGCATCTCTCAGTACCAGTCCAGGCTGGATGTTCAAGTATCTAAATCCATTTGAAATCTCCAGAAAAGCACTCAATAAATTCCGTGTGCTTTGCAAATAGGACCAGGCATCCCTTCTGATTTGAAGGCAGCACACTAAAAACCACTCATTTGCTGATCCTGTTTGTTTTGATTTGTAAGTCCCAGGCACTAATAAGTGCCCATTTTGGTTTTATCTACATTGTAATACTTATTTATACTATCTTGCTGAGTGCTATATTAACTTATCATTCAACAAAAGCCTGGAGGAGCCCTGAGGCCAACTCAGTGAAGACCCCTCTTAGAAGAGCCATGGTCATCAAAGGGGCTAGCACTCATAACACTGAGTAATGGCAGATAACAAAGGAACTAGAACCTCAGAACAATCTGGAGTAAAGTCGTACAACTGGAATATAGCGCTTCTCTCTGATCAGTTAATAAAAAATTATAGAAATAGAAGCAGCAAGAGAGAAATAAAAAAATGAGCAGAGAAACAATTCAGAAGAAACTAAAATTATTGCAAGAGCAGTAGAACTCATGGCTGCAATGTGGCTTTCATGCCAGGTTGCTGGAAGTATTTGGAAAAGTTTGAAACCTGAGTATGGAAAACAGGCAGTGACAATGGTCAGAACATAACATTTCTGAAATAATACTTGAGGAAATAAAGCAAACACTAATTCCTGTTGATTAGGCAAAAAAAGTTTCTCCTATGGTTAGGTTATGCTATAGTTGTTGATTTCAGAGGTTAGTGGAACTTTCTTTAAAGTATTCACTATAAATCAATGTCCAAGGCACTACTGCACTCACTATAAACATCTGCTGCAGTTTTTTCTCTGTAAACACTACCACTATGGAGGTCTATGAATATGTGAAAAATCAAACAACATGGCAAGAAAAGCCTGAAAAAGAAATCCAGCCCCAAAAAGGAGAACTTGAAAGGTCTAAATATGCAGCTCCCAAACAAGGCCCATGAACGGTTACGGTTGAATGATGTTTTGTGTTCAGATCAGGGGTTTTAGCAGTTGTAAAAGACAAGCAGGCTCACACAGAAATCAGATGCACTAGCGTGTGTTAAAAATGAGCATTTGGAAGTAGAAGGCTGGTTATTTTATGAGGAGAATGGAGGGAGCAAGCAGGTAGACTTCCCAATATTTTTCCCACATATGTGCGTAATGTGGGGTCAAACATAATTACGTCTACATCAGGGAAACTCTTCTCATTCCACCTGCAGGCTGTCCATGATGGGCAGGTTAGGTGAACCGGTAGGGGGGAAAAAAAAATGCCAGCCACACAAGGGCAGGGCAGGTTTTCCTCACCATTCACTCCCAGCTGCATTAACCTTGGTAGCTATTTTCCAGACCACAATGGCTGGAATAATAACATAGTGATAGATTTTTAAAAAGATGGAGAAAAGGAAGGCTTGCTGACATATTCTCAAACATAGAGAGACATCCAGTAATGTCATTCTGAGGTAACTGGTGATTTCATCACAGCCTCTTTAGAAAGCCTAACTAATTCAGTTACACCACGTGGTAAATTGTTTGAGATCCTTCAAAGCACATACAGGTTGTGCCTTACCTCAAAACAGGCACCGAATCAGATGACCAAGAAAGAACAGAAACAAGAAGGTGAGAGAAAAGTAGCTTGTGGGCAGTGAAATCTCCAGGTTTCTGGTGGCAGTTTGCTGTTTGCAGGGACGAGTAACAGCTGCAGCAGCAAACAGGCTGCTCCACATGATCGAGTGGTTAGACCCACTGGGGAATGAAAGTAAACTTCCTACTCTATTCTCTCCATTGCCATATCCAAGATACGAAGCAAGATAAGAGGAAGGGAGCAGGGGGAAAGAGTTAGGCTGCAGCATGACAAAGTATTTCAGAAAAAAAAGGCAAACCCAGGAAATGAAACAACAGCACTTGAACAAACACTTTATGCTTTAAAGTACCTATAATATTAAACAAGATTTACTGCTATTTCCTTTTCTCTCTCTCTCTCTCTCTCTCTCTGACATCTACTGCCTAATCATTCAAACAGCTGTGAAAATAAAGACCAAAACATTGCTCTTCAACCTGGGAAGGCAGGGATCCAGGCTAAAGGCAGGACAAACTCAGTGTTGCATCAATTTTTAGTTTAATTAAAAAAAAAAAAAGATAAAATTTCTTATAGTTGGACTCCCACAGGACAATCGGTTCATGAGTAGCAACCGGGTTTTCTGAATTTATACCCCTCTCTTTTTAACCACAGCAGCAAAAGCTGTAAAAAAGTGGTTGTATGAGAAGTCGTTCTTTCTTAATCACCTTCCTTATTGCCTTATTTCTTCTTCTTTAAGGCACCCTTCCCTTTGCCCATAATTTCTCCATAAATGCCCCTGACCTCAGTGATGTATTGGTGTACGAGACTCTGCACACAGCGAGTAGTGAAGTGCATACTATAAACAAACAGCATCTGTTGATTGCAGGGAAGAACACCCATGCTCCGTGCATACACTGCAAGAGCACAAACAGGCACAGTATGATTCCTGAATTTTGAAGAGATTGCTAGGAATTTCACAGTTTGCTCACTGTCAAAATGAATCTTTCTCTTTTTCTTTTTTAACTCACTTGAATTCCTCCATCTCCTTCTAAAAACAAACAAGCCATCATCTTAATTCTCTGAGACTTTCAGCTCCAACTCACATCATTTAGAGTGGCAGATGCCTGGTCAGAAATCTAAGGAATCAAACTCCTCTTTAGCCAGCATGAAAATTGGGACTAAAAGAAACACTAGAAACACCAGATGTGTATGTATGCATTCAGAAAACACCAGGCAGAGAAAAGAAAATTAATATTTTAAGGAAGGGATGAAGCACTTGCTCACCAATCAGGCTACTGGCCAAATAGCCCAGATTTATTATTAAACAGAGTACTATCTACTTGCTTATGTCCAAAGCTTCATCTTTGGATTAACTTTACAGAAAATTATCTGGATGGTTTTTCCTCATCTAATTTCACACTGTTGGCTCAAGTGAGATACAAAAATAAGTTTTCATTAAGTGAAACAAAGAAAAAATGAAGTTTGTTGACAGCAGTGAATTACGCATGTAGTGATGAACAGATATGATGGTGTAAGAAAGCAGCCAAATTTTTTACTTGGAAGAAAAACAAAATCATGATATTTTGATATCTGACTGCCTATCAAAACTGTTTTCAGTTAGTCGAATTAAAAGGTTAAATTGTAAAATTCAACCATGGAATTTACTGCCTCTAACTTCATATAAAAATAAATGAGTTTTTGTGTAGCTAATACAAATGTGATAATTTAATGTAGTCATCAATATAGCAAGAAATGTTTGAAAATGAGAATGCAAAGCAGGCAAAACAAAAAAGCTATAAAAAACACATTGAAGGTAGCTTTCCCCTAGGGAAACATTCCTGTCAACAGGCAATGAGTACAGATATAGCAAGAAAACCTGCCAGAGCTTCTGCTCCGTATGAGCATATCTCAGACTACACTGCAGTGAACCTGTGACTTTCCAGGAATACCCTGAGCTGAACTTGGCAGAAGTAACCATGAGTGCACTCCAAGAAAGAAATCTATATGCTGATTTCCCCATCTGTTTGTTCTGCATTGTCTTACAATGCCTGAAAACTCAGTATACATCTGGTCACAAGGGCACTGCAACCTCAACACAGGTCAGTGCAAGAGCCAGAACAACTTTCCATTGCAGCTGAAGTTCCCAATCCTATTTAATTCCAAAGCTCTGAAAGAGCATTCATGCTATCTCTTTGAATTTTTAGATGTTGAAAGGTCAAGATTTAAAGCAGTAAGGCAAGGACTGCCTCACTTCATTCAATTATTTTAAGTACTTTGTAGAAAATTTCCATGTTCTCAATACAAAGTTACTCCATTCTCTTGCCTTTTTCTGTCTTTTCACTGTGTCCTTTTAATGAACCAGGAATCTTTCAGTCAATGCTCACTCACTCTGCTCAGTTCTTCATGTGAGCCATGAATTACTTGAAATGGAAGCAAGGCAAAGGAGAATCAGAAGTGCCAGAGACAAAATTAATACAAATTTAGGAGGAGTCATTACATGTGCATAGGTTGAGGCAAACATTTCTTTCACTTTGATAACTATATGAATCTTCTACAAGGTCGATTACTACTTCTGAAAGGTTTTTGTGGGGCAAGGTTGCTAGTTTTATGTTTTAAGTGAGAAGATCATAAGAGATGTGAGAAAAGAATTTCTAAACACAAACAACAAAGCATGTTTATTTCACTATGAGTCTAACTTAAGCATTTATGTTGAAGACAAAGTTCTATTTTCTCATTATTTTGAAAGAACAAGTAGCAGTGGTTTAAAGTATTAGAAGGTTTAGTTTTTTTGCATTCGGGGTTTTACAGTTTATGGGTAATATAATTTAAAAAAAATTATTAGAACCAACTTCTTCCTTTTACTTCCCTTACAGGAAGCCAGTACTAATGAAAACAAGACCCTCATGTAAGTATCACCCATCAAGCACCATCTTTTGACATTTTGTTTGAATATCTTTTCATCTTGCTCTAAAAGCCTTTGTCAAATCAAAAGAAACGGTGCCATCTATTTCCACCTACAATAACCTACAGATTCTAAAGTACAAATTCTATATGAAAGTGATGTGCCAACAACAACCTTTGACTCTAACTTGTATCTAGAAAAGAAGCCACATGCCTTCAAAATCCTCTGGTTCAAGAAAATGTAATAGTTGCTAAAATCTCCTCTTCCTTCTTAATATTTTTCAAAGTTTCTGCCCAAATACATGAAGGCGTCTATGGAAATAGTGGTTGACTCCCCTCAACTTTATTCCTATGAACCCATTAACCCCAAAAAAGATGTGTGAGAGAATTTTTTTAAGAACTGGAACCAGTATGCAAAACTGAGCTCCCCTCAAAAGCTTTACACAATTCTCATCACATTCAGAAGAAAATGCAAAGCCATTTTCTTATGACTATCTGAGTAGTTTTGTATAGATAAGTACATATTCACTCATTGACACGAGTTAAAATCATACAAAACCAAACCTCTTCAAGCTAATAATTCCCTTTCCCCTAAAAGATGGAAAAAAAATCACTGCAATTCCTAGTATTGAATCCTCTTGAGGTGCTCAGATAGACCAGTGATACTGATTCAAGAAGTGTGGTGAGTGTATAGCGCTTCTCACTGGTCTGGCCAAGTCCCGATTTGGCCAACACCACTTTCATATTGTACCTCAGACTTCTGTTCTGGAGCTGTTGTTATTTAATCCAAGCTTGGCTAAATGTTAGTAGGTGGTGAACAGCTTACACACAGCTCAGAGAGCAGGACTCAAAGGATCCCCCATAGCGACAGCCCCTAATGTTGCAGGCACCCCATTCATCCCTTGCAAAAAGTAGATCTGTCTGGAGAAGGAAGTGTTTCCCTGTCTCCAGTACTCTTGTTGGGAGCCCATTAGATCCCATTGCAAATCATACTAGGTAGAAGAAGAAAAAGCTCTTTATTCAGTCCTTTCAATACTCAACGTGTATATCTTTGTCAAATTCAATGAGTGAGCACTAAAATGTGACAAAACCAAACAATTGTTAAGTCAGACTCCAAGATCAGATGTTGCAAGTAATGATAATGCACACTCATCACCTCTTCACTATGAGAGTTACCTGTCACATCCCAAATTGTAACATTTAAACAAGCTATTAAAAATACATTAATGCAGCCTGACTTCTACTGCCAAAGGCACAGATTTAGTTGCTAACATGAACTAGCAAGACAAAAAAGGCTGACAAGTGGGAGTTCAACTGATTTTCTTTTTCACAGCTTTGTATCTGTATGTCTGTACAGAAAATGCAGCATAACACCTCATCTGTAATGTAAGAATAAATGTTTAAATACATTTTCAAAAATAATCAATTAAACGGGAAGTAACAAAACATCAGAATCAACATTCAAATATTCAAGATGCCTTACAACAATTTAAGGATTACTTTCAGAAAGAAAAATACTTAGAGAAATGAAACTAATTAGAGCCAAACTTTTAAAATAAAAAGTGTAGAAAAATGTTTCAATAGTCTTACTTGTAGTTTTTCTCCCAGAACTTGATCGGTCTTGCATATGATGCAACAAAGATGACACTACCAAGAAACGGACTCAGTGGTGTAGAAAAGACTGAAGTGGCCAGAGTTTGAAAAAAAAGCATAGCAGAGTCTGAAAACTGCAAGTTAAGGTAACACCAATGATTTTGCCATACTTTTAAACAATTGTTGAGGCTGATTTTTGAACTATTTATTTTTTGCTTTTTTTTTCCCCTATTTATTTTATCAAAGAAGTGGCAAGGAAAGGAGAAGAAGGCAATCAGTGCCAAATTACCAGTTATCAGCATGTAATCAGTGGCTCTTCAATGCTACACAGCTGTAATGGAGGTGACATGTCTGAATAGCATATGTCATTAGCAGTGTGACCCCTTCCAATCTCTGCCCAAGAAGAGATCCCGAGGCAGAGTAGCAAGTGCATTTTCCCAGCTAACTTAGTATATCTTCTGTAACACAAAGTGCTTTGCCAGAGTCTGACACACAGAGTTTAAAATGCAAAAAGTAAAAGCCCTTCTTTTTCCTGGAAATTCTCTGTTCTCTGCACTGGAGTCTTATTTCCAGTGAGTCCAATATTCCATTCTCTCAGTTCTGCTTATATTGGAATGACCTAGTATGTGCAGAAACAGCTATGCCTCTAATTAATCCAACCTGTTGGCTTAAAATCATGCTTTAATGTTAATTTTTTTACTAACAATTTAATATTCTGTGCTGACTGAAAGGTAAAAAAATGTTTAGCATTTCATACCTTTTGAAATATACACAGAATGAGAAGGTGAGGGCAGGGGAACAGTAAATCTCACACATAAACATCATAATAAATACCTGAATTCATAGCCTACTTTAAACATAAATTCATATTCCAGATTGTTGGAAAGCAAGTTAGGACATGGACAAGAATACTGAAAAACATCTAAGCTGAAAGGAATAAGGTTAAAAAACCCAAGGAAATTAAATGTTACGCATTAATACTTCAATTGACTCATGAAATCTCAACAAAAAAGTTTCCAAGTTGGCATAAGAGAATAGTTGTCCTTCCTTACAGCACTCTTAGAAGGAAGGTGCTAAAAAAGAAGCCATAGTCTAAGAAGCAACTATCAGAGTACAATATTCAAGTGCATTTCAAAATAAATTCAGATCATACCACCCAACAAAGTCTTTTAGTTTACCCTCTTGTAATAATATCCTGTATGTGTCCCACAGGCTTTAAGACTTCCCCCCAAAAAAAACCCCTATTTCAAGAAAGGTAGCATCATTCACAATACTGTACTTCCACAAACAGGCTAGCTAGACAGGCTTTCAAAGCAATCTGCAAAATATAAAATCAACCATTTGCCAAAAGATATCTCTCAAATCCTGCAAAGTTATTAAAAGAGAGTGGTCTGGAACAGTGTCTTTGTGCATTAGTGAGCTTGCAATATGAACTGCCCTCAAGAGTCTCAAGTTAAAAAAACAACACAGAAGAGAGAGCGGGAAGTAAGCGAATCAAAAAAGTTAAACTGTCACATTACACCGTAGTCATAACTAGTACTGGCTGTGAAAGATGAACAAGTATTTACAAGTGTCAGATAAAGGAAGGTGACTTGGGAGCTGAAGAGACAAAAAGAGAACAAGGAGGACAGATAAGGACAGCAAATCAAGTTTTCTAACAGTTCTAATGAAATGATCGATTTTAAAATTGCCACCATCATGAGTTAAGCCATTTAGGAATCCACTGTGAACTATTTGTGTCTAAACCAAAATTAGTAACAATTTCAGTTTTGCTAAAAGACATAATGCTTTACTATATGTACATTGGAAGATATTTCCCATTTGACTTGTGAAGAAACATTTTAATAAAGTGTTTCATATATGTAAGCATGTCATGAGAGCAAGTAATAGCATCCAACTCCCTTACATACATAGTTGATGTCTACGCTGTGCAATTATCTGACACCAGGGTTTTTTAATTTTATGTTACCAGATTTCTTTTTATTAGGTAATTTATTTTAATACCAATTCTTTAATTATGTTTAAGTAGAAAATTAAAAATGAAGTGCCAAAAATTTACAGGCATGCTTTCTTATTCTATGTTCCAAGACACTTTTCTGTATATCATCTTTGTTAGGTTATACAACGTAGATGCAGAACTTGCTTCTTTGCTAATAAAGGATTTTCTTTTTAATGTGGGCATAAATCAATTCTTGAGAAAGGGAAATAACTAAAAACTCTTCAACATGACAATATCCTGTTTTGAGGATTAATTTTGCAATTAAAAAATCTATTTAAATTCAAATCAGTTTCAAAACATGCAACTGAAAGATTGACATTTTCAAGGCCTTTCACCTCTTTCTTTTAACACAAAACTATGCATTAAGGCCAGTGCAAACCCTCTGTTTCCCAAAACTCACACTTCCAATTGCAATATCTATGGGCCAAAAAAAGTTTTGTCACTTCCAAGCACACAATCACTTAGAAGACAGGAGACATGAGCACCACAGGACTTCCTTTTCTGATGTTTGAATTGTAACCCTGAAAGAGCCAAAGCAGACGCTCTCATAAAAAGAATAACCTGAACTGCAAACCCTTTCTTTCCAAACGTCACTGTTGGTTTATTATGTAAAGCCCTCCCTTGACTACAAACTACACTAATTTTCTCAGTGCATTGATAATTATAAATGCAAAACCTTTTCATACCCGTTTATGCACTGGGAAGTGAAGCTGCAGATCTCTCAAGTTAGAATTGTATTCCCATCCTTCATCTTTGGGGATTAGGAGAGACTAAATGTTCACCTAATCTACCTAGCAGTGATAAGGAAGTATCAGCTAAAACTTATTTTACTCCAGACAGAAGTTCATCTCAAATCTCCACGTGTTGCCCTTTGTGCTTCGTGCACCAGAATTAAATGTATTAAAGCATGCAGAACTTCTCATATCACTGAGCACTATACCAAAAGCTAATAGAGGCACTTCAAAAATTAAAAATTTATGTTCTGTTTGCAGAAGTGATTTAGGCAATTAAGAACCACAAATAATTAAACTCTGCAAAGAAATGGCAGGCTTAGTGCCTCTGCAAAGTGCAACATGCATTCATCAGTACTGTTATGATAACAGCAAATAAAAATACCTTGCAAAAAGGCAAAGTTATTGTTGCTGTGGGAATAGTAACTTGGCCACTTAACCAGTATTTAATACCAACATTGCCTTAAAAGACAGAATTGCATTTACAAAGAATATAATAAATATAAATAAAAGAAAACAGTCTAGGTCACTTTAGTAATAACTGTGAATATAAGCCAAATCCTGCTTAGTTAACTACTTCCCATTTTGCAAAGCCTAATTGGTATTTTTACCAAGAGTAACGTTATCACTGCAAAAAGTATTTGTGAGCAAAGGGAAACTCATTGAAATATATCTCAGTTCTTATATGTTTTACTGAATAATCTTATATGCTCCTCTGCTGCAAGTCATACTTACAACAGAAAGGAAAATAATTTTTTGTTGTGGAATTCCCCAGGGCTCAGTGCTAGGTCCAGTCCTGTTCAATGTCTTCATCAATGACCTGGATGAGGGCATTGAGGGTACCCTTAGCAAGTTTGCAGATGACACAAAGCTGTGTGCAAGTGTCGATCTGCTGGAGGGTAGGGAGGCTCTGCAAAGGGACCTGGACAGGCTGGACCTCTGGGCAGTGTCCAACGGCATGAGGTTTAACACGGCCAAATGCCGGGTCCTGCACTTGGGGCACAACAACCCTATGCAGAACTACAGACTGGGAGAAGCCTGGCTGGAAAACTGCCAGGAGGAGAGGGACCTGGGGGTGTTGGTCGACAGCCAACTGAACATGAGCCATCAGTGTGCCCAGGTGGCCAAGAAGGCCAATGGCATCCTGGCTTGGATCAGAAATGGTGTGACCAGCAGGTCCAGGTTGGTGATTCTCCCTCTGTACTCAGCATTGGTGAGGCTGCTCCTTGAATCCTGTGTCCAGTTCTGGGCCCCTCAGCACAAGAAGGATGTTGAGGCTCTGGAGCAAGTCCAGAGAAGAGCAACAAAGCTGGTGAAGGGGCTGGAGAGCAGATCCTATGGGGAGCGGCTGAGAGAGCTGGGGTTGTTTAGCCTGGAGAAGAAGAGGCTGAGCGGAGACCTCATTACTCTCTACAAGTACCTGAAAGGAGGTTGTGGAGAGGAGGGAGCTGGCCTCTTCTCCCAAGTGACAGGGGACAGAACGAGAGGGAATGGCCTCAAGCTCCGCCAGGGGAGATTTAGGCTGGAGTTTAGGAGGAAGTTTTTCACAGAGAGGGTCATTGGGCATTGGAATAGGCTGCCCAGGGAGGTGGTTGATTCCCCTTCCCTGGAGGAGTTTAAGGCACGGGTGGATGAGGTATTGAGGGACTTGGTTTAGTATTAGATGGGAATGGTTTGACTAGAAGATCCGATGGGTCCCTTCCAACCTGGTTGTTCTGTGATTCTGTGATTCTGTAATAATTTGCTACAAATCACTCTAAGTGCTCAGACAGATCTCTATTTCTGTAATGCTTTCCTTTCATAAACAGACAATCTAAACCTTTCCCTCAGGGAGTTATTCTATCTGCAGTTCCCTCTGTCCAAGGCTCTCATTTATACTTCCTATCAAGAAATATCAGCATAGTCAATCAACTCTGCATATGATTCAATACATCACAGCAAAGAGCAGAGGGAAGAAATCACTCAAGATGGGGAAAAGCACTGTGGGCTGAAAGGGACAAAGGTTTAAATGTATTTACCTAATAAATGGGAAAAAGTAAAATTTTCAGTAGGCCTGAACTAAAACCACTTTGTCAACTCTTCTTCCACAACTTCAATTGAGAGAGAAGGAAGAAATGAAAAGTTAGTCTCTGAATATGCTTAGAGGTCAATAAAATTATATTTGTTCAGTTAAAGTGTTTTATTTCAATTTTTATTTTTTTTCTTGTATGACATCAGGTTTCTAACTGAATTAGACATTAAGATGAAAATTTTTTGTTCCAAAAATTCATTATATATTTTTAACCCTACAGACATTTGTAGGTCATTTTAGTTTGTGTTTTACTCTCAATATCCACAAAACCAACATTCACAGCCCCAGAACAGGCACTGAAATAAGACAGTTTCCAAAGAACTGCTGTGGTGTTGATGAGGATAGATAGTTACTCATAGAACAGAGTGGAAATGTTAAAAAGGAGAATGCTTCTCAGCATCAAAATGAAAAACATACATTAAACTGTTAAAATCTGAAATGGGAAAAAACTCAAACCCTTAGGACAGTTCCAATAGAAATTGGCACATTGAAATGAATCTGCATCCAAGATACCAACTAGAAGCAACTGAGAAAATCACTAATATTTTAGAGCTCAGTCAGCTGTATAACCAGCACTTTACAGAACTAGCTTCTACATACATTAAAGTTCACCCAAGTTGGAGTCAATATATCCTTCACAACATTTCTTTCTGGATGCATGAAGTCAGTACCGAGGACTACAGAATTAAGTGATCTGCCAAATGTGGCTTGGTGGGAAGTGAGCAGACATCAATAGATCAGTTAGACAGAGAGTTCAGTTTCCCAGTTTTAGATCCCATGCAACCAAGAAAGAGAGAAAACTATTTCTCATGAAACGCTTGCAAGCATTTTCACATTTTAAACAAGCTACCTAGTAATTTTGCACTTTGTTCAAACACTGTAAGTAAATTACATACAAGAAGAGGAATTTAAGAGTAAAGATAAATAAATTTGTAAAGGATATGAGGTATTGCAAAGAGTTGAGCAAAAACATGGAACGATGATCCCCAGGCAATCTGCCAGGGAGCAATGTATGTCATGATGAACTGCAACTTCTGCAGGAGGTCCCACAGCTGAAAATAAAAAAAGAAAAAGAAAAACATGGTGATTTTTATGTTCTGAGATAGTTTCAATACTAATACCTGAAAGTGACACTTTATAGAATGGTTCCCTGCAATGAATATGAGGTAAATTATATTGTATTGTTAGCTTATATTGGCATAAAAGCCTTAACTTTAGTCACAAGAGTATATTCTTCATTTGAACTTTAAACTTGCAATGAAGTAGGTTTCTAACCACCATGCTGAGGTAGCTCCCAGATTACCTTTCTTCAAAAGTATGTCTGCTTTAATTAGAAAGTGGGAAAACAGGCTCTGATATTCACTGCATATAACACATCACCAGTCAGGTAGTTACAGGAGAAGAGACTCCAGGATAAAGTGGATATAGCAAACAGAGGAAGCTCAATATGTGACATGTGTGGCTCTGCACATGAAAATCAGACTTGTTTTTCAAGAACACAGATTTTCATTTGAAGAATCAATGGGAGAAGCCATCATTAAGTAAGCACCTGCTTGGCATTAACCATCAATTGTAGCTGCATTTTCAAGATCAAACCATCCTACCATAAGAAGTTGTATTAATATGAATTTTTGTTGTTGTGCAGTACAAATTGAAACGCACACTGAACATACTTTGGTTTCCTGTAAAATACACATGGTGCTGCAGCTAGCAGTTTCTGATTCAAGAATTATGTGTACTTACTCCCTAGAATACATTTGTTTTCTGTCAGTTCTCTTGGCATCAGGCCAAAACAGAGTTAACGAAAAACAAGACATTGCCAATATCCTGAAACACATTGAGGATATATCAATATTTGCATATGAAGTGCTTCCAGGGAATATTCCCAGACATTGCTATTATGTATGTTGTTACGTTGTTGGAATGATCCCTGGGAAGGTTTTGGTCTGACCCAGTTAGCACTCTTCCAAGCAATCCCTAGGCATCCTTTTGGATGAAAACACTCCATGGTCCATTTACAGGTGGCAATTCCATACCTCTACCCTGCATACAGACTAGGAGAGTTTGTTAGCATGGGCTCAAGCTTCCCCAAGCTGGCTTCAAGGACAGAGAATAGTTCTAGGTGCTCCTTATTTACTATGTTTGCAGTCAAGAGAGGATGCACCTTCACTGGCTAACTGACTCCATCTGTCCTTG
The DNA here is from genome assembly GCA_033558105.1 of Coccyzus lansbergi. Taxonomy (NCBI): domain Eukaryota; kingdom Metazoa; phylum Chordata; class Aves; order Cuculiformes; family Coccyzidae; genus Coccyzus; species Coccyzus lansbergi. The sequence continues at coordinate 647,552 of JAUMJK010000072.1, read as the reverse complement.
AGTAGCCACCCCCAGACAAACACTTGGCCATCTGTATCCACATCAACAATGCACTTACAAGATGTGGATGAGGTCTTGAGGGACTTGGTTTAGTGTTTGATAGGAATGGTTGGACTAGAAGATCCGATGGATCCCTTCCAACCTGGTTGTTCTATGATTCTATGATTCTATGCTCCGGGGAGCTTCTCTATGAATTGTTGTAAATAACTGCAAATGAACTGTAAGGGACATAAGAATGACTACTAGCACTACTGGGTTTTGGTCTTTGTGCTTCCAAATAATGGCAGAAGAAGTTGCTGTGTCATGCTAACTCCATTTATGAGTGATGAACCTTCCAGGTGAGATGCAGGCAGTGCTTCACACCTTTCTGTGCTCTGACATGACTCAGGAGCAATATGGAAAATACAGATTATGTTAACTTTGGATAGGTATACTACTTAAAACCAGCAAACCTCTGATAAATAAAAAAAGGTGTCATGATCTCTTTGAGGCACAGCCTGGTTACTCCTAGTTAGTTTAAGTATAAGAAATTCAGATCTTGTCAGCTTTTTTTCCTCTCAAAAATACTACATGCAAGTTGAAAACTACATACAAGCAAAACTGAACAGAAACTAGAACTGACTTGTACTTGTTTGAACTCTGTTTAGCAAGCTGTGGGGTTGCTACATTTTTCTTAATTTTTATTTATCTGAAATATCTGAATGAACAGTTGTGAGAAAAAAATGTATCTGCTAAAAGATTTAGTGAAGGACTGAAAAAGCTAATGACTCACATCTGAAACCTCAAAAATTCAAAACTGCAGCGTAACCCAGCAAAGTTCTGTCTGTAAAAGATTGAAATCACACAGCCATAAATCACTCCAGCTGTGCTCAAAGCTGAGGGTTCATCAAAAGGTTTTCAAACCTCAAATAAAATTCAAGTTTTGCATTCACTAGGAAACCAAATCCAGGAGGAAACCCTTCTGGCTTCTTGTTCCATTACATCATTTTAATCATTCTTTAATATTTACACATTTTTGCAAAAGAGGCAATGGAGCCCAATGTCCCTGTTGCTTCTAACAAATCCTACTTCTTCTACATTCACTATTGGTTGAACCTGCTGTTATTTCTTTCAACACTTGCCTCTTTGGCTAATGTTTCTACAAGACAGGTGAGGAGCTAATTTGCAAGAATATGAATGCAAGAAGAGTGCTCTATTGAACCTCTCTTGGTTTTTGAGAGCCTTATGCATCTAAAGGCCCAGAAATGCGTCATTTTCAAGCTACTGTTTTCATTAAGAGCTGTCAAGTGCCTCTATTGGCTCTTAAATTACTCTTCCAGGGCATATTCTGCAGAATCCTTATGGGTAATGCACCATTAGGGTTTTACATATCTAAATTTACTTGTTAAAGGTGATGTCACCTAGCAACTGCAATACAAAAATTTATGAAGGAGTTTGCTTTACATTTTCTCTTTTTTATCTTACTAGAAACATCTAAAAAAACTGCTCTCCTTTTCAGTTTTGCACAATTTACTATATACTTTCTCTTTTATCTGATATAGAAACTCCAAGGATTCACAAAGAGCTATTACTTTTCTCTCAGAAACAAATGAAGCTACTAAAAATTGCCTTCATAAATAGGAGGAAGCTGATCTTCAGAAACAGACATTCTCTGATTCTAACTAAAACTGACTGCATTTCCATCTTCAATAATGGTAATACTAACTTAAGAGGAAACCCTTCAGCATCTTTTTTTTTCTTTGAATTGTCAGAAACGGTTAGGATTAGAAAGGGTTAGGAAAGGCAAAGCCATCTGGAGATCAATCTGGCGAGGAAAGTGAAAGGCAACAGAAAGGACTTCTACAGGTATATCAGCAGTAAAAGACAGACTGGGGAAAATGCTAAAACAGTGCAGGGGACCACCTGACAAATTACATGGAGAAGGTCAAGCTACTCAATGCTTCATTTGCCTTGGTCTTTAGTGGTAAGAATTCAGGAATCTCAAGCCTCTCAGATCTGTGGGAAAGCACAGAGAAATGAAGACACCCTAAAGTAGTGAATTAATCATCCCTAAGTCCTCTATAAATTCTCAAGCCTCTACAGACCTCCAGCACATAAAGCAAAGACTTATCTTTTCAGGATGTCTTTTAAATAGGGTGATTTTTATTCTTAAGTAACATTACAAACTAGAAGTTAATGGAAATTAGTTAACATGCATAAAAAAAAAAACCCCAAACCCCAAATATTTGGGAGACTGAAACATCACTAAAATGTGATCTCCTTTTCTCAGTTTGGTAGATTTCAATAAACTAGGCAGAGATTAACACCTGAATTTAAACTACACTGAATGTGAGATGGAGACTACGCAACGCTTTCAGATTTTGGCAGCCTTTCTATCTGTTTAGCATCTGTTGGGATTTTGTGTGGGCAGATTCCTTGGCAATACTAGGACTAAACAATGCATAAACATTAACATTTTCTTGCTAAGTTTGAATTTTGTTGTTTTTTTTAAGAAGTATATGTAAAAATTGGTTTTAAACAAAAAATAACTGTCGTATACATATTGCTATATGCTCTATGTGCAACAGAAAATTGAGATTACAGAAGTTAACTGCAGAAAGCAATTATTTCCTGCTTTGAACACATTTCTTAATGTTCCTGCTTAGATCCTAAGAACTCGAGACAGATTAGAACTCAGACTCTCAGATGCTAGGTTGGTATTTGGGTTTTCGTGGTAAACTAATTCTAGTCAATTAATTCTAGTCAAGTAATCCCATGTCTTGGAAATAATTCTAATACCTACTAGTAATTTATCATTGTTTTGTATGTATAAAATTTAAGATACATTAAGAGGGAAAAGTTGTGCATATGTATATGTTTATGAATATGAAATTAAACTTCAGTGGAATAATTTTATTCCAGTTCATTGCTTTGCTTTGGAAAACATTGACTTACCTTCTGGTTTTGTTTAATGCCATTTTAAACTAACTTCACCTATGAAATCCTACAAAACAAGATCTTTTCAGTGCTTATATCTGAAGTCATTGCGAGATTCTATTGGTCTACTTGAACAGCAGTGTGTTTGAACCTACATCAAATAGTTTCCAAGTTGTCTTTACTTGCATCTGCTTACAGACATTTGAAGCCTTTAAATTATGGGATTTTAAGATCATTGTCTAATGCAACATATATATAAGAAGATCAAAATCAATCAGTCCAAGGCTCTGGTATCAAACCTTGGAGGAATATATTCCTGAAACATAGTGTACAGCACCTAACATCAACAGCATACAGCATGTTTTAAAATAGCTTGATTAACAAGATTTGAAAGGCTTGCATTTGAAGTTATAAGTTAATCACCAGAAGCAAGTATACGAGAACTATGATAATAAGATCTGCCTCATGGCACAGGCTGCTTCTTCCAACACTGTTAGCTGACAGCAAGAGCTGGGGGAAGGAGGCTGTGGTACTGTAAGAAACCATCTCCCATATTTTACAAAGTGGGCAAAAAGTACAATATCAGAGCTAATCAGCTTAATTTGAAGTGGGTCAGACAAGCAAAGGAAATCAGCTAGGAGCTGCACTGAACCAGCCTCTTCAGTGAAGCCTTCAGGGGCATGACTCCTGCTAAGATTGTATCTTCCCAGAAATTTCCTTTATTAAAAGTGGACAGAAGAAATGCATGGAGTAAGTTGTATGCTGAAGCACTAGATACTCAATATCTCTTTCACTGCCTGCATCAACAGACACACAACATGTTTCTATCAGCACAGAAGTAGATGAATGTAGTCTTCAGTGCATAGTGAGCCAGATGGAACCAAGGGAGCAGGTACACATCTTCCTGCACGTCTGAGTGCATTTGTCTCATTCTAAAGAAAAAATAAAAAGCAAACACCTCCCCCAAAATAAACACAAAATGAGACAGAAAATGCAAGTTGGGAATAATGTCAGGAGTTAAATCTGACAAAGAGGTCAGTGATGGAAAGCTGAATGAGAAATCAATTAAATCAGTTCTCCAATGTCAAAAGGAAACATGAACTGTACAGTGCTCAGGAGAGTTAAGGAGTTTGTGGAAAATACCACCGGGATTATTCTGTCAAATATCAGATGTAGCCTTGGGTATTCTACTCAGCAGAAAGGATCTTAACAGGGTTTATATGCCAGATATCAAAAGTTGAGGAAACAGCAGTGAGCCAAGAGGGTGCAGCTGATTAAGACACTGGATTTCAGTACGCACGAACAGCAAGAAATGGATTAAAATATGAATTATCAACTTAGTGCCAGAAGCTTTGAAGTGAAACATCAGATTTAGAGAAGGATGAAAAATCAGAAGGGGACAGGAAAAAGAGTAAGGCTTTTGACTTTTAAGTAGCATGTAAATCAATCAATGGGACATGCCAACTAACCAAGAGTTTTATTGCCACAAAGGCAATAAAAAGATCCAATAGGTTAATTACTTGACTTCAACAAAGCACGGAGGTCAATGCACTTGGTAGCACTTTCTCATAAAATGAAGGAAAATAAGATGACATGCATAATTTCTTTCCTATCCAAGGGATTGAGCTGTGGATGTTGAAGGTTAAGCCTGATCAGCACAGGCCTGGCAGGTTGTTACAAACTGGGAGTCTTAGTTGGAGTTACTTTGTCGTAATCTTTCATAAATGTGTGACACTGGATGCTATGGCAGAAAGCAGTATATAGAAAGAGAAAAAATATTACAAAAAATAAAAAATGCAGATTCCTTTTTAGCTGGAAAATGTATTCTGGGAAAGGAGAAAAATATCAGAGAGCGAAATTGTATTCTTAAGTGAGCTCAGCAGGGGTAAGAGTACTTAGGCAAATGAATTCAGTGTTAATGAAGGCAAATTTAACAAGCTCTGGTTCTTTGATTATTTTGCCTTCTGCATGAAGACAAATTCAGAACCCTCAGAGGACTTAACTATAAGAAAATATAAGGTGATTTCATACTTTAGTGTTGCTAATTAGTTCATCTACACACACAAATTAAGAGGCTATTAAACTGCCTACCAGTAACATACAAGATACACACATACACAAAGAATTGAGAAGTTGCAGTCCTATACACTGGAGAGTTAATGACATTGGGTCTTATTATTCCCATCAGAATCTTCGTAACAGAGGAGTGCATAAGCTAAGGGTGGCTCTTTCTTTAGGGCTTAAATAAAGCTACACAGATTTGGCAAAAGTGCATATTCCAAAGCTAGGTATCACTTCTCAGTTGAACTTGCTGGTAAAAGAACCAGTTTACCACGGTTTGGCTTACAGGGATCTCCAACATGCTGCTGGTTGCTCTCAGCAATGAACAGACTGACAAAACACACCCACCAGTTTTTTATATTAGCCAACAGCATACTACAGCCAGAAGCAACCGCACTCACACTACTAAGGTTTTTTTTGCTGTCTTTGCTCCTTCAGCTCTACACCAGCACCACCTGAGGTTCCAAAACCAGTTCAAGGAGACATTATGACCCCTCCTCACCACCAAGATTTAGAAGATGTTGTCGATGGCACTGGACAAAATGCCAAATCGTATCTTTAAAAGAACTCAGAAGAACAGCTGTGGACAACCCTTGCCCTGAGCATCTTTGTCAACACTCAAGCAGTTCCACACAGACATCCTGACTGAATGATTAGAATCAGTTTCTACTTCACACTTGACAATACCTGTCCTTGTCTGGCTTGCACTTCTATTATTCCAGACATCCTGTAGAAGCAACTCACACAACTGCCAAGAGGGCAGGGCTTTATTCTTTCTTTTTTAATCACACCAAAGGAAGATGGACTAGATGTGCTATGATGCGCACTTAGCCACCCACATGCTCTCCTTCATATTTGTGTTGTGGATGTTAAGTATTAAGTCAGTAGACATCAGAAGCATAGAAGAAAGGTCCATCTTTACATCATTCCCAAACAGTTTACTCTTTCCATGCCCTCAGAATGATTAATCCACCCACATATTTTTAGTCTATTACAGGAAAAGTCTTAAGACTTTTTTCTACTGTTTGGAGGAATCTCCAAAGTCCTGTTACATAGTCCATCTTTGCTGTGCCTATGAAAAACATATTCTCAGTTATTGGTGGGTTTTCATTTTTAGTGAATATGAACATTCTTATTAATCTTTGCACTGACATCATCTCCTAAAAAGTTCAGGGACTTGTTTACACGTCACGTAGACCAAGATGATTGTCTTGATTACCCAGTTTGACTTCCTGTGAAGCATTACACCCACAATTTGTGAATTAGCAGTCATATATTTTTAAAAGGCCACCCAGGTCTGATTTAAAGAATAAAGACAATGGAAGTTTTGGACAGAAGAAGCCCATGCCATAGCCAGGGAGACAAACAGGGCTTTGCTACATGGAAAGTCTTAGCATAAGAAAGATGGAGAAATCTTTTTCTACTTGAATTGAAAGCTGCAATAACTCTTAAAAGCAAATTAGAAAGTCTTTCTTAAATGTTTATCTTTCTCCCTTCCCAAGGCAATTTGAAAGACAAAACAGTGCACTCTGCATACGCCTAATCAACTTTTAGCATCAACATCTCACATTTGAAAACTTGTCAAAATGTAGACAGTTAATGATTTTTTTAAAAATGAAGGAAATTAACCATGTCACATCAGTAAATCCCATGAAGTTAAAAAGACAAAAAAACCCCACAAGTTGATTTAAAAAATTCTCAGGAACAGAACTGAATAGACTCTTGTTCTCTGCATTACCCCAGCGTGGGTGGCTTGGCTATCTGCAAACAGAGATAAAAATCTGCGAGCAGCAATTTGGACTTCCACGCCTCAACTTGTTCAGGGAGCAACATGCTCATTTGGAGCTTCTGATTTGACTACATTACATTAAACCAACAGCACAACGGGAAAATGAGGGAAGATCAGTTAGTGATATATTCAGAAATATTCTACCCGACGTTTTCAGCTAAGTCTTATTTAACATAATCTGCTGCAAGAGTCACTAGTGCAGTTGTGAACGTCTGTTGAATTTAGATATTCTCTTCCTCAGTGCCTGGCAGAAGAAAACAAATGCTTACTAGCACAGTGCTTTGAGAGTATGCAAATATTTTTCTGTGGGGTAAAAACACTTGAAAATTACCATCACTGTGATTGAGGTACAACACTTCTAGCGTTCCCTAATTCGGTTGGTCGCAAATTGACACTGTCAAAGATTAAGCAGAAATCAGCCATGATTGTGTAATATGTTCTGCATAGCCAAAGGTGATTCTAATAGAAACTATTTCAGTTTTTTGTTTTATTTTTAAATATAACCACAAACATAAAAATGTCTGAACTACAGATGGACAGAATCTATGAAGATCGACAAAGCTTTTCAGCACAGAGGTGGATGCAGCTTGCTAAGGGCCTGTTGTATGGAATAAACACACACCATCTTTATCCTCAATCTTTATCCTCACATCCTTTACTGAAGTTCCACAATACTGAGCTAATAAAAGCTCAGACCTTAATTGGGATAAATAAAACTTATGCCCTTTATGATCTGAAATTAATAGGACTTTAATTGCTATCATCTGCAATGCTATTTTTCAGATTGGTCTTAATGATCATTGTGTAATGGTGCATGTGCTTTTGTAATATAAATAATTCAAGCATATAATTTCAATTTTTAGAAATGGAAAAAGGACAAGTCCATTTGATGAACTAATGACCTGCAAAATTTCAGATATTATCCGATATTAAGAAGATAGCAGATCAACACTAAAACTACATTGTTTAGACATGCCCGTAGTACAAGCTTTCAGCCTAGTAGAGTAGTAGCTATTCTAGCAAACATCTCTGCGTAATTTGCTATGCATCCTTCATTACCTCATTTCTATTGCTATCATTACTCTTTCTACTGTGAACAGAAGCTTCAACCTACCCAAGCAACTACCAAAAACCAACAATGAAAAGCCTTTAGATCTGTCTTTTCTAAAAGCGTGTAATGATCCACATCAGTATTTTGTGATACGTGCATGAGGACATTTTCAAAAGAATTAGTAAATTGGGAGACTTTCAATTCTGGGGTGCTAAATTTTTTATCCTGTAAAGAGCTTTTTGGAGAATGAATTTTAGGATTAAATAAGCTATTATGCAGACATGGGATGTCCACTGATGCACATTACTGACAATCTGGATACAGAAACTCACTTCTTACTCTAGGGAACATGATAATGCAACAAATACACAAATCTCCCATAATACTACCCAACTCTGCATCACTTCCACTGCTTATCTTGCACTCCAAGGTAAGAAGCTTAGGAAATTACTCTGACCCTATTGTAGGATCACAGAGCATGGGGCTGGGTTCTTTTTAAAGCAGTATTTTGTATCATCTCTACTACTTTTCTTCTGCCCTCCCTCCCCAACTCTTGCCTCCTCAGAAGAGGAAGCAGAACAACAGGTCTTAGAGCTAAAGGCTCGAAGAAGGTGAAGCTCCTACTGCAGTATGGTCCAAGAGTTCAAAGAAAAGTTAGAGTCCAAGTTCTCTCACTGACTTCTTATTCCTCCCCTTCTCCCTTACAGCAGCACAGAAATAAGCCAGGAAAAGTATTTAATTATTTAATTTCTGCTTCACTCTTTCCCTGAATGACTGTGAACTCCCAACAACTGAATAACAAATAACCAATGAACTAGGACTTTCCTTAGGAAGCCTGAAACTTTCATTTCTTTCTCCTTTCAGAAATTAAGTGGTGCTAGCTAGATTGTACTCACCCATATGGTAGGAATATTTTAGATAAAGAAACTAAGCCTGACAAAACCAAAAACCAACAAAACCCGCAAACACCTCACCAGAGTTACCTTTCGACAAACTGCACCATATGCTATGACAATCAGGGACCAAGTTTAAAACCAAAATAAAATAAAAAAGAATTGGTAAAAGCTTTAAGCAAGACTGCAATGCTTCCGCATATTTTATCAGGGTATTGGTTAAACCCACTTCTTTCAGCAAAACAGCACAGATAGCAAATCAAGGCAGGAATGCAATCTAACTGATGCAGAAAGGTTTTTTTCAAAGTAAATTCAGCTAGAGCACACTCCAAGAGTTAACAATATAAAAGAGAGGAAGGAGCTCAGAGGTTAAGGTTAAGGGCAGCATCACAAGGATAACAGACTGAAAATAAGAAAAGGAAAATGTTAAGGCTGACATTAGGAAAACATTTATTATCATGAGCATGATTAGATAATGGAATAATTTCCCAAAGGAAGTTGTTGAGTCAAACACTAGAGGCATTCAAAGGAAACCTAGATAAAAACACCAGGCGATTGATCTGGAGGGCAGCTCTGCACTAATGACCCAAGAGGCTCTTTCCAACTCATTGAGGATTTGCCTATTGAAAACAAGAATTCTGAACTTTCCATAGCAACATGTGAACAAAAAGTAAATGCAAAACATCACGCAAAAACAGAGAAGGCATTTAACTGGAACCTTGTTTTCAGCTTACAGATATTTTTTCCTCTGTGGTACAAATAATCGGTGTCTATATATGTATCCATTAAATTCTAGAAAATCCTACCACACACTGACCAGCACAGTAACACTGAGAAGATAAATAAAACTATGAAATACACTTTCCAAAGAAATTACATAAGCTATGAAACTTGCCTTATGAAAAATGATGGACATCATGAAGAAATCCAGCAAGAAATTTTCTGAAATGTCTCTGTAGTCAAACTGGAAGAAGATTACAGTAAAGCTCAAAGTAACAAATTGATTAATGGGATTACAGAATGAGGAGCGGAGGAGTTTCATCCCAGCAACTGTTATCAGTATAATATCACAGCTGTAAGAAAGGCAGAAAGAAAAACCTAATCAAGTCAAAGTCATAAAGCATACACCAGGAAGCTCTTAAATACAAATAGCTGTACCAGATGTATTTCAGATTGTTATGTATACTTAATTCTACACATATTATTGATTTATGATATGAATTCTATGTTGTTTTAACAATCACATTTATTGAACCCACGTGCAACTTCATATTTTTCCCTTATCATTATTACACACTTGTAATCTATAATAAAGACAGACATCCATACTAAAGCCAGTAGTATCTAGTATTAAATACCAAGAATCTAGAAAGGATAATTTTATACAGATCTTAAAATAAAATTTCACTTTCAGAAATATCTCGGCACTTCCAGTAATACATTACTGTAATCTGGGAGAAAAAACAAACAAACAAAAATTCTTGAATCTATTCTAGTTTTTTTTGAAACTAGAAATTCCACTTGATGACAGTTTATAGTTAATCTCTAAGTTTCATTACACACAATGCAAAAATTCTGGCTAGAAACACCTATAGATGTGAATTGCTTGAAATTCTTACCATTTTCCTTATTAAGAAGGTTGTCTGTTGTATACAGTAATCACTTCATCAGATGAAAAGAAATGATGTGTTGCAGCTAATGTGTGCAGTCTGCATTTTACTCTCCCTTTTTACATTCCAGAGAGAAAAATTAAGCTGAGAACTCTAAACAGTAAGTGACCATACAGAAAATCAAGAAGTCCAGTTTTTAAAAATTAAAAGAACATGCTGCTCTGTCTCCAAGAAGACAACTTTCCTCTTTAAACTCTCCAGAAAACTACAGTTTTCTGTGTAAGGAAAGATAATACAATTATGTGAGAAGGAAAGACAGTGGTAACATGTTGTCAACCCTTAAATTTAAAAAAAAAAACAGTCTGGTGTTTGTGTGTATATCTATACACACACACACACACACATATATATATATAAATATATTTTTTATATATATATATATATGAACTTAGAGACTTGAGGTTGTCCGCATTTCCAAGTTTTGTACTGAAGATACCTTACAGAATTAGAAAGATGGTCTTGCTTGGACAGCAATTTTGAACTCTTGATAACACAGACTATTCCAGGAGCTAAATTCTAGCAATGTCCCAAACACATTAATTTTTAAAGCGGCTAGGTAGATGGATACTTCACTGAGATGTGACACAGTACTGGGCTCCAGACCATGAACACTTGAATGGGTATGTATTTTATCCAACAGCCACTAAAAAAACACAGGAAAAAAGGTCAGGAGCAGGAACTGGAACATGATTCCCCACTCCTATAAGTATTTCCTTACCACCAAAGCAGGAACAATCAGAGCAAACTACCTATAGCCTCTGCTTCCCTGGTAAATGCTTAACAGCTGGATGCTTCTTAAATGAAATGGAAACCACCACCATCTCCATCAAGATTTTTAAAGGAAGGAAAACAAAGTAGTATTGTGTGAACTCAGTCCTGACCACATAGTAGGGACACTGCAGAAAAAAAGCTTTCTGTTCAAAAATATTAGGCTTCCAGGTTCTAGTAGGATACGATAAGAGGCAAGTTATTTATTTAGAAAGCTCTATGCATGTTGAGAAGTGCATGTCAAGCCTCTTGATAAACCACCAAGTCAAATTCAAGAGTATTTAGTGATATTAGGTAGCCTCAGGGTTGTCTGGCAGTTGAACAAGAATGTTTGGATTGCAGTTTTGCATATTGCTGTCCAAGAACCATACTGAATCTACTCCTGAAAATACAACTCAAATCTAATAGACATATATAAGTAAATCCTTGTGAACTGAGAACCAGGTGTCTTCTCTTAAGTAAATTAAGCACATTCACTTTCTGGGAGATGCATTTTTTTGGTGCTGATGAAAACAGGTCGGGACTTCAATGCATGATGAGTGACTCAAAGTAGGCCAGATATGCAAAATGCATGGAAGGTTCTCCTCTACCCTGCTGTGAACCAGGGGAATACCTGCTGCCATGACTGACACTCGACAGACCAGAAAACTCTAAATGTGTTTTCATCATTCTAGCAAGGCTCATGTAAGTCTGTACATTTCCAGGGTGATTATATTTAATCCTGCATTTATTTATTTTTGTGTATCTTCATGCAACTTTATTGGAATGCAGGTCATTCTCAAGAATCACCAGGACATCACTCTTGGAATGAAATGCCAAGCTAACCTTATTTCTCACCTTGTCAAAGCTGTTCTTTTCAATTTACCCCAGATTTCTGAATGGAAACCCTAGCAACCAAGCCAAATACATTCTGAAACCGTAAGAAGCCATCCCAGTGTGTCCTGTGTAAACAGGTTGGAACTGACATTCTTCAGGAAGAAGAAAATTCTTGCAACATAGAGGAAATTTTATGTGGAAAACTATGCATATAGCAAAAGGAAGACTTTTTCCTCACTGGATCCATTAACATGTGGAAAAATTCTAAAAAAAAATGACATTTTATAAAACAATTCTCTCAGGGGGAACAGAAAATAATTTGCTAATTATCCCTCTTCTTTAAAGATATTGCTACAGAAGACGCTTTTCCTGGAGTCTTAGTTCAAAGCAGAGAGAAAGCAAGAGGGGGTAGAGGTATGGGGAGGGGAAAGAGGAGCCTGTGTGGCAGGTAACATGGTCAAGCCTTTCAACTTGTCAGCATGGATCCCATTAATAACCAGTGCATCAGGTTCTGGGAAGCATAAGCAAACTCCTGACTGTGAAAGGGCTCTTCTGCCTTCTCAAGAAGCAAACTGCTTCAGTCCTTCAAATCACAAAGCAAGTTGAGCTTCTTTAAAAAAATAAAATCAAAATGAGAAAAACTCCAAAATTAAATCATGCAAAATCTACCAGTCTTGCAGATACAGAGTGGGAGAGTGCTGTATTCCCTTCTCTAAGGTATGATACGGTCTGATCCTTGGGTGGTAAATAACTAAGGAATGTACCAATAACAGAAAACAGATATTTATGTATTAAAGTACAGAAAGTACAACCCTCAGCAACACTGTATATTGAAGGGGCAAGGAGAATGTAGGATACCTCATGGGCTTATAGACTGGATGAGAAAGAGGTAAGATCTGAGGACAAATATTTTCCGCATGACATTTACATAGTAGCTGGAGGGGAAGTGTATCAAAAAAAGAGTCCACAGAAGAAGGAATACCGGGAGTGTTGTGAGTAGACCTTAGTTACAAGAAAAAAGGAGAAAGCACAGGCTTTATATCCAAGGTGATCACACAGACACAAGGGGGATGGGTGAGGAAAGGACTGTCACGTTATTCCCCTACAGGCCAAACAATCAGAGACAGACAAATGTAATTACTTTCTTTAATCTCAAGTTTTCTGGGGGACTGACTCACTGCTTCTGAACACTTGAGGGAGGTGATACTTTAACGTGCAATCTAGCTTTGAGGAATGACTATGTAAAAATAGCACCTTCCTAACCCTACATATTTGCTCTGTGCATGTATTCAGTCACGTCTGCTCAGTAGTGACAAATGACATTTTGATTACATTTTAGATATTCCAACCCTGCAGAACCAAATAGAGGGATGAGTGTGAACTCAGTTTCACCCTGGACAATACACCTAAACTCCTGAAGTGTCTTGGCCTTGGCATCTCCAAAGTCCCTGGGGGGAGAAAGGTCAATGAGGAACTACACAGGCTACCTCTGAGTGACTGGTAAGAACCTCTCTGGACAAGTAGTTGTCTGGCAGTAATATGCAGAAAATTTGATTAATGCCCTAGTCCTAGTTTCAGCCTCTAAAAGCAGGGATCATCTCTTCCTTATAGCTGAGTAGTCCCTACAGCTGCATTGCTTTTTAATAAAGAATAATAATTAAAATAACATGCAATTTTTACATCAAAGTTCTTTTATCTAATATTTAACATTAAGAATCTAAATTATTATTAATACTGAGGAACTCTCCTTCCAGCAGTTTTCCCTGCTACTGGAACCTTCCTTCCTGAACACAGACTGTTTCTTTGTTTTTATCATCTGCATCACTGTCATTCTGATAAAAAGACTGCAGAAACTGCTCACTGGGGATACTGCAGTCACTAACCCTGCTGAATATCTGCAGTAGGCAAGTCACTGACCAAAAGGCTTACCATAAAAGGATGTCTGCAAGGATCATACTGTGAGACCATGGATCAGCATCACCAGTTCTGCTTAACATCAGAGACAATAGACTCTGGAGAAACTTGTACCCCCACTTTTCTCAAACCACTCTTAATGCAGGACTACCCACCATTCTACACTGCTGAATATTTTATTCAGTCTTGCCTTAAAAGATTTCTGTAGTGCAGCTTCTGATAATTCCTTTGGGAGACTATGTGGTAGTCTTAAAATTCTCGGTTTGGAAATGTTTCCTGATATCCAGCTTAGATTTCTCATTTTCATCTGATTAATTCTAGTTACCCCACTGTGTTCATGCCCATCAAACACCTGCAGCTTGGTATAGTGTGTCTTGCTTTTAACTGACATTTAGACATTCCATATATATCTATATATAGCTCTTTAATCTTTTAATTTCTCTCTCTCTCACTGGAATCATATCTCAGCATGTGCAAAGGTAGTTTTGGGTTTTTTTTGTTTCAGCAAAGCCAATGATTATTGTACACTGAACTAATAATGCACAAGAGCAAACTGTGACAAGCAGATTTAAGAAACAAATTTCATTTATCCATCTCCAGTATAAAACCAAATATTCTACTTATCATGTGCTTTGAGTTATAATCTACTTACTGTGTACCAAGTTTCTTGTATTTACTAATTGAGAAAGCATCAATGGTGAGTGCATTCAGTATTATAGCTGGATATAAAACATATTTCTCAAAGCACTGAAGCCACACATAGAGCCTTTCAAACCACATCAAATGAGCAGCATCTGAAATAGAAATTCAGGTAACAGATTATTTCAGCCAATTATGAGCATTTTTTTGCACAACACTATCACAGAAGAAATTAGTTAGCTCACATTAATAAATATAATTAAACAATTAATGAAACAATGGGATTCATGTTTCTTTTGCAACAGAGAAATATTTTTGTTCTCTGAATTTAGAGAGTATCTGTTTTGCTGCTTATAATTGCATTCATGAGAAATGCTCAGAAACTATAAGAGATGGTACATTCTAGATGCTGGTTTCTACATAATCTAACTACTGTTCACTATATTAAATAGCACTTTTAGTGATGGTCTGACTCCAGGGAGACTCTCTCCAGCTCTGGCACTGACCTGGCAGATGATCTTGTGAGTCTCATTTGAACTCTGTGCCTCTCCTTCCCCATCTTATAGTGGCAAAACACTTCACTGGACTGCAAAGTGTCACTGACCACATTGATAAACTAAATACCTTTAGAGACTGAAGAATTTACAGGACCTAGAAATGGTCATAGATGTTTCTTAAAACACTTAAACAGTCATTGTGAAAAGCAGCTGCCAGGATCACATAATTCACCAGTAAAGAATATCTTCTTTTTTTTTTTTGGCAGAAGACTTTCCTAACAACATCATAGTGCTTAGTATCAGTCTTCAACAAGAACTGAAGGCTCCGTGCAATTCAACTGCTATGAGAACTTGGGTGAACCGACTGCAGAAACAATTATGTACAGACAAAAATAATGTCTTCATTCTCAACTGAGCTCAGCTAGACAAGGTTATTGGAAAAGCAGTGAATGCATAAAAGGCAGAACTTGGTATTGATTCAGAAATAACAATGTCAGCTACTGTATATCCAATACTCTTCCCTACAGAAATGAAAATAATCATGCATACATATCCCACCCTCCCACACACACCTTTTCAATGACAGGCAAAGAAGACATGCTGAATCAATAGATTTGTATGTTCTACAGGCACAGTTGTATATTGTATAGGCTCAAAGAGAAATCTCTGAAAGAAATCCTTCCAAATTAGTTTAAAGTCATGCTTTGCAGGTATTTTAAGCTAAGGCTGAGTCCAGAAAATAGGACCAACTTCTGTTTCTAACACAGAAATACTCTTAGGTATTTCTAACTACCACTACCTAAAAGCCATCTCCTAAAAGTTCATATGTGCAGCAAAGCATTCATTTTGGAACCTCTGTGCTTTTATTCTCCCTTTTTCTCCCCTCCTCCTGAATTACAAATTGCTCTCAGAGTTCCACTCAAAAACTTCATCCAGCTGCCCAAAGCTGAGCTCTCTCTGTGTAAGAACTTGAATAAAGAGATGTGCATATCAAGTAGACTAAAAAGAAGGTAGCCGCAGGAGCAGAGAGATGTGTGCAGACAATGCAGGCAGAAAAAAAGCTCACATTCAGAGGCGACCCAGGGAAAGATGTGGATGATTTGAAAATGGCTTACATGAATCTGTGGAATATAAAAGCTGTGGTGTGAAGGAAGAAAATAAAGACTATTCTCTAGTGTTTTGGAAGTTCTTTCTCACTCACTCCTGCACTACTTTCTACACATCTATTCTACCATAAGCTCATATGTCTTGACCTCAGCCTTTCTTCCTGCAGTGAGGCAAAGCAATGACAAGTAAGAAATTAGTTATCTCAAATAGGTGTCATGAGAACTGGTCTGATAATTGCTATTCTGTGGAAAGCCTGAAAGTTTGAACAGCTCATTCAGAGTCTGTGAAACAAAGCCAGGAATAAGCTTGTGGAATTGTCATTACCAGCCACTTGTCTAATTGCAAGCAATCATTCATCGCCCCATAGCACTACACTTATAAAAAATTAGGAAGCTGAAAATCAAATTCTATGCAGTAAAGGCTCCTCACAGACATCTTGTTTCATGTGCTTGTGCTTTTATTGTCCATGTCTGACACTACGGAATACCATCCTTTTCCAAGCTTCTCTTTCTATACAAACAAGGAACCTTAAAGTTCAGTGCCTACATTTTTCTTACAGGGTAAAAGAAAGAAGACAGCCTGTCAGACATATCTATCAAAGGGATTACACAACCTCTTCCTCAGCCCACCTCATCTCAGATCATGATAGAAAGCCTCTGCAGCAGCCTGAGGGACTGAAATACATTTTTTTTAAAAAAATTCTTGTTTTCTAACACACAACACCAGATGCACTGCAATAATACTTAAGCCCCTACGTGTGGGAATGGACCACATATAAAATGAGGACTGTAAAAGCAGGAAAAAAGTCTGATGCTTAGGGCAGGTAGCATGGGAACTGCAGCTGATTTCAAAGCAGAAGGAATCCATCTCTAGAGATCAGTGTTGCAGATCTCTACCCTCAACCTTTTCAAAAGCTGAGTCACTGCATTTAGGAAAGCAATGTTTTCTGACAAATGAAGAAAGACTTAATCAGGACAAGATAAAGAAATACTACAGTAGACTTTCATGATTAAGTGATGTAAAAAACAATAAAATTGGGGTATTCATCAGAATTACAGATTAGCAGGGAGAGGAAGCCTTGGACAACGTTTTCATGATCCATAATAAGATTTATATTTCTACTACACCTTCCTTGGTGTATTGCAGTAAGTTAAAAGGCAACCTTCAATTAAGTCTCTTGGGTACTTTTTTTTCCACACCAAAGCCTTACTTGGAAAGCAATCATTTGGAAAGACATGATTTTTAAAAAAAAAAAATTATTTAGATCCTTAATGCATGGTTTTGCGGAGTGATCTGAACTCTTTTGTTGTCTAGCTGAAGAACAGACTAAAGTCCCTCAGCAGGCTGCGTTCTGACAATGTTTTCTTCAAACACCTCAGGAACATACATTGAGAATGATTAAGGTACAGGATCCATCAAGAAATGACAAGCAAGCTTTTGGCTTGTAGCAAAGGCAAGATGAGAGCTGCGGGAACCAAAAAAAAAAGAGCTGTGCTTCTCAAAGTACACTGTCTGCTTGCAGAAATATCTGTATAAGAACAGGAAATCAGACCTTGACATACTAAAATATTTACCGATGCTTGCATGTATCAGGGCACTACCTGCCAAAGCCAGCAGACATTAGCAAGAACAAATCTTCAAGAACATTTCATAGTTCCTTTCAAATTTAATGTTTCTCTAAAAGTGTTTTTAATGGAAATCAGAACTCTAGCTTGCACTACCCATGCTGTTCAAATTATACAGTTATTTGTCAGAAAGTAGAAAAAATTCTGCCTCAATTTCATCAATCATTTAAGATTTTATATTATACAAAATACCAATGTATTAAGTATGAACTATAACATAGTAAGCAACACAATAACTAGGAGTACTGTAATATAAAAGCAAAAGGCAGATCAGACAATTGCTCATGAAAGGTCACTTTGGGCCAGTGAAGTGACTAAGGGACAGGAGCATTTGACATAGGAGGAGAGGCTGAGAGAGCTTGCATTGCTTAGCCTTGAGACAAAAAGACTCGAGGTATCTTATTAATGCCCCCTTTCGGGGTATAAATAACTGATGGGGAAAGTAAATTGGATGGACCAGACTGTTCTCAGTAGTGCCCAGTGACAGGAAAAAAGGAAATGGCACAAACTGAAATTCCATTTCCACAGAAGAAGAAAAAAAAAAACGCAAACCTTTCTTACTGTTAGGACGATTGAATACATGAACAGGTTATCTAGAAAGGTTATGGAGTCTCCATATACAAAGATACTCAACACTGGACACAGCCTTGAGCCTTGACCACCCTGTTCTACCTGGCGCTGCTCTGAGCAGGGCTGTTGAACTAGAAAAACTCCAGAGTTGCCTGCCCAGCCTCATCCCTCTGTGTAGTGGTTTTAGGAGAAAACTTCTCTTCTACAGGCTCACAGATCTGCTGATGACTGGGAAGTGAGGAGGGAATGGAAAGAATGAGCTAAGCATACTATTCAAAAGAGGGAAAAGTTAAAGCATAGTTTATTCTCCCTGATGGACTCCTCCTAGATTTTTTTTTTTAGACCAAGACAAGCTGCAAGACATTGCATCCATTGTTTAGAAAAGATTTTATTACCAACCTCTCACTTCCCGTTGTTGGTGCTCCTTGTTTTTAAGTATAGGGTGGGAGATCCACAGCCAAGGGTGATGCTTGCGAAGCTGAGGAAGTATGTAATGTGTTACAAATCCCACAGTCCATGCTAAAGCAAACAGGACAATGCTGAGAAATGGCTGGGCCAAAAGAGAAAAAAACCAAAACACGGTTATAATTTGCAAACAGAATTTTTATATAAAGCTTCAACGGTTTTTTAGTAGTTCCTATAACTGTATTTTTGTGCAGTTAATTTGTATTCCTATGTTCACCTCTCTGACTCCACAGGTGGATATGGATTCTGCATTTGCACACACAATTAACCGATTTTTTTCCTCCCTAATTGGAGGAAAATAAAGCAAATGATCAGGCTTATTCATTCTGTCCCCCAGGTTCCACATCATAAAAGAGCTATAGATATGCAGAGATTTAAGGAAAGAGAGGCCAAATAAGTAAGAATAAAATCAACACAGATATCCATAAATTAATTGTGTTGTGCATTAAAAAAAATGTATCATGACCAGTGAACACATTTTCACTAAGTTCTCTTCCCACAATCTCTATTCTTTCCAGTTAAAGAATCTAGTGATTTTGAATAAAAGAGAGAATAGCTTAGGGGTGAAAAAAAAAATAAAAAGGACAAATACACACCCTTAGTGACAGAAACACAGTACTGGCACTGACAGCAAATGACAGAACAGCAGCCACTGTGCAGACAATGAGATCCGATTTCAAGATTTCTTTCTGTAAAAATAATTATTTTATATAAAATTAGCAAGCCAACACTATTTTAACCAAAGTAAATTACTCTGTTCTCAATTACTCATAGGCTGCATTGTAATACGGCTAATCAACACTCTCTGATACAGAAGTGGTTTCTCCACTCTGCTTTGGGAAATTATTTCTTCACACACTAGGTTTCTCAAAGTAATCACATTTAAATTCATCATACCTTATTTTAAATTATATTTTAAAATAACATAGCTTTAAGATTGAAGAAATGAAAGCAATACATTTTCACACCAAATCTGATTATTTTTAAGGAATATAACTCTCTCATTCTCTGACTTTCTTATTTTTGGAATCAAAATTCTGATTCCATTTCCTATTTGCAAGCAACAAGATTTCTTCAAATTAACTTTCTCTCGCATTACTGTAATGATTTATGCCTTTCTGTAATGTCTTCAGAGACAAAAAGTTAATGCATTTATTATGTTCATGAGTGACACGTCCATTCTCTGATTTTCTGCATAGGAAGCCAAATTTCAGCAAGATTTTATGGGTTTCAGACAAAGCCTTTTTCTAGTGTCACTGAATGATAATGAAAGGACACGTCTGCCTTTACATAAAGATCTACAACTAGGGTAGGAGTAATTTTGTTTCTAAAGATTGGAAAATATCACTGTCTTTCCAGCTCATTTTTCTTGTGATTAAAATGTCCTTCCCAGTAAACAAATAAACAAGATGCTTTGCGAGATGTACAATCTTCTGAATTGTACTTCAGAGGTCACCCAAACGTCTTTGTGAGTAAATGAAAATCTTATCTTAGATTTATGAGAGGGGTGTTTAAGTTCAGCACTCAATACTACTGCTAAGTTATCAAATGAGTAACTATTTGTAGCCTGTGGTTTAGAAACTGACTTATGCTTCTATTCAAAGATATCTAGAAACAATGTGTGAAATGCATCACTTCTTAGAATTAGAAGCTGATCTGATTCCCTGGTGTTGCAATCTAGGTAGCCTTCATGTATCTCATCACAGAAAAAGAAAGAAAACTAAAATAGAGATGGGATAGTAAACCTACGAATAAGGGAGATAAAATGAAAGCAAGCTGAACAAGTGAACAAGAGAAGGCTTGCAAATTACAGGGGAAGCTGGTAGCAACCACTATATTTAGGCTGCCTATCACTCCCTGTTATGAAAGATGCTTCTCAGTAAAAGGTCACAAGCATCAGCACTTCCATTACTGCAGCAGGCCTTTGAAATTCAGCAGGACTAAAAAGCCTTCAGGCTCAAGAAGTACTTTTGCTTTGTCCCAGGAAACTCTAATTCAGCTTAGCTGAATTCTCAGGTGATCTCCATAGTCCTTCTCTTTCTCAGGCTGCTCAGGAACAAGTACTTACAAAAGAACATTGCTACCTCCCTTTGGAAAGCTATACTCTCTCCATATAGCCCTGTACTCTGCACACACTGTAAGAGGGAAGGTCTAGGAGCAGAATTAGGTCTTCCTAACTCTTCTCAGCCTTCTTCTTAAAAAGATAACACTGGTTACCTTTTTACTTACTTCTTGGTCATCGCATACAACAGAAGAACCACAAGACCCTCGCAGGAAAAAGGCCTTCTCTTCCCTGAATAAATCTTTGATCCCTGCCTGTCCCCACAGGTCTTCTCCATTCAGTCCAGACCTTCTCTCACTAGCACATTGTGTATCCATCTCAGACTCAAGTAGGTTTAGTATGTGGAGAATTACTGAAAAATTGTGGTCAAAAACCCAATAAAGATGGATAAGGGAATAATTATCCTTGCTTGTAATGGAAATATATATATATTTTTGCCCTTTCCAAATTCTTCTTAAAATATTGTACATAAAAATCTACATAAAGCAGTAGTATTTAGATTGTAAAATTCAGCCTCTGTAACAGCAAAACAATGCTAGATTTATATAACACAATTTCAGCCTTTTTGTGAGTACATATTATGAAAAGTCTTGATCAAGTATCATTTTATGTGCAGCTGAATCCAACTACTCAATAATCTGAAACAAGCTTATAAGAAAAACAAACACACTCCAATCATATTTTCAAGCTCTTCCACACAAACAGAAAGGGTAACTATTAAAATTACTCATTTTTCTCACAATCACATGACTGAAGAAGCTACTACTTCAAGAACTACATAAAATATTAAGAATTTAGCTGCAAATTCAGTAGAGGTGATAATAACGGCCATTATGGGAATAAGCAGCATCCTAAATTTCCATTCCATGCCAGGTCGCCAAATAGAATCATTTCAAAATACTGCAGTCAAAGGAGAATGTATTACACAGATTACATTGCACAACACTGGTATTTCCCACCTTTCCCATCTTTTAGTTTGCAAATGTTCTTTTTTAGGGTGCTCTCAATGCTTTTGACACATTAACTATCCAATACAGAAGAAGATCTATGTCTTTAAAGTGATGATTATTATTATTCGGGTATTTGAACCCAAATCTGACAACTACATTCTAACTCTGGCAACATCCAAAGTGTTTTAAGTATCATATGTACCCAGGCTTGCCCTTTTGCTCTTGCACAGAACTACTTCAAAACGTAAATGTGCTGTTCACCTGCTGAGTTGCACAGTGGCCTCTCCAGGAGCATCTTTTTGATGTGGCAGATGCTTTCAAACTCCTCACAAAATTCAAACTTATTTACTTCTAAAACAAAGCTGAGCAGTAGTTGCTTTTCCTTCACGCCTTGGCACAGTGGTCAGGGCTTCCCAGGAAACAGCTGGCACTGGGCAGTTTTCTCTCTGACTGAGAGGGCTTCAGAGCTACCTTCCAAAAGAAAACTTTGGGCATCCATCTACAGGCTGCTGCAGGTGGATCTGCAGCTTCCACCCTTAATGCTGAAGGCAGCTAACTCCTGCAAAGCATGTACCTACCTTGGACAAAACTGTTCTCCCATGTAGGGTCTCATGCATCTAGACCCTACTGTCTAAAAGCAGGATTTGAGTTTTCATTCCCATGGCCAGGCACTTTTGAACTGAATGTTGAACAGCCCTATAATATAATGCTTGAATATTTCATTGCAACCAGTCCAACATAGAAAAGTTAAGTGCTGATTACAGTTAAAATCTCAGCAGTGACAGATAATCAATGTTATAGTGTGGGTTAAAAGCAGGTGTTCTTTTTTTCTCCATTTGACACTCAAGGAAAAGAAGAAACCCCAAACTAACATTGCTGCCATTGATGCCTAAGAGAGTTAACAAGCAGAATATACCATAGTGGAGCTTTTTTTTTTAATTATTATTTTCAATTGTGCTTTTAGAGCTTTGTAGAAATCCTTTTACTAGCTATCTAAATGTTTGCATTAAAGACCAGGAAGGAAGCTGATTTTGAATGTAACACATTAGCACCCTCGGGCCAGTTGTTAATCTAGTAATCAGCCATGTGGATGCCTATAGAAATTAATTATAATGGTAGGAAGCTCCATTCTCAAAGTTGAATGGTCAATTATCCATCACAGCTGCTTTATAATTCAGGCTTCCAAAGCTAGCAATTCTTACACAGCTATTCAAGCAAAGCAAAATAGTAAAGGTCATGTAACTAAACATTAGAGATGCTGTATTTATTATTCCCAACATCAATGCAGAGCCACTACAGAATACAACACACTAATTTTAAAGTATTAACTTTGTTCGCTTTCAGGTCCTTGAGGAGGTGATTTGGTTCTGTACACCTCAGGAGTTGTGATTAAAACAGGTCTTATTTAAATGGCATGTTATGTAGACAATACGTCTATACATAGGCCAGGGCAAGGCTTGCTGTTGTGTTGCGTCCTGCTGTCTCTTGCCACTGACAGGTGGTTAAGGAATACTCGCCTTGCAGAGGAGCACTCCGAGAGGAAAAAAACAAAATAATACTATGAAATCTTCAAATAGTGGCTTATTGTTTCACCTACATGTTTCTGAAGAGTTTGAGGATCCCCTTGCAGAACTTCTGGAAGCTATTTAAAATTGGCTTTCAGGAATCAGTTGAGTCCTACATCCTAAACATGATTGCTGTGGCTGAAGCAAGTCAGTATAGACTGTGGCTTGATTGTGCTCCTCAAACTTGAGGCATATGCATTTTCTTCTACCACAGTTCTTCACTACTTCCTCTATTAGCACTGTACTGTGAGACAATAGTGGGAGTCTCCTGGCAAACTGGTTAGTGTTTAATTGAGAGAGGTACCAGATAACAAAGTGGTTAGACAAAGAGTTTGAATTAATAAGAAATTGCCCTGTCTTTCTTCAAGAGATCTCCCAGTGTGGAAGAATTAGCACTGCTAATTGACACTATAAGCAAACACATTTGCTTACAGTTTTTATATAGATTTAGGGAAGTCTAGACAGACAAAAAAAAAAGAAGGTAAGTAACTAGCAAGCTCCAACAGCACTGAAGGAATGCAGCCTCTGTCTAAAAGGAGAAGAAACAGCATGGAATATCAAATGTATAGAGCAGAAAAGTGCCAATCCCTAAGATATATCCTGGAAAATATCCTGGAAAGCAAAATGTGCCAGGAATCCCACTTAATTACGTGCAAAAAACCCTGGCAAAACGCAACAGGAATGAGACATGGTGAAGAGAAGAACCGAAATATTATGTCTGGTCAGTCCTACCAGAGCGCTCCTTGTACTTCTGCATCTTCTGCCCTAGTGACTCAAGGGTCCAGGTTCAGCTGAACCATATGACAACTGTGTTCAGGTAAGACATCAGATCCCTGTCCAAATTACGGACACAAAAATAGGCTGGGATTCTGCAGCATGACTCTGTTTTGAAAACAGAGCCAGTATCCTAGATGTGAATTTGTTCATTCATTTGGGTCTTGGTTCAGTGTATTAAAGTTGTGCTCAAAGTTTCCCTCTGCACTGTGAGATGAAACCAGTTAGGTGGACAGCTGTATAATTGTTTCAGTTCTCTGGCAAGGCTCTATCTGCAGAAGAGATGAGATCAGACTCTGTACTGCTTTAAGAAGGGTTCTATCAGCAAAAGATACAAGTGGAATATAAATGTAGGGGAAGGAGAAGCTTTCCATTACATCTGTCATACAGTACCGATGTACAAGAATGGACTGACAATGAGCTGAGGCAATAACTTACACATCAGAAATACTGCAGAATACAGCAGAACTTTAACATAAATACCTTAGTTTTTAGTTTGTTACTAGCTGGACGTTCATATTGCAGTGTGATCCTATTGCAAACAGTTTAGTTTGCAAGAAATTGTAGCTCAATACAAGCAACAAAAAATAAGACATATCACTCAAGATTAAGTAGACGTTACTAGAGCAAGCAGTTTAAAATAACATTTTATGTGGTAGAAAACAATAGTCTAAGCAGCAGCTTAGCAAGGAAAAGTAGAAAACACAGGTAGTGTGGGATCAACTTGGGCTGTATGGAAGCTGTTTAATACTTTATAAAACGTCTAACAAATACAATGTAATATGTACAGGAGAGATGCATCCCTCTAGCAACCTATACCACTAGGCACTGTGGACTCTCATCATGTCTAAGGGTCAAAAAAGGCAGTCTATCAGGCACTCTCTGAAGCCTCCTTGCTCCTACAGGTATTAGGAATTTTTGCCTAGAATACAAATGCTCGAGTGCAGACAATAGGGATGCGGTAAGGAGGAAATGCTATCTGACAGCAGGGAAGCAGAAGAAACTTCAAATACCCCTTAATATTTCTGGAAAAAGGATAATCTTTCCACTCTTTATAAAATCAGCCTTCTCTGGGTAGCAGATCATGAGGATTTTTTTTTATGTAAAAAGACATAAAAAGGAAGATGGGTCACTTTGTTTAAGCTGAAGTGGGAAGTAAGCTGACACAAACTTAGACCTACGTTCCAGAGAGCAGGAAATAAACAGCCTGCCAAGCACAGAAGAAACAGTGAGATGTCAATGCTTGGCAATGTAGACAGAGGTTTTGGCAGGACTGCTCATCTTTTTGAACACTTGTTGAATAATCCAGCGTGCCTCGTACACACCAAATTGCCAGGCTGTCCCTCTATGTATTGATTCTGCCTTAGCTCTGAGTACCTGGATGAGAACACCCCATCCCCCAAGCTCTAAAAGCTCATTTTCTACCAACTATACCAAGGAATCAATGTTGCTAAGTCCTTCAAAGGAACCCATCAAAAAAGAAAATTGCAGTATCGCCCTTCTCCCTGATGGCCTCAATGGAAAGATCTACAAAAAAAATCTCAGTTTCCATCTGTGGATTTAAAACAACAGGATATATTTCCTCTAATTTTCTCTGCTTTTAGTAATTTAAATATTGAAATTACTAAATGAGAGCATTTAAAAGGGTCCGTAGTGAGGAAAATGGATGTGAGAGAGCTTTGAATAGAAAGTAATGAAAGAAAAGGTCTTACCACGGATTCTCTCATCTTTTCCGGGAGTGGATCTGCTGAAGAATCATCGAATTGTTGACGTAGAAAGTGAGGGACATATTTGCATTGAATAAGGGACCTGTTAAAAAAACCCAGCTAGTTAGGATACTTCTGAACGTGTTTAACAAATAAGAATACTCCTGGGGGGCAGAGGAGGAGGAATAGCCTCAGATTTCCCTCCTCATGTATGCAGTAGCAATCTTATCACTGTGCAGCAGGATTTTGACACAAATTCCACCTGTGATCAGGATAGAAGTTTCTCATCAAAATGTTAAGGAATCTCAGTCAATGTGAATCAGTCTTTTAGAGCAACAAGCAAACAGGGTACTGTTGCACTCACATCTTTCAGCTAAGCTGAAAATGATATGGAAGCTGTTTAGACTCACATTAGAAAGGCCAAAGAAGCTTCTTCTATATAGATTGAATATTAATCCTCAATTCAAGATTTATATGCTACCTCTTCCTCTACCTTGAAGTTTATGCCACAGGCCATCCTTGAAATATTGTTTTAAATCTCCTTAACGTCCTTTAATTAAGTTCAAAGCCACTTAAAAAAAATCACAAAAATCACAAACCTCTCTTTTTCAAGATTTTACATTTTTATCAGGATTGCACAACAAACATTTGATGTTCTTACACAGATATTCTTAATCTGAAGATATTTAACAACCATTTCAGCAGCTGAAGATTTGATTAAGAATGTTATGAAATTGATAGCTAGATTTAAAATTGAAAATTGATTTCATCGTTTAAGATTACTTCCTTAAAACAATAGTCTTAAGGAAAGACAAGTTTCTGTTTTATTAAAGAAGTTAATGAACTGCTGCGTCCTTCCTGGGGAGTGGGAGAGATAAATACATTTAAATTACTTCAAAATTGGAAGAGCTTGCACTTCCATGCTGATTTGCAATTTACCTGTGTATATTTTAATCTAAGGCTACAAAAAAATCTCTCTAATACAGCACACAGCTTCACTTCCTTCCATGCTTGAGTTCCATACTATAATGGCTGATGAACTACGCATCATCTACAGAAAGCTTGATCCAGGTCTAATAGACATCAGCACTAAACACAGTAGGTTTTAGACAAACGGCAACAGATATAAGCCATTCTTGTTACTTTGCCACATCAGAATCTAGTAATGCATAAATATCAGATCACCTGAATCTACTAGGAATTTCTCAGCTCTTCAGTAAGATTTACTGGGATGCCAATTTTCTATAAGTGTCCTATATCCTTTCCTTCTTTACTAGAATTCTCTTCCCAAGTTTCTCTGCTCAGTTATAATCTTGAACAGTAAGCCTTCCACTTGCCCCTTTTCTCTCTTGCATTACAGACTTGTGCATACCAAACACCATGACTTACCATATGCCTACTACTACATCATACACTAAAAAGCTTCACCTCAAGATACACACAACACAGCTCATGAATCAAATAAGAGAATCTGTGGGTTTCTTCATAGGCCCTCCGTACTGTTCTGAGATAAGACTGAGTTGTTCGCAAAGTAGAATTTCAGCTAGCATGGTGATATGGGCTGCACAAAATCTACTTATTTGCTCAATCCCACAGCTGTATACATAAATGTCCAGCCACTTCTGGACCACCACAGCTCCCGTAACACCCATACAGCCCAATTCCCACCACAGGAAGACTGACATCTGCCACCTCTGAGCTATGGATCTACAAGTCTCTTTAACGTCACTTCAATTGGCCGACTGCAACGTTGGGATTTCTTTCCTGGATCTCCCTTGTTCACAATGTAAGACCTCAATACACAGCACCTGTCCTCAGCTACCTCAGTAAACTATGTCAAAGCAGAAAAGGAAGTAGTTGATTTCAGAGAGGGGTAACTTACTGTCAGTGATCCTCAGTAAGAGCTAGAACTGAGCCATCTTCCCAGCACATCAAGTGTCTTTTCTCCCTGCCACAATGCTACCTAATACACATTCTGTAACTGCAGTGCCTGAGAGCCCCTCAACTAAATTGGTATCTTCCAGCACGGCAAACATAATTTCCCAGGGAGTGGAATCTGCTTCAGAGAATTCGGATAGCGCTGTTTAAAGAACATCAGCCTTACAGAAAATCTGACTGCAGCACTTCATTTATTTACAGGACAGATACCAACCAAGCAGACAGGGCAAGGAATTTCTGCCTCACGACAGTACTTTGGCGAGACCATCCCTCCAGTTCTGAAACTCAGGTATCACTTTGGTTGTATATTGTACCGAGTAATTAATAAATAACAATTGCAGGCAACTTACATCAGTACAGATGGGTCACTGCTTTGTCTGCTGAGGTGGTAAGAAAGTGCAACTAGCAGACCACAGAAAGCAGAAAACAGTGCTGGAATGTGCTGTGCATCCCAGGGTTCCTGAATAGAAGGACAGAGAGCAAAGTATTTGTAAGTTAGGAATACAGAAATTTTTTTTTCCTTTTTAAAGTAGGCTAAGCCATACATCCCAGCTTAAACACACAGAATCTAAAGTTGTACACCATCTACCAAAGGCTGAGAACTCTTTTTTTATATCAAAGTCTATTATTGTGAAAAGACTGCTGTTAGAGGTATGTTATGTGATAATATTATGCAATTCCTCTATAATCAGCAATTAGCTAGGTAACCGCATGTAAGGCAGCGTTTTCTCTCCTCTTCAATGAAACACTAGAGGCAAATTCTCATTAAAATGACAAGCCAGTGAAACGAACTGCACTGGTTTTTAGCTACTTGACGTGTGGCCAGATTGCATGAAACATGGCAGAGGGGTACAGTTCTGGCACCTCACTCTGAAATCCTTCTGTTGCTTTGTACGTTATATCCAAGCCCTGCCTGGGAGATATTACAGTGGAGAGGAAGAGTACTTGTCACTGTACGTGACACCCTTGAGCAGAGAAAGAAGAGAAAATTTACACACTTGCCAGCACACTCGGGGCATAACCAAGATGAGAAACTGTCTATAGATGACTTAAAAAGATAAAATTGGCTAGAAATAATAAGTGAAAGAACAATAAACTGAAAGAATAAGTGAAAGAATAATAAGCTTAAGGAACAAATATCAATAACAGCTTAATCTGTGGAGTCCTCAGCTACAAACTAGGGACCCTACGATATACTTGAGAATCTTGGCTGTAAAAGGTCACAAATTTTGGTTGTGAAGGACAAAGAAATTCAGTTGATAAGATCCATAGCCATTTCATTTATTAGGCCTGTTCAATGTCTCCACACAACTTTTACCTGATCATATGAATGGAAGGTTACCACATCCTACATCGGAGCGTTTTCCGGGTAGGTTTTGAGAAACAATGCTCATAAGACATTTGACACTTTAAGCCTTGTTCAGCTGATACAAAGAAAGCATCTTCTGTAGTCTGTCTTTGGCTTGAAAACCTTAACAACTTTTACAGGACCAACATTTTCACAGAATAAAGTGGTTCTATCCATCTTATTTTGCCCATTGATATGCATGATTTCTTAGCAAAGCTAACTCACATTAAGAAAGATTTAATTTCTTCCAGGGGTAATGAATACCTGGCTAAGAAAAACTAAAATGCTGTTAAGGGACAAACCACCTGCTGTATCATGAGGTTTCTTTGAATTTAACGATGAAATTTCCGTTATCCTAAGAACTGGTATCACAGAAATGAAATTTTAATTCTAAGAATCACCTTCCCTCATCATATGTTGAACATCACAAAGATCAAAGAAAGAAGAGTTTAGTTACATCAAATGATCCTACTTAAAATTACAAACAAAAAAGACAATTACATGGCATTACTGGAAACTCCAGCACCATTTGTTTGTCAAGTTAAACTTTGCAATCCAATGCTGCTCTTCATTTTACTGTTCCTAGTTTACAGGCCAAATACATTTCGGGTAAACTTTTCCCATGCTTTTTCTCAGGTATGAAAATCATACTCTTTAACACTGAAGAACAGTAACTGGAGTCAAAATGTTCTGCAAACAGCTGAATCACAACCCTGTAATACAACTGTGTACAGATCCACTCAGCAGCTTCTAGTGTATGACTGCCCCATCGCCCAGTAATTTAATTGAAAGCAAAATACCATGAAGAGTCTAGGTATATACCAGGGTATTAAAAAGTATTAGGAGACTGTTTGAGAAATTCTGCTTTATTTCTACTGTAAAACTTTACATGGTTGACTCCTCACACTAATGTCTCCTCTTTACTCCCATATTTTCTAGATATTACACACAGCTTCTGAATTTGGCTGGCTGGTGTTCCAGTTCCAAAGTGTCATTGTCCCTCAAAGCTCATCTGTCAGGGAACCAGGAAGGCAGGTAGCACAGGCATCAATATTTGCTACATACCTAGAGAGAAGGACTTCCAAAACAATGTTACACAATATTGCACAAAAGATGAGAACGAACAAAGTAATTTCTCCAGCATTAATGTAATTTTCCTCCCCCACTAATGATGCCTGGTAGACCTTTAAATTAAAAAGATGAAAAAAGCCCAATATAACTGGTAATTGAGCAATGATTCTTCTCAGTGGGAAAACAGGAATGACAGGTTTTAGTCTTGGAAGCTGGTATAATCTGTCATACTAGATAGGGAGTTCGACTTCCTACTTTACCTCATTTAGCTAAGGTGACACGTAGTGCCCTCATATACAATTTTGACTTTGATGCAGACATTCACATAGTCATTTTCAAAACAAGTGAAATGGACTTATGGGGCTAAGCATGAAAGTGATGAGTTACAACAGACCCAGCGGTCAACGTGGTGGTGTTCCATTTCAACCACAGAATCGACTAATCCCAAACCAACCCACTAAAGAGGAAGATAAAGGTGTCTTTGAATTTACAAGCCTTTTACCACTAGTAAAGGTGGGGAAGCAGATGTATTTTTAAAAAGTGGTGATAGTAGTTTTCTGTCCTGCATTAGTTGTCCTTTTTGCTTCTTTCTTCCTTTTTTTTTAAAAAAAAAGCACGTAGCAAACTCCTATATTTCAAAGATATGCTAAAATAAATTGTATGTCCTACTCCAGAGACAAAATGTTCTCTGAACACAGCAGAACAAATGTGATAAGTAGAAAATATTACTTTTTTTCACGGAATATTTCTCTCAACTCAACAACTTCACAGATTGCTGCAGCATTAGTATAACTGAAGTTTTCTACATACTGGCTGGCTTTTTAAAATAACTTCTGTTGTTCTTTACAAAGAGCAGACATCATCTAAATTTCTGCTTTCTGCCAGTTTCGCCATATTCAATCAACTTTTTTTAGAGGGTCTTTATCCTTACTTTTACTCCCCAGTTTCATCATGGATTTGTGTTATTGCTTATATTAAACAATATGCAGAACAGCTGTTGATAGTCTGCCATTTCCCATGTTTGATAGTAAATTGAAATAAATACTATCCTCCTATTTCTGAACATTTGAAAACCTTCTGAATGAGACTGTAAAAGGGAACCTACCCCCTCAACAGTATGAGAAAACGGTAAGAAAAAAATTATTCTCTAAAAGGCTAACTATAATATAAGCTTAACTATACTACCTTTGATACTAGTTTTCAATTGATACTAATAGCGAGGAAATGAGATTTATTCATGTACTTTGCATTACACTAGTTAGAGACAAAGCCTAGGGAGAGATGCTGAACAGCCTTATCTTCCCATCATCTGTAGAAAACAAAACACTACTTCCCCAGAAGAACTCCAAAATGCTGAGAAGTCATAAACTATCAGAATATAGTTATTCCTACTCATTCTGAGCAATGCTGTCTCTGCACTTCCAGCTGCTCTGTGACCATTTTGTCATGACTGTGATTTAAAATCCACAAGGATGAGGCTGATGAATGAGTATGTATGTGTGTGCAAACCATCTTCACAACAGGGTCCCAGTCTCTAAGATTCCACAGCTATAGAGTAAGATCAGCAACAGCTTCAGGAAGGGGGCACGAACGTTCATGTTTCACATATTGGTGAGTTTATCCTAAATAAGAAAGGCAGATTTATACATTCCTATACAGTGATATACTTCTGTAAGAGTAACCCTGGGCTTTATCAGATTCTGCAGACATAACTTACTTTATCTATTCTATCTAGGCAATGATTTCTTATTATACACACAGAAAACTAAGAGTATAACTACTTTAGTTATGGCTAAACTGCCAGCCTGACTATGGCTGCAAACTTTGTTCACTGAAACGCACGATATCTGACAATTCTCTCCAAAATTAACACTCCTAGCAGCTCTTGCTTGAACCTCAGGGGTTTCTAAATTGGAAAGCCTTGTCTTCAAAACTCCCAACAGGGCTGAAGTGTTTCATGTGGTAGCAACAAAGATGCCTAATAATCCTATACTTCTATTTTCGGTCACTTAGGAATTCTGTCTATAACATGGGCCTATTCTGTGTGTTCTTTAGAAATTTATTTGGTCAGTCTCAGCAGATTGAGAGATTTCAATAATTTTGAAATATCAGTACAGCATTGTTGAAAACAGGACTCCAGAAGCATTGTTATTCTGATTAATGAATTTAAAACTCATTATACAATTACCAAACAATGTAAGCTGAGAGTCATTTAAAATACAGACAGAATTTTTAGTAACTGTCCACAGAAGCAATAATTAAGATATCAGGAAATACTTTCTTAAAGTAAAAGGAAATGGAAAAGATACAATTTTCATTTTAAAAAATATGCAATTACACAGAGTTGGAGGAGGCAGCTGTGCCACGTACGAACATATTCACATCAGCTGAATTTTTTAATTTTTCTGACCCAAATCTAAAATCTCAAAATTTTCAGGGCTGATTAAGGTAAACCACAAGTCCCTTAAGTAGTTAAAAAAAACCAAAAAAAAAAAAAAAACCACAAAAAAACCCCAAATAGAAACAAAAAAAAAGCTGGATGACACATAATTAACTAGTTCTGGATAAGTGTCAAATCCAAACCAGCTAAGTGGAACAGAAGGCAGAAAAGGAGGACTGAGTGGTTCCAGAGACCTTTGCCCACAGCAAAACACTGATGGGCTGGAACGCTAACGACTGACTTCAAGATGAATAAATTCCAGACTGAATATTTGTGGAAAAAGTAGGAGGGCTTACCTGACCTTTTTCTAAAATATTTGGGCACACACCACAAAACAGATGAAGTAGGAAGCAAATACCAGCACATCAGGCAATTCTAGCCAAGTGAAAAAGATGGCACAGAAGTTCCTGTGTCTCCAATCTGATGGATGTAATATCAGAAAATAAAAGCACCTCCTCCAAGTATGAAAGAACTCTTTCATATATCAAAGCTAAAGTAGCTATTAGAGCTGCCAATTTCTGTTCAAGATTACAGGACTGAAGCTGAGATCAGAAATAAAGCCAAGTTGAAGTGAACACAGATAATTTTAAACTAAACTCAGTTACCCAATAGCTTCAAAAAAGTAGCGAGTTGAAAAATTGCTGCTATTAGATGTAATAATCCAACAAATGACCGAAAGAGGTGATAAAACCATGTTTAGGATTTAAAGCTTTTTATTAAGCAAAAGTAAATGAAAGTTCATAGAGGATCTGGAAAGAACAGGAATAAGGAGTGATGATACCATTAAACAGAGGCCTGGGAGATACAGAAAATCAAAGCAAAGAGGAGAAAATCAAGTCTTTGCACTTCAGAAGCTAAGATATTCATCTTCTCTCTTGTCTAAAATCAAGTTCACAGTCTTGTCATTTGTAAGGTTGGATAAGCAGCTAGTGTTATATCATTCATGACAGGGATGTGTCATGGGAAAACATATATGGAGAGATGCTCTAAAGCACCTGAAAGCTGTAGCCAAATCACCTTCACATCACTGGGATAACATGACTGTAAAACAAAGATCTATCTAGGTGACTTATCATCATCACCAGAGGGAACAACTTCTGTTCATCAGCTATGACAGTGACTTGAAAACCTGCTCCACTCAATACAGTCCTTTGACTGGCAACAGTGATGACTACTGTCCAGTCCATCAGTCCTCAAGGCCCTAAACACACAGATGGAGACCTGGTATTCGAGCTATTTTGTGGTTTGGAATTTTCTGGAGAAATTATCTGGTTTAGACACAATACTCTGTGAACAATTTGTGAGTTTCTTCTTTTTTTGTTAAATCTGACAACTTTAAAGAAAAAGAAAACTGGTAAGTCCAGCAGTAGCATCACTGGAGGAGGCACCAAACTGCAGACCCACAGTTCCTCCATCAAGCAAGGGCAAAGCTGCTAAGGAGAACCTTGAGGAGGAGAGTCGATTGCTTGGCCACAGCAGGCAGGACCCCTTTGCTTCTCAGTCACCTCCAAGTAACACATCCCTTTTCTCCCTCCAAGTGTGAGTTGCACAACTCAAACACAAGACCCCCTCACCACATGATGAGTTTGCACATGGTCTTGTAACAGTGTACCTTATTTTAGTTATGTGGAAAGTGCATGTTTGGTCACATAACACTGTATGCAGCCACTCCCCTAAACACATCATAAGCTTCTGATCAAGTCCTGAACAAGACATGTAAGCAGCATGTCATGTGATCCAATCTGCACATTCATGGCTAGCACAAGACTAGAGATCTGTCCATCCTCTTTTAGATGATACATGCATTTAGCCATGAGAGAGAAACATTGCTGGTAATGTGATGGCAAAGATGCTGCAAGGTCATTCAGAAAAAGAGGCAGGGTCAGATGAACTCACTGAGCACACGAGATTTCACCTGCAGATCACAGAATGATCTCTCAATCAAGAATACTGTATGATAATTTTTCTCAGGTAACTTATCTGAACAAAATCTATGACAATTATTAAGTTAAACTAATGATACATCTATACTACAGTTGTATTTCAATAGAGACTCTCAGTTGGTTCCGTACAACAAAATTAAACAGCAAAATCAGCCTGGA
The DNA here is from genome assembly GCA_033558105.1 of Coccyzus lansbergi. Classification (NCBI taxonomy): domain Eukaryota; kingdom Metazoa; phylum Chordata; class Aves; order Cuculiformes; family Coccyzidae; genus Coccyzus; species Coccyzus lansbergi. The sequence goes on along the minus strand of JAUMJK010000072.1, from coordinate 612,815 downwards.
CAAGGCACAGGATTTCAGCACAGATCTGTTTGTCTCAGTTCTCAGAGCTTATATTCACATGCTGAAACTTGAGTACTTAACACTTTTTTTGTGGACATACCCCAAAATAATTGTTCAATTTTTACTTCTTAATTTCCCTAAAACTGGGGTTCTAGAGAAAAGAATTAATTGCTGTGAATTTGCTATTCTCAAAATTCTACTGCAACTGGAACTATTGTACACAGTTATATATCACTTCTGTTCTAAAAACTAACAGAAAAACTCACTAAAGAAAACAGATCTATTGTAAAATGAACACTTTATTTTTTATTAAAATAAATAAAATAATGTCGTAAATCAATTATTTTGGCAAAGAACTTCATCAGAAATAGTATATTTGATTTTGGAATGATTAATGTACACACTAAAATGAGACTGGACTATTTCACCCTGCAAGATAACAAATAATTAGAATACAAGAACCACTTAAGGAAGGAGAAGCTCAAGCCTGATACCGCTGGAATGGATCTTCAGCCTGGACTTTTGATGTGAGCAATTGTTCAGCACACAGCCACTTAGAGATCCATTCTCCTCTGCAATTTATTTCAGGAAATAGAACTCTGCTAGTTATACCTGCTGAGCTATAAAATGTTCTACCAATAAACAGAGTTTACATTTGATGATGCTACAGTTCAGCCCAGAAATAAGCTTTGCAACCAAAGAAATCCTGCACCAGAGAGTTTATCGTGTTTACCCATCCTGAATCTTTTTCATTGTGATGATTTTTGACCCCCATAAATATTGAAAATGTTACTCTGTTCATTTTGCCAAACTTATTAGAAGTGAAAAGAGTAAAGTAAGAATAAAAAATAAAGAATAGTTGTAAACCAAAAGTGTGGAAAAGATGTCCTTTCTACCTTAAAGATAACCATATACACCATTGTGTAAACACCTCAGTGAAACAGACTACAGTATTGTTCATTTTGGAGTTAAACACTGCAATTTCTAGTGCACTAAAAATACAAACCTTCATTTGATTAGCATCAGAAATTGTCCTCAACAGCCCTAGTTTTTTACAGGGATATTAGACCTCTTTCACAATGGTTCCTATTCAGGATCAGATTCTTCTCTTGCATTTAAGGCAATTCCTACTTCTACTTCCTACTTCTGCTGGCCAAAGAATTACTCTCTTGCAGTGTTACAGACAACAGTCCAAAAAGAAAAAAAATTGTTGGACCTGACTGAAAGGTAAGGTGATTAATGTGTTTATTTTGTCATTTATAAAAGAAAAAATGTATGACAATTTCCAGCACCTCAGTAGACTGAGATTATGAGCTGAAGCAAGTGGAATCATCTTTACATGCTTTAAATTGATCTCCTCAGAAATGCCTTCACAAGAACAGTGCCATAAAAATTCAAATTATCTGTAATTTCTGTGAGAACAGAAAGTCTGCAGTTAATATTGGTAATTTACCACAGATATCTTGTAAATCTTTCACAGCACTCTACAACTTCAGGGTAGCATTAAAAGCATATTTCTAAGCAGTTTGAAGTCTAATCCATGAGGAGATTGCTTATCTATAGACACCTGCATACTGTAATTTGAAGTACTATGCTGAGAAAGAAGTATGTGGAATATTTTAATAGGCTTTTCTTTAACACTATTTACAAATCTGGTTTTTAAAGTATCCATCTCACAACATCCCTACCTTCAAATGGTGAATCACCCTCCACTAACTTTAGGGGAAAAAAAAATATCATTTACCAGGTATTGGCCTGTTGAACAGTGGTTTAACTCGATCCCTTCCTTCCATACAGCTCTTTTTTTCATTCCATATAGCTCATTTTCTCATTGCTTCTCTCCCTCACCCTCTCATTACAGATTTTTCTCACTGTGTTCATCCTTCTGGAGAGCCACCTTCTCCAACTCAGCTGCCAGTTTCTGAATCACAAACATGGCTGGAAATAGATGGAAAATGGTAGCAGGAATAGTTTTGGAAACTGCATAAGCAGCACTATAAGTATTCTAGCATCATATAGTTGGGGCAGGTCAAACCACTGTAAGTGATACACTGGGTGAGCCTGGCGACAGGACATCCCCTTGGAATTCACCACATGTTCAAAGACATTTAAAGTGTCTTAATACAGCACTGCTCAGTGGCTAAGGTGCCATAATTTATTGTGTATATTATTGTATGGACTCAAGCTACCCACGGGCAAGATAAAGTGGTTGCTTAACACATTTTACCTTACTGTTGGGAGTGGTTAAAACCACATGCACAGCCAACTCTGATAATGTGCACGAGATCATTAAGATATTATAATTGATATTTTTTTATTTAAGGCTCTTATTAAAAATTTTAAGTGGAAAATTGTTAAAAGCTATTACAGAAATGCTTTTGCTCCTTAAAGAATTCCCTTAAAGAAACATCCAGTCAACCCTCTCATCTGTGTAAACCACCAGACTGGGCGTTGACATGATATATCCTTGGCTGTTGTAGAACCTCCTGTTGGGATCCCAGTGTGTGCTATGCATGTGTAGCACCACAAAGCATCCTGTCATGTATGCCCGCAAGATGTCAAGAGCAGTTTGTAAATCATTGCACATCCTGGTGCACCCCTGCACAGGCACTGACAGCATCTAGCCTGTAATGAATCACTGCCAAAAAACTGTCCCTTAAAGGATAAATTTGAGCACAAGTCTAAGATTAAATTTTGGTCTTGCTGTGGTCATTGGGAATTTTACAGCAGACTTGAAGGCAGCCAAAATTTCATGGATATTTTTTAAATAAAGCAAAAAAAGCAGAGAACATACATTAACTGCAAAAACAAAAAAAAAAAAAATAGATCGAATATGGCTCCAAATGCAGCATCTGCCAAGATCCCCAACATTGGGTAACACTGGGAAGGATACTAAGAGCAAGGCAGCCAGTCATTTTGCCAGCATATAGAGCTGTGGTATATCCACATCCTGAGCACTATACACTACTTATTTTCCATATCTGAAGGTCACAACAGAGTAAAAGGTAGCACAGAATAGGATGACTAACTTAGCTGGTCCTGAAAGAGCAGCATTTATGAGGAAACACAAGACAGGTTGGGACTCTTCAGTTTCAGGAAAAGATGCTGCGGGTGGGTGATATGACTGACACCTACAAAACTGTGAAGGCAGGGGGTACGGTGAATGCAGAACAGTTCTCCCACAAATCCTGCAATATTAGGCATAGGAAGAACTTGGTGAAATTAGTAGATCAGTTTAAAAACAATGAAGCACAGCACTGTTTTGCAGAGAATAGGGAACTTCTGGAATTTATTTGCACAGAATTATAGAGACACACAGGATCAGCATATTCAGGAAGGGACTCAGCAACTTCATAGACAAGTCCAAGACACCTAAAGAAATAAGCAGGGGCATACTATCTAACATCCCTAATCCAACAACTGTGGATACTGGTGGAATATTAGAGGAGAGAGTGGCAAGCATTCTGGCAAGCTTTCTAGTTTGCATTAAGTTCCTGAATTGCTCTTCTCTGTGGATGCAGACATATTAGTGGGTTAAATGGTCTGCTGGTCTGCCCAAGTTGGACATTGAAGGCATACTGTTATGAAGCAACAAAAAAACATCCTTTAATTTTTTTCCTTTGTAAATATAGACCTAACTAGGAATTTTGACCAAATTCAGTCTGGTTTAGGCAGGTCAAAAGAAGTTGTAGTTCTTTAAGCTTTTCCTGCTTTGGAGAGGAAATTGAATGGATCATTTCAGACCAATACATGCAAGAGACAAACAGTCACAGGTATCAGACACACAATTACTCCAGTATTACTACTACAGTTTCAATCCATTGGAGTGCAGCTAATAGGCAGATCCTGAAGCACAGCTTATAAAGCTTATCTTGATAAACAATGACAACGTAGCACCAAGCAATGCCAGACTCCCTGTATTACATGAATTCTAGCTTGAAATGTTGAATTTTTTCACTGCTGTTTTTCTGACTTACCTTCACTGCACTGAAGCAGAAAGCATATAAGACAATCAGAACCACAAAGCTTCGGGAAATGCTGTATAGTGCAGATACAAACCCAGCAGCGGCTGAAATACAGACATTGTGTGTTAGTTAATTTCTTTCTAAATAAGGGTATTCAATCAAAAGAAAAAAAATGAAAACATCATGAGATGAAACATCACAAAAGTTTCAGAGATTAAAATCAGGTACCACAACGCTGGATGTTGAAAGAACACTTTCAATGCCTCAAATAAGTTCACAAAACTGTTTAAAGCTAAGACTGAAAGCCCACTGCTACTGTAATCAATGTATTTTCAATTGACCTGAGGTCCTGCACCACTGCTTTTTGTACTGAACATAGTTTTGAGAAAATATCAGTATGCCTCTTCATGTTGCAACAATGGAGGAATGAAATGGTCTACAAAACGGCGGTTTGTAGTCAGACTCCATGTAGAATTTTCCTCCTTCCCTTTACTCTTGAGACACAGGCTCTGGTATCATCCAAAAGCCTCCCAACTTGCTCGTTCAGCCATGATTTGCATCATATTAAGATACATGAATGAATTTAATGAGACATAAAAGGATGCCAGCTGATCTCTTGCTTTAACCTCTTCTGAGACTTCCCAGAAGAAAGGTAAGAAAAGTTGTCAGACAGAATTAGAAGTTCAGCAGTCTCAGGAATGGAGACACAGAGGCTGCAAAACCATGCCTTAATTAGGTTTCAATGTACACCGGAATCACCATTACTGACAGGATGAGGACTTTACCCAACACGTTATTTCCTCCAAGTCTGCTACACTATTTATGAGACAAAAAGCATAGAACACCCATACCATACCTGTACTAATTTTAAGAAGTAAAGTTCTTTGTTAGCAACCATTTTCTTCATCCTATAGCACAACTTGAATGCAAATTTTCAAAAGAAAAAGAAATCTAATCAAGGGGGTCTTACTAGTATTCACCCCACTGTTACATGAATACTATTCACTGTTTGATATTTAACATATGTAGTAATATAGTCTAAGGTTGTAAACCCAGAAAGGGATAGCTCAGGCTGCAACTGCTACTTACCAGAACCTCCAAAAAGCAACATGTCTATCTGCTCCAAAAGATATATACAAAAGGTGTTGATTTGAGGGAAAAGGCCAAGAAGAGAAATTGCAGGAAAACAATATAAAAACACTAAAGAAAAAAAAAAACTATGTTAGAACACAGTCATACATCACAACATATGGAATACAGAGAAACATGCGTCACAGAAGAGTAAGAAATTGTTGCAATAAATTCTTAAGATTACTCAAGTGAGCATACCTTCACCTTAGCAGCAACAATTACACTTTCCTTCCCATGTATTCACAATAAATTATGCTATTTTACATATAAGAAACTAAAGCTCAGAGATTAACTTCAGCTTTATTTTGGATAAAAGTGGAGGCAGACAAAATCGCATTATGTAGCATCCTTATTGCTTCTCAAATATTTTTGAAGTTGTATATGTTTTATTCAAAGAAGAGAAATTTTAATTTGCAGACTTCAGAACTTCTCCTTGAATCTGAGCAGGTCCAAGCATAGCAAAAACAATTCAATACAAACAAAAATATTTTAATGGCTAAGATCCTAATTACCTTCACTATCACAGTATCCTGCCTCTGCCAGCAATTAACAGAAAATACTTAAAGCAGCACATACAAATGAGATAAACCTATAGTGAAACTGCCTCAAAATATTTCACCACCTTCCAGGAGGGTGGATCTTGCCTTTGCAGTAGTGAAAGAACATTAAAAACAGTAAAGAAACTTGGGGGAAAAACCTAGTCTGACGACTTCATATAGTCTCTTTCTATATAGAGATGGTAATTTAAATGGATGTCTTACAGTCAAGTAAAAGCAGAGATCATAATTCAGGTAATTGTGCTGCTTTTAGTCTTACGTTTCGTTCATTTCCAACAGCTCCTCCTTCCCAGTCATTTACTCTTAAACTCTATCCCAGAAAATGCTAAGCACAGTGGTCTAGCAAAGCATTTAAAAACACACTTGATCCAAATCTCCAACAACGTCAACTTCTGAAGATACATGTACATGTTTAATCATACTCTTACTGCTTTATTCTAGCACGACTAGAATATTCTGCATGGTAAAGTACACAGATGTGTGTCAGTCACTATTGCTCATAAACAAGTACATACTTTTTTGTTTACATGCTAGGAAGACTCCAGTTTCCTCCTATTCATTTATATAAAAAACAAATTAAACAATTCGCTAGTGTAACTTATTCCTTTTCCCACCCTAATCAAATTCTAAGAAGGTAACAATAGCATTTGTGTCCTTTGTTGAATGTTAATCTCACATTTTACTTCCAGCTCCTCTTACTAATGCATTTTGTGCTAAAATAGAACAATATATTGAGTTTGATCTGACAGCTTTTATCTTCATTGTATTATACACTACTGCTATCTAAGATTGTAAATCTTGCTGAGGAAGTCAAGCACAGGAGAAAAAAATTACATGCTCAAGTGTTAAACACAGACAGGGCTCACTTTAGTATACATGCATTCACAATACACCCTTCGTCACAGGACTTCCTTCCTTTGGGACACATGACACATACATAAGAACAAGAGGAAACACTGTCTTCTCAGTCTTTTACATGCAAATGCCATTATTAATCTTTTTTTCCTTCACAACTCTGCTTTTCTTTTAGTTATTCCATTAAGCCATACCAAGCCAAGCAAGGACTACTCAAAGACAGACAAGGGAATGACAGCAAACTGCCCAGCAGGCCACATGGTCTTCCCCTGGGACCAACTATACCAAAAACTCACTGCTGAAATTCACAGGAGATCTTGTTCCTCTGGCAAAGGACTTGCAGAACTGCCAGAACCCATCTTAGACTACTGACTTACAGTCTAAATGACTGCCTTTGCTGTAGCAACCTCAGAAAAAGCTGAACAAGAGCAGGGAAAAGGACAAGACCACAGACATACGGTCAGGATATCAAAATATATAGGGCTGAATGTAAACAGGAAGGGAAAAGTTAGTTGACTATAGCAATGTCCTACTTCACCCTCTCTCTATTAATACCTTGAATAATTGTAACAACTTCTTTAGCTAAGGTAGCTTTGTTTATCTTATCCTGTACAAAGGAGTATACTAGAGAGGAAAATAAACAGTAGTCACTTACAAAGGTAATGAATTTAGGAGCAGTAGTTTCCCTTGTGGCAGGCAGACAATGAAAGTAACTGATTCATCAGTTGGAATTATGAATTCCAGAGAAAATTTGGAACATAGTGGGCTTGTGCAAACCTCATGAAGTTCACCAAGGCCAAGTGGAAGGTCCTGCACCTGGGTCAGGGCAATCTGAAGTATAAATACATGTTTGGGCAGAGAATGGATTGGAAGGAGACCTGAACAGAAGGACTTGATTTTGGTGGATGAGAAGCTTAACATGACCTGGCAACATGAGCTTGTTGCCTGGAAAGCCAACCATATCCTGGGCTGCATCCAAAGAACTGTGAGCAGCAGTTCAAGGGAGGTGATTCTCCCTCTCTACTCTGCTCTCATGACACCTCACTTTGAGTTCCGAGTTCAATTCTGGAGTCCACAGCAGAGGAAGGGCATGGATCTGTTAGAGCGAGTCTAGAGGAGGGCTGCAAATTTGCTCAGAGAGCTGAAGCAACTCACATACAAGGACAGGCTGAGAGAGTTGGGGTTCTTTAGCCTAGAGAAGCAAAGGCTCCAGGGAGATCTTATAGCAACCTTCCAGTATTTAAAGGGAGCTACAGGAAAGCTGGGAAAGGGCTCTTCATCAGGAAGTGCAGTGATAGGACAAGGGGTAATGGTTTTAAGCCAAAAGAAAGGAGATTTAGATTAGAAATTAGGAAGATTTTTTTTTTAATGTGAGGGGGTGACGCACTCGAAGAGGTTGCCCAGGGAAGTTGTGGATGCCCCATCCCTGGAGGTGTTCAAGGCCAGGCTGAATGAGGCTTTGAGCAACCTACTGGAAGGTATCTTTGCCCATGGCAGGGGTTTGGAACTAGACAATTGTTAGGGTCCCTTCCAACCCAAACCATTCTATGGTTCTATGACCACACATTTCCATACAAAACATCTCATTTATGAGCCGGATCACCAAGACATGCTTAAGTTAGCTGTTGGCATTTAACACTGCAGTGTGAAGGCTTCTTCTAAATGAGAAGATACCAGGTAAGTGCAGAAGGGAAACAAAAAATTTTACTTTGAAAACTCTGGGTCTTTTTAGAAATTTAGAATGGTAACCCAGTAGCAATGTCACTGCAAACATTTCAGAAGTTCAGAAAATTACTATTTTTTTAAAAATTATATATCTGAGTACTAGTCAATTTGCTGTGTAATAATAGATACCTTTTCAAAGGGGAAAAAAAAAGGTATACATTATTTCAGTGAGTAATGGTCTCTTTGTTCTCCCCATCCTGAATATAGCAAAGGATCATTCACAAGAGGTTTTCTTCCTCTGACAGAAGTTCAATAATTGCTGAAAGTGACAAGCAGAGGACCTGCTATCACAAAATTTTGCTGCCACTTGATACTTACTCTTCTGAGATGTCTGCCAAATAATTTCACTCACCTGTCTAATGCTTATATGATTCATCACAGAAACTAACCGTACATGAAGTGTATAACTACTTCCATCAACTCGCCACACCTATAGCACCTAGTGACTGAGGCTGGCTCTGTGTGCTTACTTGTGCTCTGTTAATCTGGCAAAAAGGTCAACTGAAATAAGGAATTCAAGATGAAAACCATAGTTAGAATGAATTTAAGCCATGATTCCTCAACTAATATAAATTAATAGTATAATCACCATCAATTTAAAATATAACAGAATCAGATCCTAAATGTATTTCTTGCAAATAAATGGATGTGTGAAATGCCACATTTCTTAAGTTACACATCTAACAAATTTCCACTGATTTTCATTTATCACTTTATTTCAAGGCTTTTATCATAGTATGTTATGCAGCATCACACTAGTTCCTCGTCGTGTCCTTTCTATGATTTCCATTACTTTAGCTTCTTACTGTAGTAAACATTTTAAATAGAAAACTTTCTCTTTCCTAGATTTTTTTTCATATACTCAAAAATCCCTTGATTTCCCAACATCTCACCTCTGAATACTGCAGTAAATTATGAGTAATTGATAATTAAAAAGTCATCACGTGATAACAAACCAATAAAAAGTTATCAAAAATACCTAAGAAATGGGCAATACCCAGAAAAGAATAGCAACACTTCATTGGTATTCAGTGAGACCAACTTCACTCCCAAAACAAATACTGCCCAAAACCACTCTGTATCTTCCATGCCTAAGGGAATCTGTACTCATAGTGCAGCAAGAGGCTGGATGATCCCAACTGCCATGGCCTAAGGAGCAGCTGCGCTGTGAATATTTGTAAGGGTTGGTGGCCAGAAGCTGGGACTCCCATAAAGATTAAATAAGGAATTGCCAGAGCACAGTACCAAAACTCACTTGAACAAATAAACCCACAGATATGCCAGCTCCCATAGCTGGCAAAATAAGAACAGGGGACAAGTAAAGGGAAAAGGTTTCTTCCCTCTCTCTCATTAAACAGATGCCAGCTGCGGAGATAAGCCTTTATTTCCTTCCTCCCCCATCCCCTCCAGGCGGTTTCAAGAACCTGTTCCACCATCTCTTTTGAGGCCAGCCAAAATTAGCACATTTATAACCACACTTCTTTTTCTTATACTGGTTGCTATAGTTTTTCATTTATCTCTATCCCAAGAGTCATTTAAGATTCTTGTTGAATTATTTATCAGCATTTTTACTGTACACCTTTGACAGGCAAAGAAAATAAGATGTAAGAAGAAACTTTAATGAGACCATAGGAAAGTAATGAAAGAAGCTAATGAAAATAAGTGAGATGCAGGTCTTCATTATTCCCCTGTTTCTAGTGAGAAGGATTGGGAGTCAATGAACCTATATAAAGGACCAGAATGCTTTCCTAAAAATAGTATGCCTTTCAGGCAATAATAGCCTGACTTGAGTACAGTAAAAAGCAAGTATAACAGTTACAGGTGAACAAAGATCTCAAAGGTCATATGCTCTACATAATGAAGTTTTTTCCCTCTACTATTCTAGGTTTTCTTGGCTCTGAATTCACAAACCATGGGTCATCTTTGGTACATCACAACACAGCACTTGGGAAGTTTTTACAACTTTTGCAGTAAACTTTACCTTTTCTACTTCATACCTGACAGTGTTGCAGTACTTGATCTGAGCCCAGTTCAGCACTTGTATCTGTGACACAAGCAGGATAGCACCACAGTAACAGACTACAAGTGTGTAAACAGGAAGAAATGTCCCGATAGAATAGGGTGTTTCCAGCAGCGGCCATTCTAAATTAGTGCCAAAGGATGACCAGTCCTATTTTGGGGCAATACCCGAATGCCTGTCTTCAGCTACCTCAGGACCCGATTTCAGAGGGAAACAAGTTAGAAGAGCTGTTGCAGAGTGGCTATTCCAGGATAACTCATCACACAGACAGCAAGATTAAACTAATGCAAGAGAAAGAGTGTTCTTCATGAACAGAAGAATGCCCACCTGAGGACCTGGCACGGATTCGCTTCCAGGTATTACATTTAAAACTCGGCTTATTCTGCAGTAACTGCTCTACACAGACAAGACCTTACAAAGATTAACTGCATTTCACAGATGATGTCTTTTGCTAATAACATCAGTGACTGTTACTTTTCTATAGAGACTTTTCTATGAGCTTCATTTCATTAAGAACTCCTCTATGTGAAGGAACGTTGCCAGCTGCCTCCCCTCCCCCTGCATCCGTCTTAAGTCATTCCAAATGTTCCCATCAATTTGACTTAAGAGCTGTGCCTCCATAACATGCATTTGATTGCCAACAAGGGAAAACACAGACTTCCCTGGCTAATGCTTAATTCATTTTTACAGTTCTAGGAAAAATATTGACTCACCTATTACATGGTCTCTGGCTGACTGGAGAGATCTAGGCGAAAAGAGCTTCAAGCCATACATTGTATAAACCGGAGGATTTGTGTCTTTAGATCCAGCATCTAGCAGCAAAATAAGGCCACACAATATACAAAAATATACAGGTCTGCTGTAGGTTATGATTTTATTGTGCCCCTGGAAAAAAACCAAACATGTTTCAGTGTTTCGATTTTGCATTCACTCTCCTATTGTGTGCATTGGGTTAAGCTGGAGAGAGGGTCAGGAATCAGACAAAATATTTTAATGACTTGTACATACTAATTAATAATCAAAATGTTAGAAGGTATTTTATCTTGTCCAGAGGAGACCTTCAAAAGGCACAAAAATCAGTTAAGACTAACTTCAGCAATCATTTATGCTTTTCAAAATCTAACCTTCTGGACCTTTCCAAACACAGTAATTGCAGTTGTCGTCATTTTCTGTGGAGAAAAAATAAAGTAAATCTGTCTGAACATTTCTTTACTATAGAAAGAGAATTTTCACTGTATTATTTTATTTTAATGAATCTGTGCTCAGGTAGCTTATCTCATTTATTTTTACTTTATGAAATATATTATTAATTTTTAATTGCATCCTGGGAAGTAAAAAAATGGTAGAGCACCACCTCAGTGCAGTGTGAGGCATGGAGACTAATTTTTTGCACCGAGACAGTTCCAATTTTTTGTTGATTTGAACCACTCAACGGCAAAGCAGCATCCCTCCTGGAGGGAAAGACACTCGTCAGCAGTTTCTGGTCTCCCTCTTTCATCCAGCACTTTGACATGATGTTCCAAATGAATTCATATGTAGAAGGATCTTTATCTTACATTTTTCATACACATCTGTCACATGATTGATTTGCCCTAAACCTACAAAACACTGCTATGGAGCTGTGGGCCAGAGAGAACAACAGATGTTTAAGAAAAATCTAAGTAGCTTTCCTGGAAGCAAGCTTAAGGGTAAATAAGACATGCTGGTGAGTCAAAAGATTCCTTGAGCATGAAAAGCCAGGAGCAAAGTGACGAGGACTTAAGTTTGCCTTCATTAAGCTCTGTGAAACTGTTCTTATTTGTAAAATGTAATTTAAGTGAGTATATCAAAAGATAATTTCTTTTTTTGAGTCTTCTTACTGATTTGGAACAGCAGCCGCATTTGTTTGGCTGACAGCCAAGCTCATATGTTAGCATCGCTATTAACTGATCTGTACTCTCTTTGGGGATCAATCAGTTAACAAGGTAGCAGATTGCAGGGAACTAGTGGGCTTATACTACACCTCACATTCATGGACTATGAATCAACTCAGGCTGACAAATCCTAGCTGGTGTTTTAATCAGAATTTCAATTTTAATTTTTTTAATAATACACAGGTCCATTTAAAAAATCAAAGGAGAGTTAGAAAGATAAAAATCTGACTTAAAATACAACTTTATGGCTGTTTTTAAACTTCATTTTATTTACCTTAAATACAAGCTGTGACTTAGGAAAAGAAACCAGTAAATATTGCATTTAAATAATAGCTTAATGATTTATATCCTCACATGCACTGCAGGCCAAAGTCTATTTTATTATGATGTTACATTGTTATTTTATCTCTTGAATTATGAAATACAGGTTTGATCCTCGCCTGGAAATTATTTGAAGGCAGTTGTACAAGACAAAGTTGTTGACTGGAAGTCCAGAGGTTTGGCTGCATGCACCTCTTGGTTCCGAGCAGAACACTGACATACTCAATTAGGGTTTACAGTGTATTTTTAAGTCTTATTTCTAAAATAAATCACTCTTACCATGTTAATAAAAATAATGCTAGTTAGGATTGAGGAAGCAACGTTCAAAGGCTGAGTGAACAGCCTGTAATATGTGAGGAAAACCTACGTTCCCTATCTTTCAGGTGATGGTATGGAATGAGACAAATTCATGAAAAGGAATCTGTCTTGCCTACTATCAGATTAGCAAAAGCAAAGCAAGAGTAGCAATGCACTTGGGGAGACACTGTCTGCACAGCTGTTGTGGTGCTTGGGATGTGTTTGAGCTGAATGAGCTTCCCAGAGCACAACTTCCCAGAGACTCCAGTCCTCACATATCAGGGGAATGGGCAAAAAAAGAAGGAGGAACTGCTGTGAGTGTTGCTGCTGTATTTCACTGTAACTTACGCCCTTTGTGTGAGGGGGCTTATTTGGGACAGGACTGGTTGAGGCCAAGAGCGGACACTGAGAAGGTGCATGGCCTCCTGAAAACCACAACTGGGGTATGGACGTTGCATTTCCTGTTTTCAAGGTTTCAGAAACAAGAAAAGCAAGAAACCTTCTTGTGCCCACCACTGAAAGGCCAAGATGGGCAGTCTTTCACCAAAATGGGCATGTGGCAGTGCAACTGATCAACAAGACACTTGAGGTGCTAAAGACTCATTTTGTTCTACTAGAAAAATCCATCACATTTTGACCTTAAAAAACCCAACTCAATTCCATCTTGGCAAAACTACTCTGCTCTGCATCCTTCATCAGAAGATGACTTTTCTTATGTGTGCACACATGCAAGAGGAAAAAGACAAGAGACTTTATATGAAAGAAAAAGTGTGTGCGCTCAATTCTACAGAAAAGCTAACAGGGACAAATTAAAATTACTCTTTAAGTGCCTTTTGGGATTTATGAAACTGCCTATGGTAGCTACCTAACAGTTAGCTATCTGTTTTTGCAGCTAATGGGACCAAGGTAATGAACATAAGTGATTCTGTAAATCTTATTAAGAGCAAGACTGCAGTCTTTCAGAGCTTGAATGCCTTTGTAAACCTGAGCAAGATCTTGAACTATACAGGTGTCTTATGATGGGCTTAGAGACACGCTCATACGATCGTTCCATATAGCCATGAATTACAGTCACAGCTCTTATTGTCCAATCTGCTACTGCCTCTAACCAAAATCAAGAAACCGAAGTCAAAGACACTTGTCTGAAACCTTGAAAAGCATGCAATGAGCACCTCTTGGATCTCTGAATGTTATCCCCTGTAGTCATTGGCACCTTCCCTATATTCTGCTGTTAATAAACTGATACCTCTTGCACTTGGGGTAGACTTTGTTTTCTTCTCCCCACCACTCCAGCGAGAGGCTGCTCCCAAATTTCAACATTCCAGAAGCATGTACCCTCACATGAACAGAAACTAAAGGTCACCAGCTCCAAACAGAACAGAATTGGAAAGGTTAAAGCACAGACTGACAAGAAAATTAGGCTCTCATCTTTTATCAAGCAACAGAACTAAACCTGCAGCTATAATGAATGCCAGCAGCCAGCACTAGCTATAGAAGCTGGGAAGTTCCAACTTAAAACACCAAGGCTGACCAAAACAGAACTATTACCATGTTCTACAAATTGAGTATAAATTTAACATAAAATTCAAAACATTAGCTGAGTTAGATATGTTCTCTGTCTACTGAAACTCATCGTTGTATATAGTGACAGTATACAGACAACACACAGTATCCAAATTAGGGTCTCTAACTCTCACAGCATGGTATGGGGCAAGAAATACTCTTAAGTAAAAATTGCATCAGACTATCAGCCAGCTCTTCTTCAACATCAGGAAATGAATACAGTGGTACTCGGAAGGAGTTCAGAGCAAAAGTTTTACATTCCTAGGCATTCTCCTTTCTGAATTCACTGGATGGTAGTTTAAAGTAGAGTCTTTCGAAATGCTGTAGGCTAGAGATGACAAAGTTACTTCAAACAGTAGCATAGTGGGCATCTGAGACACAGGGAAGACGTCTGGAACCTCCTTGGCAGGTATCAATAACATAAGGCATTAGCAGCTACTCATGGATCCAAGAACAGAAATTAATTCAGTGTACAAATCTGTGGCTTTCAATGGTCTGTTTCACACTAAAAAATCTCATCTGCATCTTCACTAATGGATATGGCACTGATCATTCTTTAATCCTTCTGCTGTTCTGCATCCTTACATTAGCATCAAGAGATGTTATTCTCTTTGATTTTAATGTAATCACATGAATTACAAACCAAAACACTGAGTGTCTTTTCTCACCTTCTTTTTGCCTTATTTTTTGTGGTGCTTACTCGCTCAAACAGGCCTTTACATATACTTGTTGTGTTAAAAAGGTGTACTATAGAAAGAACTAAACTAGTCTAACTTGATCTGTAATGCCTCCCACCTTTAAAACCCTCTGTGGAAAAATCCTCTAAATTTTATTTCCATTGCAGCTCATATGGTGCATCAAAATGTTTGCAAGAAAATGTCCCTACTAAACAAAGTTTCAGGAAAGTATATGGAAGATGGGAATACACCTATTGTGTGGCACAAGATACAATAAGCTGCATAGTACTTGTAACAGCATTGTGGGAATCTGAAATGCAAAGCTTGTTCCTGCATAAAAGATGTTCCGTTTAAAGTTAATTTGATACTTTGTCTCTAATACTATTAAAAAATGTAGGTTCGATGAGTTTATAAGGAAGCTCTGATTAAGCTGTTTGCCACTTAAAACAAATGTACATATTGCTAATGTCTGAATAAGTGCAAACTGTTTGATTAGAGTTCACATTACTGAGTCTAGACACATGCTAGTTGAACTGACAAACAATATTATTTTACTTTCCCCAAATCCAAACTTTTTACTGAGGTAGGAATATTCCTTTAATGTACTGAAAATATAACCCTATTGATGTGTAAGCTGTTGTTTCTGAGCCTTCCATACTTTTCATGCAGTCAGCTATTTCCTGTGAATGCATTATAACCAACAATACCATAAGTTTACCCCATAAGTGGCATGTGAAAAAAATAAGAATCTTTTGAAATCCATCTCAGTGAAATGCACAGCATGCATTTGTAAATAACCTCAATTTCAAGTTCAACCCCTAAACTGACAAAAATAATTGTTCCTTGTCAAAGGGAAATAATCCAGCAGGTCTGTAGTTTTCAACAGGCTGGCTCTGAATCCTGAGGGAAGAAAAGGGTCCTCAAAAACATTCAAAGAGCTAAATAAGAAATGTGAGCAACTAAGAAGCCAGTGTAAAAGAAAGCAAGAGGCCTCATGACTACTGAAATGTCTTCCAAGATCCACAAATCAAAAATGCCGACACATTGTGATAGATGGAGGTGTCAGTTTGCAGCTGCAGGATGATATTCCTACCTCAGTGCTATAATAAGAACAGACTTGGGTAACGTACTGTTTCCAAGCAAGACTGTTGTCATTGTCAGAGTTCAGTTTCTCAGATACACTCAAATGACAAATACCAATCAACAAAGATCCTAACAGCCTGCATTCACCCACAGATTTGGCCGTTTCTTCAGGATACAAGCACAGAAACTGTGACCATATTATAACGAGGGAAAACACCTGTGCATTTGATGAGCTAATAATACTATTGAGATTTATATCTGCATTACCAGATTAAAAAAAAAGTCATCAATCTCAAAAAAAAGAAAAAAATTTAAACCCCAACTGATCAGTGACTGAGCTGCTTATCTGGAACTTCCATAGTTTTGAGTCACTGTTTCTGAAGGAAAGCAAATAGAAAGCTTGTCTGATGTCAAAAGATTGAATTAAAAAAAACCCTAGCCCCGATGCATTTGGTTTTACTGAATATTTTAGCTTAAAGAAAAAGCAATTTTCTAATAGTAGTGATAAATTCAAGTTAAATTAAAATGCATTCAATGTAGAACAAAGCCTCAAAATCAGGCATCTTGCTGACTTTCATATATCGCCTAGAACAGCGAGCTACTTACACTTGTGTTTCACTGAACAGCCAACTTTTTCACAGTACCTAAGTGATAATAAAGGAGAAAGACTTGTTCTACCAGAAGAGACTTACATGTATTGGTGAAGCAGGATCAGGCTGAACACTCTAAAAAACAAAACAGAAAAATAAAGTTTACTTACAGTATTTTGCCTTCATAGAAGTCAGAAGAGAATTCAGCAACTGGATATGAACTTGTGTCCTACCTTTAGGAGGGAATACTGGCAGCTGGCCATCACAAGACAGAACAACAAAACCCAAATGTCTTTACAGAAGCCTTGATTCAGAGTCAGGAATCCAAGAAGGGAAACAAGAACTACTAGAAGGACAGCAAATACATTCTCCTTTATGTCTTCTGTCCTATGTGAAGAAAAGTGTTAAGAGAAGCACAAGTATTTGTATGTTCACTAGAACAAAGCAGGTCCATTTGCAGCTGGCATAAATTGACAGTGTTGGAGCTATCAGAAATTACATGATCTGAGGTTTTGCTCCTGAGAGTACATTTCCATGTTCAGCAGTACTTCACTCCCATGACAGATCTACCCACTGTGATAGCTAAAATAAATGCATATATGGTTTTATACAAGCCTAGCACTCTGCAGATTCATTTCCCAAATAGAACACCACAATGGAGCTGATTTGAATGTAGGCAAGTATATGTTTATAAAAAACCCCAACAAATACTTTAAAATGAGGAAATAAGCTATTCACTTAATAAAAAACACATATCTGAAAACAAAGACTTAGATGAAAGGCAAAATCTGTCATCTGATGTTTTATTTGTTTTATCTGTTCTAATAGAACACGGAAACCTTTAAAACAATGTTCATATTCAGGCTATAACAAATGAGTTTATCAGCAGATGCTTTCTGTGCAATTGGAACACAGAGAGGAGATGCCAAGATTTTTTTCTCTAAACAGATAAACCTGACCTAGAACAGAGGGAGCAGCTGAAAGACCTCCTCCTGAATATCAGTGTTATTAAAAAAAAAAAATACTTGAGAATTTGGCTTACAATACTCTGGGACCATTCCACTTCTGTATTTACACAAAACCCCAGTTTTTGCATCAGAAAGCTCAGAACTGTGGGATTCAACAGCTAGGAGTCAAATTAAATGCTATTCTATAGGCCTGGTGCTCACGTGAATTTGCTTAAAGAAAGGTAGCATGAGCCACAAAAATCAACTCTGAAGAAAAACATTTTCTTCAACTTAAAGCAAACAAGCATCTATCTCTTCAACTTGAATATAAGACTAAGACAATACTGAATTTACCCTCCTCTAGTGGTATGAATTGCCCTGTGGACATGTGGAGCCACCCACTGTAAAACTACATAGAGTTGCATGAAAAAAAAAAAAAAAAGCTTACCTGTCCAACAATGCCAACAAGGTAAGACGATCGTACCAGACTTTAATCCATTTGCCAGGGAATATAATAAACTTGTAAAACTGCCTGTTTAGTTTCCGCTGTGCTGAAGAACATGAAGAATCCTCAGGGTCCTGGCTGGCCTGCTTTAAAAACAAACAAACCAGAAACACACAAAACACATTTTCACATTATCATACCAAAACACATGTTTAAAAGGTCAAACCTACATGAAGTTTCAGATTTTTTTTCCTAAAAGGATGGTGACAGTGTATTTATTTTCTTCATTTTAAGTGAGAAACAAAAATATCATATCAGCTTAACAACTGCAGATGGACAGAAGCTATATGAATTTTGGAGATCAATAGTGATAATATGCTTTAAACATAAATACTAACATTCACTTTTTAGTCACAATCCGATGCTTGTCTAAAGTTCTTTTATAAGAATTTTTTCCTTGCATCAGGGTAATTTTAGCACAACACTAAACCACATGTAATAGGATAAATCCTTGTCTTTAATCAAAACGTCAAGTAGGCTTTAAGGCCCAGAGGTGCAACTTAACTCTCCTTCCGGGACACAGTTTTGTTTATCTATGCTGAGATGCTTTGAATACCACATCAGGTGTGCATCCTCAAGAAGAGCAACAGAAGGAACAAAAATTGTGAACAAGCACAAACAACATAACCATCATTAGTTTAAGAGTCTCTAATCTTACCATCACAATCATAAATCTTCCCCTTTGAATATTGATTTTATCAGATTCTAAGGCCATTTCTTCTTGCCTGTGTTTGAACAACAACATTTCAGATTTCCCTCACCTCTACATCTGCACTCCTTCAACCACACTTGTGGGAGGGAGGTTTATCTACAGACCATCAGCCAAGTCTTAAAAGCTAGATGATAGAAAAAAACCCAGCTCTTCAAAGTAGGAATTTCTTCTCATAGTACACCAATCATTGACTTCAGGGGGGAAAAAAACCAAACAAAAAACAAAAAAACCCCCACTTAATTGTCTTTCAAGAACAATTTTTCTGTGATTTATAATCAATGTTAAAGTCTAGTGGTTATCAACCTCCTTCAGCCTCCCCATTATTCAAGGCAATTAATGAACATTAGATAATAAATATATCTAATATGAAACTCAAGGCAATGTTTACATTAGAATTATTTGTGTTAGATTAACTTTCCTAGGCAGAGGAGGGGATTTCTGTATGAAACAGTTGATCACCACCTTGAATTGCAAGAGTTAGAAAAAAATGGATTTTTAAACAACGTGCCCATTTGTACAAAGAACTTGTTAAATTTTCTCTCTGATTACTGGAATAATTTCTAATTTAACTTTCCAGGAAAAGGAATTTTACACATAATTTACATGTGACTTTATGTATTGCTGTGTGTTATCTGGGAACCAACTCATAGATATCCTTAGGCTGCTGGCAAATGTGAGGTAAAGCAGGCTAGATTAAGATTAGGAGAAATAAATTCAAGTTTATGCTTATATCTCATGCTTCCAGTTGACTAGAAGTATACAAATGTGCATTACCAGGCAGCTCAGCTTCTACCAGCACAGGACAGTAGGTCACTCAAGTTTCCAAGCATTCAGACATGCAAGGGGACACCAGGCTGTTTGGCATTCTTTCCTTTATTAACAATTTCAAGTAGGTTAAAAGCTGTGAAACTGACTGCAATCCTTTGCCATGCTGTTTTTAATATCTAGAATTAGTTATGTATTTAAAATACTAGTATTTCTACTACCACTTTTAAAAGTCACTTTATCGCAGAGTTGGGGTATTTTTAAAGAAAAAATATCTTTTAAAATATTACAGTTGCTAATATTGTTTCTGTTGAGTCCTACTTCTCAACAGGAAGTAATGTGAAACTCAATCAACTGCAATAATTAATTTCCTATAACATATGTATTGCTTACTATAACTAAATAAAACGATCAAAATGGCAGCAGAGTCCATTTAAAACAACTGAAGGTCCGATTGTTTTGTCCTCAGAACAGCTTAACATATTTAACTGAATGGATAAGTGAACACTTTGGCTCCTGAGGAACTGCAATGTTTGGATGAAGTCCATTACATGAAGCTTGCAGTACTTGGGATAGAGTCAGATTTTGGACCTGCGTTTGGAAAGTCTCTAACAAGCCCTGAGCAAGTCACTAAATCTAATAGTGCCTCCTATCAAAAAAGTGCTTGTAAAAATACACTTCATAAATTTATATGGTAGCACAGACAGCCTGAAACCCTAGCTTTGTTGAAATCAGTGACACAACTTTTCCCAATTTACACAGACTCAGAATTTCATGTTCAATTAAAAAAAAAAATTAGAAACCAGGAAGTTCTGAAATTACTGCACAGCCTTGTTACAAACTTGCTATGTGACCTAGAGTGATAGCCTTACTTCATCTTGATAGTGCAGTTTTCCTGGAAGAGTCAAGAAAAATTAGGTATGATAACTGTTCTCTAATTTACAGGCAGTTTAAAGATTATAAATATCTGGAAAACATCTGAGTCACATGATGGAAGTCTCTGTCCAAGCCTAAAATACATAACTCGGGACAACACTCTGATTTTTAATTTAAAATAGTTCCTTTATACAAGTTCCTGTGCAAGCTTCAAGTTCCTGTACAAGCTTCAAGTTCCTGTGCAAAATCTACACTGAAAGATAAGTACTTAGCATTTTGAGGTTATTCATAAACTAGAATCTTCCACGGAAGAAAAGAGAAGGTTAAAGCTACTATGAAAGGAATTGTAAAAACAGATAACAGCCTTAAGCCATTGGTCACAGACCACAAGCACTGTAAAGTTCAAGTATGTCCACATATTACTACACAAACTGAATTCTGAGGGTTTTTTTCATTTACCAGCTGCATTGAGGAGGTGGTTCTGACATTCCACAACAGACATCCAGAAGTCTGGTTGCCTAATTCAGAAAAGTGAAACCAGACACAAGTTTTAGGATAATAATGAATCATCATACTATTAAAATCTGGTAGTGTGTCTAAAATCCTAACAGCTGTGTCCTCTTAATTTCAAATGAAATAAAACCAAAGACAGCAGATGAACTTTTTAGGTGATAGAGTCTTTAAGTACTCCCCTAGGACACTACTCAGTGTCAGCAGAAAGCAGCTGAATTAGATCCATCAACATAAAATATATCTTCTCCCACACGAGCAATACCAGGCAAAGTAGTATAGAAAATCAATAAAACTGTCTCAGGAACAAGCCTGCAGCATTTGTTTATAAAGTAATTTATCAAAATGCTAGAAAGTGAGATATTACAATGTACCCGTGGGCTTTCTGAGAGGGTCCTTCGTGCCACCATCAGTAGGAGCTGCTGCTGAAGAGCACTCGCTGCTTGATCCCCAGAAGATGGTTCTTGGCTCTCTGAAGTAGTGGTACTAGAGGAGCTGAACTGTATTTCACTGAGTACAGAGGGGAACAAAGGAGAGACACTGTTTTAAGCAGTATTTTCCTAGTATTTCTGAAGTACTACAGGAGGAAGCCTGTAATTATGTTATTGGTTGGCTCACTGCACATAAAACCTTCCACTTCTGTACCTGAAATCTAGCCCAGGATCACAAAGCAGTTAACATACATGGTCTGCTATATCGGCTGCAGAGAAACAGGTACTTCTGTATCATCATTTTTCTCATCCTAGGATGAACACCTACAATGAATCACACTTCAGAAGTGTCACCCTCTGCCCACTGACTATAATTCAGGTCAGCAGTGTAGGTACTGCAGAGATCCCAGATTAGCTTTAAAGGAGCTCACTGAGTACCAAGCTAGTCTGGCCTCACCTGCACTGAATGTGGCGAGTACTAATTTCCCCTACTGAGACTACAAGAATGTCCTTCTGCCCTAGCAGGGTGACAATGTTACATGAGCTAATTCATGTAAGTTCATCTCAGCTATCTCCTGAACTGAGCATAAACTCACCCCGAACCTGCCCTGAGCAAGATAGTAGGATTTTTTTTTCCTTTATTTACTGCTTTATGTTGTAGATAAAGCACTTAAACAGTTTACTTGAGGTAACATTCTGAATTTACAGCAGCAATACCTGTTCATGTGTTACCATAACACAACTGAGTCTCAGCAAGAATCATATTGAAATGAAATAATTGTTACCTGGGGAAAAACCCTATTTTGAATTTTTTTTTAATTCTCTTCCAAATAGGGTCTTTACTTCAGGCACCCTGCTCTAAGCTCATTACTCCCCTGCTCCTGGATGCCTGCACTGAGCTCTTATTACTTTCATATCTGCATGAGGTAAAAGCACCTCAGTGCTCATGCAAGGTAGCCAATACCTATTGTTCTTATTTTTCATAAAGGAAAGACAAGCAGGAAGAAACTAGAGCAATCTGCCTATAGTCAGGCGGGAAGCCTGTGGTAGAGCAGAGAATAAAGCTTTCATATTCCACACCCTATGCTTGCCCCCAGGCCATCCCATTAATTTTATTGAACTCAACCTTCTATGCCTTTGGGCACCAATTCCCAAAACCTGTCATGTAACCCTTGTTACAGCCTTGTACCTGTCCTGCATAAAACCAGTCTGTTAACATAAGGTGCAGTGTCTAGTGCTGTGATGGTATAAGGTTCAATGTCTAGATTACTTAGAAGCAGGGCTGAGGAGTGATACCAACAGCTTGAAACATACACACTCCCTTTCCTCTACTCCACAGAGGACAGCTGTCTTGTTCCATTTAGACAGTACTAGGAACTGAGGACTTGGTCCAACACAACCCACTTATGTTCCAGCCACAAGGCAGCACTCCTTAAGAATGTCTCTTTATTTATGGGTCTTATTTGGCACCTTGACAGTAGTCAATAACAAAAGAATACAGAAGGGATGGGAAAAAATCCAAGATCATGGATCTCAATCAACAAATTTAGGCAGGCAGAAAGAGAGGAAGGCTGGAAGCCTGCCTCCCAGGAGAAAGACCTTGTCCAGCTTGAAGGGAGGCAACGGATTTTTTTGTTTTGTTTTGTTTCCTCAGGATGAGTTGTCCTGTTCCTTGTTATTGTGGGTGCGATCCTGGGATTCCATGTTCACAGCAGGAAAAAGCCCAGGCTATGAAGGAACATTGCTCTGGGAATTCCTGCCCAAAAGGCAACCCAACAAAACAGCAGGGGAATAGAACAGTGGCTGCTCATGCCCTCCTGAATGAACAGTTGATCTCCAATAACTCTTTGCACCTTTACCTGTCCTTCTACAAAAGCCAAGTAGAGTCAAGAATATTGCTAGACTGGACCGTATGTTTCATCTCATACTTACAAGAATGGAAATGGCAGGACAGATTGATAGGCCAATATATTCCCCTGGTACTCTGCTCTATCAGTTCTCAGAAATCAAAATTCTTTTATGCATAAAATTTCTTCCAAGAATAAACTTAAGAGATCAAAACATCTCCCACCAGATTTTACAATAACTGAAAAGTCAAGCTCATAATCTGTTTTATGTTTACAGGAAAAAAAAAATCATAGTTCCACCTATCAGCAACTGAAAGTGGGAAATTCTAAAACTTCATAGGCCTGAAAAGGCAATTAGGTCTGAGAGACTGGGAAGGTAGAGGTAGCAAAGCAAGAAATTCTAAAATCAGAAGCTGTCATCTGGCCTTCATCTGCCTCCTATGCCTTTTATCCAGATTCATCTCTCTGTATCTCTTATTCTTTTCTCATGTTCTCTTCCCCTCAGACCACATTTACTGTTTTTCTACTCCTTTTCCCTATTTCCCACACAACATCCTTCTGGAATTCACTTCCTACCCCAAAAGCTGAATCACTTGCACAGCCACTTAGAAGCTGTACATCTTGTCTGATGACATTGTTATCACATTGACAGCAAATATCACTAAGAAATGTGATGGTGGTGTTGTGTTTTTGTAAGCCAATAAACTAGGTTCCATAAATTTATTACCATATATAAATAGTAGCAAACAGTCTAATCATAAAATCATAATTACAGAGCTGATCACAGTATAACATAGAATCTTGCTAAACAGAAAATCTGTTCATTTGCAGAATCAAATTAATGTTATCAAGATCTACTACAGTAAACTGCACTGCTAATGTAAGCAAAGGTATAATTGAACTAAATTTTGAATAATAAATTATCAACTAAAAATATCTTTGATAAACACACAATCTGTGCAGATCAAATGCAAAAGGTACACAGCTCCCTCTATTGATAACTAGTTATAAAATCAGGAAATTTTTTTTCTGGCTCACAATTCAGCTTTGTAAGAACACTGAGTAAACACAAGCTAGTTGAGCAATCATCCAACATGAACCATGTCTTAGTATAACCACACAGCACTGGAGAAAAATCTTCTTTCTCCCTCTCTGATAATTTTGTGACAGTTGCTTATACTGCTGACAATGTGGCCCAAGTCATTCAAATGCATCCCAGCCTAAGTCGTCCTCGTTGTTCAGGATTAGCTAGCCTTGAGTCTGAACACCTCTCAAGGCAAGCTCACCATACAGGCATGCCACACAATTAGTAAGAATTCCCAGTCAATGAAGTGTAGTTTTGCAGGGCATGGTTAAATTTCATTTTAACTTGCACATCAGAAAAAAAAGACGAGGAACCTTGTAACCAACTTCACAACAGTCACTTTCTTCTTGGTCCTCATGTGTCTAAACCCAGAAAGATCCTACTAGTCAGCTTCAGGCAGGTGCCTGAGTCACTAAAAAGCTTAACAGTTTGTAACATAAACATGCAGTGATGATAATATAGCTGAAAGCTATTTGTAATATTCACTATAACACCACTCTTAAGTCAAAGCAGCGATTGCTGTGGTATTTGAAGAAGAGCCAGGGTGACGTTCACAGTTGGGAATCTCCTGTTCTGCACATCCAGTGAGTTATCACTGCTGAGTTACTGATTTGAGGTACATTCTAAGTACCTGCCAAACTAAAACCTGAGCAATCTGGTTGTCCCAGAGCCAGTTAGTGCTAATGACAGAGCAGGACCTCCAAATGCCCTTACTTTTGTGTCCTTTCAAAACAGTCTGTGGTACAAACATAGGAGTCTGAGCTGACATTGGAAGTATTTGATCAACAGCAGCCCTAAACTTCCTGAAGGATACCTCTGTTATACAGTGCTGATGGCTTCCTACCATCACCTCAGTAGCTTTGCTCCTTCTCACCTAAAATGGCCCCTATGCTGTTTCATGTCCCAATCACTTTTACACCTCACCACAAAGGCTTCTTGATACACCTGTACCCATTGCTCATCAGGTTTCCACTGCAAAGCTGCCAGCATTAATTTGACCACACTATTGCACAATTCCAGATCAAGATTAAATCCACTAGCTGTGGATATTTCCTTTTTAAGCAGCAGATGATTTACAGTTCACAATTGTACCAATAAATAACAAGACTTAAAAACTAAAAAGCAATTTAAAGCATATAAAACAATGACATATGCAAAAATGAGAGCAGCGTTAAGATTGGATAATGATGTGACAAACCCTATCATAGGAAACATGGAAAATCTGTGAAGGAGGCAATCCTCACTTTTTTGGTAGGAAATTAATTATATTTTTAAAAAATATTAATTCAGAATGCATATTTTAGCTTTCCTTAGTGGTTATTGCTCAGAGAAGCTCAAGCTAAAGATGAAATCTCTCCTAAATCTTGTTCAGATTTTGTTACTTGTGCAACAGGATTTGGGGAGAATATTCAGCATGTGTTTTAGCTAATAAAAACATCACTTCTATCAATAATAAGGTAGAACAGAATAGTTTACAGAACAGAAAACCAGGATGCAGTAAGAAACTGACACTATAGACAGAAAAGGATATAAGATCACTGTTAATGTTTTGCAATAGATTACAAAATGAGCGCTAGTACCTATTTAATCCATTAATCTAGATACTACACATGGACAGAAAAACCTTGCTGAGCATATTTATCAGTGGTGTGGTTATCGCCGTATTTAGGTGGTGTAAGAACAGAATGCATTCAGTGTACCTTTATTTCTCTGTATTTGGGATTTGTTTTTATTTTGATAGCACGCATGACAATCCATAATTTATAATCTTATTGTAATCCAGAGCAAAGATAAACATACTAGCAACTTAGAAAAAAACCCAGCATTTAGTAGTTAATAAACTAGAGGACGCATTTTGAGAAGATGAAGTCTTACTGGAATTAATGCAATAACAGCACCCACAGTTCCATTATCTCCAGTGTCTTTTGAAACATTAATTTTCGTTCTCCTTGTGAAAGGGTGGGGATAGGGAAAAGGAGCCAGGCCCAAAACCCAAAGACTAATCATTGCTTCTAATCCTGAGCAGGATTCTGCTGCCATCGTGTGGCAGCATGCCCCACTCTAATCTCTTGAGTGTCATTCTCTTGAAACACGGACTTCCTTGCTATTTGTTCAGAGTAAAATGGGAACTAAAAACTACAAATATAGGAAAGGATTTTAACTGTCCAAGCTAACGAAGGGATCTCTCCTGTTCTTAGCAAACCAGCAGAAAACTGAGTTTTGTAGAGTACTTTTCTGAAAAAGTCACTGGCTTAATTGTAATTTAAACATTACCATTTTCAGCATGCATGTGCACACACACACATGAAGCTCATTTATGTGTTCAAGCAGCACTATGCTCAGGCAACCAGCTCATCTGAAATCACCGATTCCCAAAGGAAATATATGATATTTGTTGCATCCACTGCAAAATGTGCTCAGCTGCAAAATTTCACGAACTATCAAGCAGCTTTAAGAAATCTTGAAGAGTCAGCAGCGTATTACTAGAGCAGTGGGTGATCTCTGTCATTTTTGCCACTTTGCTGAGAAATATAAATTTACTTTGGTGATACAGTACTTTGTCATTCTAAAATGGCATTTTGTAACATTAAAAATAATTACAATTTAAAAAAAATCTGCTTATAAGTCTACTTTATTCTATAAGGAATAAACCTCATAGGTTCAGGGAATTTTCCAGTGGTGAACATAGTAAGGTATTAAGGGATTTACACAGGAGACATATAGCACTGCTAAGGCATTCAGAGAGATACTTTCATATGATATAATGCACTCAAGCAGCTTATTCAGGGGTGTAAATGTAAATCAAATAAGTTAACACATTGATTTGAAGTTCGGTCTTTTGCCCGGGACCAAAATACTAGCAATCTGCAGCTATTCTAGATTTTAAGCAAAGAAGGTGCTTTCACTTACTACTGTGAGATTTTCATGAAAATGTGGAATTATTCTTCCAGGATTTCTTTCTTAAAAGAAATGCCTCATGTAGCCTCAATACAATTATTTTATTGAAGAGAAAGGTCTCCGTTTCATCTTTCTATCTAATAGGCCTCTTCCTTTCTCAAGAGAAAGCTAATAATGCAACATAAGTGAAAGAAACTGATATGGAGCGGGTTCTGAGATCCATCACTGAATTATAAAATGACCATTTAACTTGTTCATCATTGAAAAGTATGATCAAATATTCAAATTTTGTAGGCTATACATTCAGGCAGTATATTATTTTAGTACTCAATACTTTGGAAAATTACCTACAACAGTTCACATTAGTTGAAGAATATTTTTCATAGATGTGAAACCAGGAATAATATACCTACATATCAGCCTCTTGTATTCAAGTAATCTAGAAAGACAGGACAGTATTTCAAATACACATTGGTTAAAGCTACATTACTGATGAGTATCAAATACTTACATATTTTTCTTCAGTATGCATGTACACACAGAGAGAGAGAGGTTGCTTCACCTTCTAAACAATAACATCACTACGCAAAGAAAGTGCATTTAGAACAGTAGTTAAACATGTTTAAATACACTTTAGCTTGATACAGCAAGTATGCACAGAATATGTGATTGCTGTTAAATTTATATATTGGCATTGGTGCCTTGCAGCCCTATTAGCCTCTCTATTTGGGACAGATCATGCAAATCAGACAAAAATGATTAATGCTGTTACTACAATTACTGTAAGGTTCTACATTTTCAATGATATTTATGAGCCACTTTACATGTAATGCCTAGATAATACAACAGCTCACATTTATCTTTTTGACTGCTTATCCAAACTCAGTTACTTAATTACAATGGACAGTCAAGATAATTAAAGAAACACCTAGGAAAGGTCTGCTTTCTGTCACAGAGTGGCAGACAGGTGTGTGAGAGTGATACCTCCTTATCTGTACAACATTTATTAGCTCAAACTTGTTTCTCTTTATCCCAGAAAACAGATATATACCTCTAATGATGTTTTAACTTGTACATTCTTTCACCTCAATTTTTTAATAATGTGTTACTGTTAATGATTGTGGGTTTTACTTTGAAGCACCAATCTTATGGGAAGATTTTTAACTTAAGGTTGTAACTATTATATACAGGTAAGATATACACCTAGTGACTATTTGGTGAAAAGTCAAACTAACCATGCAAAAAGGCATTTCATGCTTATGTCAAGTGGTCTTTTTAGAAAAGTGTTAACTTTTTCATCCTTATCTGCCTTGCCAGATGCCAAGCACACAGTCAAAATACAGCATAGAAACATTAACGATTCACCGTAAGAGAGACAAAGGCTGGTAAAGAGGCTAATGCAATGGGGCAGAAGAATGGTTTCCATAACGAGAAAGCTATTTCAAATTTTTCACACTAAAACAGACTCAAATGGTCTTTCTGTAACTAGTTTCTAACACAATGAATAGCTAGGAGTACAGTTCATACTTTGTCTTGTCAAAGCCTGTCACCAAGCAATTTATTACTAGAGGTGAACTTGGCAAGGTAACGAGAGCATCAAATTTAGAGGTAATTAGCTCTGCAGGGAACCCATTCCACAGGGACTGCTGGCAAGAGGTGTTGCTGGCAAGATAACAGACAGAAGTGGGGTGAGGGTAATTACACGAAAAATAACTGGGGAACTGATTAACTACCTGCCAATGTCTAAATAACTTACCAAACTCAGTAACAAGAATCACCTGCCAAAGTGAGGTTTAAGATGGGAAAGAAACTATCTTTTTGGTGATTGTTACAACAAAAAAAAGCTCATTTTAATTTACTTTGGCTAACACAACAGTTTTTAATTATTTTGAAAGCTGGACTGCTGGACCAGAGAGAGGCAGTTTGGTGAGACAAAATATGGAGACAATTTGAAACAATTTTAATTTTCAGTAGTCTTTGGCAGAATTAAGGGATAATTTCAGAAATTACAAGCAACAGAACAAAAAAAGGAGAAAAATTAGAATCTGGTGCAGTACAATATCAAATTAACATTGGTAAACTGAAGAATATTCCAACAATCATCCCACGACACTGCAGAGCCAAAAAGAGGTAATGACTGCTGATATTTTAAGCCAGTCAATTCCCTCAAACAATACTGCTTCCAACGTTAAGGAGCCTCTTAAGGAAGAATACACTAACTCCTTCCAATTTCGATATCTGCTTTCTCTGCAACACTGTAATCCTTACCCGTGACACAGCATCACTTCTGTGACAGAGCAGCACTGGTAAGACTTTGCATGATTTGTGAGAAATGGATTTCAGAACCTATGCCAAGAAGGTAAGATGTTTTTCAGGCCATAGAAATACCACTTTAATTTCAAATCCTAATAATCCATTGTGAAATGCCAGACTGTTTAAGTTTTTACTACTAGAGCAGACAACAGTAGGACTCAACAGATAGGAATAACAAGTTACAATTTGAATTTAAGATCATTAAACATTAGCTAGTGTGCCTCAAGTCCTTCTTTAATGGCTTCTTTTGAGTAATATTTAAATACCATCTCCATTCTTGCATAACTTAGTTAAATTGTATTTACCTATGGCCAATTCATAAGGCAATTACATTATTCTTGAGGAATTAGCCGGTGTTAATACCCTCCCCAGACAAAATTCCTTCCCCGTTTCACAAGTTGCACCACTACTCAGAAGTGCCACAGCTCCAAACACACTAGTGCCTCTGATGTGCTGCTTCTCACAACATCACCCTCAAAGGAAGAGGCCTCTTGCCATCACCTGGCCTGGGCCTCATAGAGGAGCATATCAGGGCGCAGACCACGCACATCCACATACTTACTCCAATGGCTCAGCTCAGTCTGACATTTTCCATTTGGTAGAAGCTTAACCTCAATATTGTAAAGCAACAATGACTGGTAAGAAGTGTTTTAAGAGCTTACATACAACTACTTGCAGACATGTGTATGGGTCTCCTTAGGTTTATTCTAGATACTGAAATAAGGGCTCCAGAGATCAAAACCCTATCCCTCCTATTCAAGGTTATGCTACCTCGTAAGCCCAGTCACTCATTTTCTCCCACTTTCTTTGAACTCATGTCTTTCTTCTAACATCCTTTCATAAGAGCAGCATCTCCTGTTAGTATGGACTACTCACACAATAAACACCTCCATCAGAGGAAGACCTGCCCTCAAGGGAATAATTTGCCTTCAAGAGCTCTCCGCAGACAGACACACAGAAGCAATTGTAACAGAAGCAATCACTGTTTATGCATTGTGCTTTATTTTATTGTACTTGCCTTTTTCTTCAACAATAAAAAGATAATTTGTTAAAAACTGTGATTATTTAGCTTATATTTAACCATGGATAAGAAACTCACCTGACATAAAAGTGAGGTGCAAGTATGCAGGTGAGGATAGGGGAAAGCGGGGAAGAAAGATTTAAAGGTATTTCTCTTTTTTTTAAAAGGCTGTAAATGTTCCATATTGTCTAAATACAAAATTATTTCATGGTGAACACCCAAAGAAGTGTTCCTTTCCTTCCTGTGCCATCTTTCAATCTACACAATGGAACTATCCATTGAACAAATAGTTCTCACTAATCTCTCTGGCCTAATCCTATTACCATACACCCTTGCAAAAACCAAATGGGCATGCTTGGACTTCCTTGTCCTCTTTCCTTGTTTTTCATGTGAACTTCTGCTTTGTATTTTCCTTCACACTGCTTCATTCTTGGAAAAGCTCTTGTGTTCTGTCTTCCCGTTGACTCTCACACAGAAATAGCCCTGGCAACCCTCTCATCTTTGCTGCCCTCTTCTGTTCCACAGTCTGAACACCCACTGTACTCTGAGATTTCAAGCAAAGGTATATATTCTAAACGATCTTTAGAAATTAAATACATGTAAATGGCTGAAGAGAATATTTGAACTTCCTTTTGTTAACAACATTTAAAATACGTCTTCAAAAGAATTAACACCCCTAGGAGTCTACAAACCAAAACCTAAAACCCAGCATTTAACATAATAAGGGAAGATGGAGATGTTTGTCATGATTTAACCACAGTCAAGCAAGTAACCACCACACAGCTGCTCACTCACTCTCCTCCAGCAGGATGGAAGAGAACTGGAAGGGTAAAAGTGAGAAATTCCTGTGTTGAGATAAGAACAGTTTTATAACTGAAATATAATAATAAAAATAAAAATTGTAATGGAAAGGAAAACAATTGAGAGAAATAAAACTCAAGAATAAAAACTGGTGTAGATGTAAACAATTGTTCACAATCAACTGACTAATACACAGCCAATTCCTGAGAAGCAGATCCTCCACCACCCCTCCATTTGTTTTTTGTTTTGCTGACCATGCCATCATACAGCATGGAAAATTTGTTTGGTCAGTTGTCCTACCGGTGTCCCCTCCCAACTTCTTGTGTACACCCCAGCCTCCTCACTGGTAGTTCAGTATAAGAAGTAGAAAAGGCCTTTAATCTGAGTAAGCACTGCTGAAAAATAACTAAAACATCCTTGTTTTATCAACAAACTAACCTGATCTCCTTCTATGACCAAGTGACTAGACTCTTGGATGAGGGAAAGGCTGTGGATGTGGTCTTCCTGGACTTCAGCAAAGCCTTTGACACAGTTTCTCACAGCATTCTCCTTCGGAAACTGTCAGCCTCTGGACTGGACAGGTGCACACTCTCCTGGGTAAAAAACTGGTTGGGTGGCCGGGGTCAGAGAGTGGTGGTAAATGGTGTTAAATCCAGCTGGAGGCCAGTGACAAGTGGTGTTCCCCAGGGCTCAGTGCTGGGTCCAGCCCTGTTCAACGTCTTTATCAATGACCTAGGTGAGGGCATTGAGTGCACCCTTAGCAAGTTTGCAGACGACACTAAGCTGTGTGGAAGTGTCGATCTGCTGGAGGCTTGGGAGGCTCTGCAAAAGGATCTAAACAGGCTGGACCACTGGGCTGAGACCAATGGCATGAGGTTTAACACAGCCAAATGCCAGGTCCTGCACTTGGGGAACAAAACTACTAAGTCTGTCTAGAAAGCTGCCTGGAGGAGAAGGACCTGGGGGTGTTGGTTGACAGCCGACTGAACGTGAGCCAGCAGTGTGCCCAGGTGGCCAAGAAGGCCAATGGCATCTTGGCTTGTATCAGAAACAGCGTGACCAGCAGGTCCAGGGAGGTTATTCTCCCTCTGTACTCGGCACTGGTGAGACTGCTCCTTGAATCCTGTGTTCAGTTCTGGGCCCCTCACCACAAGAAGGATGTTGAGGCTCTGGAGAGAGTCCAGAGAAGAGTGACAAAGCTGGTGAAGGAGTTGGAGAACAGGCCTTATGAGGAACGGCTGAGAGAGTTGGGGTTGTTTGGCCTAGAGAAGAGGAGGCTGAGAGGAGACCTCATTGCTCCCCATAACTACCTGAAAGGAGGTTGTGGAGAGGAGGGTGCTGGCCTCTTCTCCCAAGTGACAGGGGACAGGACAAGAGGGAATGGCCTCAGGCTCCACCAGGGAAGATTTAGGCTGGACATTAGGAAAAAAATTTTCACAGAAAGGGTCACTGGGAACTGGATCGGGCTACCCGGGGAGGTGGTTGAGTCACCTTCCCTGAAGGTGTCTAAGGGACAGGTAGATGAGGTGCTGAGGGGCATGGTTTAGTGTTTGATAGGAACGGTTGGACTCAATGATCCAGTGGGTCTCTTCCAACCTGGTTATTCTATGATTCTATGAACACTGTTTTCAGCACAAACCCAAAACCTAGCTCCATAGTAGTTGCTATGAAGAATCTCTCTATTCCAGACAAAACAAGCACAAGGTCACACAAGCATCTGCTAAAGACAGATTCAGAAGGACTTCTGATATGAGAAGGAAAATTGGTTTTACCTTCCTAAAAGAAACCCCAACAAATTAACCTACAAATGTCAGGGGACATAACACTATTTCTGAATTCAGGTCATTGTTTCATTGTTATATGATGAACAAGGAGGAGAATATTCTGTGCAAGATGAAACAGAAAGAGTTGCAAGAGTTAAATAGTCCCAAAGTGAAAGGTTTCATTTCAGGTCAAAATTGAACTCACCCAGGCTGGTTTGGGGTTTGTTGGGCTTTTTTGTTTTGATTTGGGGTTTTGTTTTGGGGTTTTGGGGGCTTGTTTTTTATTTTGCAAGAGAAAGACAAAACATTTCTATTGCAAAGTACTCAAATAATTTTAAAAAACCCCACTCTTAATTCACTAATTATTAAAAGCATTATTCTCATGTGTCATTTAATAGCATTCTATCTAAAATGCTAACACTGCTCTTAACATGTTCCCAAGCTTTTCAGAAGTCTAGAGTGATTCTGCCCCTCTCTTGTGTTCTGGTGAACTGTATCCAACTCTGCAGTGCATCCAACTCTGGAGCTCTCAGCCCAGGAAAGACATGGACCTGTTGGAGTGGGTCCAGAGGAGAACCACAATAATGGTTAAAGGCCTGAAACACTTTCCACCATGAAGAGAGG
Source organism: Coccyzus lansbergi (assembly GCA_033558105.1). Classification (NCBI taxonomy): domain Eukaryota; kingdom Metazoa; phylum Chordata; class Aves; order Cuculiformes; family Coccyzidae; genus Coccyzus; species Coccyzus lansbergi. The sequence goes on along the minus strand of JAUMJK010000072.1, from coordinate 579,021 downwards.
CTGAGAGAGAGTTGGGGTTGTTCAGCTTGGAGAAGCCTCTGATGAGACTTACAGGACCTTATAAGAAAGGTGGGAAAAAAATGGTTTTTTTGCAAGGTCTGTTGTAATAGGATCAGTGGTAATGGTTTAAACCAAAAGAAGAGAAGTTTAGTCTAGATATTAGGAAGAAATTTTTCACACTGAGGGTGGTGGAGCACTGGAACAGGTTCCCCAGAGAGGTGGTAGATATCCCATGCCTGGCAACATTCAAGGTCAGGTTGGATGGGGCTCTGAGCAATCTGATCTAGTAGATGATGTCCCTGATCACTGCAGAGGGGTTGGACTACAGGACCTGTAAAGGTCCATTCTAATCCAAACCACTCTATGATTCTATGATTTATTTTCCAGCGTTCCTCTTTACATGCACCTTTTACAGCTACTATCAGTTTCATAGCTTCTAGCAATAAAAAGTTTTAACACCTCTAAAAATAAGGGCTTACTTACTGTGCATTTGAAATACAATCACAATTTGATAACTGATGTCGAAAATTTCCTTCCTTCTGACAGCCAGCCTTTACATAACAGGATCTAATTTCCCCTTCAGAAATACAGAGGAAAAAAAATCAGTTTGGTGATATGGTCATTTGTTTTATACACAGCATTTATAAAAAGTACATTTTAGATCAGGCACATTTTTAAATGTAGCTTTGAGTACTAGGCTTATTTTAGTGCTTAAGCAGTATGCTTATTTTAGACTTCTGAGAGCAAATTAACTTTTGAAGAACTGAAAATCTGAGACAAATCAAAACACAGCAATTACAGTGAAAATTTGATCCCCTTCTCATAAATCATATGAATCTATGAGAACAGACATGCTAGAGGTTCATGTGCTACATGGTCATTTAAAGGTATGTAAACACTAAGCCCATCTATCAATATAACTTCACTGTAAAATGTGAAATTATGAATTATTTTCTTTCAGTTCACAAAGGTGAGGTCAGGAAATTCAAAGCTATCAGAAATTGTGCTGAAAGTGTAGCCACTGCTACTCCCCTCATTCCCTTTCCATTTTCAAGTGTAAAGTGAAAGGTTGCAGATCATTGACCCAGAGGTTGTGTCATCTGCCTGACTAGCAGTTGCTCTTCTCAGCCCCATAGCACACCAGGGGCTGCAAGGAGGGCCAGAAGGAACTGGCAAAAGAAAAACACACCTCCAGCGTCATGAACACAGTTACCATCAGTGCTCATTCCGCACAGGTTTTGAAAGCAGCTTAAAGGGAAACATGGCTTTGGGGGACAACTGCCATTCAGAGCTGTGGGTCAGTACCTAACAGGGCATTATATAAAGTTCAAACAAACCACCATCCAGTATATTACAGGCATAGCTGCAGAGCAGCAGCATACCAAGAACAGGTAAGACTAGGTTACTCATTAATTGTTTTGAAAGGGGTACCAGACCACAACTCTTAACACAAACAACGACCATGTTATAAGAAAGAGTCCAGCATGAGCCAGCTGAAGAGCAAAACAATAAAATGGAGGAATATTTTTCCTAGCCAGATCAGTGTAAAACTCTTCATCAGGGAGAAAACATCAGACACTCTACAAAGACAGAAGCAATCTTCTGGCCTAGTCGGTATTTCTTGAGGGTGATGTTTGGAAGGTAAACTTCATGCACTGTGTAAGCCTCAGGTCTATGAAGGTCACTGTTGGATCCTGGCAACTCTAGTTACTGCTGATTTGACTTTAAATTACTAAGCCCTTTTCTCTCTTGCACACAGAAACACAAGCAATTGGTAGCAGACAAGGGAAATATCCTTTCAGGGCATCTACAGTTTCTTTAGAAATTTCCTCACACATTGTACTTATTGCAGCTACAGAAACTTACCATTTTCATCTATGAACACATGCATTGCATCCACAGATAGCTCATCTTGCACAGACGCCTCAGGTCCACTTATTACTTGCAAGACAGAACTGTCTTGCTGAGAAGTTACCCGGTAGATTATCTGCCTTTGCCTGTTGCCCTGGTAACTTGACACAAAAATGTTTCAAAACTACTATGAGGAACTTTTTTCTTGTTCTCAATAAAACAAAAAGAAAGAGAGGTTAATTAAAAGTTTATGTCATTTCTAGTTAGTGAAACAAAACAGCTTACATCAGATCTTTGAAGTACAAAATTGTAAAGTAAACTGGCCTTACAGTGCTGCAAATTTGGCAGACTCTGGTAGCACCGGACTAGTACTAGCACGATCTTGGCTTTGTACATCTGATCTTTCCTGTTTAGGAAGTTGCTCACAGTGCTTTTCTGTTCCCACCACTTCTTCTTTTCTCTCCATCGTCTGGCTATCTGGAAAACAGGGTAGTGAAGTGGAGCCACTTTCCGCAGTTGACTGTCAAGAGTTTTGTTCATTAACTACTGAACAAGAGCATCTAAAAGAGAAAAGCTAAAACACTGCAGCAATTACTAATTTTATGGAAAACATGAAAATTACTTCAAACAATACAATTACAGAAATCTGGATGAGGAGGTACTTTGACTTGAGAAGACTGCATGAATGGGTTGTTTCAACAACAGGCTGTGTGAAGCAAAGGACAAATGAGAGAGAATTTCTGCTTTGCTTCTCCTATTGTTTCAGAGGGAAGCAATGGGTCCCTAACCTAGAATGATAAAAGGCTGCTTCCCTGGGGGCCGTAATTTGTTCCAAATCTGTGTATAGTTGCAGCAGAAAAGCAGATGCAGTAGCCCATTCCCCTTTTACAAAAGGGAAAGCAGCACCATCAAAGGAAACAAAGCTCTTGGAAGAGGAAAGAATTCACTGCCTAATTCACCCTTCCCATTTGCCATACACCTGATGCAGGACAAGGGGCAAACTGACTAAACAATTCCACAATAGATTTTCCTATGGTTGGAAAACACAGAACTATATATTTCTAAATATACATGATAGACTTGTCCACTTTCTACTCTTTTGAATAACAATTATATTACCTCTCTACAGATTTACTTACACATGTGTACAATTTTCACATGACAGTCTCTTTCAGTTAACATTCATGTCATATAGTGAAACATTCTGCAACTGTGCTTTGACTGTAAATTTAAAAAATTATCTGTTAGGATTTAAAGTGGAATCCAGACAGTGATTTCATCACTGCCACAATGCAGTTGCAATTAAATACTTTAAATTAAAAAAAAAAAAAAAGGAAAAAAGGTGTTTGTTGTGATTGTTGGAAATACTGCAGCAAATCCTGTAGCTTCTTACACTAAACGAGGAGTATTGAAATGTACTTACCCAGACTTCTTGCAATACCTTGTGTTTAAGCACCTTAGAAATGTAATCATCAAGAAAAAACCCACAGGAATTGCCCCCACATTCTACATTTCCTGCCAACACAATTAATGTCCTAAGTCACAGAAGTCACAACAATGGTGTCAGAGCTAAGATAGTATAACTATTAAAGATTCAAAGCTTCCAGAGAGATGTAATATCTTCTGTTAGGCCAACTGATATGATTGGGAAAAGCAGACAAGCTTTTGAAAACACAGACCTTTCATATCATCTGTCTTGTTCTCCTCCAGCCATACGGGCTGATCTAATAACACATCGCTTCTACAAATAAATCTACTTCCAGGAGTTAAGACATCTCTACATCACTTTCAATTCACAGGACACACCCCTTTAATGTCCTAAAGCCTCAGATACTTGCACATAACCACTTTTCACTGCAGACACTGCACACCGAAGTTTTGGTGGAGAAGGGAACCCAGAGGCATAAGAATAACTTTAATTGTACCACCCCATCTCGTCCCAGCAGGTCTCAGCCCCTAAAGTGAAGCACAACAAACAGCACCAGGACTGAAGAATCTCACTGGGGCCCCAGACACACACCAGCCCATATAACAGAAGCAAGAGGGAATGGGCAGTAGAGATAAAGACTCTTGCTTGGAATTCCAGTGTTCCTTCAGCTTCCACAAGATAAAAACCAACCGGGATCACACTACAGGACTGACAATGTTGCCAGCCTCATGCTCTCTTTCTGTAGCACTCAGAGACCAAGGACTCTGACTTCTTGTGCAATAAGCCTAAATTTGATTTAGGGAACTCTTTTGTATCTGTGCATAGAGATAAAATTAATTGGTCTTCCTAACACACTTCCTTCTCTTTAGGAAAACAAAAAGGGGGGGCAGCAGAGAGTGGAACAGACAACACTCTTTTCCTTTCCTAATTAAATATTAAAACTCCATCTTAAGCAGAAACTGTGCCTTATTTAACTGTGGCATTACTGAAGCACACCCTTAACAACGTAACTGTACCTGAGGGAGGTGACAAAACTATAGATCCCTAATTGAAATCACCTTCCTAAATGCTTATGCTGTTCAAGCTGTAAGAATACATGACAGAGATCAGAAATTGTGAGTTGAATAATCTACGTGGTCCCATATTGCCCAAAAATGGCCGTAAGGCTGGAACAATTAGAAATATTTTTAAAACTTTATTATCTAGCGGTTTTAGAAAATGTCTTACTCCCTTCCATTCCAAACCACAACTCTTTCAGACTTCTTTTCCCTGCAGTGGCAGAGTCATAATAATAATAAAAACATAAACAGTTCTGTTTCTTACAGGCTTTATATGCCATTCAGACAACACCATAGTAATGAGCACTTCCAGCACCGCAAAGCTGGGCTATGATGGGTTTGTGACTTGTTTTCATTATTATTACTTATTTTCTTCAAAGTGACTTATACTTTCAGTATTTAAATGGAGATAGTGGTGTCTAGACTAAGAGCGTTCTGCCATGGTATGTAATTGGCTTTACATCATCAAATGCTCCTTGCATGGAAACTGTGCCTGCAAAGCTCAAGTTACAAGGAAAAACCCTCTCAAGATTAAGAGTAACACATCAGCGAATCTGCACCTTCCCTGTGGCCTCCGCACCATTTACCCTGAGTCACTGCTCCACACATCTCTGGTGTACACAGGGCTGCGCTCGTAGAGGCTGCTTTGCCAGGCTTGGGGAAGGGTGGTTCAAAAGAGTTCTGCACAAACCACCAAGTTTCAGTCTGTACAACATATTCAGATCTTAGTTGAGCACACGATACATCACTTAGTTATCCTGGTGAAATCCTTATCAAGGTAAACATTTCACATATGTCCCATATACAAATAAGACACTTCCTGCAAACATTTTTAAGTTCTATCTGCACTCAAGAGTTGTAAAAGCATAGCAACAGTACTAAAGAATAAAGCACACCAACGTTGACAAATAAGCTCCTAATTTAAATGCAGTTATACTATAAAAGGTTTCCTCTGCCATATAACTTTTTCATTTGTGGAACAGATTTTAGGTATCTCATCATCTTTGTAGACAAGTCTTTGGTCCACAATAGGGAGATGTGAAAATAATTTTAAAGAAGAAATGGAGCAGCTTTTGTACGTATACTAAATATCTGACACTGAGAGTTGGTTATCTCAACATTAAAGTTGCCTTATTGTTAGGTAATTAGAATGTAATTTTATTGCTCTGTAACTTTTCTCAATAATATTTTTACTATTTTGAGACTCTCCAGAGTCTCCCAGATGTCTTTCGCTGTCTTTTATTTGCATATCCCTAGCCCAATCTCTGTAACTCGTTCCTGTAAGTTAAAACGTCATTATAGTCATAATTTCAAATGCCATCTGGTTTGAAATCTGGTCAAGCAGAATTAAGCTAATTAAACCTGAGTCTCTCCTGGAAATTAATTGCTCTGCTGCAGAATCTGCCTCTTTCTATAACATTTTGCTCCAAAATTAAAAGTTTTACTTGAAAATTTATTTCTTGTCCATTCAGCCACAGAGATAAATAATTTCAAATCACTCTGCACTCTTGTTAGTACCTAGTACAAAACAAAAGCTCTATGAGCTATGAACTGTCCTATTTGTATCTCTGGAGAACATATTTTAGGGATCTGACAGAGCATTTTAAGTGACATTCCTTGCTTTTTCTTCACTGACTGCATTAACAGAAACATCTAATTTATGTACATTATTGTCTACCCAAATTTGCCCATTCTGCCACAAATATATTAAAACAAAACTCTGGCATCAAAACTAGCCACCCATCAACCACAAGCACACAGGGATTCTGATGCAATCCAGGTACAGAAGTTCAGCCTGGGCATTGAAGAAGCACAAGGAATTGTCCATAAATTAGGATTACCACATTACTCCTGAAGTGATACTGTACCACTTACAGGGCAGGGAGACTTAAGCACAGAAATTACTTGCTCAAACTCATCTCCTAGGCCAGCAGCAGTGCTGGGAATAACATCAAGGTTTCAGAGGTCTCAGGTAAACAGTCTAAACACTAGTGACTATGTCAGAATACAGACCTCTGAAATAACCTTGTAGTTCCTTTACAGGCATTGGCCTTGTCATCAAACATTCTACCACCTCTTCAATTTAAAGACTGAAATTTTGAATTTCAGTGCATCCAAGGATTTATTTGGGCTGCTGACTCAATGCACAAGATCCTTCTCCTCCATGATTATTTGCCAGGCGATAGCCCTCTTTCTCACAAGCAGGGACAAAAAAAAATCGAGGGGTTTAAAAATATCCACAAGAATGAGTATGTTTTAGCTTTTTATAGGAGAAGGGTAATTGCTTTGGATCCAGAAGAACTCACTCAAGGTTGTGGTTTGTGCACTGCCCAGAATGATGAGTACCTTGTCTAAAAAGAGACTGCAAAACATCTAATTCAGGTCATGCAGTCCTGGTTTAGGTTCTCAAACGCCAGTCCTCACCACTCCTATGGCAGGCTTTACTCCCTGGGTGATAAAATTGCCTGTCCTTGAATACAAGCCAATTGTACCATAGGACACATACACAAGTTTTTGCCCTGCAAAAACTGATGCATACCTGCTCTTAACTCAGCTCCAGATAGGTCAGGGGGACCCAAAGCAGCCAATAAACTCAGCTTTCCTTATGCTGCTCAAAGACTGAAGAAAATTTGCAGTTGCCCTTCATGAGGCTTTCATTATGTGGGTGGTGCAAGTTCGATTCAAAACCAAAGGACAGTGGGCTGAAAGTCATTTTTAGCAACAATGTCAGTGGTACTTTCTCACAATCTAGAAGAGGTGGGATGGCAACAGAATAGCTCTTAACACAGCTTTTTTAAAGTCCTGTATTTTAACACATAAATCTGGCATCCCTGGCAGAGTAAAGCATGCCTTTAATTTTCTCATACTGTGTTTTACTGAGGTGTCTGCTGGCAAAGGCTTACGTCTTCATTCTGTTTCCACAGAACTCACAGGTTCTGTCAGGAAGCACCAGTAACAAAGACTGATCCATGACATTCACTCACTTGCAAGACTGTTCTGATGAGCACATTTCCCTGCCTTCTCCAAATTAAGCAAAAAATCAGCTTTCTTACACTCAGCTCTGCCTATCCAGCTTTCCAGGAATCCATGAAGTTTCTCACATAGCCTAATAAACATCTTTGTGAGGTGTGTTTCATGCTCATTTGGACTAGGTAGCTATTATTACTTTTGCCAATTAGATGGTTTGCAAGGTTAGAAGAACAAAAAACCAAACACAACCAACCTCCTCCCTCAAAACAACTGGTGCATCACTTGACTTGCTCTGTATTCCACGCACACACACATTTGATTCTTTTTGAACAACCACTTTAATGTGGGAATAATGTTTACTCAGATCTCTTCTAAGAAGCTATTTTGTTAAAGCATATTTGTAATTGCAAGGCTGTAAACAAATTAGAGGTTTTCTCATTCCTAGAATCCAGCTTGACTTTGGGGAAGCTGCCAGTAATGACAGTGATTTATTTTAGCAAACAGTACATTCTGACTAGGCTACAAAACAAAGCCTACTTGCTCTTAAAAATAACTGCCTTTGAACTACCTCTCCCTAGCTTAAAGAGTTCAGATTGAATCTCCTTTTTCCCACAGCACTGGTCCAAGGTGAAGGAGACACCTGGCAGTGACAGGAACCACAGCCACCAATTCTGCTTCCACAGGGCACGCTTATCCTTCCCCAGAGTGACATTTGCTGGGCCCACACCAGCAACAAGCAGGGTCACTTCGTTTCTTTGTCACTGTGGAATCTAGGAGTGTGATTTATTCTGATACCACATTGCTTATCTTTATGCAAGCAGTCTTCTCCATATCTGAGGGCACTTGTCTGAAAGCTCTTCATAGATTTTTTTTTAATTTAAATTTACCTCGGAAATGCTTATCATTTCTCTTTTCCAGTTAAATAATATCACACAAAAGCTAAATTGTGGTACAAATACTCCTTTTGATGATTGAGGAGTAGGAAAGACTGCAATCCACTTGCTGTGACCCTTTGTTTTGTTGTGTGATGCTGTGCTGGGAGGTGACCATGTAGCCAACCCCCTGAACTCCAGGTACCGGGGGCTTCTCTGGGCTCAACAAGGCATCAGCTGCAAAGGTGCCAGAGAAAAGCAGGACTTGTTCAGCACAAGCCTTGGGAAATCAAGGAGTATGGACTAGAACCAGACAAGCAGGCTGATAAACTTGACAGAGCAGAAACTGCTCTGCAGGACAAACTGAGAAGGCAGAAGAGATGGGTAAGATAAACCAGAAGAGAGGCACCAGGCCTAGGAGGAGCAATATTTGACTAGGGAACAGACGGAAGGGTAAGTGCAGAAGAAGCAAATGCAAGTTGTGGGGAGGTAACAGCTTTAGGTGGGCTCACGAGATTGGGAAATGCTAGAACAGCAACAGTGTGGACTGCTAGGAAAGACGAGGTGAGAAGCAGTATTAGGAGGAAGGCAAATGCACAGATCATACAAGAGGGATGTAGATTGGCTAAACAGAGAAGGGATGAACAGGGGAACAGAAGGCACAGAATTAGAAATGTAAAGCAGGAGTTAAAGAAGTCACAAGAGAAAGATGGAATGAGATATGACTGGAGTATAATTGGCAGGGCAAGAAAACAGGAAAGCAAGTTAGGAAAAGCAGAGTGAAAGGAAAACAGAATCCACAGGTAGACAACACATTGAGAAAACAAAACTACTTGATAAAAAAAAAAAAAACAACTTGGATTTCACATTTGCTTTTAAAAAAAAGCTGAGAAACTTTGAAATCAGCTGTGCATTTTTCACATAATAGAAGGTTCTTGCGGGAACGAGCTAGAGGGAGCTGAGACTCCGTAGAGCTTGTGTATGGACAGGGATACCATTGAAAACAAAGCAGGACCAAGTTGTTCTACTGAGCACCATTAAATTCCTTTCATACAAAATAGGTATTGATATTGCATTCTCTTAGGTTGTCCTAGAGCAGCTTATTATAGAATCTAAGGTAAACCAAACATTTTGGGAGAAAGGGAAGATACAGGTCCTCTTATTTTACTTTGGCCCAGGTTTTCTAAGCCGACCACACTGATCACTTGGTAAGTACCCTAAGATTGCACCTGACTTCACGGCAGTGTACCTCTCATCCTCACAAAACAGTCCTGCTAGTTTTGGCTATAGAGGTGCGAAAACCACTATGAACAATATTCTTCCTAGCAGAAAGGGTCACAGAGTTAGGTGTCAATAATGAGAGTGCTGTTTAAAACCAGATATTCCTATGCAAGAGCTATAAATTGGATTACATATATGTCTTAAAATTAGCTGATTGAAATTTTTTGTTTGTTTTGTTTTGAATAAAAGCCCTTACTTGAATAGGAAGTCACCATTTTTCATTAAAATAATAGGGGCTTTCACTGAAAACAACCACAAAACTTTCCTCCTTAAAAGCAAAATTCTTTAGTTTTTAGCAACTAAAAATCAAAACTGTTATCTATTGAGAACAAATATATGACTTTTCATTTTTTTAAAAAATACTAACCAAAACACAACTACGCAGGAAGTTGAGGAATGTGTGTGCACAGGCACAGGTTAACTAAAATTGAACCATCACCAGTGACAATTCCAGCTTTCTAGATACTTACAGGTATACACAGGCAACTCTTCAACAAGCACCTGGTAAGTTGGGCAAGGGCAGGTGTAATGGTTTGGCTATACACATTTTTGTAAGATATTTCTGCTGTTCCAACAATCCAGGCCTGCCACATGCAGGTAATTCTAGTACAGAATACTGGATACATAGGTTAACATCAGGTTTTCCAAAGGAAGGTGTTTAATAAAATAGAAATATTCAAAGAACAGCAGCTGACACTTCCACTAAATGACCTGGTCCCACCACACCCAGCCCTTCCCTGGCTCTATTAGCAAAACCAGTTCTCTGGGAATCTGCCCTTCTGCAGATCTCAGGCTTAGCTGCTATAAACAATGTAACTAGTCACAACTTCTTTTCCAAAGGAGTTGTAAATCATATGTCCTACCTCCAACAAGCCCATTTTCCTTTGTCGTCTCCATTTTCACAATGGATTGATTAGATGCCTTCATCTTTGAGGTATTAATGGATTCCAGGAGGGAAACAAATTCTAGAAAGTTAGACTCATTGGGCACCTGTCCTTCTTTAGCTTCTAGATCCGATTTAGAAGTTGGTAAGGTCTTTTCTTTGTCAGATACCTCCATGAAATTCTTACTTAAAAGCACATCTGTCCCACTGTCTACGCTTAGCACCCGCATGTGCCTCTTTTCATGAGCAGTTCTACAGGACTGTGGGTCTAGGTTCTGCAGGTCTTCCTTAGAAGTTAAATCCACAGTCTGGATATTTTCAGAAGCATTCTCCTGATTTGGGTCTGAACAAGTGTTAGTTTCTAAAGGAGTATTTGCCAGGTTGCTGAGCTCCTTTACTGCATCACCTGATTCATAGCCAGAGCACTGGTTGGATGACAGCTCTGCCTTTAACATGTCTGGAGTTCTTTCACCTTCACTAACTTCTGCGCAAGCCTTACCTTTACTGTCATCAGACAAGTCAAAAGTGATAACGGGGATTCTGAGCTGTTCATTAGTCTGCTGACTTGGCCAACCTGATGTAACTATACCAGACTCAAGGGTTGAGCTCATTCTCTCAGTTCCCAGAGCCTTTAGTTGGACAGAGCCCGCTAGGTCACTGAGCGTGGTGTTTGGGGTAGTACTCATTGTGATGACAATTTTAATGGGCTCATGTAGCTGATCTCCAGGAAGAGAATTGTCCACAACTGCAACAGCAGTCTCACTGTCTGAACAGTCAAGATCCTCATAAGTATTACCGGCATTGCAAGAACTTTCCAAGTACTCAGGCTCTTTGGTTGCAATGGCATTGCACTGTGGGCAGTTACTGCTAAAGCCTGTCTGTGGTGATCCATCTGGAAACTTCTCTCTTTTGCAGCTTTTAGGATTACTCAAATGGTCCGAAATAACTGAATTTTCACTGTCCCATGGCTCTGAAGAAACTCCAGTCTTTAAAATATCACCTTGTGATGAAGAAACATTGGAGAAGTTTTTAGCTACATCTCTGTCCACAAGAATATCTTGGGACCAATGCTGTCCATATGGCTGTGTGTTCCTTCCTTTTTCATTTATTCCATTACCAGAAAGTGTTTCCATAGCAGCTGGTTTTGTCACTATTGCTGATGTGGTGGCACCTGAAGCACAGGCTGTAGAAACAGGTAATATATCTGCTTTGATACAGGGTGAGGTAGATGAAACTGGTGGTGCAGCCTGGTCTTCTAACACCATAACACCTAATGAAATAATCATATGAGAGTTAAGTCTCACAAATATGAACACTGTGCATTACCGAAGTATGAATTTTAGCTAGCAAAATGTGATTCAGAGAAGAACAAAGGAAGCACAGATGACGTAGCTGACTAAAATACTTCCTAAGCATGGATCTTTTTTGTTAGTTTTATGAGAAATACTATAAAAGCAACCTGGAATCCTTCCACATCAAAACAACTGTAGCAGCAAGTCTATCTAATTTAAATAATCAAAATAGCTCAAGAAACACCTAGTATCAAAACTAAAATGTTTTACAGAATTATCGCCACTTAGGGAAAGATGAAAGAAAGAGCAAGCCAGTGCAGTACAAGTTTGTTACATCACTTTGTGTAATTCTTAAATGGTGCCATAGGATATGAGAATCAACCTTAACAAAAAGAAGATAAACTGAAATATACTGAGACATTTAAAGCACTGGAATTGTAGGCAAAGCAAGGAGTGCTGGAGTACAACAATTGCAACAAGAGTCTACAGTCAGAAGATGTTTAAGGGGCTTAAGATGCAATCTAAGCATTGGCTTCCTGGTTAATGCTTTTGAGAGACAGAGAGCCTCCCAAGAATGTAGAGTACAAATGGGGAGTGCTGCTTGCATCCTCATCAACAGGCTGCATCCCAAACAGATTAGCTGTCAGCTGAGAAAACTTACTCTGTTTGAATTCCCTTGAAATTTTGTTCTTGAGACCTTTTCTATTCTATTCAGCTCATGACATGAGGCACAAGTACCTGCTATGCGGTCCTCTGAACCATTTCTTTTTTTTGTGACAATCAATGATTACGCAAAGATTTAAAGGGATTTATAAAACCTTTAAGATACCTCTGAGATCTTCAATCGTCTCCCGTGTTGACAGCTCCTGAAAATAAAAATGAAGACAAAGAAATAGCATAGGCATTTATTAAATTCTGTTGGAAGAAAATATCTATCAATGCAATAGCTATCTAATTAAACATCAATTACAGCACTGGTAAGTTGTTTAATGTCACTGAAATTTGGACACGTACCTTGTACAAAACGCAGGGGGTGGGTAAGGGAGATGGCTATAGAACAGTCATGCTCCAAATTACCTCATTGCAATTGTGTGTGGTGTTTGGGAAGGAAAAGAAAATTCTAAGTTTTCTTTTTAAAAAGAATATCTTGCAGTGTTTAACCCAGTTGTGGGGTTTTTTTAATCATTATGAACAAAATGTGTTTAAATGTTCCACTTTTCCAGCATTATGCATTTCCAAAGTACAAAACTTAAAAGTTTGAACTCCAGTACTTGGTAAAAAATTCTCAATGGAAAACTAGAGGACAAAGACATTAAGTTATCATAGAATCATTTAGATTTGAAGGATACTTTGGAGGTCATTTAGTCCAAATCTCCCCAACCATACACACACACTCGAAGCAGGTACAATTAGAGCATCTTGCTCAGGGCCATCTCTAGCAAGAGCTTTGAATATCTCCAAAGACGGAGATTTCACAACCTCTTCAGACAACCTCTTCCAGTATTTGACCACCCTCTTGGGGAGGGTGGAGTGGGGAAACACCAAAATAAAACCCAAAACAAAACAAAAAAAAAAATCCCAACCACACAGAAGAACTTCAAATCTAATTGCTCTAATTGTAATTTTTCATGGCTGCAAGTTACAATCACTGCCTGTCTCTTAACCTATCAAGGGGCATCTTGAAGAAGAGCATGCTTAATTTTCTCTATAGCTTTCCACAGGAATCATAGAATGTTTTGGGTTAGAAGGGGCCTTAACAATTACCTAATTCCAAACCCCATGCCATGGGCAGGGACACCTCACCTGACCAGGCTGCCCAAGGCCCCATCCAGCCTGGCCATGAACATCTCCAGGGATGGGGCAGCCACAGCTTCTCTGGGCAACCTGTTCCAACGTAGAAAGCTAGAGACAGCATTAAGCTCTTCTAGTCTTACAAAACATTTTAGCTTTGCAAAGGCTAAACACCCCACCTGCTTGTCTTCACACATCATGTACCTCATTCCTTAACCCCCTTGGTAGCCTCTGCTAGATTCTCATCAGCAGGTCAATGTCAGTGGGAACTCATGAGGGAGGTAAAAACTAAACACAATACTCCAAGAAGTTTAATTCAATAGCCTAAGTGCATAATTAGAAATAAAATTATTGGGAAAAAATAATGTGCCATTCTTCTGGTTGACAGGCACCAAAACCAAGAGGAAATAACTATTATTTCCTAAAATTTCATGGTGGTATCTTGGCAGCAAGAATGGGAGACTAGGTTTGACAAGACTCAACCTACATATTTGAAAGTGGGAGACTTGGACAAGATCCAAAGAAATAGGTTGGCAGAATGGACAAATACCAGAATTCTGGGGACTAGGACAGAAACAAAATAAAATATTTTCAAGGTAAAAATATTTTACCTCATAAAAGAAAACTATTAATGTCTATGAATCATACAGATGCTACAAAAAGGTAAAAACACTCCAGGAAATAGTTCTGTTTCAAACCAGGATTTGAATAGCTTGCAGTAAATAGGGACATGGGGTGGGGTTGGAGGGATATGAAGACAGAATGAAGTATCAAATAGCTACTTATTCAGAGATCACTAACCATCCTCTGCACTGACTGATGTAGGAGTCCTGTAGAAAAAATAGTATGGGATCACACAATTAAAGATTGTATCACAGTATACATGGGGAGTAGCTTAAGATTACACAGACAGTGTGCATTTGTTTCTTAATTTTTAGATACTTAACTCTTCAGCCTTCTCATTGGTGTTTCCTATTTTTTATTAAATAACATCTACACACATTCCCTTCATTAATTCATATACTATTAATTAAGAAAGTGTGGCCAATGGCATGGAATACACATACATGTATTTTTAACCTCATGTAGACATTTTCTAGATTTAAATGGTTTTTATGCTTTGTTTAAATACTGAAGAGATGTGTTCAGCTCATTTTATAAACATAAGTCTAATTACACAAAACCAAATTATTAATGCTCCAGGAGCAGATCCCTTCTGAGGCAATGACAGTAACCCCTCCCTTCTCTCAAAGTAGTCATGAATACTAGCTGCTCTTGGAAACACTTAAAAGGCCATTTGGGATCTACAGAGCGCACAGACCTCTCCTAAGATGTGCAAAATTATGTATACCAGCTTTAGGACAAGGCTGACAGGCAGCAAGGGATACTTAGCAGATCCACAGAACAACCCTTCCTTCTCAGGACAGGCCTTACAATTTAAATGATCAGTACCTGGCAGTGAAAAACTCTGTGTGGCAAGCTGTGGACCAAATGAAGTGAAGGCACTACTATAGCAAATCACATACTAACCATTACTCCAGCTGAGTTCTGCGAGTGTAAAGCCTCTACCCTTGAACTGTCATGAATTGTTTGGGTAGAGTCATTTTGGTTGGTCTCACCAATGGCATCATTATCTTCAGTGTTATTGCTGAAAAGGAAAGAAATGGAAGATAAAGCAATGCTTCTTACCACAAAGGTTTTACAGTGAGCTTTGGGAACAAGCTGAGGAATTACAACACAACAGATGAAGTAGCACAGCACAACAGTGACAGTATGTATTTTCAGACAAAGCTTACTAATGAGAACTAATACACGTTCTCTTTCTTGGGTGTAATACTACAAAAATTCAGCTGGGAAAAAATAAATTGACTCTACAGTGAAATGTCAAAAAGTATGGATTTGGGCTTTTTTCTTTGTGAGGCTGCTTTTTATCCCAAAACACTTATTTTTAAAGCACTACAACTGCATGTAAGCTATAAAATTATTTACCTGGGGGACTCAGTCACCTTTCCATAATGTTTTTGTAGTTAGCTGGCTTCAAAAACTTGTTCAACCAACCTGCCAAATACCAGGGCCTGTTTAAAACCTTCTGTCCTCCATATAATCAAAATACTAAGTCCTCTATTTTCTAATCAAGTACTAAATAAAGGGCTGTTGTGCCTAGGACATCCTAGGAGTAATAGTTATGTGATTTAACATGCAGATTTTAAGTGATCCTATCTTTTCTTCTTAGCTAAAATATAGGCAGGATAAGGGGAGTTTGCATTCATTTAATTAGCCAGCTAACAGGAAAACATTTCTATTCAAATAACAGAAATTCTACTTAAATTTGAGCCATCCTGGAACAACTAGTGAGCCTTTTAAATTACTGTATCAGACATTTGTAAATAGAAAATAGCTTTGCGGGCTGGCGAGAACTAAAGATTAATCAAGCCTGAGAGACATCATCCAATCTAAAATAAAAACCTTGCATGCTTAGCGACACACATCAGAGGCACTGCTCAGAAGAGTTTTGATGCAGGCAGACCTTGACACTCCCAGCAATGTCACGGCCAGGACTACAGCATGGATGTACGTGCATATATATAGACACAGAATAGTACTGCACCAAAATAAAACCCAGAGTAAGTTCTTTTGTATAGAGCTCTCTGTTGAAGCTTAACTGGTAGTTGTGATGAACTTAACCAGTTTAGCCTTTGTTTGGACATTCCTATGCTGCTGTCACTAGTGCATATACCTTGTTTCAGCATTTTTCACACCTGTCATAATGCTTAGGAACACTGCAAGCCACTTGTCAGATTCATTTGTTTGCATGACTCAAGCTTAAAAAACCAGGAAGAGAAGTCTCCGTTTATTCCAAAAAGTTTACAGTGGAATATTCTACACATCTGCACATCTGGAAAATTCTCAGTACTAGTCTTTAGCCCAACACTATTTTTACCTTTAATGCCATCTCAGCTTCAAAGTTGCCTTATCAATTTGTTTATTTGCAGCTAAAACACAGAACGTAGTTCCTTGGCAGAGAGGCTGCAATACCTACCAAATACCCTACAGAAATAAAAGCAGCTCTAGCTTTTCTCATGAACAGGACCACAGAAGAATCATAGGCAGCCACAACTTAGAAACCTAGGTCTGGTCTGAAAGGGAAGTTACTATAAGCATGCAAAGGCAATACGAGTTCAGGTTTTTAAAGTCATGACATTAAAGCATTTTCTTTGCCAACAATTGTGTGCCACTTCCTTTCCTCTTCCCAGCAGGTAAGAGGAAAGGTCCAGAAAGGACCATCCCAGAAAGGACCTTTTCTACTGCCACCTCCTGACTTCTCAGTGCCTAGCTGCTGACCCACCCTCTGAATCAGGTGCAGCTCCGCCTGCTTCACCACAAACATGCTGCAGCAACTGAAAACAAAAGCACTATGTAGATTTTAAAGTGTCATTCCTCATGCAACTGTAAGGAGTTGTCTTACAGTCAACAGGTGGGTTTGCTATGCAGGACTATGGTGCAAACTCACCTAGTTCTTTAGAATGTATGAGCAACGTGCAATGAAAACCTTACCTACAATTTGAGGGCTGAACTGTGTTTCCTTTTGGGACCTCTGTATCCTTACACTCTCTTCCATTTTTTCTTGCGATCTTTTGTTGAATTACTTCACCTTTATCAAACATAAGGTGCAGACGGTAACTGATCACCTTTATTACTGTGAAGAACACTGTCACCGAGCTGCAGTACACAAAAACTGTGACTGAATTTGCTGGAAAAGCCTACAGAAAGAAATAATAAAGACATAATCATAACATTTTATCTTGAGAAGGTGCAACTAAAAATTTTAAAGTAATTTCCATACTCTTTGTTCCTCTGCTGAGTTTTGTAACAAGATGCATAAGAAGTGCATCTTCAAACAGTATACTTGAGTTCCGCACACAACAAAGGTCTAAGCATGTGTTCAAATGTCAAATGATTTTACAAGATTTATTATTCTTTTAATTAGTTATGGATAATAATGATTTATTAACAAAATTGATAAAATCTCACAATCAACAAACATTGTAGAACCTATTAAGATACCCCATTCCTAGGATAATGCAGTTGCTGCCCTTCCTAAACTATTAACTTATACAAATATGGAAAAGTGCCATAGTTCAGTCTCCTTTTTCTAACAAATCACAACATGCTTCCAAGTATCTTTACCGCTGAGGAATTTTAAATAGTTAATCAAAACTAGTTGAAACAAATGAATAAAATGTATTTGGAGAGGCAGTCCCTTTGGATTATTTTCCTAAGGTTTGTAATAGTTAATTTGCAACTGCTTCTGATCTGTGTTTTCTGATCTGTGATAAGCACCATATTTTTTCATCATTAAAATTAATTACAATTCAAGTATAGCCTGTAACATTCTTTCGCAGACATGACATACTAACAGTATTTTCATATGTAAACACTACCTAACAGTAAAGGGCAAGTCATCGCAATGGACACTTGTCATTACAACGGAAAGGCCAAAGCCTTCATCAGGATAGTCATGGAACACCTTTATGTATTGCTGTCACACAGATGCAGTCTCTTATTGATTTTAACTTATTCTCAGGTATTTAAACAGAGCATCACAATTTGTAGCAGAGAATAGACAAAGGAAGATTTCAAATGCTCAGGACTTGCTAAAAGCCTACTGAAGTTAGTTTTTAAGAGCAGTCTTTACTTTAGGACCGAAATCTATCATTTTAAGCATCAGCTTTTCAGGTCAAGGAGCATCTGGATGTAGATGATCAGAAGTCTTTTCAGAATCATAAATAAACCACATAGACCACACATGTTAAGGAGAGAAAGGAATGGTTACTTCATCTCTAAAACAAGTTACTGCATTTATCTTGATGTTGAAATGAATACATTGAATCATTTCTGTGTTATTACAAGCCTGCTGCTACTTTTGACTTAGTGAGACGACATACCTTCAAGACATATACATGAAAATTTTCAGGCAAATCCTTTCTTATGACTATTCTGACTGTTATACAAAGAAACTACTACACAAAAGCGGAGAGTTATTGGTAGCATGTAGCTACTACTAATAGTCCCTAATGAGAAAGACATTAATCTCTACAAGTTGAAGCTTAGTCTGTTAAAAGTACTGTTAAAAGTACTTTGTGTTACTTTGTATATACCAAAACTAAGCATGCCCTTCAGTTAGTGAATCTGGACCAGAAAGAGGATAACTTTGCAAGGCCATGCTCTCAGAGTATAAAGTTTGTGTTTTATAACTAATGTATTCGCAAAATACTCATTTAACATTGGTTGGTTTCACAAAGAATGATAGCCAAGTATCTGTAATAATTTGTTTCAAAACAGAGATTCATTCACTTTCAACTATACACTAGAAAGCACAGGTCAATAGCTCATCATTAAGTAACAGCTCAGAACAAGCCGCTAGAAAGAAAGTGCTCTATAGGTGATGTTCACAAACCTTAATAAATATTATATTAATAACATCAAAAAGACACAACAAAAATAGACTTCCAATAATGCAGTCTATGGATGCAGAAAGCACCCTACAAGAGAGAATCAAAGGAAGCTCCTAAATTTATAAGTGAAAAAGGGTACCAGTTATAGCAAATACTGAGTGTTGCACATCCTCATCCCTGCCTTGTGACGAGAACTGCTGGAGATGTGCCCTGAGCCTGCCTGTGGTCTCCTTGCTCATCTGACAAAGACATACAGCGCCTCCCTCCATACGTGCCATGTACAGCCCCAGCCCCAGGCCTGCCTATGCATAATAAAGCAAATGCATCCTTAATATTCTGAATCTTGGAGCAAGCTAAGTAGTACAAGGTGGCTGCTTACTCCCTGACCACATGAGGACTTTGGGGAAAGATGAGAATTAAAAGGCCTCAATTTTCTGAATCAGGATCCTTGCATAAAGGTCCAAGTGTCATATGACTGCAGCTGGTGCTCCCAGGTACAGATAGGTGAAAGCTATCAAATCTGCTTGACCCAAGGAGGACTTAAGTTATTGAGGAATTATATGATAGATTCACTTTTGATGCATAGTTAAAATTATCCAGGTTTCTAACAGAAATAAGGTTTTATAATCACACCGTGTGTCTGTGCATTCATCATCCCTTTTCCTTCTTCTCTGCTGAATAACTTTTTAATTCTCTACTTTCAACTAAATTTGAGAGAATACATCCAGCTGGGAAAAGGTCACAGCAGCACACCTCCTGCGTTAATGACAGGAACCCACACAGCTCTCTGGCCTTTTGAATGCTGCCTCAGTGAGAGGAAAAGCCTCAATTGAGCTGACAACTTATTAGAAGCTACAGAAAAAAACCATCCACAAATACAAATTCATTAGAAAGCAGGCTTCATGAATCCCACAGTTTCTGTGGAAGCTGTAACTCTAGCTTTCTTTGCTCTTGCCCAATTAAGAACTCTACCATAACATACTTTTTTGTTACCTAGTAGCTTCTGTTGTTATAGCCCACACCAGAACAGCATGGGGCCACAGGCTGGCCGGTTCCAAATGTTGCCTGACTTAACTACTGCAAACACAGCAAAGCTAACTAGCCCATACAGGGAGGGCCTTTGCTTTGGGCTTCTACCCATGCAGAGATTGCTCTTAGAGGAATGGTCAAATTTTTCTCAATGTCTACTAGTGTTATTTTAGTGCACCAAGGCAGAGGTGACCTAGGTAGATAATGATACAAAAGTACATAACTTTTGAGCAAAATACCACACCTCATAAATTGGACTGAATGATTACTGTTCACTAGACCCAGATGTATGCCAGTTGATCCTTGAGCGCCTGAGGCATCTAGAGCAAGATGGTGTTGTACCTGAGTCTCATTGTCTTGGTGTGCTACATAACCCGATAAGGGAACTACCACATACATGTGCAGTCGGCCATCAGCTTTGCAGAGGCGTGGGTGGGAGATACAATATTGGAGTCAAAGATAAATATTTTTATGTTCAGTTAAGTGAATTAGTAATTAAGATATGTCCATCACACAGTATAAAACATGGGAAAACAGCAAATAAAATTCCAGGGGTGTACACTCAGATGCAAGTGTGTGTTCTATCACGCAACAAGTACAGTAAACACATTGTAGCTTATATCTCTTTTGTGCAGTTATATGTATCTTTACTTTTACAGAGAGACACAGTGGGACAAAGTGTGACAAAATGGGACTGCAAGCAGCTGACATGCTGCAAATTTTATTACAGTTTACTTCTGACTAATTTATGTGCCCACACCCTTATACTGCCACGTTGTACTTCTCCTATCACAGCATGATTTGAAGAGCCAATATGTAAGAAGTAACAACCCTGTAAGTTCAAGGGCTTCCTGTCCAACACAAGGCAGAAGAAACATTCAGCCATTCTTGGATCTCACTGAAATGTGGATGCTCATTTCTTATGGTTTTTAAAATAAGCAGTAGTAAAAGCACTCCAATGCTGCTTCTCCCTGTCACTGGTGTTTCACTGGAGCTGAACTCTGCCCAGTGATTTTGTATGAGAACTACCACTATTTTCACACACAAACCCCACCTGGGATTGTTTGGTCAAATAAGATAATTATAGTCCTGTATCTATTATGAGAACTGACATGGCAAAGTTGGAGAGATCTCATTACAATTTTGAAAGTTGATTTTAACAGCAATGATGCTCCAAATAATATCCAATATACATCTTTAATTGTATACTTACTACCACAAAGGATAAATGAGAAAGAAGAAGAAGAATTGGAAACACAAGTCTGCATTTTCGGAGGTAGGGAAACTAATAGTGGATGCATTAGTATCAAAGTAAGCTATGCTGACAAAGCTAGAGGATGAAATTCTCAATCCGCACAACAGAAACAACTTGATACTATAAGCTTCCCAACACTACTGTCAGCACATCTCTGCTGAGCCAGTGTGAAAAATCTAAAAACAGCTGGATGGGGTTTGCCATTTCATTGAAATCAAACTGTTTCAGAGAGACTTTCTGACTCTGACAAAAAATGTGATTAAGACTATCCCAAGCAAACAAAGATTTTCAAAATTAGTGGTGTGATTCATTTTGGCTTTGCCATTTCAAGAAATGTCAGTGACTCTTTTGGCTGAATCCAAAACTATTCATGTTAAGTGTGTAACATAAATATCATCTTAAACATTACTGAATATAATATTATAAATAAAATTATCCAAGCAAAACGTTCAGTTAAAAAGCAGATTCTGATTTCTAAGTGGCAAGATTACATGTCCTGCACAAAGTTTACAAAGTTCAAATACTCAAAAGCAAGAAAACAAATACTTGAGGACATCATTACACTCAAGCAACCACCATAATAAATGCATTAATCTTATCAAGCATGAAGAACTCCCACAGCAATACAGTATCTCAAGAACACAAGTCCTGCATTTAACCACATGATTCATCAGAAAGTCAGACAGTCTGCAGAAAAAGCAAGTTCATCTAGACAGGGGAAGGTGAAGCCCAAGAGATAAGTTTTCTCTCTTTCCCTTTAAATAATGTCCTTTTTCACATTAGCTCTGATACATAGTGTTTGTATGCAGTGTTCTTTTGTACAACTCTCCACGTTTCTTTCCTGCTACCTGTTTAAAAGTTTCCCACAAGGAAATACACCTTCTTTCAGATACACACTTACATCAACTAGAAAAAATGTTAACCTTTACCTTTTTTTTTTTCATTTTAATCACACATACCACTTTGATAATCAATCCTACATTGCAGGACTCCTGCTGCTCTGCATAGGAAATAGACCCTATCAGTCAGAAGAAAATGTATTGTTATCTTGGTTCATTAACTCCATGAGCTATGTTTACAGGAATTCACTGCAATACATGCCACAAAATACAGTATACCCACTGTTTTTTAAAAATAAAACATTTGCTTTTCACTGGGACTGCAGAGGGATTCCTGAATGCTCTTTGCTTCTGTAAATCAGGCCAATATTTCATTGTGTAGGATGAAGAGACCTATTTAGAAGTAACAACAACAAAAAAATATCATACAGGACTTATTTAAAAATTTAGTTGAGTCACTGTGAGAACTAAAGGAATAGAAATTGTTTCCAGTGGAATCAATATGAAACTACAATCACTGAAGAACATACAAATGAGCAAATGCAAAGATCCAGCAAACTATAGTTTTAAGCTTTTCTCGCAAAGTAGGCATATGCACAAAAATAGAGAAAAAGTTTCAGGTTCTCAAGGAAATCTCAAGGAAATATCTTAAAGTCTGGCAAACATATTCTAATTATTAAAATTATTTATGTGCCAGGTTTAAACTCCAGCGCAAAGGAAGCTGCGTGTCACAAAAAGCCATGTGACTCACCAGTGACATATTAATGCCACAGCGAGGCATATTAATTATGTGATAGTTGGGTTTTTCCGTCTATTTGCCCTTCTCAGCAGGGATAGCTAGAACAGAATTGGAAATTAAAAAAGAAAAGAAAGGTCTAGAAAAGAAGGCTTTTTTGAAAAAATGTCCCCAGGGCCACTGGTATTTGTAGAGGCCAGCTCTGCACCCCTTCCCAAGCCATATCCCAACAGCTCCTGGAGGTATAGGAGGTCCAGCTTGTGAGAACTGATTGGTTTTACTTCAGCTGATTTATATGATTAATTATCTTGTAATATAAACCTGTCTTGTATCAAGAAATAATATGCAGACAATCTCCAGATGTGGATAAATAACCTGAAAGGAAAACACGCTCTTAGAGTTACAAGAATTTATTGATATGCTTAATTGTCTTGTAAGATGTCTTAAATCAGGAGATAACCTGAAGGGAGCCTCCAGACATGGTTGGATAACCTAAAAAATAAACATTCTTTGTGGATTTACATGGTTCTTTGCCTAAAACTCGTATCTATCCCTACTGTTTTTGTAAGATGGGATGCCTTTCATAGAAGGGCATCGAATTCAGTGCTGAATTGTAAAATAAATTATTGCCTTCGCTTGGAAGACTTTGTCCTTTTCAACATTTTCCCAGCGAATCAGTGTTTCTCACAAGCTCCAGACTCAGGTGCTCGACGCACCCAACCCCTAACCCTTTAGGCACAAAACCTTCACGTAAAACCCAACACGGCTGTCTTTTCCACCCCCTCCAGAGGTCACTTCATCTCCCACCACCTCCAGGCTGGGATGCGCTGCATCCCACGCTCCCCCCCCCCCCGCCCCGCGCCGCGGGTCTCACCAGGTGCAGGGCCATGGGCAGCATCAGCAGGAACAGCCACAGATAGAGGTGGCAGCTGTTGGTGAAGGCTCCCTGCTCCGGGTCGTGGTACCAACCCCCGGTCAGCGCCGCCCACACGCCCTGACCCACCAGCCGCGCCGCCGGCGACACCATGGCCACCCCCCGCCCCCGCCGCCACCGCCGCCGCCCCTCAGCCGCCCGCCGCCGCCGCCATGCCGGGCGCCCGCGGATTCTCCCATGATGCCCCGCGACGCCGAGCATCCCGACCGCCCCACCCCGGGCACCGCGTCCTGCCCGGCCGTGTGGGGCGATGCGGGGGAGGGGTGGGGGGAAAGCTCTGGCCCCGCCGCTCGTGACGGAAAGCGCCGGGCGGAGAGGGGCCGGGCCGAGCCGAGCCGAACCGCGGCGCGGAGGCGTCCGTCACCGCCGCGGCGTCCGTCACCGCCGCGTCGCGCCTCGGGCGGCTGCCAGGTCGATTCGCAGGTACCAAGAATGAGCGGCAAAGAGCTGCTCCCCTCGTCGGTCACACCTCTCCTCCACCTCGATATTCGTTTTGCCTGATGCATCACGAGTTTCTGAGCTTTGAGCTCTACCCAGCCTTGGTGTTGGCCTTTAAGTGTCGTTTTGAGCTGTGTTTTGGGCAGGCAGGGGGGAGAAATCCATGCAAAAAAAAAACCCATTCGGCTTCATTCAAGAATGGGTTTAGGGTAAAACATAGCCTGTCCTGTATAAAAAAATTCATAGAATCACAGAATCGTAGAATAGTTTTGGTTGGAAGGGACCTTAGAGACCATCTAGTTTCAACCCCCCCTGCCATGGGCAGGGACACCTCCCACTAGACCAGGCTGCCCAAGGCCTTGAACACCTTCAGGGATGGGGCAGCCACAGCTTCCCTGGGAAACCTGGGCCAGTGCCTCACCACCCTCATCGTGAAGAAATTCCTCCTTATGTCTAGTCTAAATCTGCCCCTCTCCAGTTTATAATCATTGCCCCTCGTCTTATCACCACAAGCCTTTGTAAAGTCTCCCTCCCCAGCTTTCTCGTAGGCCCCCTTCAGGTACTGGAAGGTCACTATAAGATCTCCTTGGAGCCTTCTCTGTTCTCCTGGCTGAACAACCCCAACTCTCATTGAGGTTGAATCATTAAGGTTGGAAGAACCTGCATGATCATCCAGTCCAGACACCAGCCCAGCACCACTGTGCCTTCTAAACAACATCACAAAGCGCCATGTTTACTTGTTACTGAACACCAAGCAGCTCGCACATTTCTTGACCATCTTTACTTGCCTTGTTTCAAACTCTGGATACAGTTTCACAGGCAAAAACACTACTCCAGTGTGCTCTGTATGGATTTTTTAGACAATGGTAAGAGACCAAAATCACTACTAAGCAAGTGCATTTATGAGCACCACATCTCAGCTCACTTCCTGATGTTGCAGGCAATGTGGCCACACTCAATGTTTTTTGTTGACTGGATGGAAGGGATGATACAGCAGTCTGAACTAGCCACTAGGAGCAGAGTAGGAATGGCACTGCTGCCTTCAGCAGCATTGGCACCTTCGGGCAATTGTGAATCTATAGCCACAGAGCTTGAATACTTGCTTGGTGAGCTCTTGGGAAGAAATCTCTTGATCTGTATGAAGGAGGCATAGTCCTAGCAGTGCCTCATGTGCTGATCCTCTGTATCCATCTTACCTAGATGGTATAATCTTACCTCTGTTGAATAAAAATTTATTTTTACCCTTTGCAGATTTTTTTCAAAGACTGCAAAGCTTATTAACACAATGATTGAATCAAGTGCAATAGTCGGCTATGAATAATATTTTTGATGTGTGCTAATTAAAAATGTTAATTTTTCAGGAGCTACTGAAGTTGTTTTCCATATGCATATCTGCAAATAAGAACATTTACATGCAAATCTCAAAATAAAGAAAGATGATTAAACAAAGGTAGAAATGGAAAGCTACTTCAAAACCTCCTCTCTTCTATTTTTTGAGACATACTCAGGTAGATCATTACTTAGAAGCCCTCGGAAGTGAAGGCTTCATTGGAGTTGATACAACATTGGGTCTTATTAAAGTGACTTGTCTGCTCATCACTCAAATCTTTCAACTCTTTAGCATCTTTGGATAATATTAACACTAAACATTTTTTGGTATAACACTTTTTGGTACTTGCAGGAATGAAGGGGTCCCGTAAGGTCCAGCTCAGGATATGTATTCCGCACACAACATACATGCCCAGGACTATATCTACAGTTGCAGGAATGCCAAAGGTAAAAAATGTGACTGCATCTCTTTCAAGAGATGCCAACGACAGACTGAGCTGAGAGCATTGCCTCCTCTATGCTGTTCTCAACGGTAACTCCACCAGGTGGTGCCATCAGAAAAATCACAGGCACTTCATAGTGTTCTCCACAAAATTATTTCCATTATTAGGACTCCTGGGAACAATTATTTACCAAGATGCTAGACTGCTAGGTACTGCAGAAACACTGAACCAAGAATAACCCACATATAGCAATTGCTAGTGGATAATGGTACTTCAGAGGGCAAATTTTGGAATAATAGCTACAAATAAATATTTAAACAACTCAGCGTACTGCAACAAATACCTTGTCTGACCAAAAACGTTCCACACTCAATTAGCTCCTGCAGATTCTTTTAGATAACAGTTGAAGTTCAAGGTGGAATTTGTGTGGTAGAATGCTTGTATTACAACATATTTTATGGCTCTTATAATAAGGCAAGTATGCAGATAAGGAAAAGGCTTGTAATTGTCTCTCTGAATGGCTGCAAGGCATTCTCTTGTATTAAAGAAATGGGAAAGGACTCAACAGACGTGCTGGTTCTGCATTCTTCCTTTTTGATTAACATGGTTCAGTAAGTCACTTCCTGCGTAATTTGATTTTTGCTGTGTTTACAACAATAACACAGTTCAGACAGCGGGATAAACAAGAATTTATGACTTCCGGATGCTGCTAATTGCTACCTTTGTGTTGGAACATAGGTCTCGCACCAGTCAGTTGCAAATTTTGTGTTCATGGAGGCACGTACAGCGTACTAGTTGGGGGTTTCTGTAGGAGAAGCGAGAGGCGTTCATCACGCCTGCGATGTGCGGTTTGATACAATTCCCCGATCCCCCTCAGGGCTCCCGCCGGCAGCGGCTGAGTCCAGAACCACAAACGATGTGGTTTAAAATCTATAACCCAGGAAAATCTTTCTCCAGAAACAGCACGTGCACAGCGTTTGCCATTTCCAGGCACCGAGCTAACGAAGACGGGCAGGGCAAGGGAGCCCGGGTGAGGAATTCACGAAATGAAGGAGCTTGGTTTCTTGAGAAATTCTTCTGTTTGCACTCCGGTAAAACCCCAAGTCCGCACAACGACGGAGAGGGGAGGCACGAACCCTCGAACTGCCCCGCAGGCTGATTCCGGCGCTTCAGGGCGGCCCCTCCGAACCGGGAACCTGCCGCTCTGAGCGCGTCAGCGGGAGGGACGACGGGCGGAAGGACCCACCTGCCCACGCGCCCGCTCCTCCCACCCCGACACGTGACAGTGTCGCTCGCGCGCGGGGCGCCGTCACTCCCACTCTCCGCTTTCCCGCGCGCGCCGCTGCGTTGGCCCCGCCCACTCCCGCTCCCGCTCAGCGGCGCTGGCGACGAGGCCATTGCAAGGCCCCGCCCCTCCGCAAACCTCTCCCCCTTAGCAAATCTCCGTCCGCGGATCCCGCTCGGGGCCGGGCAGGCCCCGCCCCCTTTGCAAGCTCCTCCCCCTCGCCTCGCGCTCTTCCCGATCGGTTGCGTTGGCGACCGACGCACGCAGGCCCCGCCCCTTCACCGAGTCACGCCCCCTTCGTCAAACCCCGCCTACTTCTCCCCCGCCCCTCCGCTCGGCTGCTTCTACAACCAAGCCATAAAGGCCCCGCCCCTTCCCCAAAGCCCCGCCCCCCCCTCGCCGAGTCCCTCCCCTCCCGAGAGGCGGCGTTGTCGGCAGGGCCCGGCGGGCCACGCCCCCAAACGACAAGTCCCGCCCCCGAAGCGCCCCGCCCTCGCTCCGCCCCTCCCGCTCCCGCCCGGCGGCGGCAGGTGAGGATGTGGCTGGGCGGGCGCCTCCGCGCCGGCGGCTGCCGGGGCTGAGGTCGCCGCGATGGCGGAGCCGGGCGCCGGGGCGGCGGGCGCCGTCGGGGCTTCGTGCCCGCTGTGGACGGCGCTGTACGACTACGAGGCGAGCGGTGAGGACGAGCTGAGCCTGCGGCGGGGGGACGTGGTGGAGGTGCTGTCGCAGGACGCCGCCGTGTCCGGCGACGACGGCTGGTGGGCGGGGAAGATCCGCCACCGCCTCGGCATCTTCCCCGCCAACTACGTGACCCGGCAGCCCCGCGGCGGGGCGGCGGCGGCGGCCGGCGGCGGCGGGCGAGGAGACCCCGCGGGGAGCCTGACGGAGATCGACTTCCAGCACCTGGAGCTGCAGGAGATCATCGGCGTCGGGGGCTTCGGGAAGGTGTACCGGGCGACCTGGCGGGGCCGCGAGGTGGCCGTGAAGGCGGCGCGGCAGGACCCGGACGAGGACATCACGGCCACGGCGGAGAGCGTGCGGCAGGAGGCCAAGCTGTTCTCCATGCTGAGGCACCCCAACATCATCGCCCTGCACGGGGTCTGCCTGCGGGAGCCCAACCTCTGCCTCGTCATGGAGTTCGCCCGCGGCGGCTCCCTCAACAGGGCCCTGGCCGCCGCCGCCCCCGGGGCCGCCCGCGGGGGCCGCCGCATCCCCCCGCACATCCTGGTGAACTGGGCAGTGCAGATCGCCCGCGGCATGCTCTACCTGCACGATCAGGCCATCGTCCCCATCCTGCACCGGGACCTCAAGTCGAGCAACAGTGAGTCCCGGCGGGGGATGGGAGGAGGTGGCGGGGAGAGGAGGGGACGGCGGTGAATCGGCGTCTTCAGGTTGGAACTGCAGCCCCGTGGTAGGCAGTTGCAAACTCCGTGTCTACGGGGGGACGCTGAGGGCGAGTTTCAGTCCCAGAAGCGGAGAGGCGTTCGTCGTGCCGGTACCGGCTCGGGAGAACGGCAGCCGAGGCCCGGGAGTCCTGTTTCAGCCGGGAGATGGGCACCCTCTGCCAGGAGCTTGGGCTGGCGGCCAGCCGGTTGCCGTGGCCGTGAGCTGGTCGCGGACTCGTAGAAGGGTAAAGGTAGGGAGGAAGGAGGTTTACCTGCAACGCAATGCAGAGCGAAGTCCTGTCCTCTCGGGCGGGAACTCGCTGAAAAGCGAAGCGAGGATAAAACCCGGGGCAGGAACACAACTGAGAATCCACCAGACTTCTTTTATTGTGATGCGTTGGGTAGTCCTGGCTTTAAAAGTCACAAAAAAAACAAGTGCCTTGTGAAGGGAAGGTTTAAGGAGGGTATTGCTTCTGTTTCACTGACGAACAATTGTATGTGTTTCTGGGTTTTGTTGCATGCATTTAGCCTCACCAACTTAGCAAACTTCTGAAACACAGAAGACAGTAGCTTAAAACCAGTAGAAACTCTTGTGCAGTTGCCAGCCTTCCTTTCAGACGTTGGCATGGGCAAAAGCACCTGAAGGAGTGAGTTGCTCAATTTGGGCTTAATAGATCCTCAGTCCATCTGTAGCGTCTTTAGATTTTGGCAGCTGTGGTGTTGGAAGGCCACCGTGCTAGAATAGAGGTGTTTATAACTTGCTGTGTTTTGAATAGGTGACATGAAAGTATGAATCTGTATGCTTATGTAAATGTCTGAAGCCTTCTCGACGCTTTCCCTTTTGTTCTGAATGTACCAAACGTGCAGTAATACTGTCATTCTTTTTTTTTTCCAGGTCCTTAAGTAGTCCAGTAGAAATAAAAAAGCTTCATTCAAGTTTGAAGCAATTTGTTTGAAAAGCCTTTGCAGTGTGTCTTGAAGGCCATCATGCATGAGTTGTTAAGACAAGGCTCAGTCATGGGACTGTTTCTGAGAGTACTTTCACTATTTGTTTGATAAAGAAAGGACCTAGCTCAGCTGTATTAGTGATTCTGTTAGTAACACAAGCCAGTGAACCCTTGGAACATACCTGTAGGGTCATGGCTAGCACCTTAATTTCTAGCAAGTTGTCTGTAGGTGGCTTGTGCCCCTGCTAGTTTGCTGCTCTGTTCAGAGCGAGCTGCTGTACTTCGGGTGTTTGGCAGCTTTCCTTAGACAAAGTGGCTTGCTTGGTGCTAGTGTCCTAAGATAATAGTGGTAAAGTCCATATTTGAAATTAATTCATTACTCTGGCATAGTGTGGCACCTAGAGCTGAATTGGTGGCTGCAGTGAACTGATTACTGTTGTCATTCTTCTCTGTGTATGTGGATAATGGCAGAGCATTTTAAAAATATGCTTCTTATTATAATCTTAGCATATGTGCCTATTCTGTGCGTTTGTTATACTAACTCCTGTTGCACATGCACTTTAATTGAGCTGCGTAGTTTTCTCACCCATGTTTCTTAGTGAACCTTGAATACAATATTGAGTATGCTAAATAGATTTATGTGACTTGATCATCCGACTAAATTGGATGATAGTGGTGTGCTAGTGGTACAATACACTGTGGTAATTAAGCTAAACAACATAAATTTACAATGACTGCAAATCGTGACAGTACCCACATTTCTGTTAACTCATCTGTTTGTCAAAGATTTTACTTTGTTATTTTACTGTATTTTAATCCAGTCTTACACAGTGGGAGTGGAAAGCTGTCAGGGTTGACTGACGGATAGAAATAGTCAAGCAGGGGCTATAGCTGCAGACAGGGATCTAGCAGCACCCATTCCTCAGCTGCTTGTTGCTGCTTTCCATGGGCTGCTAGCAGTGGTGGTTCAGTGCTCTCCACTAAGCAGCTCTAGGTAGTACAGCAACGTCGGAGTTTTGTGCTAGCTTTGCTGTTTTTATTAGGAAGGAATTTTTCTTCCTTGTACAACAAGTGTGGTAGAGAATGCTCACCAAACCATTTCCCTAGCAAACAGGCAGGAACTAATTCTTCCATCCAGTAGGGAAACCCTTCTACTAGTATATTTGATGAAGGAACCATGTATGTCTGGGCTTGTGGCTGGCTGGTGATAAGCTAAGCAAGCATCTCACAGGCAAATGTGTTATTTCTTTCCAAGCAATTCTATGGATTTGGGGGTCTATAAGACAGCACATGCAGTGGGGTTCTGCTAGTGTGAAACTGACGTGACTGAAGAGAAGGTACCACAAACAGATGAACCGTGAGAACAGTGGGGGTTTTATTGTCTAAGTCTGCGTGCGCAAGTTTCCTTAGGCTCCTTCTGGGAGGTGAGAAAAGGTTCCTGCTTCTTCTGAAGTCAGAAGAGGGGAAATGTCAGAAGAGGGAAAATAAATAGGTATCCAAATGTTTTCTGTATTGGGAAGAAAAACTGTAAGGGGTAGCTCAAGTTTTGTTGGTAGCAGAGTTTCTGGACTGGATGTAAAATGAACTTAATGGTTATTCAGAAATAGACAAAGATGGAAAGAACAGTTTTAGCCTCAAATACATGTGATAACATGAAGCCTGGTAACCATGGCCTTGCAAATCATGCATGCTTTGTAAAACCTTGTGCTGGTAACATGACAAGAAGTTTCTCTGAAAAAAACATGTGGTCTATTTTGAGAAAGTCTTCCTCATAAGCAGTTCTTTTGTTCTTGGATATACTTTATAGTTTAAGGAGGTAATCTAAAATCCAGAGATAAGAGGTGAACTGGAGAAAAAAATTGAAAGAAAATTTGACATTTTTCAAACTTTTATATGGTCAAGGAATTCCAAATTAAGTGATACCTTGAGTGAAAAGCAGATAACATAAAAATTGTGAAAACACTTGAACATTCTTAACTGTATATTCTAGGTACAACTTGATTAATCATGCCAGCTGATTATGA
The DNA here is from genome assembly GCA_033558105.1 of Coccyzus lansbergi. Lineage (NCBI taxonomy): Eukaryota > Metazoa > Chordata > Aves > Cuculiformes > Coccyzidae > Coccyzus > Coccyzus lansbergi. Next base: position 547,494 of record JAUMJK010000072.1, on the reverse strand, counting down.
AAAAGTTAAGTTTTACTGAAAATTTAAAAACACAAATTCACCTACAAATCTGGACAGTAGTAGTCATGTGTCTTTTTTAGCACATATCAACTGCTTTGCTGACTCTTTTGAGAGAACAACTTTTTTTCTTTGGGGGAATTAAATGGCCTCCTTCTGGATGAGGACGCCCCATTAGTTATGAGACCTGTGGTTGTTTTGGGGTCTGGTGCAGCCTTTCCTCTTTCTTTTTTTAGTATTCTGAAGAAAGCTAGTAATATATTCAGTTAGAGCATGCAAGCGTTTTTCTTTCTGAGGTTTAGTGTAGAGAAAGCAGAAGTTTGTTTTCCTGGATTGTTTTCAGACTGTGTGGTACTTCTGTCTTTATCTCTAGTGCAGTAGCTCTGTGTACTTGTAGGAAACATTGCAAAAAGTTCTGAGTATCTTGCTTACAGCGTAGACCCATCCACGAATGCAAAGTAAAGCATGAAGTTGATTCTGTGCAGATTATGTGTACTAACAGTACCGATAAAGTACTTGGGCTCATTTGTTGTAGATGGATATGCAAGTAGGGTTCAGTTTGCTAAGGCTTTCACCAGCTCCTCTGATATCCCAGGATCCTCTGCAGCCTTCAACTCTCTGAAGTGTGTTGAATTTATATTACTTTTTGAAATTATCAAGCACAGTGATAGTTGAAATCTAAAGGAATTGAACACACAAGAAAACAGCAAAACTCTCAATTGGACAGTTCACTTTACTGTGAAATTCTTCAAATTACTGTCATGAAAAACAGTCTGAAAATATGTTGTTTTAAATATAAAAATATTGTTGTTTTATATAGAAAACATCATATAATAGAAATATTTATATTTATTTATTTCTGTTTTATGTAGAAAACAACATAGAAATATAGAAATAATGTTGTTTTTAAAGCCTCAGAAGGAAGTATGATGTGGTTGGACAGAACTGTTGAATCAGTTGCTTTTGATGAGGGAAGGTATCCTTGAGTTTGAGAAAAGCAAGAAAAAATTATCTCTGGTTCTTTCCTCGTACAGGTTATTTGCAGCAGAGTTGCTCAAGTTATGCTGTTAGATACCTCTACAATAAGATGGATAGTAGGTTTTAGGAGTTCCTTAAAACCTTTCCTTTTAACTCCACCTAGCAACTTTAAGATAGCTGTTCAGGGAGAGTAAGAGAAAACCTCGATTTGAACCTGTCTGCTGCCATCTACACTGATTCGATTTATTCTGTAATCACTGGCGTGCATAATTTGTCTCTTGGCTTTGTTTTGAAGATGGAATATTTGCTTGTATCACAAGTAGGCCTGTAAGGATTGCCTAGCTATTACTAAATGCTTGAATATTTAGTATCTTCTAATGTACAGTTGCCAAGAAAAGTAAAAATGAAATTGTATTATTATTGTCTTTGATAATTTTTAGAGAAAATAGTGTTGCTTTTCAGAAGATTTGAGCTTCAACTTAACTTTCTTTGTCTGGAAATAAAGTTCCAAGACATCCTCTAATGGTAGTGCAACTTGGAGTTGTTTTTGTAAGTAGCACTGTGCCAGTTACTGTTCACCTGTCATATTGTAACAAAACTAAAATAACCTGATTTTCTACCCCTTTGTATTCTGCATCTCCCTCTTCTCGTTGCACTATCATTTGTGGAACTTTTGAGCTTCTGTTCCCTTCCACATCCCCAGTGTCCCTGCTGGGCTAAGCCTCTCTGTTCCGGAGTGCCAACCTCCGGTATCAGGGCACTCCTGCCGCCTCCTACAGCAGGCTGCAAGTGCTCTAACAGGTTTGAAGCTGCTTGTATTACCTGACTGGCTCCTAAGCACCTGCTGGCTGTGCTCTCTGAGGTCTGGAGAGGAATGAACACTTTTTCTGGCACAAGAAAAGAATTAGCACAAGTTTCTCTTCCATAAGGCAGATGACCTTCGTGAAACCCATAGGAACCATGTCTTAGAACATGGTATGCCTTTGACTAATGTTAGTCAGATAAAATAGTTGGGCTAGAAGTTATTTGGCAGCTGAAATTTCTTATGCTGTAGTTTTCCATGCAGTGTTCTTATAGGAAGTCATGACACTTAAATGCTTTGCACTATTCTTAATTACTTAAATTGCATAACATTAGAAACAGTTCCAGGTACACCAGCTTCCTATCCCATCTCTGAGTCGCAGTGCCCTACCTTGTGCTTTGCTGTAAGGATAATGCTGCAGCATTACAACATAAAAAAATATAAAAACTGGTCACACGTCCTGAAGCATCTGGAAATATGTAGCAGGAAGGATCTCTAGTTTTAATAACCTTGTTCACTTAGGGTTCTTAAAAGAACCAAAACAACTAAACACCAAAAAACAAAAGCAAACCACTCATTCAAACTGTGGTAGGATTGCAGAATTTTGCCAGTTTAGGAAGGAGCATCTCCTTTGAGCTTTGTGGTCTATTAAAAGTTAGATGAATTAAATGCCATTGAATTCTAGTAAGTTCTTTGTTTGAACTTAGTTATGTCACTTGAAGATGTTCTACTTTGTTTCATAAAACATTGCTCCCAGTAATTTGTCTCAGTATTTGATGTGTGCCCAAACTATGCAGATTGGGAGTTTACTTTTTTAGAGGCCTTGAAGGCCTGTTGGATTGTGTGGGAGCAGCAAATGCGTAGCAACCTTGAGCTGTAGCATATCTTTTTCAGATTCATCAAAGGAAAGGTTTTATTTTATGCTTGTTTATATTCACGTGGTATATTTGCTTGCTGCATAGAAAGATGTTGTGTGTTTTGTGTTCAGAAAGGGATACTGGAATCAGGGAACAATTTTGAGTAACAGATTGTTACAGTTACCTTGATCTTCAGTAGAAATAACTAGTGTTGAAATGTTGTAAGGGCTAATTTCCAGCTGAAGGATGTGTTTCAGCATTTACAATTAATATTCAGGAACCTGGTGGTTTTTATACAATATTTGTCAAGTGAAATTTTGTAAACTACTTCTCTGTAGCACAATATTTGTTTATACAGTCTGAAAGCTTCCAGAGGAGTACTAACATCCAGCAGTTAGTTTATACTTAGATGAAGATATAACTGCAATAGCCATTTATTTGACCTTGATCTGCTGTTTTCTAAATTTGTTACTGTTTGAGGTTTTTCTGTGTCTCAAGTCTGGATGGACATTAAAAGGTGAAAAAAAAGTTCTCTTTAATTTGGAACAAGTTCCCTCAAAGCTAACACAGCTTAGGTATAATTATATATAATCGTTAATGCCGAAAACAATGTTCTAGGCTGAAAAACTGGCTAAATGTAATATGATTAATTAAAAACCCATGAACTTTTAATACCCCTATTTATAACTCATTTTTAATACACTTTCATTTTAATGTTATGTCCAGCTGACAACTGTGGAGTTGTTCCTTATTTGATGTTGAGACTCTTTGCATGTTTAAGAAGTAGGATTAATAATTCAAAAATAATGTTACTTTGATCTTTTTTTTCACTTGGTTCTTCATGTCTTTCTCCTCTCCCTGTCTTTGTACTCTCTCAGGGTAAGACACCAAGTGATCTGGCTTACAGTTATTAGAAGTCTTTTTTTCCTCACTCCATGTTGGGCACTTTGCTAGCAAGTGTCTGCAAGAGGCTCGTTAGTCTCTGGTTTCTGGTGACCTCTTCATGTCCAGGATGGGAAGTCGCATTCTAATCTGTATGTCACATTTGCCAACTGTCTTTTCTGAAGAAAAGTTCTGTTTCGTGGCAGCATTATAACTTGAAATGTAGAACTTTGGATTACAGTGTTTGTAGTATTTGTGTATTAAAGATGACTTCAAGAATTACTCGGCTCATTTGGGGTTTTTTGGTGGTTTGTGTGTTTGTTTGTTTATTTTCCTGAAAGTTGGCACCCTAAGGATATGATCACATACCTACCAGCCTCTGAAAATTGCTCTGAGCAAGAACCTCTTTCCATAGAAGTCAGTGGAAAAACTGGCAGCTAAACACTTCCCATTAGCTGTTAAAATATGGTTTTATTCATTCCCTCTTTACAGCGACAAATAGGTTTAACTGCAGACTATAACACTAGTGAAATGAGGTACTGAACTTGAATAAACAGAATGTGAAATGGGGTTGGGATTTGGGCATTGATAGTGTTAGCCTAGCATTAGAAAAATTTTGAGGTGTAACTGAATTTTCAGTTAGATTACTTCCCCCCTCAGGGGGGAAGGCACACAGTGTGTGCCTTTGGACCCACACAGTGTGCACACAGTGTGTGCCTTTGGACCCTCTTAGAAAATATTAAATTCTATTACAAAGTTGTGTTCTGCAACCTCAAAAAAATAAAGTATTAACACATCATTGAACTGTATTTGGATGTTGAATGTTGTTTGGTGGCTTCTATGACCTTAAGAGACTGGTATTTTGCTTGCAGTCTGTAAGTTTTATTATCACTAGGTATAAACTTCTCTAAACATGCTTCAATGTTTCAAGTTCTGAAACATGATGGCCTTGTATAATGAACATCTGCCAGGAATATTTGCAGCATGGGTGATGTCTGTCCTTCAATTTTTGTTTCTCATGAGTTCTTAAAATTTAAAGAACTGAAATTAATTTTGGTGATCTTCAGTAGGAATGTTTTTTAAAAGTGCTGTTATTTATTTTTTTAAGTATTTTTGAGGTTTGGGTGGTTTTTTGTTAGAGGTAAAATTATGGCATTGAAGTAAAAAAACCACAGATAATCTATATAGATAAGAATAGATAAAGTATATTAAATATCAAATTACTTATCTGTCTGTAGTAGCAATACCAAAATAACAACTGGTGTCATAAATGTACATTTCTTAATAGATGGTTTAAAACTAATTTTCAACATTTTTACCTTGCTTAACCAAGTTACTGAGAATTTGCCTCAGATCAATAACTGGAAGTGGATGTTTGAATTTTGATCCACTTAGTGTATTTTAAAGTCATGGATTATATGTGGTAGGATGGAAAAGTTATGTGTTTGTATAATGTTTCCACAAAAGTATTCTTCCTTCTTGGAACTTCCTGCCGAGTTTAACCTTTTTTTATTTATTTATTTGGGGGGGGGGGGCATACCTCTCATTAAATCAGTCCGAGATATGCCAGTGCTGGCTATATAATCATGCTTTGTTCTCTTCATTGTTACTCAAATCTGTGTTGTGGCAGGTGTGCTATTAACCTTGGAGCTGATAAGCCTGCCTTCCTTCTCAAAAATGCAGGAGTAACTACTTCATTGCTGTGGCTTATTATGGGACAAATGGACCCATGGAACTGTTTATATTTTAGTTCTAAAAGTTTGGGAAGGTTTGTGGTTTTCTTTTCAGTTAGGATTATATGCCACTGTTCTGTCTGAAACTAATTATCTTTATTTCCTCATATGTTATGAAAAATGGGTGGAAAAAAATGTTTTTTAACTCATTACTGAATGTTATACTAATTCCTGAGGAAAAGGAGCAGTTTTTCCCTTCCACCCTTCCATTTTCTCCTCCCAAGAGAAAGAAAACACTGCTGAGTTTGTAGAGTTCTCATTTCAAAATAAGTGGTTTGCCTTTGCTGCTAAAGATGATCATAGTTCTTGGAAACATGCAGTCCTTACAGGCTATTCCTCAGCTACTGTGGAAACTGTCTTTTTTCCTGCCTTTTTTTTTTGAAACAGTATTTTTGGCAAAAAAATTGTTTTAACACAATAAGACTCTGATATATTTTATGTAAAAGAAACTGACAGAAGATGGAACTCTTTACAGAGTGTAACCTATTAAAATTCCTCACAGAAGTGATAATAAAGGAATTTCATGTTAACTGATGAGTTTCTAAGGGAACTCAATGACTAAACTTGACTAAGCCTCTACAACCAGACTTTGTTTGGACTCGTAGCAGTAGGAATCTTCAAATGGACAGAGAAATTTTTTTGGTCTTCAGTTTATTCAATGGGTTCTTTTCAGTAGTAAATTTCATTAAAGATGGTTTTATAAGGGAAAAAAACTAGCAAAGCTGGATTCTATCTTTACATCTCTGATGGTTAGATATATTAATTCTGCAATGTTGCTTGAGTTCTCACTAACTACAACAGATGATGCGTGGCTTCGTTTACCAGCAAGCTGCATAAGGAGGCTTCCCCACCCATTTCCAGGCACAGGTTCTCCCTGCTCCCGTGTATGAGTGGAATCTGCTCATCTCTTTCTGCATGGTCAGTAGGTCTGGTTTAAATCAGCTGAGGAATCCAGCAGAAAACTGTTCTGTTTCATTTGCAGTCTTAATTTTCTGCTGAGCTGTCTGGCTAGTTGCATCTTCCAAGACTACCCAGTTGATAGGCTAAGTGTAGGGAAAAAAGATGTGAGGATGAGGGGCTATAACTGGCGAGGAGCTTAGAAGTGTTTTAGTGACAGCAAAGCTTTTATGGTCTTGGTTGTGACAGCAGCTTATATTCTTATTCTTAATCTAGTTAGTAAGTCACCTTTAAAGGTAGAATGTGTTTTTAATTTTATGTATTTATCTATATTACATTTTTCTAAACTTTCTTTAATTTTGAAGTGATATTTTTGTGCATTAAATATTCTAATTTCAACACACTGGAGGCACCTTGGTATAGAATACAAAAAATAAAACAACAAGGAAGTATGTAATTACTCAGTGTAATATGTTACAATTGGGAAAAGAATAACAGTGATCTAAGTAGCTTGCATGTACTCAGCAGCTCTGTATTCTCCTGATTAGCTTGAAATATCAAATTGCATCAGTTATTGTTCTGTTTACTTATGTATTTAAAGATCCAAAATAAATTTGAATGAAATATTCTTGGGTATTTTTCAATTAAAACCTGAAAAGGAGATTTGATTGGTGATAGGTAAGTTAGCTTGTTAGTTCTGAAAAAATCTTTTAGTTCTACCAGATCTTGCTGGATGCCATTTTTGAGATTATAAACTTGTGACTTCTGTATGTTGCATGACATGTATTGGTTTACTTTGTTTTGAAGGGAGCAGCCAGGGAAGTTCGGTTAAGGGAAACATTTGTTTTCTGAAGTTTCTCCTGGAGGAAACTGTGCCAGATGTACATTGGCTAAGACTCTTTTTGCAGTTTGAATACAACAGCTTTATTTTGCCCTGCAATTTGTTGGGGTTTCTTTTAGGAATAGTAAGCAGGTCCTTAAAAAAAACAAACAAACTATTTTATAACAAAGGTGGTGTTATTTTAAGTAATGGATACACAACCACTTTGTTCTGTATATTTTGAAAACAGAGTATATCTTAGTCAGAAATTACTTATTTACCCCCTAGATATTATTACTAGTTGTTCTTAGTATTTCTTTCTAATCTACTGGCATTTTGGTCACTGTTTTTATTGTACAGCTGCCTTTTAAAAACTAACAGCAAACAAAGAAGAAAGGGCTTTAAACAAAGTGACTGATATTTCAAATAAGTATGGAATTTCCTGGTAAGTGCCATGTGCTTTAAAATGCAAAGCATTCAGTTTGTGTTGACTGTTATCCATATAATTGTAAAATTATGGAGGAATTGCCATAACAAGGTAATTATCCTTAAATGCAGCATTTAGATAGGAGAACTGAGCTTAATGTTTTATTAAACAAAGAACATGAGAACATTTATTGTATGTTCTGCTTTTGATTATTTTGCTGATGCAGTAATGAAATCCTGCTTTTTCAGAATTTACTTTATAAGTGGTAATTATTAAAATGTCTAATTATAAATGTGCGTTACCCCAGAACTTTACTTTATGGCACAACAGGAATTTGTTTTTCATTACAGAACTATCTGAACAACAAGTGAAGCACAAATAGCAGGCAGTAAAGTAACTCACAGCGTCTGCAGCCTGTGCCAATGACTTGTTAAAACTGCTGTTTTCTCTCAAGTTGCCATTTGCCCAAAGTTGCCTTAATAATGGTTATTAAAGAAGTAAAGGAGAAGCAAAAAATGGTGATGCAAGCTGTGTTGAAGCTGTTGAAATCTCTCATCCCTCTTTCTCTCCTTTTAATTTCCTCCAGATAGCCAAGGGACTCCTTGTCATTCTAATGGTACAGTGTTTTTCTTGTCATGTGTCTCACTGTGGTAGAGGGATTTTTTCCCCTTTTTCTTAAGGTGTTGGTGTGCATTTGTCAATTTATGCTGTCAAGGACTTTTTGTGTCAAGTCTTGTCTTGTTTTGGCTCTTTAGTTAGAAACATTCTGTTCAGGATTTTTTTTATTTTATGTTGGCTCCTGCCAACACTGCACTGGTGAGACCGCACCTGGAATCCTGTGTTCAGTTCTGGGCCCCTCACCACAAGAAGGATGTTGAGGTTCTGGAGTGAGTCCAGAGAAGAGCAACAAAGCTGGTGAAGGGGCTGGAGAACAGACCTTATGAGGAATGACTGAGAGAGCTGGGGTTGTTTAGCCTAGAGAAGAGGAGGCTGAGGGGAGACCTCATTGCTTTCTATAACTACCTGAAGGGAGGTTGTGGAAAGGAGAGTGCTGGCCTCTTCTCCCAAGTGACAGGCGACAGGACCAGAGGGAATGGCCTCAGTCTCTGCCAGGGGAGGAGGTGCCTAGTTTAGAGATTGGTGGGAATGGTTGGACTCGACCCAGTGGGTCTCTTCCAACCTGGTGATTCTATGATTCTCCTATGATTTATTCTCTTTCTGTCTCTTTCTGTCTCTTTCTGTCTCTTTCTGTCTCTTTCTGTCTCTTTCTGTCTCTTTCTGTCTCTTTCTGTCTCTTTCTGTCTCTTTCTGTCTCTTTCTGTCTCTTTCTGTCTCTTTCTGTCTCTTTCTGTCTCTTTCTGTCTCTTTCTGTCTCTTTCTGTCTCTTTCTGTCTCTTTCTGTCTCTTTCTGTCTCTTTCTGTCTCTTTCTGTCTCTTTCTGTCTCTTTCTGTCTCTTTCTGTCTCTTTCTGTCTCTTTCTGTCTCTTTCTGTCTCTTTCTGTCTCTTTCTGTCTCTTTCTGTCTCTTTCTGTCTCTTTCTGTCTCTTTCTGTCTCTTTCTGTCTCTTTCTGTCTCTAACAAACTGTTGTTGAGTTGCTTTCAATTTAGTGTGAAAATTAAGAAGTGGTTATCTGCCTGCTGTAAAGGGATGTAGATGATAGAGGAGCACCATACCCCTGTGGTAACAAGTAGAGAAGTGCTTCCTGTGTGTGTAATCAGTATTTAAAGGATGAAATGCTTTTCTGATGGTGAATTCTAAACTTGATCTAGTGAAATAATTGCAGTCTCACAGGTACTAGCTACAGGGGTGAGGATAACAGTTGTTATTCTGCAAACTCTTAGGAGATGATCAAGGTGTTTAAGCAGTATTCTGTAGGCCAATGCGTCATCTTCTCTGTGTATTGAAGATGTCCTGGTCAGTTAATGTTGTCACTGTGATAGCTAATTTTTGGTCAGAAAACTGGGCATGGTTTCTAAAAGCAGTGTTGAAATTTTAACTTCTAATTACAGTTGGAACCATACAACAGCTCCAGATAATGGAGTTAGGTCTCTTAATATTGACAAGGTGTTGTGTTTCATTAACTTGAACATGCAGCATGTAAATAAGGCTTTTTTTCTGCCTTTTAGTTCCCAGGTAAAGATACAAGGTTGCCCTGCTGGTTTTGTTGGGTGTTGATTTAGGGAATTAACAGGAACCAGATTCACTTGCAAGCAGTTGAAGAGAGAACTGGCTGGGTGCGGCAGAGACCACAGTAGCAGCATTGTCTGGACAGTATCTGTTTGCAAGTAGAGGTATATAGTATCTTTCTTTTCTTTCTGGTATTCTGTAAGAATGACTTTATCAGTGGTGGTAAATGTAGTGTGGGTGCATGGGTAGTCTTACCTATAATCACAGTAACTTAAATAGCTGTGCTATTAAACAGCTTGTTTTTGTGAAAACCATGGGAGTCAGCTATTTAGCAAACTAGATAAGGTAGCAAGAAACAGTTGGTGGCAAATAACTAATTTAGGAAAATAGAATTGCTTAACATTTTAATAGTAGGGAAGTAGGAAATATAAAGAAGGTACAGTAGAAGGCATAAAGAGAATAGGAGGGTTAGAAAGGATTTTGAGCTTTTCAGGATGTTTCTTAAAAGAAAAAAAAAGCATTGAAACATTGTTTGAATTCAGTACATTTAAACTGTTTAAAAGGTATCCAAGTCAGTCTTTTGACCTGGCTTCTCTTAGAACCTCTTGTTTACTTAATTGGTTTGAACAGCAAACAATTGAAAATGGTCACCTGAAATTATTAGAATGCACTATGAAGTAAAACTGATTTTAACCACATGAAGTCTTTGGATTTCAAGAAACTTGTCAAATGAAATATAGTATTAAACGGAGACTTTGAGATAGGTGAGGTTGAAGAATATAAGCCATAGTTTTTAGTGACAAAAAGAAAAGTAAGGATGTCAGAAATAACCTGTGTTAAAAGCAAGGCATTGAAGAGCTCAGTACTAGGTGAGGTTTCCTGGGTAAGTGGCCAACTGCAAAGTCTGTCCAGGCTTCACTCAGGCTTGCTATAAATAATGTTTCTTAAGGTAAATGAATTTTATGAAGAGAGAGAAGCTAAGGCAAGAATATGAGCCTTTTATCTAAAAATATGCTTTAACAAATTACAATTTAAATGAGTTCTTCCAGCTCCTCTCTAGACTTTCAGATAGTCCTGAAACTGTACTGGAAGTGTAATTCTGAACTTGTCTGGATTTGGTAGAGAGGCATGCACTCCAGGAATCAGATTTGCCCAAATATGCTCCTTTGTGTTGTTTTTTTTGAACAGTTAGAGCCTGTCTGCCCATTTCCTGCTTCTCAATTAACTTTTTGTTTTGTTTTGTTTGCCCCTATAAAATTTCATCCCAAGCCCTCAGGAAGAGAGAAAGAAACAGAGAAGGCAGCTCTTCTCCAAATCTGGCCAGATCTGGACTTTATGAACTTTGCACCTCTCAGACCTGAGCTGATGTGCTTGATATATTACCTTCTGGTCTCAGCAGCTCAAAGCAAGTGTTAGTGTAGAGGGAAGAGTCTGCAGATGGAGTGGTGGAAAGGGAATGGCATAGGAAAAAGACAGGGAATTTGGGAGTGTTTGAGGGGGATTTTACTAGGACTTTGTCCTCCTTTTCATGCCTAAATTCTGTACCTTTCCTGACTGAGAACAGCTTGTGTAGTTCAGCAGACAGATGTCACTGGTTCTGTTTTAATTAGAGGAACACGGACTTGGGAAGTACCAGCTGATTCAGCAGGTTCTGTTGCAGTCTTGGGCAACTATGTTGTAGATTTTAGTTTTTAAAAGTGTGCAGAACATCTTATCTGCGTACTGTTATACCGTAAAATACGTGTGGTAGGCCATAAGATTAGTAGAAAAAGCTGTAGCTATGATAATACAGAGAGAAAGCAGGAAACATTAGTGGCATTGCTATTTTAGGAACCATTAGGTTTAACAGGAACGTAGGTTGGATCTTGTGACTTTTTTTGAGGCTTTTTTTTTGCTTTTACACTGCAGCAGAGGGCCAAAGAGAGGGTGGGAGAAAAGGGGCAGTATCTTGAAATCTGATATGGTAGCTCCAGATCTAGACCCAAGTTTCATTATGAACATACCAGTAAGATGGATCAGCAAGGGCACTTTGGAAAATATTTTATCAATAAGAGCACCAGTGCTGTAGGTCTACATCCTGTTCTATATATGGCTAACTTCTCATAGCTGTTGTATATGTTTAGCCAGCAAAAAGGACAAGCTCTCCTAATAAAACATTACAGTTTCCTAACTATTCTTCTATGTTCTGCATCTGCTCCAGTTCAAGTTCCTGTAGTTTAACACACATGCAGTTCTAGTCATGCAGTATTTTGTTTGAGGTCTTATTCTTTGCACAATTATATTAATACTTCCATTTTTCTATTAGAAGAACTTTTTTAGTGCCTTTTAGAATTGCATGAGCTAGTTGCACAATTGTGTATAGCTGCTGTTCTGGTTTTCCTTCTACTAGCCAGGTAGCCGTCGTTCTTCCTTCACCACTATTTTATAGCTGCATGTTTTATTATCAAGTCCTTCCAACTTTACATGTTTTCTAGTATGATGATCAGGTCTTCAGAGTGGGCAGTATGTTCTGACTTCACTGTCAGTTCTTGAAATGCACCTTGTATTTTTACTCTGATTGTAAATCTGCATGTAAAGCAAACATGCCTCTTATTGATGATTCCTTTTTATCCTTGTCTCTTAAGATTTTCCCTCATACAAATGCTGGGCTGAACTCTGATTAATATTTATTCTGTGTGTGTGATTAAACTTCCTAAAAGATACTTATATCTACTCAGTTGCACTACCTTATCCCTTTTCTTAGAAACCATCCATCAGGAAAAAATGGGATTGCTGTAATTTTACTACTTTTTGTATGTCTTTATGTCCCTAATTACTACTCTTAATTAATTTTCTTCAAAATCTCTTCTAAGATTACATTTAAGTTAAATTAATCTTTGTAGCTGAGTGAAAACAATAGTTGTTTTGAATAGAGATGTTTATTTTTATTCTGTCATAGTGCCATAAGTTTACAGGTTCATAAAAATGTTTGATAGTAGATTTGCACTTTTTACAATGTTAGTCCTGCTATAAGTGGGGGAGTTGTAACCCAACCTTTAGGCCTGTTCCAACCAAAATTACATCATAATTCTATGAGCTACTTCCTTCAGTGAGTTGGGATGAGTAATACTTGCATTTCCACGTTCTTTCTCAGTTACACTAAATAATTTGAGTGTAAGATTTATTTAATCTGTTTGGTTCTTTGTTAGTATCTTTGTTAGGAATGCTGATAGAATCCTCAGATGTGCTTGCTGCATTGTCAAAAGTTTCTTTAATTTTTACAGCATATGCAAAATCATGTCCATTAATTTCAATACCATTTTACCACATAGCTTCTGTATTTTTCCACTTTTCTCTCTGACTTAAGGATTTTTTGGCTTTTATCTTCAACCTATTGATTTATATTTCAGTGGATTGTTGAAAATAACATGCAATAACTGCTCTTTGTTCCTCAACTATAAATAGTTCTGGGCATGTCCTGTCTCTTATATTGAAATTATCTGGTGTATGGCACTGTAGCCTCTGGTGCTGTGATGTTAATAAATTTATATTTTTACTTCATCTCATTGCAGAAGGGTAGAGTCACAAAGGGAGGTGTATTAAACTCAGAATTGAGTTGAAAATGACATAACCAGTAGGAAATATGCAGTCCTGAAGAGTTTAGTGAAATGTTTATTTTTGGCTGTAGCATGTAGAATGCTGGATAACAGTTCTGAGATGAAATTTTATTATTGCACAAAGTCTTCTTGCATCCAACTTAGTCTCCTTCCTTTAGGTTTTGAATTTTTCAGAAATAGTTATGGTCTCTGGTTTTGCTTATGTCAAAATAAATGAGATGGACATATCGTTTTTCTGAACTTCTACATTCCCAATCTAATTCTATTTTTTAATTTTATGGTAGGTTTGAATTTATTTTCAAATGGCCTTTGTGCTTTTAAATATTTTAGGCTGTGTTTGTCAGAAGAATTGTGTTAATGTAAGTATGAACTTTTATTCTTTGTGGAAAATGAAGCATAGAAAATAAAAAGTCTGAAAAATGTTTAAGTAAACCAGAAAGGGCTAAACTGGCTCTTACCCAATTTAGTATTGTAGGTGTATCGGAGTCTGAAAAGGCAAATTAAAGGGTTTGAAAAAGAAACGTGTTGGGGCTGAATGAACAGAGTAAGCACAAGATTGTACAAGTGACTTCTCACAGGTTAGCAGCCAGCCAGAGCAGGGAAGCTGTGGAAGTGGCAGAAGGATGCTGTAGTGAAGGTTGCTAGGCTACTGCAAGGAAAGCACTTACAGAACAGTACTCAGCTATGCTGAGCATTTTTACTACCCATGTGCTAAGTAGTCTGTGTATAGTATTGCTGTTTTCCTGCCTACTGGCTGGAAAGGGAAGTTTGAACTGCTGAGAAACATTGTCCCTTTGCAGGATGAAACTTGGCCGTATGCCATTTATTACCTTTTGCAAGACTGACTGTTTTTGGTTTCGGTCACATTGACTGACATGGAATGTCAGGAATTCTACTGAACATGTTTGAAATGGAAGAGCAAACAATAGGTCTTTGATTCAAGTATAAAACACTTGCATGAATTTAGCATGTTCTGGTGGTGCTGACTGAGCTCTTGGTTTGTCTGTACCATTTTGGCCTTCATTTCTTCTACTCTGTGTTAAGCAGCTTACTGAAAATAGAATGTGAGTTTACAATTGCAAATGCATTTAAGAAGCTTACTGAAAATAGAATGTGAGTTTACAATTGCAAATGCATGGTCATCAATTTCTCATCTGTAAAGGAAGGTAATTCTTCATCGGCTTTTTTTTTTTTTTTATTAATGGGTTCCCTATAGTATGTTTTGTCGTACGTGTAGTTCAAAAACACACGTGTTCATTGTTTTTATTTGTCATTTAACCATTGATCTTTGTCCCAGGAGATCATTTGAACAGAATGTTAAAGCTAAGTTACTACATGTGTCAGAGGAACTGAGTATGGAATTAAAATTATGATATGTTAATAATGATTCCTTTGCATCTGTTGTCTTTCTCCTTGTGATCTGTAACATGATAGCCCACTATTTTGTGAAGGTGCATTACAATTCTGCCAGTTCTGCTGTGTAAGCAGCAACCTAGACGTTAAATATACACTGTTGAATGCAACAGTAGTAAAAGATAATTTACTCTTAAATACCCATGAAGGTGCAGGGGATATAATGTGACATGGATTTGATCCAAGGCCAGTGTCCTATGGCCAGCTGGGGACTTCCCAGGCAAGGTAACTACCCTGGTATTTAGTCTCCCTACTTGTACTGATTTTGTGGCCCAGGGAGTTCTTGAAGTTAAACCCACTTTTTTCTATGTCCTCTTTATGATTTGTTTCTGTGAATTGGTATAGGTGATTTTAAATCTATGTAAAATAGTACTATTCACATACTATGCTGAGAATGCCAAAGTTCCGCTACCTGTGTGTTTTGTGAATGACTGCCACGTGTTTGATTCTTATCTACTAATTTGGATCAATGATGTCCGTTTCTTCTGATAATAAACAGTGAACAATTGTTACCTGTAGCTTTCTTCATTCCATAGGTGGTGGTATAGGTTTTGTCCTCAGATGTTTCTTTGCCTGAGGGAAGACTGCTTGTCTGTTAACCTTCCCTTGTAGTTGAGGATATGCGGTTTTGAGCACCCTCTTGGTTTCTTTCTTCATGCCTCTTTCTATTCTGTCATATACTTGGAGATAAGTAAGAACCAGAATTGGGTGAAGTATTAAGGATGGATTTTCAACAGTGATATAATACGTCCCACTTTGTTTTCTGAGTTTTCTGTAGGAATTCTTAACAGTCGGGTTTGTATTGATACTATTCTTATTACTTCAGAATCTCATTCCTAAGGGACTACCTTTTTCACAGCCTGTAATAATCTGGGATGTTAGGATTCTGGGCTTATTTAAATTTAGGTGCTTTACATCTCACTACAGTGGATTTCTTGTGCTAGTTTAATATTTGCTCACTTAGTTACATAAAGAACTAGTGACTTTGTAGGTATTTCTCATTTTTATTGCTTAGAACAGGTTAGAATGATCGTAACACTTAATGCTTTGACGCTTGATATTTTCACATTTAAAATATTCAAGTATCTGTGCAGTACAAGTTGTATGTGATATTAATAACAGGATTGGATATTTTTATTTTATTCTCATTTCATTAAATTACAAAATCAATCTTTTGCAGTTTTATTGCTAGAGAAGATGGAACATGATGACATTTGTAATAAAACTCTGAAGATTACTGACTTTGGTCTGGCTAGAGAGTGGCACAGAACAACCAAAATGAGTGCAGCAGGGACTTACGCGTGGATGGCTCCAGAAGTTATCAAGTCCTCTATGTTTTCGAAAGGAAGTGATATTTGGAGGTAAGAAGTTTGTCTGCTGAAGGCCGCATTCAGTAGAACCATGTTGAGGTTTTGGAATGAAATTTTATTTGGGGTTTTTTGTTGTTTCTTAGGTTATTGTCTCAGCATATGGCAAGTATAGCTGTTCCAAGAAACATTTCTTTCTCAGCATCTAGTTCGTTTGATAGTTATTTATGACTTACAAATTGGGTGAGGGAGAAGGACAATAATATTTTTTTTTTAAGAAAATGAGATTTCATTAAGAGAAGCCTTTAAAATGTCTGGAACCTAAACATAAATAGCCATATGTTCTTGATTATAGTGATGTATGATTGATCTTGTGTTGGTGAGTTTACTTTATATCAGGTATCTAAAAAATCATATTCTGCATAAAGAAAGGGAATCAGACAGTTATTACCTTTTATGTCTGATAAATAAAAGTAAGCTGCAAATCAGAACTTTGTCAAATGTTAAATTAATGATTTTTTTAGGATTCTAGAATGTCATCACATGTAAAAGTGAACATCTGGTTTAAGCTTATATGTTTATAGAGATTTCATGTCCAGTAGCTGGACTGAGGAGAGTTTGTTTAGCACAGCATTGTTTTGACTTTCTTTCTAATTTTAAAACTGAGGAACTCCCTATGTTAAATTTGTACATTTCTTGTTAAAGACATAGTGCATCATATAAATAATACGACACTTAATACTGATGATATTTTTGAGTGGTATAGTGTAGCATACATGTATTGTAGAAAGGTAATTTAAACTTCAGCTTTAATTTAGTTCTGCTTTGGAAGTGAGGAAAAGCAGTGATTGCACAATAGGTTCTAAAAGCTGCTGTGCCTCACCCTGAAAAGTCTACCTTTCCTTTCTTTTTAAGCTTTCTTTCCAAAGGATCCAAGGTAGCTATTTGGGGAAGGACTTTAATCTGTTCTTTCATGCCATCTTATGCATGTTTTGTGTTGAATGATTGCTAAATATGGTCCTATTTTGGTTAGATGCTTGATATTCTATAGCATGAAGTAATACTTTTGGTGTTATCAGAATGATTTTGTATCTGCATTACTGTTTTGTGACATTCATTTGTCTTGTGTCTGGAATTGATTTTCAGCGTTTTGTTTATATCAGTCTGAGTTGATGCCCAACTGAGAAACATCTTTGGCTTCATTCTTTTTTTCAATTCTTTCCTCCTTTATTCTATAATTTTTTTTCTTTTGCGGGGTGGAGGTTGGGTGTAGGCGTTTCCCTAATCAGCTGTATTCCATGCTTAATTACAGGTCCTGTCCAGTCTTGTTGCTGTGATTTTAGGTATCTGAGGGGTTATGCTTTGATGCAATTATTTTATATTCTGCTGCAACATTAGTTTACATTTTTGGAACCTACAGTATTTCTCTTCTTCGCCTTCTCTCCTGCACGCCTCTCTTGTAAAAATGTAAGTATTTAGCTCAATGATGGACATCTAACAGGAGAGGTTTTTATAGAAAGGCTGTGTTGTAGAGTATAGTTTAGACCTCGGCTTCTAAAGATTTTCTGCTTACTGCACTTGGATCTCTTCTGTTGCTTATCTTTACTCTTTCTTTAAAAGAAAAGCAAATAAAGAATACCCTGGTTATGGGAGTGGGGTTTTTTTTGTTTTGAAAAACATCCAGATTATAAATTTATGAGTCTCTAAGACTAGAACACAGCACATCAGTAAAGTTGTAAACTATGTACCGAAACATGGGAGTATTTTCGTGCAGTGGCATCCAGGCTGCAGGTTCTCAGGTGTCATCCTAGATAGCAGAGCTGGTGCTTACCAGGCCCTGCATGTGTCCTGTTATTTCCCAAAGCAGTGTTATAACTATCACATGTATTTATCTTTGACAAATGCTTCCAAATTCTCAAAACAAGAATTCTACTGTTTTTCCATCAATCATCACACATTTCTTAGTGGTAGGTCAGTCTTGTATTTGTGCCTGGAGCCTGAAAGTGCAAATATGACTGCAGATTTCCAAGTGTTGATTGCGGGGATTCAGCAGCGGTCTTCACTGTAACATGTAGCTCCATTGCACAAACTCGTAGCAAATCTAAGAAGCACTTATTGTACAGCAGAATTATCAGCTACTTTTACCTGACACACTCACATAATTATGAAATTACTGATGTAGCAGCTCTTTATAACCTTTGCTTTATAGGATGGATTGTAGAGTAAAATAAACTTTGAGAACTGTAATTACCTTCATTTTGATCAGCTTTTAAAATATGTAAAAAGGAAATTATTGCTGGAATGAAAGTGTATTAGTTTTTATGGTTTCAAAATTTATAATTCAAGCATATTATGCTTGCATTTTTGGCCTTTTCCTGAATATGGGAAAGGAGATGTCTTTTTGCGCTTGTAAAAAATGCTGTTTCTTAAAAGCTCTGACTCTATACATAGGACAACTGTACATGGGCTGGTGATACTTCTGTAGTTGAGGGAGTTGATTAGTTTTTCTAGATAACGATAGATTAGTACATCCCAAAGTCGCCAGCATGGCAGGACTGCAGTGTCTTTAAGGTTCCTTCTCACAGTTTTCTGTCCTCAGCACTGGCTCTTGGTACTTAAGACTGTTTTCATTAAATTAGACATTTTCAGGTTGTTGTTGCGTTGGTCTGTTAAAAGTTTTATAGCCATTCTCTTGGCACTGTTGAAAACTTAGGTTCAAAGGCTTGAATTGTAAATATAACTAAAGCTAATAGTGTGACATGCTCTTTTAATAAAAGGTTATTTTTAGTTAAATTTATTTTTCTGTTAAACTTCAGAGTTCATGCTAAAGTGAACTGAACAAGGGAGTTCCTAGAATTAAGAACAATCTATGCTTGCCAAGAGAGCATGACATTATTTTTATGCTTTCTCGAAGCACACAGATGAGATAGATAGTCCTCCATCATGCATAGAATGTATAGCGAGACTTGTACTCATTGTCAAATATACCACCGAGTTTAAACAAAATCAGAATTCATTATTTTATTCTCCTTTGAGCATACAAGCAAATGCAGAGTTTAGACGGGAAGAATTTGGATGAAATTATTAAGAAGCCAGACTTTTTTTCTTTTTTCTCTCTCTCTGTTTTTAGGAATTGACTGCATTCCTCAGCTTTTGATTAACTTTTAACACTAACTCATTAGTTTTCTAGGGTTTTATGGTAGGTGGAACTTTGCAGGTAAATGGAATGTACATGAACAAAACACTGCTTATATTTGCGTTGATACTGCGTGGTTTGCTCTTTTAATATTTTTTAAAGTGATGTTCTAAGGTCTTGTATAATGCTGAATCACTTTTTCTCACCCTCTCCTTAATAAGAATACTTAACTAGTGTTGTTCTTTTTTTGTCACTGCTGTAGTTGAAGTGGTATTTCTAGCACTAGGGGTTACATAGCCCTTACCTCCCCAATACCGATTGTGTTTCTTTTCCAGTAGATGAGTTCAATTTAGTCCTGCAAGACTTGCATGTAGTTTATTCACACACTAGGAGAGAATAGCACAGAGCAATGCTTTGTGATCTGCTTTTTTATCTTTTGACTGTTCGCTATTCAAAAGCAGCAATATGTTATCCTTTGTATCCTTGTTCTACAGATAGGAGTTCTCTGTCTAGAAGTGAAGGGGAGGAACGGGACTGAACTCAGTCACTTAGTATACTTAGGTGTAGAATCTAAAAGGAGTAATTCCTGGATCCACAAAAATGACTGTGAAAGCTATCCATCTCATTGGTGGGTGTAATAGGAGCTATAAAGCAACAGCAGTGTGTGTTGTCCCAGCCCTTTGTGTACGTGCTTGGATCATTTGAGCCATCCAGGTGTTGGGAATACAGACCCGAAGAAGGTAAAAGCAACACTCAACTCATCTAGAATGGAGAGCATAGCAGAAATTCTTATGATTCATGTTGCTGCCGTAGGAATTCCCATGATTCTTGATTTCTGTACCTGATGCTGAGAAGAGATCTCTTCATGTCACCACCTTTAACTGGAGGCAAAACTGGTTGTTTTGTTTGGTTTTTGTTTTTTTTTTTTCTAGTTTGGAGAAATGAGTTTGGTGTGTGTGTGTGTAATAATTTCTCAAGTTTGTTGCATCTTTGGGAAATTAAAAATTAACAGACCTTTATGTAACACACAAGAGATTAGAAATGCAAAATCTCAAACAAAGCTGGGGCTTTTCTCATGTTTATTATTACTATTATTTTTTAAAAAAATTGGTATGTACATCTAGGTCACTTATTGGGAAATCCTTTTTACTTCATTTTGTTTGTCTGGATTTTGATGGAGAGAAAATTGATTTCCTGTCCCTCTTATTTCTGATTGTGAGATTAATATGATGCTGATACTTCTAGTAAAGTTGCTTCATGCTACATTTTGAATAGGGGTGTGAGCCATTCTTCCAGTGGCATCTGGTTTTGTTACTCACTGTTAGTGGAAAGGTGCAGGGTGACTGAAGTATAGCTAACTCTTAAAGATATTCACCTTTGACATTGGAAACCCTTGTGAATTTTCAGTGCATAGTTGAACAGAAACTTGTTCTTGAGTAAACAGTGTGTCAGTATTCAGAAAATAACTTTAAGAAATTTACCTTTTGTAGTTATGGAGTGTTGCTGTGGGAACTGCTTACAGGAGAAGTTCCTTACCGTGGCATTGATGGCCTTGCTGTGGCTTATGGAGTTGCTGTCAATAAACTGACTTTGCCCATTCCATCCACCTGCCCTGAACCATTTGCAAAACTAATGAAAGGTATCTATGTTATTTCTTCCTATATATTTAAATAGTTGGAGGTGTATCCTTGCCTGTCATAGTCATGGAGTGGCAAAATAAGTACCTCATTTGATGACATGCTGTGTACAAAGTATTTTATTTTTCTTTACACAGCAATCTGTTACAGACAGTTGAATGTGTTTCTGAAGAATTCCTGTGGTATTAGTTTACCACAAGTTTTTCAGTGGTGACACACTACATCAGGTTTTGCTGATTTCCTTTTAAATTCAAATTGCATTAATTTTCATAGCCTACTGGATGTACAATATCAGTACAAGATCAAGAATAAAATCCCAAGAGGAGGAATGGCAAATGTAATTTTTTTTCCTCTTTGCTTCTTCCTGCACATCAAAAATGTTTTGGAAATACTTTGGAGAGAAATAAACATTGCTTGCTATTAGCTGTTTCCTTGTTCATTGAATTTCATTACCTCTGCTATGTATTCCTTCTGTGCAGTATTTTAGGTTTGCTACTTCAAATCGTAAAGATAGAGATAAAAAAAAAAGACTATTAGTACAAGACAGTCATATGCCTACAAGTAGGTAGATGTTACTTCTGTAAATAGAAAAGGAACTAGGGAGGCCTTGCGGGTAAAGGGAGTACATGAGAATTTGAAGTACGGTATTTTTCAGTAAGTTCTGTGTATTATTAGTAACTGATGGGATTTTGATAAATTCTAGAATGCTGGGAGCAGGACCCTCATATCCGACCATCGTTTGCCTTAATTCTTGAACAGCTTACTGCCATTGAAGGGGCAGTAATGACTGAAATGCCTCAAGAATCTTTCCATTCCATGCAAGATGATTGGAAATTGGAAATCCAGCAGATATTCAATGAACTGAGGACAAAGGAAAAAGTAAGTAAAAAAAAAAAAAGTAATTTTTTTGCATGCCATTGAAGGAAAGGTATGTGTGGGCATTTATGTGATGCAGCAGTTCAGAACTTTTGATTTGTAGCTTACCAATGTAATACTAGAAACCTGATTTGGTAGTGGCGATGCACTTGACAGGATAAACTACTTGGAAAGGGAGACTTATTCTCTCATTATAACATTGTTAAATTAAGTTACCTGTTTTTAATTTTTGTTAGCATGTTTCTGGGCAGTAAATTTAAGATAAATCAAACTATCTAGCAACAAGCTTACTTGACAGAAAGGACTTAAATACTATTTTTCTCAAATTTCAGACAATGTTGCTTTTTCGCTTACTTTCTTAACAAAAACAATAACCAGTTCTGTGTGCTGAAACTATAACCTGAGATACTTCAGTGGAAGTGAAATGTTAAGTTTGATATGAATGTTTCTGTAGTAATTGAGGGTTATCATGTGAATGGCTCATTGAAGAAATAAAAGTAGTTGAAAAAGAAACATATCCACACTGGTGTCTCCAAGGAAAACTAATTGTGGATCTGTAAATTTACCACGTAGTCTCTCGTTAAAATGTGTCCTTTTTTTTTTTAATATTTGAATGCATCACAACAAACAATCCAGAGTTTATTTACCCCTTAGATTACAAATTTTCACCCGCTGCTGAACATTCTCCTCAGTTGTGGTAAGGGAAAGCTTTTCATCCTGTTATCTAGCCGTATAATGTGCCTTCTTTTCCAAAAATGGAGTAGTGTTTTCATCCCCCTTCTTCATGAAAAGACTGATAATACCAATCTCTTTCAGTGCTGCAGTTTAGGAAATCATCTTGACAAATATTAATAAGATTGATTGGGTCAAATTTGTACTCTTGTTATACTCTTATTTCTCTTGTTTATTATCCAGATTCCTGTCACAGATCTTCCTTCCATATTCTTATATAATGATACATTTGTGCTAGATGAGATTGTTAATTCTCTGCCCTCTCTTTTAATTAGTTGAACTAGTTTTTGATCACCCTGAGGGTTTAGATGTTCCTTTAGATGACTTGATAAAGGTAGCAGTTGGAATAGGCCAGGTGTCCTCAAGTCCCTGTTAGAAGTGCTTCTAGTAGAAACAGGTTCCGTCTTCGCCAGTCTTTCTTGCAGTATAATTGTTGCCCTGTATATATTTGTTGCTTAAGTGGTGATATATGAGGAGGAAGAAAATTGAGAGATGCAGTGACTTGTGATGAAGTCTTTATAAAAGGCATAGTCACTTAGCTTTTACAAAAGCAGAAACTTAAAGTTCTGATTCACAAGTTGCTGTCAGTAGCCATTGTCCCTTGCTACTTCTCATCAAGTGTCACAAATAGCTGTTTGTGGGCTATTGGCTTGTGATGGGTGTGAAAGTACAGATCTACTTTGATATCAATATATGTGATATCAGAATTTATTGTTTACCAATAAGACTGTAGTATCATCAGTAATAATTTTATGTACTTCTTATCTGCTTTTTTTTTTTCTCCACCCTCTGCTTTTCCCTCTTCCACTAAGTGTTGCCAGTGTGGTCTCTGCCCTGTCTGCAGTGGTCATACAAGTTGCAAGAGCTGGGCTTGTATGACTCTGTAGCTGTCAGATCTTTTCCTTTCTAGATGTGTTATAGACTCTACAGAGAGTAGGCCCTTCCCTTTTGACTTGCCATGGGGTCACCAGCCATTTTTGTTTACTTGCCACAGCCTGCCATAGGGCATGACTCTTTTCTGCCCCTCCAGCAACTGTTCAACCAACCATTTTCCCTTTTTCACTCTGAAAGCACCTCCATTCAGGTTTTTGGTTTTTTTTTTTTTTTTTGGAGGCATTAGTCCAGTATAGGATTTCCTATTGAAGTATATCTGACTAAATCAAGTTACGATTAGATAAGTCAGAGCAAAGCTTTGGGAGAAGAGTCATGGTTTTGGTGTAAAAGTGAATTAAGCTTAATTAGGGAGGGGAAAAAGATAAAATTAAATTTACTTCTTGTATGCCAAAATAAATGCATCTCCGAAGGCATCTGCCCTAATTAGCTAAACTTTTTTAAGAATGTTTTCATGTGTGCAGGCTTATTTAATTTGGCAAATTATCAATATTTCTGATAGGTAGTAGGGAGAAATAAAATCTATGAAGTACTTATATAACAATACTAAGAATAAAGAAAAAAAAAACTAAACTACAACACCCTTCATGGAGCCTCATGCCCTGTAAAAGAACTTTTATAGCTGGAGGAATTTCCTCAAGGTCTTGCTGTAAATGCACAATGGTGACACCCACTCCAAGGGAAGATCGTAATCTTTTGACAAACGTTCTTGAGCAACTTTATATATAGAATTCTTTCCTAGCTTCCTTACAGTGGGTGTTTTAATTGTAGACTGGTGTAGAAACATTGCATAACTAATTGCATTAAGTCTGGTTTTAATTAGTTTATTTTGAAAAGAGTAAATACTTGTTTCCTCATTGAGAGAGTATTATATTTTCTAGACTGCCTTTTCAATATGTACCCTCAACTTTTGTCTAGTTACTGAGTTTTATGGAACCTGGATTTGAGGACAAGAGGTGGATAACCAACATTATTGATTGATAATCAACTGTATCAATACAGTAACAAATATATTTTCTATTTAACCTCTAAGGCATCATTATTCTAAATTTGAATTCATGCAGCTTCTGCTTGCAGCCTTTGTTTTAGGTTGTCCAATTTTGACTGAAGAGGAGGAGGAGGAAAATTAGAATTGGCAGCAATCTCTAAATTGAGTGATTAAATATCTTTACAAAACAAAGTAAAACAAAAACAACCCCAAAACCTTACTTGCTGTAATGAAGACACTCCTTTGTATTTTCAAGAGGCAGAATTGCCTTTTGTGAAACTATGTATGTTAAGCAGAGTGGATTTTAAGAAATATAATTTTTCTTAAAATAGCATTGTAACAAGTTCACTTAGACTTGGCAAACTATGAATTATGTCAATAGTATCAATTAAATTTGAAAGCAATGATAAGCAGTGTGCATATGCTGAAGTTGTAAAGGATAAGCAAGTACCTTTATAAGAAACAGATACTTCTCACTGAACTAGATTCAGTGCTAACATGTGTTTTGACATCCATAGTTTTTTTGGCAAGAACAGAGAAGGTTTTTTTCCCCCCTCATTTGAAAACACCAAAGTAATATAGTTCAGGAACTATTTCATTCAAGAGAAAGCAGAAGTTATAGAGAGCAGAAAATGTGGGTTATTTACTTCTGCTGTATGCAATAAGGAATTGTGCTGGCGTAAGTGGATAAGTGTGCTGGATTAGTGGATACTGATGAGTAAAAGTAGGCAGTATGCTTTGAAAAAGACCAAAACAAATGGCACCACAATTATAAAAGTCTACAGTTACAAAATGAGAGAATTTTAAATGGGAATAAGATTCTTATGTATCCAGAACTTTTAACACAGTTTATTTCCAATTCTCATTTTCTATATTGAATTTAATTTCAGTCTGTATCCAGGTAGTAGTTACATAGTGAAATGTAAAAATAAAAAAAATTACGTAGTGAGAAACATATTGTATTTGTCATCTTAGCTTCTCCTTTTCCTGTAGTCTCGTGTATTAGCACTACTGATTGCAACAGGTCAGGGGAAGCCTGTCTCATCTATAATATGCCTCATACTGTGTAGGGGGGTATATTTAAATTTCAGCTACATTTTAACATATTTTTGGAAGCTCAAGATTAAGACAATTTTAAGACAGTAGATTTCCAGCTCTTTAGGAAAAGAACAACTATTCTGAGAGACTGATGGATAGTGAGTCTATGTGGTGTAATTCAGTGGTTAGTAGCTGTTTGATGTTACACAGATAGCTTCTAGATTTTAATTAAGAAACAGGTGTCTTCTGCCTTATGACTTGGTTTATCCTATTACACTAACCCTCATTCGGTGTAATACTGATTGCATTTCTAGATAGAAAACTGCTACTTAATAGATGGCTGAAAAACAGGAAAGGCTAGAATATTTAAGATAAAGGCATTCATTAGCGTATTTGTCAGGTCACTGGCTTTGTTAGTGCATGGGAACTACCTAAGAGCATCCCTCATGCTGTGAATGTCTCTGATATGAAGTACTTTGAGCACATTTTCTGCTAGGCTGTAAGCTGACAGTCTTTGATTGGATGTGTTATCCCCATTGCCAGTGCTCACCTACCTAAGTAAAGTGACTCAAATTAAAAGGAAATCTGTTAAATGCTTGGTTGTGTCTGGATTCAGAATATTGGTTTATGCAGAAGGGAGTCCTCAGAAGGCCTCTCAGTAGGTCATATATGCATGCTACGTGTATGTAGTGCATTATGAAGACAGAAAAAGAATACTGTGCACTTTGTATATCCTTTAATACAACTTTCAGATTATTACTTAGCTATGTGATTCTTATCTTTAGGAACTTCGATCACGAGAAGAGGAGTTGACAAGAGCAGCTCTTCAGCAAAAATCTCAAGAAGAATTACTTAAACGCCGTGAGCAACAGTTAGCAGAACGTGAAATCGATGTACTAGAGCGTGAGCTGAATATCATGATATTCCAGTTAAATCAAGAGAAGCCCAATGTAAAGAAGAGGAAAGGCAAATTTAAAAGAAGCCGGTTAAAACTGAAAGATGGGCACAGGATTAGTTTACCTTCAGGTTTGCAATTTCAGAGTATATGTTACAACTAAATATACAGGCTTCAGTTCCATGGTTAATATTTTCAGTACTGACTATTGTTTTGATTCTTTGCCAGGTCCTTCCACCCTAACAGTGCAAAAGGTTGTGGTAAGAATGGTGTAGCCCTTTCCTTCATTCCCTGTCCTAGATAAAACAGCTATCACACATTCTTATGGAGTAGTCTTCGTTTCAACTGGAAGAATCTGGTGGCTGATTCAGCTAGAAGTTTGGAGGGAAATATTAATAGCATGGGAGCTAAATGATTTAAGGATGGTTGGAAGTTCAGATTTTTGCTATACTTCTTTTTATGCAGATAGAAAGTACATTTTTATCACGTCCCACAACTTTCTAACATAATCAAATTTTAGTGCTGTTTGCCCTAAACTTGTGAATACATAGTAGAAAAGCAGCACTTCCTAAAGGTGGGAGGTACAGGTGTGGTAGGTCCAAATTGGCGTGCTTCTTGCAGTTTCAAATAAAGCAGCAGTTAGTCGTCAGTGCCTTACTCCTTGCAAGAAAACACTGTAACAGCAGTTGAAGATATTATTTCAAAATACAAATGAACTATATAGCATTTAATTCCCCCCATTAATGCGTTAAAATGCCCCCCTTTGCTAAAGAGATGTGTTTGTAGAGAGTTGGATTCTTTCAGTGTTAGGGACTGGTTCAGTGGTGTTTTTTTAATGTTGTCACGAGGTGTCACTATGGAGACTCATGGTTATGCCAAGGATTGGAAAGTCTTCAAAAGTGCTACCAACATCCTGGTGTTGATGGGTTTCCTTTCAGTGGCTACCAGGTCAAGTCTGTCATTTTATTACTAATGCAGTAAGAACTTACTGTCATACTAACACAGGTCTGACCATATCATAGCTGTCTGGTAGTTGGAAAGAGACAAAGAGGGCAGTGATATTTAGAGTACTGTTTCAGCCCTAGTGAAATAAGTTTATTTGTCCTTGTTTTAAAAATAATAATAGCAGTAAATAAAATAAAATTCATGCTCCAGCCTCCTAGACAAGCATGTTAGATTGATTCATGGTGGGTCACAGGCTTAAACTAAATATTTGGTCCTTTGTTTCCAGTTTGCTCATAGTTAACTTCAAAAAGTGATAAAAAGAAACAGTTTTATTCAGAATATCATTTAGCTCTTTGTTGTCAAGAATCATCCAAACAAGCGTATCTTTGATACAAGTCTATTGTTAAGAATAACACACAATCTAATAGTACTGATGGTAGGGATTAGAGACAGGCATATGGTAAAACTTTATTTCGTAAAACTTTTCCTTCTTGCCTTTTGTTTTTGTTCTTTTATTACTACATTGCTATAAATATTTGTAATTCTGTAGTCTGGTGTCTTATTTTTCTGACACACTAGCAGATGTGACATCTTTGTTAATGCTACTTTTTATGTTGTCTATGAATTACATTTTAAAAGAAATAAGGCAAATCTAATTGCCAGGAATATTGATTGATTTGAGATGAAATATTGACTTTTTCTTTACCTTTGTGCAAACCAACAACAGTTTGTGATTTGAATGCTTCTCAGTTTTGGTCCACTTTGGACCTGCCTGCTTTTGTTGACGTTACTGCAAAGCTATCATACAGTGTCTGTGAAGATGCAAAGCCAGTTTGACTCATTATCAAAATTTTAAATTGAGTGTTAGTTTGTCAGTGCCTTTAGTATGAACATCTATTACACCATGAAGTCTAATTCATTATATAGGTTTAAGTGTTTTAAGAAGTACAGCAGTATAATCTGCTGAAGCTTTTTTTTTTAAAGAACATTAGATCTGATGCGTTTTCCTTCCTTACAGATTTCCAGCATAAAATAACAGTGCAAGCATCCCCTAATCTAGATAAGAGGAGGAGTTTAAACAGTAACAGTTCAAGTCCATCAAGTAGCCCTACAATAATTCCTCGTCTTCGAGCTATACAATGTAAGTTTCCACCATTTCTGTTTGTTCATTTGGTTAATAGAGACTGTTCCATATAGTCACTGAAAAATTGTTAGTACTATCAGATTCCGGACAGATTTCTGTCTGACTTCCTGCTTCCTTAACTTGTTCTAACATTTTCAACTTGCTCTTTGATGTGAGGGATAAATAATCATGCTAAAATGCTAGTTGATTTTTCAGTAATTCAAAATTATTGTGAATACTGTAAATCATATCTTACCTTTAAAACTTCAGGAATGCTTTTATGAACTGTCTTGGATAAAACAATGAAAAATCAAAATTTATAAAGGCAAAGTGTCATGTTTAGAATACATGTAAGATGGAAAACAAGGTTTTAGTAGGTATTTGAGTTGATAAATGAAATCAATTATGGACTAGTGAAAGAAAAAGGGGAAGAAAAGAAAGATCCAGAGAATAAGGAAGTCCTGTAAGTTGGAATGGCCAGCAACCAGCTTGTTTATGTCAAAAGAATCATAGAATCATAGAACAACCAGGTTGGAAGGGACCCATCGGATCATTGAGTCCAACCATTCCTATCAAACACTAAACCATATCCCTCAGCACCTCATCCACCTGTGCCTTAAACACCTCCAGGGAAGGTGAATCAACCACCTCCCTGGGCAGCCTATTCCAATGCCCAATGACCCTCTCTGTGAAAAACTTCCTCCTAATGTCCAGCCTAAATCTCCCCTGGCGGAGCTTGAGGCCATTCCCTCTTGTCCTGTCCCCTGTCACTTGGGAGAAGAGGCCACCTCCCTTCTCTCTACAACCTCCTTTCAGGTAGTTGTAGAGAGCAATGAGGTCTCCCCTCAGCCTCCTCTTCTCCACGCTAAACAACCCCAGCTCTCTCAGCCGCTCCTCATAAGGCCTGTTCTCCAGACCCTTCAGCAGCTTCGTTGCTCTTCTCTGGACTTGCTCCAGAACCTCAACATCCTTCTTGTGGTGAGGGGCCCAGAACTGAACACAGTATTCAAGGAGCGGCCTCACCATTGCTGAGTCCAGAGGGAGAATCACCTCCCTGGACCTGCTGGTCACACCATTTCTGATACAAGCCAGGATGCCCTTGGCCTTCTTGGCCACCTGGGCACACTGCTGGCTCATGTTCAGTCGGCTGTCGACCAACACCCCCAGGTCCCTCTCCTCCTGGCAGTTTTCCAGCCAGGTTTCTCCCAGTCTGTAGTTCTGCATAGGGTTGTTGTGCCCCAAGTGCACTACCCGACATTTGGCCTTGTTAAACCTCATGCCATTCGACTCTGCCCAGCGGTCCAGCCTGTTTAGAGAAACAAGCTTTAAGCAAATACAAACCCAGAAGAAAATAAAAAACAAAGCATGCTTTAGTTCTTTCAAAACAGTAGAAAGAAACAAAAATAAAATTATGGGTACATGGATATACTTCTAGGTCTACTTTATTCCGTGTATGCTCATGACAGAAGGGAATGTGTGCTCATGGTCATGTAGTGGAGGAACGATGAATATGGAAGAAAACTCGTCATATTGTTACAGTGAAACCTACATTTATATTTGGGAGTGACATACGTAGTGATAGAAAACAAAACCTGTACTGTCTGGTTTGTTGTGCAAAGCAGATTGTCTGATTATCCAAGTTCAGCCTGGAATGTCTTAAGATTTTCTCTATGAAATGAACCTGTTCCATGAGATTGCTTATGGATAGTGACTATCTTCTCTTGCAAGGGTAGCCACCTCTGAGGGAAAATTACTTCAGAATCTGGCTTTTTCAGGTGATGGGTGGTTACAGACCAGAGACCATTTAGTGAGGAGTCAAAAATCAAAATACAGGTAGCTACCTTAAAGAATTTAAAAAAAAACAAACCCAACCAAACAACGGCTTGAAACTTTGTTTAAAGTTTGTATAGAAACTAGATCTCCTCTCCTTTTCAAATAACTCTGCCTTACAAAATTCTTTTAATTATTAATGTCTAAAGGCGAAATGCTGTCTTTTGCAGCAGTATCTTTTATTTGTTTGAACTGTAACTGATAACTGATACAGTTCCCTAGGTGTAGACCATTACTACCCATACATTGTGAATAGAGTAGAGGTGGACAAAAACCCTGTATTGCTTTTCTTTTAATAAGAACTTGAGATGGAAGGAAAGCTATGTAGTCTTTTTTAGAAGTTAGCTGACACAGTATCTATGTTGATAATGATATCCCAGCATCAAATATGTGGTGGGGTTTTTGGTTGTCTTTTAACTGCAGAAAGGTAAGTTTTTTCTTAGTAGAATGTTGTAATTGCATATAAACGAGACTGTCTCATTTTCTTTGATTCTTCTTGCTTTGTATGGAAATGCTTGGAAATGAGGCAAGTATTGAATCTTGTCATGATTCTGAGAAGTGGAGTGTTTTTGGTTTTTCAAGTACATAGCCTTATGTAAACCATAGGAGAGCCACTCCTTGCATATATGCTAAGTGCCACTGGGGATTTTTCTTTTTTTTTTTTTTTTGTTCATTTTCTATGTTTGAGCAGACATTTGTATTTGTAGGACATACAGGACAACATAAAGACCCACCTTTAGAAGAAGTATACTTAAGTTTCTGGGTTTGGATCAACAGGCTTTACCTAAAAGCTTATCAGATCTCTCATGAGTATCTAACTGAAAACAATTTAGCTTCCACACCCATCCACACCTGTGCAAAATGAATGCCCTTTCCCATAGTAATGTTTTATCTTGATTTAACTTCAAAGTGTCTTTGTTTCAAGGAGACTTGTTCAAATACAGGTGATTTGGACAGGCATATCTAACAATTGGTTACTTGATTGCTTCACTTGGTTCTGAGCAAGACTACCTTCCAAATCCAAAAATTTTTAGGTTAAAATAAAAATCTAGTTAATTGTAAATCTTGTTATTTAAACAAATACAGGTGATTTTGAAAGGTGTTTTAAATGGAGGAGAACAACCAGTAAGATATGTCCCATAGGTCCTGGAATGTGGTTGAAAAAGAGAGTATCAAGAGTATTACAGAGGAAATAGTGCTGGCAAGAAGGTTTACAGTGAGGCAGATGGAGTGCTGTGTGGTGCAGGAGTGTCAGAACAATGGGCATGTAAATGCCACCTAATATATCATGCTGATAGAACTGGCTAACTTGTTTTTCTCTTAGGTCTTTTTGTCACAGCTATAAGCCTGTCCCATTGAGAGCAAGTTACTTTTCCAGCTATTCAGTCATATATGAAAATCCGCTTTTCAGGTCTGGTCCTGAAAAGAGGATCTCTAAACTCTGCAGTAAACCCCCTTTATTAAAATATGATCAGTTCTTCATAGGTATGGATTTAATGACCCAAAGATAAAAATAAAGGCAACAGTTATATTTCTGAAATCAACTTGACTAAGATGTCTACCACATTCTCTTAATTTTTTCTCAGTGATTCCCAAAACAGATACACACACAACTAATGGCCGAAGAAACAGTGTATATGTATACCAGCAAGATGTAGATATCACAAGTGAATATGAACTTCCCAGTGGGGTTATGAAAAAAGGCAAGATTTCATTATGTTTCAAAGGTGTTGGTTCTGCCTAATTCAACAGTTGAGACAGTGACAGACTAAGCATTTAATGAAGGTTAGAGACTTTAAAAGTACAATTTGTTTTGGTGTAGTGAGAAAGAAAATGTTAATCATTGTCACAATTGGAATAGTCTGTTTCATTTCATATAAATAGTTCTACAGCCTATATTTTCTTCATTGGAAATTAAGTGCTCAGTCTAACTCACTTGTCTGAATTACCTAGATATAATGTTCTCAGTTAAAGGAAGCATGGAAAATATGATTGATTTGCCACTTAATCTTTAATTTGTGTCTCTTGTCAGCTAATGAATTATTTTTCTTGCTTGCTTATCTTTTTGGATCAGTGCAGCTTGTGTGGTTGTTTCTGTAAAAGGAAAAAAAAAATCAGATTTTGTCTACTTCTTGTATTACTGTTTCAAAATACTCTGTTCAAAATATCTTGGGTTTAGATATACTATTTACAATTGAGTTTTTTGATTGTATTTTTATATCCAATCTCTAGTAACATCAGATGAAAGCAACAGAACTTGGGGACGGAGTACAACTTACCACCAAGAAGAGTTTGAAGATGCGAAGAGATGTTTTAAAAAGAGAGGCTGTACATGGGGACCAAGTTCAGTTCAAACAAAGGATCGTGCAGATTGTAAGGACAAGTATGTCTACTATATTCTGTTTGTTTGATAATACAAATGTTCTTGGTAACTGAATCACTAACATAGCTAATGAATAAAAAGTTCTGCAGTTACAGCTATAAATCAGTCCTGCCTTTTAATTGATTTAGTAATTACATTAATAATGAGCAGCTCCCCAACATAGACTTGAGTATTGAACTTACTTATCTTAGGGCTTTAGTGTCTCTTATCTGTTACTCTTTATCTCTCTTTTTTGAAACTTGGAACATACTGGGATGCTGAGTTACTAATGCAAACTAGGCATTTATGACCTGTCTGTATTTCTTGTTCTTCCTCTGATTGACTTGAGTAATTGCAAGCCATGGCTCCCAGTGGGCACTTTCAGTAAACCTAAATAAGGCTGCCTGGCTTTGCTTACAATTCGCAGAAGTAACATCATTTACACTGGCAAACATCTTGGACGCCTTCACTTGCAGATGATGTTTTTATTAATTAAAACTGACAATCAGCAGTTTTTCTAAAGTGAAATATCCTTTTCCTTGCCTTTTCTAGTATAGAAAATTATTTATAACACACTTTCTTTTGAGGCCTGAAATTTTCATCTTATAGGGAATACCTGATATATAAGGTATGTGTTAGTTTATAATCATATACTCTGCTGTTACATGCAATTTTCTTGCCTTTGAAAAGCTTTTTTGTTTTCAAGTTTCAGACGGCACATTTATAGTTTAAAAAGAATGATGTTGTAGTAATTTTCTGTGAAAGTGTAGTGGCATCCCCTGTAATATCAAAATAACTATTCTTATTTCAGAGTAAGACCCCTTTCAGATGGCAGCAACCCTTGGTCAACCCTTCTAATGAAAAATCAGAAGGGTGTTCCCTTAGCTTCACTATTTGTGGACCAAGGTAAGAGCTGATATTCTTAAAAGTGAAATTTGCCATCTAATGACATTAAATCTGCCTCTACAGTTATAAATTGTATTGCTTGAAGACTAGTTATGCGACAAATAATTTTTCTGTGAAAAAAATGTATTGATAAAAAATGCAAGGTTAATTTCTTCAATGTGTCCAGCATTAGCAGCTAAGAAATAGACATATTTTTAGCAATACCACAGAATTTTTTTCAATGTTTGAGTTGCAAGTTAGTCTGAAAGTTGTGTAGTCACCATGTTTTAGCTTCTTTTAAAAAGAAATACCTAAATAAGTAATTATCTTGACATTTAAGTGTCATTAATGACTTATTGTTAGTGGGCTGTGCATAGTTGTTTTAAAAAACACATAGTTCTTTAAAAACCTGTAAACCTTCATGTGTTCTCAGTTTTTGGTTCCCTGTTCTTTAAATGAGACTGTTTTTCTGAGTTTTCCAGAAAAAAAAATGTAGATTTCAAATCTTAAAGTTGTTATTCTATCATTTTAGGATTTACAGATAAACTGCAAGGAAAAGCATACTTAATCCTCTTAGTATCAGGAACATAATACCTGTATGTTGTGAATTATGTCCATTACTATAATATGCTGTGGCTATATGTTTTGTAATAATTTTCAAATATGCACTAAAGATCTGAGAAAAAGTTACCATTATCAGGGAAAACCAGGATATAACTAAGTGCCCATACCAGTGGCTAGATTTATGCCAGCTGGAAGAGGACATTGTAAACTTTTTGGATACTACTTTTTTCCCTCTGTTCTCCAGGAAGGAGGCATTTTCATTCTCTTATATACTGATAGAGGGGTATAAGTCAAGGTTTTGCAAGTAGTAATTTCATAGATTTATTAGCTTACTACTTACTCCCTATACAGAAAGATTATACAAGTTTACATATTTGAATTTCAAATATTTCTGTTTGTTCTGTAACATTCAGTAATTTATAGTAGAATAACACATGTAAGTCAAATTATACCTTTTTGTCATTTTTTTAAGTGAAATTTACTTTTCTAGTGAAAATTTGGGGGTTTTTGTTAGTGAAATTTCCTTTTCACTCTAGACCCCTGGTACCTAATCAATTAATTGGAAAAGTGTCTTATAATTCACTGGCTTTTAGAACTAGGGTACCTACACAGGTGTGCAATAGCAAAGTAGCTGAATTGTGATCTTAAAGTGTACTGTAATGTTTTACAGGTGTCAGTACTGATAAGAAACATCTCCCCGAAAGTTTGGATAGTAAAAGACCAAAGTCAATTAAGCTGCCAAACCAGGCCTATATTAATCTACCTCTTTGTAAAGATGATCAGGGAGAGAATGCAGTAGAAAATGAGAGCTTTGAAGAAGGAACCTCTGCTAGTTCCACAAATAGTACTCCTCAAATGACACCCACAAACAGTCTGAGCAGGACACTGCAGAAAAAGAAGACTGATTCAGTGCTGTATGGGTGTGCTGTCCTCCTTGCATCTGTTGCGCTGGGCTTGGATATCAGAGAGCTGAACAAATCACAGGGTCCACACGAACTCTTGCCTAAAGATGAAAAGAAGCAGCGTGATGGAATATTTCAGCGTGCTTCCAAATTTCGCAGGAGTGCCAGTCCTACAAGACTGCAATCCAGGAAAGAGGAAACAAGTATTCAACCTCTAAATCCAGCTGCAAATACTGTGAATCTTCTTTCTATGCCCTCCATTTCCACAAAATGCCTACTTCAGCCTGACAGTGAAGATGCATTTATAAGCACTGTGCTTGGTGATTGGGGTCCCTGTAGTTCCACTGATGACTTCTCATCTGAAACTTGTGAAAGTAAGAGAGAACAGAGGACACAGCTGGCTCCTAATGCAGTTTCTGCACAATTAAAAAGACAACCTTTTAATCTTTGTCTCAAACAAGAATCTCAGAATGTGCCAAATGATTCCTCATCAAAGTTGAGTGTGTTGGGTCACAGGCGAACCTTATCGGATGGGAACAATTTTCAAACCACAGGTGGGTAATAAAGAACTTAAAAATGTAGGGGATTTTAAAGTATAGAAACAGAAAATGCAGAGGAACTAACCAGTCACTAATGAGTTCCTAGGATTTATGTTACACTGTTGTGTTAGCTGAACCACCATAGTTGTCCATGGGTAAGTCTTCTGTGTCTAAACCCTGAATAAACTACATGCACTTGGAATAATATACTGTTTGGAGTGTGGCTATGGAGATTTAAGAGGAAGAGGTGTTCATTTTAACGTGTCATCTATTGCAGATATTAGAAAAATAGGTTTCCCATGTCTTTTCATGTCAACAAGAACCTGCTTTTTGTGAAATGTACAATATTAGCATTATGGCTGAAAGAAACCGAGGTAGTGCCGAGTGCATATATTATGTAATTCTGGACTTCCTGAGACTCAGAGTACACTTGTTTACTGGAGTTTCACAGTCTGCATAGGAGAGTGGCTAAGCATCATTTTAGTATTACACATTAACTTCAAGACAAGCAAGTGTGGTTAAGTTTTGGCTTGCTTACTTGACCTAAAAGTTATGTTACATGTTCCACAAATCCTTAGGTTCAGCCGTTACTAAAGATTTAGGCTGATATCCATGTGAATGGATATTTTCATGATTAGTGAGTTTTCAAGAAGTAGTTCTAGATTGAAATACTAGTGTTCTATAGTGACTTAAATCTTATATTCTTTGTAGCTCTCTGTGCATATGTAATTATTCAAAATAACTGAAGTAGACAGTTTTGTGGGGCTTTATTCCAGTACTAATGTTCATCCAGTTACTGGAATCTTTATATATATATATATATGTATATAAAAGCAATAAAAAATAAATTGTTACGGCCTCTAGCAGAACCTATATATGCAAAAGTTATTTTGGGCACTACTTTTCCCTTCTTAGGATATTCTCCACAAATGTACATCCTTCTTAGTTTTTTGGTGGGGGAGCCCTAGTAAATTTGTGGGTTTACAAATGGCAAAGAAATCAAGAAGTCACTTAAATTGTCTTCTTTTTTTGTCTGGCTTTTCCTTTCCCCTAGCTAATGGATTTGCTTCAACCAATGGGGTCTCCACATTACCTGTTTTGTCAGTTACTGGAACTCTGCACTCACCATCTGTTCAACAGAGACACAATCACAGTGGTGTTTCAACTGAAAAGCAAAGTGCTGTCAATGTTATACCAAGGCCTCGACCTTCTTCTGTAAGAAGTAAAATTGATTCCTGGCAGATTATTCCTCATATTGTTAAACCAAACTCTAAAGACTCTGAATATTTGGAGCGCAGTATAGATCCAGGTGTTACCCTCTTGCCAAGTACAGAGGAAAGAACTAACTGCCACATGCCCTCCTTACTTGATATCGATGCAGAAGGTCAAAACAGAGACTGTACTGTGCCTTTATGCAGAATGAAGAGCAAAACCTGTCGGCCATCTATATATGAACTGGAGAGAGAGTTTTTGTCATGAGTGCCTTTCATTTTAAAAATGTTTGCATTATAAAGGGTAACAAATTGAAAATTTTTGTCCATTTAATGCTTTGTGCTGCTGTTTTGTGATGTACTGTGACAAAAAGTACCAAAATTTTTAAAATGGGCAGCTAATTAACAAAGTGTGATTAGGTGCCTTTTTCAAATGTTCCTTGGAATCCCAGCTAGTAACTTTAAAGCACAATGCTGTAGAGTAGTATTCGAGGTGACCTTTATAAGTGTATTTTGGATGACTAAAATAACATGCTGGCCTCCCTCTGCAGTGTCACAGAAGTTTGCTTTAGGTTTGAGGAGTTTGCCTAGAAATTTATCTTTTACATTGGAAAATGAATGACATACAGTAATCAAGTTTGCATGACATACATGCATCAAGTTTCACCTAAGAAGCGGTTGTCTGCAGCTTATAGTGGCCTGTAGAATTAGGGATGGAGTAGGGGATTTGAGGTGCTACTGCAGGCGACTCTATCCACTCCTCATTACAGAGCTGGTTACTGTTTTGGCTTTTGGTACTGAAATTCTTTAAAGACCAGCAGCTGAATTTGCAGTCTTTGCCCTTGGGTTTTATGAGAAGTTTCAACTATGTGCATTAGTTCCTCCAGAAAGTTACACTGTTTATATAAACACTTAGGTTTCAGCCACCATATGAATTTGAGTGGGTAAACTTTAGTATTGCGACTGGATTAAAAGTATTTTACATACTTTCTAATGTGAAGAAACATTCCTTGTAGGTAAGGATACACTGGAAAGTAAATATTTGTACTCTTCACCTTTTGAAGACTACTGTGCACTGAGAACAGTACTTACAGTTTGGGATTTTTTTTTTGTTTGTGGCAGAGGGGTTTGTGCCCCTTCTTGCTTTTTAAACTGTGCTGCACCTTGTATTAAGGAAAGATGATGGGTTTTAAGGATTATCGCTTTTGGTTTTAAGTGAAACAATGGTGTGTTTTACCGCACTTGAATTTTAAAACTACGATAATTTAATATTACATCTTTCAGTATAATCTCTGCAGTTTTTCTTCCTGAAGTTACTACTGAGTGCCCAGTTATTCATATTTAGAAATTACAGAGCAGAAACAGATATTCTTGACAGGTGATAGAAAGGTTCCAGAAAATTCCAAGCAGTTAATTGTGGGGGGAGGAACACTTAACTGTAATAACACTGATAGTTTAATTTTTTACAGTATCACTAAGATTAAATAAAACCAAATGTACAATGTGCTTGCCCTATGAAAGTGTTTCTAGAATTAAAGGAACATCCCTCATATTCTTAATTTTGCAGTCAATTTTGAAGTCTTAATTTTGCATATCATTTGACTTTTAAATAGTCTTCATAAATAAATTTATATAATGTTAGAATAAAACTACTATGTTCTTATCAGAACACTATTTTGTTGAGGCCTCTGTTTTAAATGTTTTCTTCTCCTTTGCTCTGGGATCTGGGAGTTCACTTGTTAAGCCAAATACACAATTGCTTAAATCTTCAAAACCAAGAGATTATCAAAGAAAGTTTCTGTTCTGAGACTGGTATGCAATGCAGTGGCTACCTTGAGGGTGGCAGATGATTAGACATGTAAAATCATGAAGTATTAATCACACAGAGTAGAACTCCGAAAATTCAACATCCCAGTTCTCAAAGTGAAAATAGAAAAGGATTTCCTTAAAGTATTAGTTTACCAAAAATAAAGGCATAACCACTAGTTGTCTGTAAAACTAAATGCCTGCATAGCAGATTAAGTTATTACATTTTGTTCAAACCTGTTTCTATTTCAGTATTCTTAGTTCTTTGTCAACATGATTCAAGTTGCATGCTGTTCTTTGTCTTAAACCTTTGATTTCATCAGAACACTTTAATAAATGATGTCTATTCCAGTTTTAGTATAAAATGTTTTCATAAAATAAAAATCAATAGGGTAATGCACATGAATCACATGTTAAGTATTGCTTGATATCAGATTTGTCTTCAAGCCTTTATTAGAATTTTGGACCATTATGTATATTTCAGTTCTTTCTTGATGAGTTATTCCTGCGTAATACTGAGAGAAAATGAGTTGATTGTATTTTATGTTTCTGAAGAAAGTATATCTGGCTTTCTACAGGAAAATCTCAGGTGCTGAAGTATTTTGACTTGTAAACTTATTCTGTTCTGTACTTTTAAGGTTTATATAATTTTGAATGTTGAATTTTGCACCCTATGTTTTGTAATCAGTAGTATTAGCAAAAAAAGCCCTTTGTGAGCTATGTTGTTTCCACTTCTCTCTTGTAATTAAACGAAGATTTCTATTGCTGTTCAGTGCATAATTTCCCATATGTGGGACTTATGACCAGCCCACTGTATTGTAATTAATCTAGAAGTTTGTATCACAGTTATTCTGAGACAGTTTAGGTAAACCATCCCAGGCATTTTTATGTGACACAGTTTGGGGGGTGGGGTGGGGTTGGGTTGAGCTATAGTCTGTAGTGCTTTACAATTGCTTATTATAGTTTAAAATTATAGGCCAGTCTTCACTGAAATTAAAAAGAGAAAAAGAAAAAAGTTATTGCAGTCATGGTTTTACTGTCTGTATTTCACTTTTCTCACTAGAGAAATCTTCCATAAAGATGTGGTGAACTTGTGTGCATCAAGTGATCTGTCTTAGTTAAAAGTATATTTATTTCAATATAGGTTAATAAGCTGACCAAATAATAAATTATCTTGATTGTTTTAGCCTAAAACTGAAGGTGCTTACACTACAAAAATTAAGATAAACACTTGATGTGCTGTTATACGAAACCTGATGATTTAAATGTTTTTATTTAAAAAATAAATGTTTTGTAGCTACTGTATTGCAAAGTGACCTGAATTTTCTTGAAAAGTATATTTTTAATGCTTCCTTACCACACACAAAGGAGTTTTCTGGTGAATAACCAGGAACTATAGACTATGACCAGCCCGTTCTTGGCATATTAGAATGTAATTGTTACTTTAAGAATGTAATTTGTTACTTTATCCATTACAGAAATGAATGTTCCTGTAATCACTTGCAATTGATGTGGGCAGGAACATATGGCATAAGATTTTTCTTTCTTTTGTGTGACCATAATATGTCTTTTGATGCTTTTACAATGTTGGCTGGGTATCTTAGAGGAGGTAGAGCAGTGGACATAAATAAATTCTGCATCTGATGCAACATCAAGAATACAGGTAAGAGATACTGTATTTCTGTTGTGGGGTTCTGGGGGAGGAGGTTTCATTTTTTGGTTTGAGGAGGGTTGTATTTTACTTGTTGTATTTTCTAATGCCTCCTGTTGTGAGCTTTCCTCTTCCCCCATCATGCCATGGACACATTAGCCCATCTGTCAGTAAGGAGAAGAGGAAGTATCCATTTGCATAGTGGCAACAAGCAACATACAGCAAAGTCCCTGTTGGTGCAGTGAAATTCAAAACTGTAAGCCCGACCTTACAAAGATGTGCCTGCATTAGAGCTTTCAGTGAGGCTGGCTAGATAACAAATGCATACATGACCTGTAAGCGTCAGTATAAAACCCAGATTATAAGCCAAGGTCGCACACAGGCAGTTTAGTTTGTACAGTGTTATAATGGTAATATTAGGATCTGCTTACAAGTATATGGTAATGGAAAAGATTTCATTGTCATTAGCCACCTCCCTTTTTAATATAAGTAGTCAGATCACTCCTTTGCATGCATTATGAGGAGCTAATGAGACTATTTGCTAGTACACTTTTTGATGTAAGTTGAGTGTACTGAAGACTGCACTACTGGGGTTTCTAAATTAAGGCCATAGTCTTTGCAAGTGTTTAATGGATTTCTTTCTGAACATAAGTGAGCAACCTAAATATGAGTTAGTCATCTCAATGCTGTTAGAAATCCAGTATCCTTGATGATCTAGCTAGTTTGGTAAAACAGCTTTTTGAGCCAAAAAATGGGTTTATTGTTCTAAAAGGCTGCAGAATACATCCAGAGTGCTATGCAAATAGGATGGATTTATTTTTCTATTTCACAGAATCACAGGATCATTTAGGTTGGAAGAGACCTCTGGAGGTGAAACAGTCCAAACTCCTCTGCTACAACATGTTGCCCAAGACCGTACCCAGTTGAATTTTTAATATCTCCACAGATGGGGACTCCACAACTTCTCTGAACAATCTGTTCCAGTGTTTGACTACCCTCATAATAAAAACATGTTCTCAAATTCAGATTTAATTTCCTGGGTTGTTGTTATTGTTTTGTTTTGTTTGGGTTCCTTTTTAGTTTCTACCCACTTCCTCTTGTGTCACTGGACACTACTGAGCTATTGCTTCTTCTTATTTCCCCCTTACTCTGGTCTGGTATTTATAAACAATTATAAGAATCTCCTGGAGCCTTCTTTTCTTTTCTCTAGGCCAAACAGTCCCATCTCTTTCAGTCTTTTCACATGTGAAATGTGAGCCAGTTCTTTGAGGCCCTGTCCTTGATTTGTTATAGGAAGTTGTCACAGTTTAGCCCTGACCTAGCTAATTTTGGCAGCTAAAACCATGCAATTGGGCTCCCAAATCCCTTCCCTCTCTTCCCCAGGGAAAGGAAAACAGAGACAGAAAACGGACTCTAATATAGCTCAAACCACAACACGCATCTATCATTATTGTACTGGGGAGCACAAAACTGGGCACAGCACTCCATGTGTGGCCTCATCAGTGCTGAGTAGTTGAGAAAGACACCCTGCTGTTAACACTCTTGGAGCAGAACACCATGGGCCACCTTTTCTGTAAGGACACATTGCTGCCTCACATTTAACTTTTTGTCCATCAGGGATCCTCAGATATTTTTCTGCAAAGCTGCTTCCCAGATAGTTGGCACTCAGTGTGCATGGTGGGTTTCCACTTCATGAGATCCTTCTAAGCCCAGTTTACCAGCTTATCCCCCTGTTGGCTGGGATTGAGTTAATTTTCTTCCCAGTAGTTGCTCTGTTTTAGAGTTAGTATGAGAAAAATGTTGATAATACACTGATGTTCTTAGTTGTTGCTAAGAAGATCAAGGACTTAAGTTTCACATGCTTTCCTGATGAGCAAGTGTATAAGAAACTGGGAGGGGAGCCTAGCCAGAACAGTTTACCCAAGCTGACCAAAGAGGTGTTGGATAGCATATAGTGTCATGCTCAGTATATAAATGTGAAGTTGGCTGGGGACAGGGATTGCTGTTCAGGAATATGCTGGATATTGTTCTGAGTT
Organism: Coccyzus lansbergi; assembly: GCA_033558105.1. Lineage (NCBI taxonomy): Eukaryota > Metazoa > Chordata > Aves > Cuculiformes > Coccyzidae > Coccyzus > Coccyzus lansbergi. Next base: position 505,610 of record JAUMJK010000072.1, on the reverse strand, counting down.
TGGTAAGCAATAGTATTGTGCATTACATATTGTATGTTTTATTATCATTATTTTCTTTTTGCTGTCCTATTAAACTGTCTTTCTGTTGACCCCTAAGTTTTCCTTTTATTCCTGATTATCCTACCCATCCCATCAAGGACTAGGTCAGGTGGTCTGTGAGAAAGCAGCTGCCTAGTCCTAGTAGTTGGTTTGGTTTAAATGACAATACCAGGTCTCTCTGAATTGGCCCTACAGCTATCTGGTGCGTCAGTCACTCTTCACGGTTTTTATATCATCTGCAAACTTGCTGAGGATATATCCTGTCCAGGTTTTTAATGAAGATGTTAAACAGTATTGGCCCTACTATCCACCCCTGGGGTGCTCAACTGGTGACTTGGTGATATTTAAGCAAGTTGTAGTTAATAACCGGCTCATATTTTATTCATGTGATATTAAATACTTTTCCTGAGTGATTTAGGTAATTGCTATTCTTCAGTTGCTTTCAGAGGTACTTTTATTTTCCCATTTCAAAATTAAAGGCTTTAGTGAGGGATTCCACTAGTTAAGATCTGGCATCAGGATGGTCAAGTAACAAGCTGTTCCATTAAGAAGCAATTATCTGTTCAAAATCTTTACAGTGTTCATCCTGGGAGAGTGAACTAGTCAAACTTGAGTCAAATGTCAAAATTGGTGTCACTCCTTTAGTAATAGTCTCTGCAACACTACCAAATAGACTTCAAAAAAAACATTTGCATTATATGTGAACATCAGCACTTAAAGGGTGTGACAACTTGAGTCTCTTGTGGCTGCTCAAGAAATTCGTGAACACTCTGGTTTCCAAAGGGGTGATGGAGAGGGCTGAATGAACTCTTCGGCAGAAAGCTGTTAACCTTTCCCCAAAGAAAGGTGCCAAACCCCATTCCAACTGTAGTGGACAAGTTCTTTGCATGCCAGAGAATTTATATAAATTCTGTTGTCCTTTCTCCCTGCCAACAGTTTAGATATACCTAGCTAAGATCTTTGATGTAGTCAATATGAATAGTCTCGTCATACGAAGGCTTGCCAATTGTTACAAAAGCAGGCGATAGTCTTCATATTTGGGGCCCAGGACAAAGCAGAAAGAAAAGGACAATTCATTCCCCTCAATGTTTTGCAAATCACTTGAACTTCTGAACTCTGTTTTTATGGCAGGCAGGAACAGGCAATAATATTTTACAAAGGCTTCTTACTCTCTGCTACATGCCAGAGTGAGTGATGTTTGTTCCTTGTGTTAGATGCCACTTACTCTGCCTGATAAATGTTATCAACAGTTGAAGAGATGCAAGATTTTCTTTCCATGCCTGATGGAAAAGAGGTAGTTGTGCTAGCAGATAGATCAAATATCACATGTATCTGCCAGTAGTCTAGGTAAGTCACAGATTTATATTAGATATAAATTGTCTGGTGATTTAAACTATTTCGAGTGCATGGTTCCTGAGAGTGCTGGATAATCTCTTACAGGCTATTTCCAGTAGCAGGGTATTCACCCAAAGGGAATCCACTTCTGTAGTGGCCTGAATGTTTTCAGTTGCCTTCTTGATTCTTTTGCTAGGGAGATTATATGTATTTTTTTCAATTAAAGTGCCACCTGAAATGTTTAAGGAAGAAGTAGTAATGGCTATTTTATCAGCCACTGTGGTTCTCATCAAAATACTTTTACTGTTGTGGAACCTCTGAAATTATTCAAGTTGATGGCTCTGCTCTTGATAGCCGAAATTTTCATCACCGAGGCCCTAATTCCTTCTTCTTTGTGATGCATCTGCTTGATGGCTGGTTTAGGGGCTAGAATAGAAACACCCCAGTTCACTCACAGGAAATATTTGTTAGACAGATGTTTGTGGGCAAGGGAATAGCTGTATTTTTTATTGTATATTAGCCAGTTTAGACCCACTGACAGAATATTTTTCAGGTAATTCCTCAGGTTGGGGATTTTTACCATAGTCGCTCATATCTGGTTAAGCAGGTTTATAGAACCAGACCACTAAGAAGAACGTCTTTACTGTGATTATCTATAGCTAGAAGTAAAGAACAGTTATTGTCTGTGGTGACATCATACTGGGTAACTATGTAAGGCATAATAGGAGTGTTGTAGAATGGGGTCCTCACCTATGATCACCTTAGCAAGTTTGGGGAATTTTGCAGAATGCAAAATGCCTGTACTAAACATTGCACGTGCACAGCATATTTATAAGAAAAGTGTGCCCAAAGACCACTTTGTTTTGGTTTGGTTTGGTTTTTTTTTAAACAGGGACACTAAATCTCCTGCAGAAAGTTAGGGGCACTATTTGTGTTGCAGGTCATGTACTTAGATGCTATGCTCCTGGAGTGTTTTCCCCCCGCCCTTTATCTTAAAACTTTTTAACACTTTTGAGATTTTGAAGGAGGAGGAATGGGCAATGTTCCCCTCTTTTAGCTGCATGTGAGACAAATAGAGGTATCTGGCATATATGTGGCCCAACAGGAATTGCTGGAGGTAGTTCTCTGATAAAAAGCCCTGTGTATATGTCTATATAGCATGAATATATATAATATAATGCTTTTCAAAAAAAATTGCTGCAATAATTGTAGTACTTGTTTTGCATTTTCTTTTGATGCCTGATGAATTTTTTTGAATACATGTGGAATTCAGGATAGGGTTAGGCTTGGTTATAGTTGAAAAAAGCCTAAGTTGGGAAATTTTGTCTCCACTTTCTCCTTTTTCATGCTGTCCAATTTAAGTTTATTTTGCTACTAACAGTGAAAAAGCCAGGAGATCCTGTAGTCCACTAAAGCCTTTGTTGTTAAATAAAATTTACCAAAAATATCAGGTCAGAATTGAGCATGAGAAGCAATGAGATTAATGAGATCCATGTACTCTATATGGAAATCTATCAATTTCTAAATCTTGTGATGCAAGCCAATTGGCACTTTTCCTTGGAAAGGCACTCAAAGGATCAAAACTGGAAAGTGTTGGTGTAACAGACAACAGTAGGTATACAGGAAACCAATTGTATTACAGTTTAGAGAACAGTTATTCATTGCTCTTTTCTACTTGCAATTATAATAAGGTTGAACCTTGATTTCATGTTGAGGACAATGTCAAAAGATGTCCTGCAGATTTCTTCTAATGCTCAACAAAGTTCATCAAACCCAGCTAATTAGTAATTAATTTTTTTTTAATTATCATTTCCACTCTCTAAGCTTTCTCTAGCCTGCTTTCTACCTGGTATGGTTAAAGTCTTACCTATACTGTTGGTCTTAATTGTGCTAGTGAATTCTTAACATCTGACCCCATAGCAAAAGATTGATGCAAATGAGTCAAGAAGGCATCAAATAATGAGGTGTTGGCTTTGCCTGACTGCTAGTAATTATATCACCACTTTTCTTGTAGGTTTTTGTTTGTGTTTAGTCTTTGTATAAAATTGCTTGAGGGTTTTTTTAACTTCCAATTTCACCTTGCATGTACTCCTGCCATTTTTTCAAAAAAAAATTTTCTATAGGCTTTTGCCTTGTATTCAATATTAGCAAAGAATTCACAATTTACTCAAGTTAGTGGTCTTCTATAATTTAATTTCTCTCACACTGAGGTAGTTTGGTGCCATGCCCTAGATCCAAAGTTTCAAAATTAATTTCTACTTACTTTTCAGCCTATAATAAGATCTATTAGCTACTCAAATCTATTTTTTTCAGTTATGGAGAGAGATACTGAGTGGTACACCCTTTTGACTTAAGTCCACAGAGATTTTTTTCCCCATGGACCTTTTTTTTCCTCCAGTTTTTGCTGTATTTTGCCCTACTGAGCAAACATATGAATCTTTGATAAGTAAAACAACATTTCCATCTGTTTTGCCTTTTTTAATGAGCTTTATCTTTTATAATTTTTTTTCTGTTCATGATAACTTTCACGCTGACTGATTCAATCTTGTTCATTGTAGTAAGACTAAGCTTTTCCCTATTCTTACTGTGGGATTATATAGCTATCTATGGCTTATTTCATTCACTCTTCTGTCTCCACGCTTTACTGTGACCATTATTTATAAATAAATGTGTCTCTTATTTTTGCGTCCATGTCCAAGTTCCCTTATTAATATTTTCCCATGTACCTTTGTGAACTGCCCCATTCACCCATATTTAATATCTTCCTCCCTAGGTTAAGGAATCAACGTGCTAAATGGAGTCCTTGTCTAATACTTTGTCTCCTCAGGCTTGTCCCCACAGGTATCTGATATAAAAGAGTTAAAACCACTATACCTAAATGTTATCAGTTCAGTGACCTCTCCCATGCCACTTACAATAATGATTAACAGTGTTGTTTCAAGGGAGATTTAAAAAATGCGCCTATGTAATTGTATTGGATTGATTCAGACAATGTAGTTCACATTTGGGGTTATAAAATTCAAGTACTTTAGGAGCTCTACAGATTTTTTTTTAAAGGTCAGTATGTAAAAGTTTTCAGAATCTTGATTAAAATAAATACTGTCTTTTTACTTTGTTTCATATTTTGTCTTGGAAATGTAACATTGAACAGCATCTTCTAAAATAGCTGTACTGCAGTTTCAGCAGTGAAGATGCAAGTACATGCAGTACAGACTGGAGATAAGACAATAGTTCCAGGACAACCTTGGCATTAGATCTTGGGTGAGTCACTTATTTGTAGCTTACACTCTAGCTCTGGTCTAAAAGATGAGCACAATTTCTTTCTTTTCTGTAAAGCACTTAGAGAGCTGTGATCAAAGCACCATATTTCAGTGGTAAACAGCAGCTAGCGCAGAGTTAATGCGTTAACTTCACACACAAAGACGAGCTCTAATTCTTAACCTGAGAAAGGAATACATGGCAGCTGTACATACTTTTGTTTCAAAGCACTGGTTCCTTGCAAGTTAAAGTTTAACTTTGGTAGGGAATAATTCCAATAACAACTGGCTGCAATGATTTAACCAGTAATTGCCACATTACACAGAGTTCAGTGGGTTATGTTTTAAAGATTCTAATGATTGTTCAAAGTTATTAAAACTTAGCATTGATTTCCTGTTTCGTATAGTAAATGCTGCTATGTTTTCTCCCCCACTCTAAACTGGTTGGCATACTAGGTATTTTCTTTTGTCTGAAGAAAAGGACTCTGTTTCAACCACCACTGCTTAATACTATTCTCATAAAGCTTCATTACCTGATTGTTCACTATATATAAGGAGACAGTGAATATTTAAATATTCCTAAAAGAAGAATAATGTTACAGCTTATTGGCCCAAGTGTCAGGATAAGTTCCTCATATTATTCTTCACAATAGCATTCCCTCTTGGTACTGCTTCATCTTTATCTTGGGGATAGGATTTAATAAATTCATCAGAAACATAAGGATGAGAGAGAAGTTAGTCCATCAACCCAGGGAGGTGGTTGAGTCACCTTCCCTGGAGGTGTTTAAGACACGGGTGGATGAGGTATCGAGGGACTTGGTTTAGTGTTAGATAGGAATGGTTGGACTAGAAGATCCGATGGGCCCCTTCCAACCTGGTTGTTCTGTGATTCTGTGATCTATGTTTCTGGCATCTGACTATACAGAAGTAAGTACTTACTGTGAAATGGAAAAAGAACGACCTCTGAATGGGTCTCGAGATTTTCAGTTGGTGGTATTGAAAGCCTTGGCTCAATTTAGCCACAGGAATCAAACACCTAAAGCTATAGTGTAAATCATATCTCTGTGTAATATAAATTGTGCAGTAGTGCATTGCAGAGCTAGTGGGAGAAATGGTTCATTACTTCCAGCATTCACCACCACAATATCTACATTCTTTAAGGGCATGAATATGAGATATGAGAAGTAAATAAAGTTGAAAGAATGTGTGGTTTAAAGCCTCCGGTTTCATATTTCAAGGGAAGAATTTATGGAAGGACTGCACAGGAGCACCACATGATGCCAAGAGTCAGTTCTTTAAACAAGCCAAAATGCAGTTCTCTGCTTTTAAAGCTAACCACCTAGACAACCTGAGGAGGTATTTTCTACGAAGTCTCTATTGATTAATAGTCAACTTTTTGTTTTCTTTACATTTGAGTATGTAACCTTCAGTACTACTGAGGCTGTAACCTGCCTGCTATGTTTATACATAAATGGTAGGATGTGTGTAGGGAACCTGGGCTCTGTAGGAAATCACAGCCTGTCCCTTTTGTTACAATGATATATTGCTTTTAGTTACTTTGAGAAGCAGAGCTGGTTGGGACTTTTCACTAATACGTTTTTGCTGCAAAAGAAAAGCAAAACTATCAAAACTAAAACTTTTTGCGAGTTTTTGATAACCGCTTTATCCTTGTTTTACCTCTGGGATCCCGAAGTTTTCTTCACTGAAGACTTATAAGCCTATTTACTAAGCTAGAGTTGTTCTAAAGGGAACTTTGTGTATCACCTTTGATTTCTTACATTGCAAGTTATTTTCCTATCAATAGGATACTTTCAAGTAAAGTTCATCACAAAAGATCTTGAAATGGATGGATGTTAAAAGCCCTGAGTCTTTACACAAGGCAGAATAATTCATAAGAGGAATCTTCTACTTCAAGAAAATGTATTCTGGATAAGCTGCTAAAACCCACAATTTCTTAACCTCTTTTATTTAAGGGTAGAAACATAGCACTCAAATCCTGGGCAGATTTCAGCATACTTTTAATTCCCTGAACTACTGTAGAGAGGTGATAGCTGAACCATTATTTTGCTAGGTGCATCTGATTGCATTTCAGCAATGATTTTTGTTGTTCTTCTGTGCCCTCAGCCTTCTATATTTGTCTTAGGATTTTAAATAATATTATAAATGTATTTTGGAATGTGCCATGGGAAGGTAAGATTTTCTGGATTTAATGATGCTTCAGTTGGTCATTCCTTGGTGTGCTAGATGTGCTGATTTTGACAGACAAGTGGGATAGTTTTCATAAGGCCTTCTATAATCAACTTTCAGACGTAATTTGAATCATCATGTGATACCTGGATGAGAAATGGTAAATGAAAAGTGATATCTGATAAACCAATGGACTTTAAACTGGCTACCAGAGCTAGGAGAATAAAGAGGAAATCAAGATTAGTCTGCTCTCCCCGGTGAACTTTGGAGACTGTCCAAATTATGACAACTGCAGTTGCTGGGTTGTGGAAATGCTGGAGTTTTGCTGTGGACAAAACTCACCCTCCCCCACTCTCCCTTCAGTATACTTTTTATCCTGTAGACAAAGTTGAATGGAAGGTGTCTGTGTTTCAATGGAGAATAACAAACAAGGGCAGACACACTTTATCTGAAGAAAATACCTTGCTAACAAATAAAACATTGACTGCAAAGAGCAGAGGAGAAATATTGCCAAACAGCCTAAGTGCACTTCCAAACTCCCTGTGGGGAAAACTGGAAGATGTAGCTTAGCCAGCACCACTGGAACTTCTGTTAGAACAGGGGCCAAAATCAGTGTCACCAGCCTTACCCCATTGAATAAGACTAATTGCAAGCAATAGGTCTTTTGAACAACTTAAATCTGTAAGAACTGTATGTGCACTGTTCCTGCAAAGTTAATATATGTATCTGTTTTCCTTAACTGAGAGTTGAATCACAGAATCATAGAATCACCAGGTTGGAAAAGACCCACTGGATTATCAAGTCCAACCAGTCCTATCAAACACTAAACCTTTATCAGCTTCTTACGTGGCTATTTAAAACACTCATCTCCTGGTACCCAGGGCAGCAGATGGAGGTAAACACTGGCTCCTCTTCTCCTACCCCATACTGATAGTGGGTATCGCAACAGAGTAGAGCTGTTTTCTGTTCAGAGATAAATATTAAACACCTGCTTGTCCTTGTTGATTAGTGTGAAAATTGAGCTTTAACCCCTCAACCTGGTTACACTTTTTATTTCTCCAGTCATCATGGGAAAGTACACAATGCCAAATTCCTCCGCTGCTCACAGTGATGAAGTTGAGAGCAGCAACATCAGCTGAGGAAACAGGTAGTCTTTTATCTTGAAAAGTAAAGATCATCTTTCAGATTAGCTTCAGTGCAGAACTTTGAGCCTTATCCTCTGGGTAATTAATTATTTAAGCATTTAGCTGTAAGGTAAGAATCCTGACAAGAAAGTGGTCTATTAAGAATTGTGTACGTTAATGTAGCAAAACCAAAAGCAGATAAAGAAAAATCGGAGTTCCTTTACACAGCATGATGAAGTGTATGCAACAATGCAGAAGGATTATTAATTAATCCACCTTTGCAAGTTGGATAATTAAGAGAACTACATTTGCATTACATAGTAGAACCAATTGACTCAAAAAAAATTGTTTTCATTTGTTATTCAAAGCTTGCAGGGGTGTATTCCTCCTTGTGCAGTACAGTACCATAAGATTATCTAGGCCTAATTTTATCTGAGCTACCTTAATGCTTCCTTCAGTGCAATCACAGCTGGCTGAAGCAGTGCATTTGTGGTTTGAGGGAAGGCTATAGGATGACTGTGAAAGAAAAATTTCTGCAGCATTAGTTCAGGGTCTCTTCCCTGGTGTGGTACAGAGTGGGAGTGTGTTCCAAGAAAATTGGCTGGGTTCAAATTTGTGATATATGATCTCACTTAATGCAGAAATTCAGTTCAAGAGACTGAAAGCAAAATTTTATAGATATGGTGTAGGTCAAAAATTATTTTCACTTGCTGAATTATTCAAGCTGGTTGACTGTTGTTGAGTTTCTTGTGTCCACTAGATGTCACCAATGTATGCTGTTCAACTAGAAGAACTTCTTTAAAAGACTGGGGTTGACTGATAGAATCAAAGAATCATTAGCTTGGAAAAGACCTTAGACATCACCAACTCCAACTGTACCTGTCCACTACTAAATCATGTCCCCAAGCACCTCATCTAACCACGTTTTAAACACCTCCAGGAATGGTGACTCAACCACCTCCCTGGGCAGCCTCTGCCAGTGCTAGATTAACCCTTTCTGTGAAGAATTTTTTCCTAATGTCCAATCTAAATTTCTCCTGGCGCAGCTTGAGGACAATTCTGTCTCATCCTATCACCTGTCACTTGGGTGAAGAGACCAACACCCACCTCTATGCAACCTCCTTTCAGGTAGTTATAGAGAGCAATACGGTCTCCTCTCATCTTCCTCTTCTCCAGACAAAACAACCCCAGCTCCCTCAGCCACTCCTCATAAAACTCCTTCTCCACTCCCTCCACCAGCTTTGTCACTCTTCTCTGGAAACGCTGCAGGACCTCAATGTTTTTCTTATAGTGAGGGGCCCAAAACTGGTCGCTGTATTTGAGGTGCAACCTCAACAATGCCAAGTGCAGGAGCAGAATTACTTCTCTGGTTCTACTGGCCACGCCTTTTCTTAGACAAGCCAAGATGCCATTGGCCTTCTTGGCCAACTAGGCACATTGCTGGCTCATGTTCAGGCTGTGGACCAACACTCCCAGGTCCCTCTCTGCCAGGCAGCTTTCTAGCCACTCTTCCCTAAGCCTGTAGCACTGCACAATGTTGTTGTGTCCCAAGTGCAGGAACTTCACTTGGCCCTGTTAAACCTCAGAGCATTGATCCAGCCTGTTCAGACCCTTCTGTAGACCCTCCCTACCCTCCAGCAGATTGACGTTTCCTCCCAGTTTAGTGTCATCTGGAAATTTGCTAAAGGTGCATTCGATCCCCTCATCCAGGTCATTGATAAAGCTATTGAACAGAACTGAACCCAACATTGACCCCTGGGGAATGATAAAGAACAAGCTTTGAAGGTTAAGCAGAGAAGTATACAGTACACACTGGGTCTCCAAAAATCTAAGCTCTAGTCTTGGGCAAGTTCCTTTAGCTTTAACTGCATCCTCCAGAGATTAAGAATGGCTTGAAGAAATTCTGTGAGATATAATTATCTCAGTTTTCTAAAATTAAGTTTCCTTTAGATTTAAATAGAACCAGGATTAGTCTTAAGGGTAGTAAAGGACTCTTTTATGTGGACAGGAATATTAAATCATGAGTATTTTTACTTCAAGGACCAAAACAAAAGAGGAGAGCAGAATTGCCCTCTTTAAGATAAGTTTCTCCTGGTGAAGAATTTCTCTTGCTTTTTCTTTAGTGAAAGAGAAAGATGCCATCTTGCTGAAGCCCTTGTCTGGAACACAGGAGACATGGGTTTACTTCAACTTCTTTTGTATTATTTTGGGAGTGAGGCTTAAGGAGGACACCTTAAATACTGTTTATAGGAGTAAAGAAACTTAGCAAGGGTCTGTTTGAGGAAACTGAGTGCTCAAAACACTTTTTTTCCTCTCAATGCCTTCATCTTGTGGTCTAAGTAGTTCAGATCAGGTTTGTCTCCTCATTTTTGGGTTCTCTTGAAGCAACCCAGCAATTCTTTACATCTTTTCCATTCTACCACAGCTACTACTGTGTTGAAAAACTTACTCAACTATTCAGGCTTCTATCAGTGCTTGTTATGCCTTGCAAGTACACTGTCTATCCTGGTTTTACTCAAAGAGGCATTTTTTCAATCTCTTGTCCATTGTTGCTTTTCACTCCTTTAAGGGTTCCTGCAAAGCTTTCAGATTTGCTGCATTTTGGGGAGATAGTGAAGAAAAAGGATTCTCCTTCCATATCCTTATTTCTAGATGAAAGAAAATGCAAGTACTTCTGTTACACCATGGTCCTAGCCTGTCTTATATTTTTTCCCATGCTGAAGTTTCACATGGATTGACAGAGAAAACTGAGTACTGGCCACTACCATACAGTAGATCACATAATTTTTCTTTTGTGGTTTTTTTAATATCACTGTGTCCTTTATGTCTCCTTAGAAGTAGGTCAGGCTGTAGTGCCTCTGGTAGCACTTTTCTCTCACCAGTAAATAGCAAGCCAGAAACTGCAGAAAGCCATGGCAATCTGAATAGGTAATATAGGTTTGTCATACAACTCCACAGCCACCCAAAAGAGCAAGATTTAATGACTTTCTGCAACTTCTTATCTTTTATTTTCACTTCTGTAAATGTATTTTACATTATTTCTGTGGTCAGTTAGTTCTCATATATGAAAGTTGCACGCCTTGTATCTGTTTTCATTTGGCTCTCAAGAATAGATTTATGAGGTGCTTTTAGGCATGCATGGGCCATCAACAGCTGATACTGTAGTTTACACAGTGCTTATGAGTCATACAAAAACAGTTGGAAAAGACCAGTTTTCTCTATGTATGCAGTATCATCATTGCCAACTCTTGCCAGAACAGGTCTCCATTGCTTGTGTGAAGTAACACTCTATTTCAGTAAGTATTCTTGAGCATATGTCACTCATACCCTAAGTTCATCATATTTTTGCACATATACTGTGCCTTATGTCACCTTTTCAAGCATTTGTAGAAAACTTGCTCTGCCTTTTGGTGTAATAGCATGCAAGGATGATAGCTTCATTTTAAGCCTTTTAAAGCAGAGAAGTCCCTTCTTGGGAGGACATTCCATCCTCTTTTTTCTGCACAAGGACATGGAGATGAACACAGGCTGACAAGATTGATACGAACTTTCCTCCAGAATTCAGCTGCGTGCTTCTGCATTGGTTGTATCTTATCTTCAGCCTTTCTCCTGGTGATATGATTTCTATGACCTAGAAGTTATCTCTCAAATTTCAGTTCTGCTTCTTGAACCCTGTTGAATGCTTTAGGCAGCCTTTCATTGTGTTCTTGTCCTTTTAGAACCCTGGCAATAGATACTTAGCCTTGTATTGCTCCAGGAAGATGTGATAGTCACTTCTAGGTGAAAAAATGTACCAGGAACAGATTTTAAGCTACAGAGTAGTCTGTAACAGTATTTGCTCCCATATGGCATATTGGATTCTCCACCTAGGGGTATGTGCCAGAACCATCAAAAATGTTTAACAATATTGAACTTCAATCATAACAATAATAATGTCCTGCTATTCAGATGCAATTGTATTTGTCAAATATTTCAAGTCCTAAATTTTTACTTCAATAACTTAATACTACTCTCTGCTATGGCTGATAGATTCAGTTAGCTATTAAATGCAGTTAGTAAACTTAAAAAAAAAAGTTGTAGACAAAGGATATTTGTGGTAGCCTGAATTACTGGTAAGTGTAGTGCCAAAAATATCATTTTCCATGCCCAGCCTACCTGTCCCCTTAAAGATATCTAAGAATTAATTTTGTGTATGTTTTTTCTTGTTCCCTTATTACGTGCATTCTTTAAAGCCCAGAACTAAGCACATTTCCAAAAATAGACATATTGGTCTGATATTAGCTCTTTGTTTTGCCAATGTAATGGACTCTTCTTTGAGCTTTGATGTTGAGTTTTTCAATACAAAATCAAACCATTCCCATGGTAGGAATTGGGTTCTTCATGTTCACTCTCAGGTTTTCTGCTTTTTTTCCTCTAAATTCTATTTTCTCCGAACCCTGGGTTCATCCAGATATCATTCACTTCTCATGAAATAGTTAATCTGGGCATTTCAGCTCCTGCAGGTGGGTTCCCACAGAGAAGTCTGCCCTCCTACCTGTGCTGCCTCCTGCTAGACAGCATTTGCTGAGGGGGGCTTACCGCACATGGTTCCAAATGTGAAAAAATATTATTTATTTTCTACTGTTTTCCAAATGCTGGAGATGTTCATGCTCCCAGATTTTCTGTACATTTTTTACCTATGTCAATTCCTAGCACCTGGCTTTGTGAGGAGTATTCTCAAGCTGTTTGCTCTGTGTTAACTCTGTTTTTTCAGTTTCCTTTCTCAGAGGTGTTTTTCATTCCCTGCTGAAGGATCCAACAGCTTGACAGCCTTTCCCATGGAAAAGCCTCTCCCTTTAGCCATCTGGTCTCACTGTGAATCTCTGATACATGATTAAGGAGTCTGTCACATCTGAATTAATTTAGTCACAAATACATAGCTGTAAAATATTAAAAGGGCTTTTCAGTAACTGAAATTCCAACAGTTCCCTTTATTTTGGAAGATACTTTTTCTAAAACTTGCTCATGCCAGTGTCATTGTGTTCCTGACACTGACTCCAGAAGCTGGCTGGTGACTGAGCTTATAATGGGAATGAGTCACTCCATCTCCTCTGTGAATCCTGCTCCTCCTGCTGCTCCGCTGGTGAGTAGTCGCTGCTGCTGACAAGGCAAGTCCACCCTGTCCCCCCTCCCTGCAGCCCACAAGACCTTCAGCTCGCTTAGGCACTGCAGGTACTGTTGTGCGAAGTAAAGTTAGTAATTACCCATGGCCTCTCCACTCTTGCAGTATGCAGGTTTTGTCAACCTTATCTGGCCCAAGAATTACTAGATTTGTGAAGTGGTTCACTGATGAGTGTAAACACAATTCTTGTATTGTTTAGTTAAGGGCAGTAGTGTACAAAATAGTTGAGTGCAGCATGTGTGCACCAGGGGAAAATGGCTTAATAGGTTACAGAGCTGTACAATGGGGAGAAGAATTGAACAGCATGTGATTAACTGCTTGAGATGAAGACCATAAAAAGAAATACAGCTTGCCTACAAAGCTTCTTTGTAAGTTACAGCACTTTCTGTGTTGCAAGAGAGAAGTCTTTTTAGAGAGCTAATTAAAAATTTATCTGTAGCAATACTTTTTTGGGATACGTTTGAGCTCTAGGATTATTAGAGATGTGCTGGAAGATGAAAATCACATTATTTTAAGGAAAAGACTTCTTTTTTTGCAAATGTTGGAATTCTGTGGTCTAGTTTACCTGATCACCCTGTAATAGGTTTGGATGGCACCACAGCAGAGTCTTAAGAGATGTTAAAATGCACCTTTCCACAGTTATTAAATAGAAAATATTTTTTGTGTAACTCTTACATGGTTATGATGATGTATCTCTTCTGTTTTTTATTTGAACTGTTGAAAAGCTTCTAAAAAGGTTTCAGAGCTGCTGAAAATTAAGTGGTTTGTATTTCATTTACCTCTTTTTCTTCTTCCATTTGCTGTCCCATGCTACCTTCTCCCACTTCTCTTAATATATGCATGTATTCAGCATATGATTTAACACATGCAACCTAAGTATGCAGCAAATTCATGATTTCCTGACAAAAATATCCTCACAGAAGAATGGATACAGAATGCAAGAATAGGTTCATCTTTAGCCTGATAGTCTCAGAGGACATTTTTCTTCCCAGAATGCATAAGAATGGCTGTAAGAAGTGGTAACAAATAAAAGGCAGCAGCTGTGCCTGTGCAGGTTGCCAGGTGGGACACAACGAAGATGTCCAAGGCTGGAATTGCCCCAGTCCTCACAGATGCCTTTGGCCAGTGCTAAATGAGGGGTTGTTATCTTTTACCTCCCTTGTGCCATAAAGCCCCTGGTGGTGTAACACAAATATCTCACAAAGGAGATGGTGGTATTTCTAAATGGCAGAATTACCATCTCTAATACAAATGCTACTGAGACCCGTTGTGAATACAGCAAGATGCAAAGAGCTGGTAGATGCTGAAGACATGCAGAGGAATACCAATGGAATCTACAGCCCCTGATAAAAAGTCAGTGCTGGAGTGAGATAATTAGCTGCAGCAAAGTTGAAGGTTTGATGGAGCACTTTCTGGGGATTTGCAGAATTGTCTGGCTCTCTCTGTTCCTGATAAAATATTTCCCAAGGAGAACAGGCTAAAGCAAAAGGTTTGTATGTGGAAGATATGGAGTTATACAATTAATGAGAACAACAGAATGGGCAAGATAACTTCTAGAAGGGGAACTGCCCTTTTTGTAGCCGACACTAATTCTCAGGCATGATGTTTAAAATTACCAGTGGCTAGACTTGTATCTATTTGCTCGTGTCTTTTTCTGAGCCCAGACATGTTTTTGATCTCTACAGTATCCCAGCAGAGAGAGATATAAAATTGAATCTTATGTTATATAAATGTGTATCCCTTTCTATTAGTCTTAAACCTGAAGACTGATACTATCACTAGGTTTTCTATAATTTTGTATGCTGGTTATAACAAAGCTGTCCTTCCTCACTTTTCCTGGCCATTAAGAAGTTCAGACAGCTTCACAGTCCACCTCCACCACTCATTTTCCAAAATGAAGAGTTTTATATTGGGTAAAACCAAGCTGCAGAGGCTAGAAGGTGCAGAGTCAAATGTAACTGGATAACAGCAAAAGCACAGCTCTTTCTGGTGGCCACTGAAAGCTGAGAAAGCTGCCTCTGGCTTCCAGCACTGGGCAGTATGGCAGAAGTAACCCTGTGGTAGAATCTGCAGGGGAGATGTCCACACCATGCAGCAGCTGCACAGCTGTCTTCTGCATCTGATGCAGAAGAACATAACACTGGAGAGAAATGTAGTGTGAATCACCACCTATGACCAGTCAATGAGCAGCACGAGGCTGAAGTGATTTTAATAGAAACCTTTGGAGGTCAGCTGGCACTTAATGTGAGAAGATGTGGAAGGATCAGCTGCCTTCACAGACGTGACAGGAGTAAAAAAATGACATGAAGGAGGAACAATAACAAAGTACTGAAACGTGAGAAATGCCGTCTGCTTGACAAAGTGAACAAAAGCAGCACTGTGGGGGTTTTATTAAGTTTGTTTTTAACAAGAACCTTTCTTTAAATGAAACTGGTACTCCTACTTGCTGCTTTGCAACAGTATTCATTACTACTTCAAAAGCCTGTATCTTGTGTCAGAATCTGGATACTGGTGGTGCATTTTCACAATAGTGAATCATTAGATATTAATGGATTTAATTTGTTTAGGGACTGCTAGAGCTGGCAGCTGTCACTGTGATTGGCATTTGTTTGTCATCTCCTTGGGAAAAATGCAACTTACTCATCTCAGAGGAAGGGGAAAAATATAGAATTTTATTTTCTTCAGGTGCAAATAAATAAAAAGAACAAGTTAAACCCCACAGCTGACAGGAACGGTATAGAGACCTGTAGTACCTTTTTCTGCCTCTCTTTATGTCTGTGGCTGTCAGCATGATGGGAATCATTTAAATGAGATTTGGATTCTCTTCCCACTGATTTTACAATGTATTTATTGCTCCCTTCTAAAACACTCTCCTTTCCCTGTGGAATGATTGCAGACATCATGCTTTTTGACTGACTGCCCAACAGTTTAAAGAATCACCATTTTAAAGGTAAAGATTCTCAAGCCATGTTAGGCCAGCAGTCCTGAACAGACGCCTGTCCTGTCCCTGTGATAAAAGGCCTCACACTAAACAAACAGAGAAAAGTTCCCTCTTTCTGCTAGAGACCAGCTAGTGCTCTGCAGGGGGAAGAGGAGTGTTATTAAATGGAATGGCCTGACCAGTTGATGTAAATATTTGTGCTTTAACATATTGATGGCTTTATTTTGTTTAAATGGGAATCTTGCTGCCTAATGATATAACATGTGCCTTCAGCAATCAAAGTTGATTGAAATGAGGTCAAGAAGCAAAATTAGAATTTTCCCTGCTCAAAGTGAAATTCTGACCCTAAAAAGGCTGCTAAGAAGCATCAAATATCTCACTGGCTTCCATGGTGCGTAACAAAGGCCAATGTGGTTTCACCTCTGGGTATTTTCCTATTGCAAACTTCCCGCTCCTGAATTTGGGCACATTTTTATTTCAATGTGATGAGGCAGAAAAGCCTTAAAGGACACCCATTTGTTTTAAGAACAGTGGTTCTAAGAGGCTTAATTAGCCAGAGGTGAGAGGTATTATTAGAAGTAGCACAGTCAATCTTGAGGAAAAGAGATTGACTTCTTCGTCTCCTTCAGCCCCTGGATAAAACAAACCTCTTTACTCATAGGTTTATGTCACGCTGTGTCTGCAGGCATCTGTAGCCTTTCTGCTAAACTGACCTTTGTGCTGAGCCCATCCTAGATAGACCAATGGACAGAGAAATGGAAGTGGGACTGGCCATGCTGTTGTCATTTCAGATAGTGAGTAGGGAGCTCAGCTGCTCCCAACTGCCCCTAACTTCTCCCTGGCAGTTTGCAAAGAAAGGAGAAGAGATTTGGGTGCTTGGATGTCCAGATGCCTCCTGCTGAGTGGTGAGCCCTGGACTCCTGCCTGTCCCTATTACTTCTTGCATGACAAAAGCAGTTGGGTCGCCCTGGGACAGCCACAGCAGGCTAATGGAGCCCACAGCAGGCTTGGCCCCGTGCAGATGGAGAGCCATCTCATCCACTTAATGCCAAGGATAGCCCATGTCTTGCAAAACCACTGTCTCCATTGCCACATAGCTAATAAAGGTGAGTTTTTCAGGACATGGATTTCATCACTGGCTGACACTTGAGAAGTCTTGCTGAATATAGGAACTAATATGAGCATTAACTGGGAGGTAAGTTTGTGGTCTTTAAAACAGTCTGGTGCTTTTCTACTGTGTTTCCAGCTGAGCCAACTGTGGGAGAGCACTCTTGTGTAACACTGTGTGATTCTTCAGCTGCTGGAAAGGTAATTTTTTTGTTGTTTTACTATTGCTATTCAGTGAAAATACAAATGCTTTCAAGCAGAACTTTTTTTTAGTCAAATTTTCTTTCTAGTCAGTAATCTGGAAACAGCAGGGTCCACCTGAGGGGAAGGTGCTGCAAAGTAGCAATTAATTAGTCTAATTGAAACAAAGTTGGGCTTAATGTCCTGTGGATCTTTTGGCAATGATTATGTTGTTCAGTGTATGCTTTGTTCAGCCTGAGAGACAAGATGAGTTATTCTTGCCAGTCTTGACAAGTTACGGCTTGGGGTTCTTGCCCTGAGAGCCCTCTAAGTTCTTGGAACTGTGGACATTGAGATGTCTCAGAGTTTTCTGTGCCTCACCGGAGGTGGTAGGATTTACTGAGGAGTTTCAGTCTCCCACATATCCTAAGGGAAGGTGTGAGGGCAGCTGGGCAACTCCACCAGTGTTCCCCTGCTGAGGTTTTTTGTGACTTTGTTTTTCTTTAGTTAGTTTTAGGCTCTCAAATCCTGAATTCAATCCTATGGTTATACCAGTCCACAAGAGGATATGTAGGTTTTTTTACATACACGTAGCTGTGCTTTTATACACATGAAGCTGTGTCTCAGTATACATAAATACACATTGTGTCCACCTCTTTCTTAATTTCTCAGTTCTCAAAGGTCGTCTGCTACAACACTGTAATGAATGAAGAATGCTATATTTGTCTGTAAAGTATCAAGTTGTATCTTCTGAGCCAGGCATCTTATCAAAGGATAAGGTAACTTACTTAATTTTTCCCCTCTTCCTAAGAGTAAATAATTTCCTATGATGGACATAAGTAAATGTTTATGGTTTAGTATTTTGTCTCTTTAGAAATGCTATAAAATCAAACTTTAAGAAAAGATCCCTAGAGAGAGAGGGAGGTAGGAAATTATAGAAGAGTGACAGAAGCAGTAGCAATTGCTGGCTTGCTTGTAAGAGTGGAGGAAGATGGAGTACTTAGGTTGAAATGATAGTGCTTGTACCTGCTTAAGTGGGCTTCAGGCTGATGCCTGGATCCACCTGTGCTCTATATTGAACCATACTGGCTTCAGCTGATTGCTGCAAGGACTTAATTGCAGAGCCTGTGTGTGAGCACAGGAGAAAAAAAACCATTAAAGCTCTTGTTTCTGTTAATTTCGCCTTTCCTAGTTCAGGACCTTGGGCTAGTGACAGATGTACAAGTCTTGACAAAAATGTTGTTGTAGGCTAAGCCTTTAAATCATGTGTGCTTCTACAAGGTGGTACTGGCAACCCTTTTTGGGGTCATGTCAACATGTTTTTGTGTTGTGTAGGAGAATGAATCTCAGTGGGATTGCTTAGGCGTTACTGCAATGCAAATATTGAATTATAATTATGCTAACAAGCACAAAAGTGCAATAGATGCTCTTTCACTTGAAATTAGAACGCAACAGAGCTCCTGCCTTCAGCATGCACATCACGCAACCACCATAGCAATTCCAGTCTTTCTGTGGAGAGAAAAGGGAAAATGAATATTCAACAATTGTTTCAGTCAAGCTGATGCTACTGTGGACTGTTCTTTCTGGCTTATTCTTTGAAATGCAAATTTTTAAAAAGCAGAGAAATCAAGAAATGACAATCAATCCTCTTCTCCAGGGTAGGAGGAACTTTTAAATAATAAATTATTAAATCTATTTGTCTTTGGAAAGACAAATATAGACTTTGCTCTAATGAAGAAGTTTCTCTTCCCAAAATATTCCTTTCTACAGCATCCAGCAGAAACACTTTAACAGGTAGCTAGTGGCTATCAGTCTGCTGGGCATGCAGGCACAGCAAGGTAGGGATGGAGTACTGAGGTGATTTAGCCAAAAGTGCCTCATTGTCCTTCATCCATCCACTCAGGCACTGAAAGGGCACTTCTGCTTTGGGATTTGGCAGAGCCCATATGTATCTCTTGCTCCCCGGACGCAGGAGATTGAAAGATTTGCCCCTGCTTGTCCACTGGAAAGAATGTTTTTCTGAGTTATCACAAAAGCACTGTGGAGTTTCCTGCTCTTCTCTGTGTTTCTAACTTCTCCACCTTCTCCACTCATAATGACAAGGCCTATTCAGATGTAAGTATGGCCTGGGTTATTGCACCACAGAAATCAAACCAAGGGTGAACTCCAATACTTGTGGGTAAAAACCAGCACAGAACTAGTGAACTGATAAGGATAGAAGGCAGAATTCTAGTTCTGTTGTTAAAACTATGATTAAAGATTTCAGTCCAAATCTTCTTGGGGAATTACTCAGAAATTTGCTTCATTTAGTTTATAGTCCAGGACCTCCAGGCATGCACCAGCAGCCAATTTGTACTCTGTGCCAATTAGCATGCTGAAGTTTATCCTGTTAGAGGTGCAGCCTGCCACCAGAGGAATGCAATGCCTCTTCAAATCTATTTAACAAGCACACAAAAGAATCCCGGCATACTGGGTTCTTCTGCCTCTGTGTTCATCTGCTATCCCTCAGTTGTCTTAAATTTGTTTGAGGGGTGGTTTTATGTTCTGTTGCCCATGCTGGAAACCCTATATTGAGTGAAGTTTCTTAAAGGAACATTTAGATAAAAGGAAAAATAATAACAGGAGCTACCACTGGGAATTAGGCATAAAGGCAACTAACTCCATGTATAAAGTAAGACTGAAGTTTAAGGTAGGTATGTGTGTTTGCGGTTACTTTTGTGTTGATTACATGTTCTTGCAGCTATGGCTGCTGTGTTGCTGCTCTCCTGCCTGTAGTTTCCAGGAAGACTACATGCGCTATATCTGAGGTATGCAGCAGCGAGGACTACCTCTTGGCCTCCAGAGCTAATTATTGTTAGCATCGATTTCATATCTAAGTACAAAGAAATATAAAAGATGACTTAACTTTCAACTAACATACTTATCTAGGTTACTACAGATTAGAGGCCAGGTCTTTGTTTGCGTATTCCTTTGGGAAACTGGTATCTTTCAGTGTTTGAGGTCCAGGGAGAGTGTGTTCCCTTACACACGAAAATTCCATCATTCTCTCCTTGATAAGGGCCTGAGAGAAAGAGACTTTTCCTAAAAGTTATTTGCTTCTTTTACATACACAGAACAAGGGGAAATATTTTTCAACACAACAGGGCTGCATTCTGATGAGATTTAAACATCATTAGAATGTGGTACCACTATGACTGTACTAAAGTAGCTGCTACAAAGATGTGTTTAACGCACAATTATGTAAGGTATAACTAAACAATTCCAGCCATTATATGAAGCTCCTGCAGGGTTTCTAAACTAACCAAAATACACAACTGCTCTTAAAACTTCAAAGAACTAATATTCTGGGACTTGTGGGTTGTGTGGCTTGGTGGTTTTTATTGTTTGTGATTTTTTTGTTTGGTTGGTTTTGTTTAGTTTCTCTTTTTTTTAACCAGCTATAGCATGGCTGCAACTAGTTTAATGGGAATTAGTCTCCTGCGAGTGTCTACTTATATTACAGAAAAGAAGGAATTCAGCACTTCTTATGAGCACTTTGCAATGCCATTATTTCCTCTTTCAGACTTCAGGAGCTGTTTAAAAGCCTATGGGCATTCTACCAGCAGTTGTACAATGCTGGTAGTAAAAGCCTAAGCCTTAGTCTGAGTTTATGGCGAGCAGCACCTAGGAGGGTGCTGAACTATGTTGCATTTGGGACTTACTATTCATTTGCCATGATTCTCTTCGGTGCAAGGCAGAAAGGCTTCTGAGCTCTCAATTTCAGCTGTGCAGAGAACTGAAGGCTTACCCAGGTTTTGACCCAAAATTCAGGGTCATACATACTTTCAAGGTCTGTCTGGTCCTTCAGCCACAAACCCAGGACTCAAGAAAAAAATGCACTTATGAGGGTTCTCATGTAAATTTGTTGAATTTCCCGGGATGTTTGGACAATGCTCTGGTTCCTAAAATTCCATACCAAAACTATGTAAGTGTTCAAATAGTGTTTTTAGTAACATTAGAACAAACTTGTTCCCTCTTTTTGTGAAATTTTCCAAGTAATTTCCTTTTCAGTCTTTTTTTGGCATGAAAGCACACTTTGAAGTTCAGGGGTTTCCTCAGACGGGAGAGGAGATTCTTTTTCAATTGGCTCTACAGAGAATGATGCTATTGGAAGAGGATGGAGACATTAAAAGCAAAACTGGTAGAGATAAATTCTTCATTTCACGGTTCTCTAACTCTTAAAATCTCTATCCCCTCCAGTCACTTCCCAAAACTTCCCAAAAATAAAGCTCTTTGTGTCTGTGTCTTAATGATAGTAAGTCTTCAGTTTGTTGATCTCTCCTCTCTGTGCTCTGGCCGAAGCATAAGACTGGCACAGGTCACAGCACACACACATACTGAACCATTTTTAGGCTGCAGCTGTGGAAAACTCTTTGCAGGTTCTTAAATGATAGGCTGTGAGCCAAATGCACAAACATACTTGGCCGACACACAGAAGGTCTTGAAAGTAGTGCTCTTGAAAAATGATTCATTATACTTCGAACACCCATCATATCCCAAGTAGTAGTGTGCCATCATGACTTTCCTTTCTTAGCACCTGTTATAGAGAATCCTGGAGTTAACTTTTCAGAGATAATGAGCAGAATGATGGTAGTCATAGAAACTATTGCTTAAATATCTGCATATTGCATGAACTCCAGAGTGTGGCTAATTATGCAAGTGATAGAAATCTGTTTCAGCCCTGTATCAACCGCTGCCATTTTATTAGCTCTAAGCAAGTTTGCTGTTCAAAAACAGTATAACCACATCTGTTCTTTAGCCGGGTTTGTTAGCAGTGATATTAAAGGAAATTTCCAAACACAGTGCTTGCCTTCTATTGGTAACGGGTCTCTTGAATAAATTATTCAAGGACAAATAAATAGTTGAGGTGGCCACAGAAGCAGGTGTCTCATACTTGTACCCATTGTATCATAAATAGACTCTGTTAAACCGATTCTGAATTCAATGTACCAGGTTTAAGACTGCCATTTCCAGTGCAGGTTCAGAGCTTTTACTGAACTGACCAGCAAATGATGTGTTCCTCTAGCTTCAGGCTTGGAGAACAGACTGATTTTCATCACACTCACTAAATTATTTGAGTGTTAGAGTATGTTACTTAGGGCAAATGAATGTTGTGATTGAGCTTAATGTTTAATGAGCACTTAGCCCACAAGGACTTCAGAATTTCTGGGCCTTTGCTAAGTTTATCTAATTAAAATTCTCTTGCATAGCCCAGTAATGCTGATAGATTGCCATGTACAGTTTTATACCATTTTCCCCATGCCAACTCAAGGGGGAGATCAACAAACTTTGCTTCAGTCTTTAATTGTAAAGAAAGTTGTTCCCTCTGCGCACAATCCCAGGGGTTGGAGGAGCAGAACAAGGTTCCCATGATCAAAGAGGAGGTAGTTAGAGACTTGCTTGCCTGGTTAGAGGTCCACAAGTCTATGGAGCCAGATGGAGTCCACTCAAGAGTTTTGAGGGAACAGGTGGATGTGCTTGCTCAAACCCCTTTCCACCATCTTCCAGTGGTCCTGGATGACTGGGGAGGTACCACTGGGCTGAAGGCTGCCTGATGTTGTGCACATCCATAAGAAGGGGCACAAGGCAGATCTGTGGAACTCAGTCTGACCTCAGTACCAGGGAAAGTCATGGAGCAGGTGATCTTGAGTGCTATCATGAAGCACATGCAAGAGAACTGGGTGATCAGGCCCGGCCAGCACTGGTTCACGAAAGGCAGGTCTTGCCAAACTAACCGGATCACCTTCTATGACCAAATGACTAGATTCTTGGATGAGGGAAAACCTGTGGAATTAAAGCCTTTGACACAGTTTCTCACAGCATTCTGCTTCGGAAACTGTCAGCCTCTGGACTGGACAAGTGTACACTCTCCTGGGTGGAAATCTGGTTGGATGGCCGGGCCCAGAGAGTGGTGGGAAATGGAGTTAAATCCAGCTGGAGGCAAGTTACAAGTGGGGTTCCCCAGGGCTCAGTGCTGGGTCCAGCCCTGTTCAATGTCTTCATCAATGACCTGGATGAAGGCATTGAGTGCACCCTTAGCAAGTTTGCAGACAACACTAAGCTGGGTGGAAGTTTGGATCTGCTGGAGGGTAGGGAGGCTGTGCAAAGGGATCTGAACAGGCTGGACCACTGGGCTGAGTCCAATAGCATGAGGTTTAACAAGGCCAAATGTCGGGTCCTGCACTTCAAGCACAACAACCCTATGCAGAGCTACAGAGTAGGAGAAGTCTGTCTGGAAAGCTGCCAGGAGGAGAAGGACCTGGGGTGTTTGTTGACAGCTGACTGAACATGAGCCAGCAGTGTGCCTAGGTGGCCAAGAAGGCTAATGGCATCCTGGCTTGTATCAGAAATGGTGTGACCAGTAGGTTGAGGGAGGTTATTCTCCCTCTGTACTCAGCACTGGTGAGACTGCTCCTTGAATCCTGTGTTCAGTTCTGGGCCCCTCACCACAAGAAGGTTGTTGAGGCTCTGGAGCGAGTCCAGAGAAGAGCAACGAAGCTGGTGAAGGGGCTGGAGAACAAGTCTTACGAGGAGCAACTGAGAGAACTGGGTTTGTTTAGCCTGGAGAAGAGGAGGCTGAGAGGAGATCTCATTGCTCTCCGCAACTACCTGAAGGGGGGTTGTGGAGAGGAGGGTGTTGGCCTCTTCTCCCAAGTGACAGGGGACAGAACGAGAGGGAATGACCTCAAGCTCCACCAGGGGAGGTTCAGGCTCGACATAAGGAAAAAATTCTTCACAGAAAGGGTCATTGGGCACTGTCAGAAGTGGAGGTGGTTGATTCACCTTCCCTGGAGGTGTTTTAGGTATGGGTGGATGAGGTACTGAGGTGCATGGTTTAGAGATTGGTGGGAATGGTTGGACTTGATGATCCAGTGGGTCTCTTCCAACCTGGTGATTCTATGATTCTAAACTGTCAAAAGCCAAGCAGAGTGTGGCTGAAGCGGTCAGGGGGCAATAGCACAGGATGTACTGGGACAGGATGAGTGACAGGGACTGGTTTGCCCTGGAGAAGAGAATTTAAGGAAGGGGCTAAATGCCATCTTCCACTACCTGATGGGGTATTGCAGAAGAGATGCAGCCCAGCTCCTCTTCAGGGGTGCAGAGCAAGAGGACAAGAGGAAATAGTCGTAAACTACAGAAGGGAAAATTTTGATTGGAGGTAGCCACTTCTGTTGTGACAAGCTTCATAAGCACTTTGAAGGCCCTCAGTCCCTGGGAGCTTTCAAAACTCAACTAAACCAAGCCCTGCCCAACGTGGTCTGACTTTGAAGACATCCTTGCTTTGAATAGGAGAGTGAAATACAAGAAATCTAAAGGGCCAGCATATATTTTTCTCTAAGTCTGTAAAAGTGACACAAGAAACAGGGAAGTTACTTCTGGTCATGCAACAAACTTGTATGCCAATCAGGAAAAGAGAACATGTGTGCCATCATTGTTGCACACATGTAGTTGTTGCACTGGTAGCCTACATTGCTTTTCTGGCACAACAATATTTCCCTGATAAGCCTTAACTTACAGCATCCATGATCTTATGTAGCAAAAAGACTTTTGTGTCCTCTTTTAAAAATAAATAGTGTGAGAGGGAAAAAAAATATTTAAATGCTACTGCTTCAAGAGTATCCTAGACACATCATGTTTTTCCCTGTGGCTTTTGTTGAACTGTGCCTGTGTTGAGTTTGAGCTACCTGATGTTCTACGAGGGTCTTCTTTTTCTCCAAAGGTATATTTCTTCAGAAATAGTAATGGTTAAAATGCATCTGCATTCCTGAAAATTATGTTTCAAAACATAAATTGTAATTATATTGAATATTTTCTAGCATGATCCATATCTTGGTTACTTCTAGTGATGCCTTTGAAATTTTTATTAGCAGAGAAAAAAATCTTTTTCCAGTGGTTCATGAGGTGGTTAGTGTTATCTTAAAAGTGTTGTCATTGAATTTTAGTCTGAATATGGTCTTCTGGCTGTCAATATAAATTGCAACAAAGTGTTGGGCATGTTTCTGTGGTTATTTTTTCTGTTGACCGCTGCCTAATCCCTTTTAGCTGACATAGTAATTCTTACCCAACCATCTGTGCTGTGCTGATCAGCCTTAGGAAACATGCTACAAGTTTGCTTTCCTCAGCTTGGCAAAACCTTTGGCTGCACTACAGTGTACCCTAAAATCAAATAAAAAGAATTCATAATTCATAGAATCGTAGAATCATAGAACAACCAGGTTGGAAGAGACCCATCAGATCATCGAGTCCAACCATCAAGTCCAATCCTACAGATTAAAAGAAAATAAAGGAAGAAATAAGTAACTTGCTTATTTGCTATGGCTCTGTGATCAGGCTGCGATCCTTACAGCATTTGCTTGTCTCTAACAAAGGTCTCAGTCCTGGTAAGGGAATGATATCCTGTGGCTGTAAGCATCAACAAGAAATATGGTGGCAGGTCTGGCTCTTGCCTCTTGTACAAGACCAGGAACAGGCTGGACCTCTCTATCTCTCTGTAGCGGTTTTTACAGGTTGAACGACACAGAAAAATGGAGGCTGTCCTTGGCTGAGAGAAGCAGCAGCATGAAGAAGGCATGAACAGTTAATGTTAGCCAATCGTATAACACTGCAGCATACGAACGGTTAATCTTGGTCAATCATTTAGCAGTGCATTGTACGCCTGGCTTAGGTGTGAGGGCGGGTGGCAAAACCAGCCAATCATTTTAAAGAAAACCTGTGCGTGTTCTTGTTAGTTAACATATATAAAGGAGCCATCAAGCATTAATAAAGGTCTTCTGTTCATCAGGCAGTAGTCAGTGAATCAATCCCCTCATCTCTCAACACATCCTCCTCACTCCAGCTCTGGAGATGCCATGTATGGTCAGCACACTTGCCTTGCTGCAGGCCTTTGAGCTTTCTGCAGCATTTAGAAATCTAACAAATTTGTTTAGGCTGTCTGAGGGGATCCATTATATCTTGGGCTGCATTCTTCTGCAAGCACTTTTGCACCCACTTAACTCTTTTAATTAGAATATCCATTCCTTATAAAAAAATCTTTGAATGATTGCATGCTGCAAAACTGCTAAATTTCTCCCCAGGATCACAATTCCAGCAATTGGAAGGCACTCTGAAATGCCTTCCTGCAGGAAGGGTATATTCAGTACAGATTATAAGCTTAGACGTAGGGCAGGTAGCTTGGATAACATCACTGAGTACTGCAGGTATAAAATCTGTTCAAGTTCATTTTTTTCAGTGTTTTGTCTTGTCTGAAACCTTAACATAAAGTCTTTCCTTCTATGGATCTAAATACGATAAGGTGACCCAGAGCTTACTAACCTCATGGTTTTACTGCAGAGTAAATAGTAGAAAAATGGCAGGTATAAGCTGTGAAGTTTAAAAAGCTAGCCACAGCTGCAAGAGGTATTAGGATAAGATTTATCTTGGCCTCAAGAAGAAGGGCAAGGGTTGTAAGATTCACAGCTTGCGTGTGGTAATCGTTTTTATTCAAGGTGGATTTTTAAATCCTCTAGATGTGATTTGAATAGAATTGAAACCTCAAGGTGAAAGTGATTCTTCTAATTTTTTTTTATTATTATTACTTCATAAAGGGTGGTGTATGTGTTTCCAGTTATCCCAGTTTACTGGGAAGAGCTGAACTGCAGCCTTGGTATCTATACAATTATAACATTGAGCTTGTTTAATATTGTGTATAATGTCTTTGTTGTGTATAATGTGCATTAAGGGAACAGATTCAAACCTGTTTTTCATGCAGAATAAACCTTTCCTATGGAGCAAACTCCTTCAGGACTGACTCAGTCAAACCTGGACAAGTTACATGAGGGGCAACCATACTGAAAAATAACTTTCTAATAGACTTTATCGGTTACTGAGACATTCTCATTAAGCTACAGCCTATTCCCTCTGAGAGGGAGTCATACAAGGAGAGGCTGAGAGAGTTGGGGTTGTTTAGCCTGGAGAAGAGGAGGCTGAGAGGAGACCTCATTGCTCTCTATAACTACCTGAGGGGAGGTTGTAGAGAGGAGGGAGCTGGCCTCTTCTCCCAAGTGACAGGGGACAGGACAAGAGGGAATAGCCTCAAGCTCCACCAGGAGAGGTTCAGGCTCAACATAAGGAAAAAATTCTTCACAGAAAGGATCATTGGGCACTGGAACAGTCTGCCCAGGGAGGTGGTTGACTCACCTTCCCTGGAGGTGTTTTAGGTATGGGTGGATGAGATTATGGATTAGAGATTGGTGGGAATGGTTGGACTTAATGATCCAGTGGGTCTCTTCCAACCTGGTGATTCTATGATTCTACGATTCTAAACTGTCAAAAACCAAGCAGAGTGTGGCTGAAGTGGTCAGGGGGCAATAGCACAGGATGTACTGGGACAGGTTGAGGGACAGCGACTGGTTTGGCCTTGAGAAGAGAAGTTAAGGAGGTGGACAGGGTGCTAAAGGTAATGGTTTAGTGTTTGATAGGAATGGTTGGACTCAATGATCCAGTGGGTCTTCTCCAACCTAGTGATTCTGTGATTCTGTGAATGGGAGCATGCAGACCCTCAGCTCAAAATGAATACTGACTCTCACCTCTTCTGACGGGCTGTGGGCTGAAAGACCTATTGAGATTTGGCCTGAAGATGTCCGCGAAACAAATTTCTTTGCTTTGTTGATGACAATATCCCAGTTCACCATAGGCCATCTCTGCTGGAGAAAATGCTCAGGCAATCTCTCTCTATTCACTCCAGTCTGAGATTGTCAAAGATCCAGCAGGTCTGGACTGAGGCTATGGAGAGGTGTCCTCTGGAGTTACCTATATCTGTACCTTACTCTGAATGCTGACGACTCTCCATGTCTCTGCCTCTCCTCTTTTGCAGGGGATTACTGTCCTCTTTGCTCTCTTGGAATGGCTGACAATGTGAACCTTCATCATGCAAAATCAGCTGGGTTAGGTTAAACATA
This sequence comes from Coccyzus lansbergi, assembly GCA_033558105.1. Lineage (NCBI taxonomy): Eukaryota > Metazoa > Chordata > Aves > Cuculiformes > Coccyzidae > Coccyzus > Coccyzus lansbergi. Next base: position 477,303 of record JAUMJK010000072.1, on the reverse strand, counting down.
AGCAAAGCTCCTCTGAGATGTTTTAACTTCCTTGAATGTTTAACTGCCTCATTGAGCATTTGTTCTCCATCAACCAGCTACCCACCTGCCACATAATCTGCTGCTGCTGAGCACTGACAGAACCACCTACACTATGGTTATCAGCAGTCTTAGCATAAGCACAGTCTCTCAAGACTTCAGATCGGGTTTTCAATCCACCCCCTCAACAGCCCCCAAATCATCACACTGTTGCTTCCAGAGAAAATGAAAACAAAAGATGGTCAGCCAGACCCCCAGCTTCTCTTGGGAGGCTTATTGGATGGGTTATGATAGAATAATCCCCAAATATAGTACATAGGAATGTTTTGCAAATAAACTCACTGGCTGGTAGTTATATTTTCTGTTGGAGTTTTGTTTATTTGTAATCAAACATCATATTGGAATGGATGAATCTTATTTAATTGAGGTATTTTCCTTTCAGAAATTTAATACTCCATAGTATCTGGAATTTAGCATCTGCTGTTTATGTCAACCTGTTTGATAATGTATCAGTAGTTCTACAACTTCTGAGACAGTTGCGGAGTGCCCAGTGATGTGTGTCAGACTGTCTGTACTGGAGATCAATCTAAACAAGAGGCATGGCTTAGGAGGGATTTGGGGAAACCCAAATCATGAGCTTTAAGCTTACTTTTGCTGTGGATTGTCTCCCTGTGTAGCTAGAGTGTACTTATGATTGCAATAGCCTCGTAAAAAAATTGGCGAGTTAACAAAAAAAAAATCCTTTTCTCACTGCTCATTGATGAGGATGGACCTTTGCAGCAAGGAACTGGAAATACACAAAGTCTGAGGTGGTTCAAACCTCTTAGTATTCCGTTTGCAGCTCAGCTGATTGCAAGATTTACACGGGACTGTAGGACTTTGCTGTACGTAATGAGTTTTGGAAAAGCAGACTGTGTGTAAGAACAGCCTGGAAAGGTTAGGCATCTGACATTTCAGGAGGTAACAAATAACACAAGTTGATAATGTCAAGGAGCTGGTGCAAACAGTCTTTTGAGGGCTACAGGTGGGCCGCAGATAAATACTGCAATAACCGGCAACTTCAATTTAAAAATTATGTTTTGGGTAGCAGTATTATTTCCTGTTTGCCTGTGAGACTCACCAGAAATGTCACACAGAGTTGGTAATATTCTACATATGACTTTTTTCTTATTATTTTTCACCAGGCATTGTAAACATCTCCTTAAGGACACCCTGCATTCCCTTCTTCCCTGTGTTTGTGAGCTGGAGCTGCTTGCAGAATACAGGTGTGGTCTATAGGCTCTTAACCTACTCTCCAATACCCACGCTGACCCCACACAGATATCTCCTCTCATTGTGAAATGGGGAAGGTGCATTGCCATTCAAAATATATCAGCTCATTAAATTCTTGTGCTACAGCATATAGTAGAGCAGCCAGCACATATGATTAAACATAATCAACATCAGTACGTAAACCTGTCTTGAAAAGACAGCCCTGACAAGGATCCAGTGCTATGAAAGTCGGACAGACACCGCTTTTTTTTAAGCTGTACCATCGGATTCTGTGTTTGCATGTAATTTCATTCTTGAAAAGTGGTAGGGGAGAATGTATAACCTTTAATGTAACTGAATTTGGAGATATTTCTGCCAGTGGGTACTGAATTCCTGTCTGCCTACTCATCGCATCAAAAACTATATCCTAGAAGCTGCTAGAGATGAGATGGGACAGGAGACAGCCAAACAACATAAGTGATTGATGGAAGATGTGACTTCATAAAAGGCATTATCATCATACTCAGTCAGAGTTATATTCCCTCGGAACCAGACATAAGTACCCTCTGAATGCCTGTAAAAAGGAGGTGATACTGCTGCATCATCATGGGGCACCCCCCCGGGCTGTTTGGTTACAGACCTCCAAAGATCTGCAGCCACTGATTTCTGATGGAAAACATCCTGTGAGTTTCATCAGAAAAGGCACTCTGATTTTAAGATCCCAGGGATGCAGGTTTCCTCAGATTTGCAGTTAATACCAGCTTTCTGACTAACAATTTGCTTTTACCTGTGACAAAAGTTGCTACCAAGTTTTGAAAGCTATGACTGAGTAATTGCAGCCACCAGTTTTTATAATTAACTTCAAATGCAGTAGATGATAGAGATCAATTTTTATTATGGATATCGGTATTTGTCATTGCAAAGCTTGACAGGTTATTGTATTCAAATTGCTATAATTGCATGTACAAAGGCAAGTTGGTGTGCTTGCATTTGTAAAACATCTTGTCAGTAAAGCTCATTGTCTCACTTGGATTCCGCACATATGGCTGCCAGAAATGTGGACATGACATCGTTTTGTCTTAAATAATATGTAAATTGCTTTTTAGTGCACTTTAAAGCAACATTCTGTCCAATAGGTACACATGTATGTAACTACCTCCTAAATGTTGTTACGTGCTGCAAGGATGTCAATAGTATTAATGAATGCTTTCAGACATAGAAAGACATAAAGTTCTCCAAGTGTTGTTTTAACCAGATTAATTCTTTTCCTTATCAAGATGCTCATGTAAAAAACAGAAATCACTTTTGTATGGCATTTGGCTCCCCTAGTACTTGTTATAGAAGGACTGGCACAAAAAAAGGAGGATGTGCCTATAACTTTTTTTGTTTAACACATTAAGAAAATCAACTATGATCACTTCAGAATAGTTCCCTTCTTAGCTGGCACACAGCTGCAGATGATGTTACCAATGTCCAAAGCAATTGTGCATATCACTTTCTGAAAGGCTGTTGAGGATTCCCATCGGTTTTGCTTTCACATTTTCTCCTGAGAAAAAATGTGTTCCTGTGACCACCAGATTGGTTTATGGGAAGGGGCAGAAATGGCAGGGAGTCAGGGCTAGTGAACATGGTAGTTGCTCAAGCACGGTGATGCTGTTATTAGCTAAAAACTACTTCACAGACAGTGTTGCTAGCTGGAACACCCTTGGCATTTTCTGACAGAGGATAAGAAAACACCTGTATTTGAACATGTGTCCATTCATACTGAGTGAAGTGATGGCACTGAGTCACATCTCATTGTGACAAGTTAGAACGTGTTCTATCATCACCTTTCCGTCTCTAACCCTCCCATTCTTGATTCCTGAGCTAAAAGGTTAGTATTGTTTTCTTTGTAGCTATTGCTGGCATGAAGGAGGAGGAGCAGAGTCTGAGATACAGGACCAGGCATCACTTAACTGGCAACGTCGTCTTATGATAGCACACAGCAAGAAGTGGGGAACGTACAAATTCTCATGACACTTGCAGATCCCTGTACTAGTGTGACATACTTAGGTTCATCCGTTTCTTATTTCCTTTGGAAAGCATTTCCTTGATTTTTGGTGGAGTGATATGCAAAACCCTAACAAGGTACTTTCACAGCAAGCAGGCAGGCTAAGCAGGAAGCTCCAGATCAGGAGTTCCTTGGCCTGTTCTAGTGGACCCATAAGTCATTAAAGAACATGCTGAAAGCACCTTTTTCCAGACTGATCCTTCTTTTTAATTTCTTGGTATTTGATGAGTCACTTCTTTCTGGGCTTAAGATGATATAAACTTGGATACTGCAACCTGATCTCCATTCAGAGCCTTATATCATTGGCTTATTGGGAGTTGTTATTGGTCCTGTGACACTAACTTGAATACTCTGAACTAATATCGGTGTGTTTATGTGCTTTGTGGGATAACTTCTTGTTTTAACCAGTGTGTGCAAGTGTCTGTTTAGGGGTATACAAAAGACAACAGCTAAAGCAACTGTGAAGTAGTGTTCTTGCTAGGTGTTGTGCATTGCACACACTCAAGCTCTGCTGACTTGGACAATTTGTCACCTGAAGCAGATCTGCGCTCTTGACTGACCCTCGATGATAAACCTCCAGTCCAGTGAGATCCTGAAAACTTTTTTCCCATTTTCGCCAACCAACGGGTACCTTGTGATTTAATGTCTGTTCTGGTGGATATCCTCAGTCCAGATACTCTGTCCCTTTTGGGCCAAGAAACCTGCTTTCCCGGAGTCTCCTTCTGTTCTGTGGTCTTCCTCATCTTTTGACAGGTGGACAAGGTGCTGAGGGGCACAGTTTAGTGATTGATAGGAATGGTTGGACTCAATGATCTCGTGGGTCTTTTCCAAGCTGGTGATTCTATGATTTTAGATCAGGGATTAGGTTAGGCATTTCGAGTTTTTAACTGTAGAGGTACAGTACTAGATGAGAATTTATGTATGCTGGCCTAATCCAGATTTACCGGTGAATTTGAAAAGCTTTTGTCCTGGTGTTATGAGGTTTTAGACAAACAGGCAATGTATATCAAACCTGCTAGTTTCCATTTTTCTGAAGTTCAAGACCTTTTTTTCAGTGAAAGGGAAGTCTACCATAGAAGAATTATGTTACTGCTTTTGAATGAAAAAACAAAAAAAGCCTTGCTCCTGCTTGTACAACCAGATACTTTGCTCTTGAAAACAACCTTTTTTGCCTATTATAGGCACTGACTGCAAGCTCTGACTTGGCTAGCACATCCATTGAAATATGGAAGAATAATAAGTACCCATTGTTGTCTTGTCTTGGTTAGACTGTCAGCCTAGTGCCTGTCTGGCTGCCTTGCAGTTTTTGTCCATCTTGGAAAGTGCCTAATATAGCAATGAGATTGCTCTTTGGCAGTAAGATAAGAATTTGTGGGGAAAGTGCATGTCTTGTCAGGTGGGGATTTTGAAGGCAGCAGGTAGTGGACCTGGAGTGGTACATGGCAAGTCATGAGGGACATAGTCTTCAGTGGCCAATGGTGGGAGAGGATGGGTGACACAGTCTAACGCTGGCTTCAGTGTTTTACCAAGCCAGCAGAAATGGCATGTATTTAATGTTTGTTTACTTGTGCCACCTCAGGGCACCCTGCTGAGCAATAACTGAGCTTGTGCTCTGGCGCACCCCCTTCCATGTTCTTCTAAGAGCTCTGTCTCCTGGTGTTCACAAGAACAACTGGCCTCTCTTTCTTCTGGGAGGAGGTAACTTCAGACAAAGATTCTCTGTTGATGTGGCAGTCTCCTGCTGCTCTTTCTTATCTGGTTGTGGTGGCTGAGCTTTCATTTTAATGTGCCCTCTAGTTCTCCTTATTGTATGTCTTTGATCTACAATTTGATAGCTTTATTCCTACAAGGAGGGTGTGTGGGTGATGTTTGTTTCTCTTCAGCTTCTCTTGCTCACTTTTTTTTTTCCCTCTAGTGAAGGTAGTATTTCAAGGATCAGGTTTATCTCCTCTGCTCATGACTCAGTTGAGGAGGCAGGAATCTAAATGTGCTCTTTGCTACTTTTTTATCTAAATAAAAAATACCCTCCCCCCATTTGTTTGTAGAGATTCTGTTGTTCAGCTGGTAATTAGTTTCCAGTCTTACCATCTGAATAGTTCTCTGTGAATGACATGGTAACACTGAAAATGCTGTCTCTTCCTGAAACAATATAGTAGATTCAGAACCTAAAGTTTTCAGAAACACAACCAGATGACATTTCAGTGCTGTGCTGCATGGTATATTTTCATCATTAGAAACAGCATGAGTGGAACTGATCATTTTGTAGCAGAAGATAACTATACAGGCAGGTCACCATACACAACAACTCCTCTGTATGTTTACTGTAACCAGTTTGCATTACATTTGATTAGAAAAGGCACTGGTTCTAGAACTATTTGTGCTTCTGAATCCTCCTTGACCATTATGCAGGACACCTTCAACGTTCTTTAGCATGCCCCTGCTCAAAGAGAAGTGATGCTTGGTGTAGTTTTATTATGGAACATGACAGTGTTTACTGTAGATGTTTCCGAAAAGACGCTGAAATCCCCTGTGGCCTGGGTAGTGTTGGCTGTACAAAGGACAAAAGCAGTGTGAGAGCTGGCTGCTCTAAACTTGATAAGCTGGGAATGGGGAGTTGGCTGGGCTGCTCTTGCTGTAGGAAGGTTTGGCAGGATGACATGAATTTAGTTCCACTGGATCATTAGAATCCCCAAAAACCCTATCCCCTTCTAGTCAGCTTTAGTGATTGTTACTTCTGCTCTACCAAATAACATTTTGAATCAGGGTGAAGGAATAGCCTTTTTACTTAATAATATTTGATGGTAGGATTTTTTTCTTTAATGTAGAGAAATGAAAAATAGCTGTCTCTTACTGTTTCCCTTTAGACAAATTTCATGACCCTCCACTGCTCCCAACACGGTGTTTTGGAGTATTCTATGACAAAATAATTGCAAGAGGTGAAAAAAAAGTTCTAAAGTAAATGTAGAAGCCAAAATTTTGAATGGTCCATTGCAGGATTTGGCATGTGTAACTTTGGATGTTTGACATTCAACATTTCAGAGCAGTTCTTGCTAGTTTACCCACCTCCAATTTACCCTTACCTGCCTTGCAGAAGAGGTACATGACACAAATATGAAAAAAGATGTTTGGGTTAGGTCAATCACTCTATCTATTTCAGCACCAAGCTGAAAAAAACACCTATTAATTCTACAGTCCTGGGATCTGATAGCCTGCCAAATCCACATGGTGCGCTTTAAGCCACTGTTCTGCATTGTAATCACTTATGAGAATCCAAGGGGAAGATGCAATCTCAACTGAGAGATGACGGTGCTCTTTTTCTGCCTCCAAAGTCAAGGATGTTGAAATTCCCCTGGTAGTGGACCATATCAGCAGCCAGTGCAGGGCTATATTGGGAACTCTTGGGAGAACAGCATCACAAGATGCTTGTTAGAGCAGTGATTTCTGGCCTCTGACAGATTGCCTTTGTATTCTGACCTTCAGCTCACAAATAATTGTGTCTCTTGGCTTTAATTATCTGGGTCAGATATGGGATGACATTGTGATCAGACTAAAGGTCAGTGTTTATTTCTCTGTAGCCTACAGCTGGCAGAACAAATCTGGACTGTCTGTCCATGCAGGCTTCATAGTAAAACCACTGTTATTTACCCTTAATGTGAGGTGTCTGAGGAGGTCAGTGAGGTGCAAAGTCAGCTCTCCTTCCAACAGTAATCTCACTCTGTATGTCAGGAAAAGCAGGATGCTTGTAGGGGAATGAACTGAAACAGCCTGCTACCCATCTGTAATGCCTTTGCTATCTGGTACCAGAATATACAGCAGAGAGTCACTCAGTCCTGCTGACCTACTCTGTTCTCATTTGACTCAGCATCCTCCTAGCAGCTCCCTTCCTCTTCCCAATCTAGCTTCCTCTTTTCAGATACTCCTCTTACATGAGTTCATTCAGAAACTTCTCCAACTCATTTGGGCCCAACAATATCCTGAACCTTTTACTGCTTCAATGTGAAAATATCACTGAGCTTGTTCTTTCTCGGAGCTTGCTTATTTGATGTCCTGTTTCTGCTGCCTCTGCTCTGAAGCTTGGGACAGACCCAGTTTTTGCAATTCCCTCTTCATTCCCAAGCACATGAGAAATGCCTCCTTTGAGTTCTTCTCTACCTGTCTTTCCTTGTGCATAAGATGCTGGATCACTGGTGTTTAACTGTGGAAGATGACACACTGTGCAAACCCAAATCCTATTCTCTGATCATAGGAAGTCAGACTTTGTGATCATGCAAAGCTCTTGAGTGTCAAAGAGCTTGTGCTTCATGAAAGAAACTAGCAAACTCCAGTATAGATTTCTGCTAAAATTCTATCAATTAACAAACAGAGGTTTAAGAATATTTGGATCACCATTGGGGTCTATTTGGTTGTGTGGCATCCTGCCAGAAGTTGCTTTCTCCCATTTTATCGTTTATGTTTTAGATACATGTCATACTCTGTATAGTTTGTGCTCCTGCTTGTTAAGTACTGAGACAAAAATAGCCTTTTGGTTGAAGGGCTGATGACCTTGGAGGAAAGGGATAGGTTGAAAAAGGACAAAGACAGAGGTCAGGGGTCATGCTTACCCCTTGGGAACAGGGTGTTGGAGCTATAGGAAAAGGATATGGTTGAAACCAGCCCAATGTTGTTTTCAGCTCTTGAGTAATGAGCAAGCCCATCTGAAACTTGTGCAGGGACAAACTGAGAGGGGAATATTCTTTTGGAGAAGCAGAAAATTTTCTTTTGGGCAGCTTTTAGATGGGACGTAAACCATGCAGAGAATAGGCCTATATGTCTCTCTCCTGACTTTTCCTAACCACTTGCCTTATGGGCGTTAGGAAGACACTTCAGCTTGTGAAAAGATAAGAGTCTTGTCCAACTCTCCCTTTGCTGAGCAAGGGCAGAGCACTACTCTAGGTCCTCCCTTGAGGGTAGGAAGCTGAGACAGCAGGGGCTCATTTGTTCCTTTATTGATTGCTGAAGTTCAGTAATGACTTGTTCCACTGCCTCTCAGAAATATGTGGTACGTTCCTTAAACAAATACCTAGGACTTAAAAATCCAACGGTGGATGTGGGTGGATTTAGCTGAGAAAGGAGATCTGTCTCTTAGTTGTTCCACAGACCCCTTGAAAGACCAGAACTGGAGACTTTCATGGGTTGCTTTGCATCCTTTTGCTCTCACCAGGTCTGGGTTGGAATGGAGTATCCCCCTCTCCTAGGGCAGATAACCCTTCTTTTCTTACATCTTACTGAACTGCTTCCTGAGAGGAAAGACAAGTCTGTATGAATTTTAGTGCAGTAGTCATGTTTTGAGGAGAAAATGTTGTTCAAATAGTCCTCTAGAGCTGAATACTTCACATCATCTTTTCAATGGAGAGAACTCAAAAATTTTCAGATCAGAGGGCAAAATGTTGTGTTTAGAATGTACACAGCTACTGAGAGAAGGTGGAGGAAGTTAAGAGAAGTTTGAAAAGCATGAGAGCAAAAATTGCACAAGATTCTCTGTGCTGTGCGAAACAGTGATGGACTGCTCTGTGTTATATTCACCATAACTTCTTCATCAGATTAAATAGTTTCAAGAATTTTAACATGGGTCTACAGATATATTAACATAAGAATCAAAAGAGAATGTGAATGTGTAAAACATGTGAAGAAACTAAAATAACTGCTAAGCCTGGATAGACAGTGTCATAAATTTCAGTGAAACAGAAACATCTTTCCTGGTGAGCTACTGTATGTCTCTGTAGTGGTTGTCACTCTGGGTTGCTAAGGAACTTTGGTTATCTACATTTCTGCCTTTAACATTTGTTTGTATCCTCACAGTTCATATGGAGCATTTCCCCTTTATTGATGTTGACCTTTTTCTTCCCTGTCATTAGCAGAAGCACCAACTGTGCTGCATTTATCAGCTGTAACTTGGTTGCTCCAATGCTTGGGAACTAATATACAGAAAAACTTTAGTCCTGCTGACACTTAATAGTATGGTCATTATGCACAGAAATACAATGGAGAAAAGCTGTTTTAAAGGGAAGTGAGATCTGCTTTTGTTATTAGCAGTTGTCATGCAGGCACACAGTAGTAACTTTTCAAGGGCAGATAAAATGATGTAATCAAAATTACTGAAATCACAGAAATTAGACTCCAAAAGAGATGTCAAAAGGCCTGTTGCCGTTCTTTGAGATGCCATTAGCTCCACCTGTATCATCCCTGATAGATGCCCATCATTTTTACAGCAGAATTAACGGATTTTAAGAACAAATTCAACTAAATGCTTTCCTTTCCCAGATGGACAGAGACTATAATTTATTGATTGCTGTCTCTCTTGATAAAATTCCTTTTAATGTTTGGAGATTGTTCTGTCCCCCTCTTGATTTACCTCTGGACAATTAACAAATCCAGCTCTTTCATCCTTTCCTTACAAATCATCTTTCCAAACCTTTGATCTTTACTGTGACTCCACTCTTCTGATTCTCCCCACACTATTGAGAGTGCTTACCCCAGGACTGGACACACTGTTTTCTGTGCCCACCCAGTCCTGAGTAGAGGAATAATCACCTCCCTTATCTTCTGAATGATTTTTTGATCACATATACCTAAACTGAATCTATCCTTTTCTTCCAGCGTCATTCTTTGATGCCTTTTGATCAGTTTGCTATAGTTCCCATGCCCACTCACTGTGACACTGTGGCCCAGAGGAGCCCTCCCCTTCTATTTGTCTACAGTTCATCCCCTTTCCTCCCCTCTGTGGTGTGATATGCTGCACTTCTCAAAATCAGTTCCAGTTTGTTGACTTGAGATAGAGCTTGGTAACTAGGAGAAGCACTCTGAATTTTAATCCTGCCCTTAAGCAGGATTAAGCTTTGGTCTGCGCTCTTTGGATGCTTATTTACTACTCCATCACTCAAGTCAGTAGCATATTAGCAGTTTTAATAGATCTGGAATTTGCCTTTCTCCTGTCAAATTTAAGGTGACTTATGCATAATTTTACAGGACATTCTTGTTTTGGATTTATTTACTATAACTTCATGGGGAGAGCAACCATTGCTGTGGGACCTTTCCCATCCTCCAGATTTCAAGGTAGTTCACAGTGCGTGTTAGCTTTCTTCATAGTAACTCCTGGGTGCCATCCAGCACTCCAGGTAGTCAGAGGAGGGAACACAGGCCAGATGATGAAAGATGTTAAACAATACATGGGCATTTGGCCACTATTCTGCTTTCTTCTAAAGACTGAAGCAATGAGGATGTAATAAATTCAGCCTTTTCTGGGCATTAATTCCTCTCTTTCTCAAAGTTACAATGTTATTGAATTTTATTTCAACTGTCTTTTGCTCACAAATAGTGTCAGCTCCTCTTGTGACTTACTCTTAATGATTTGCTCCCACATACCTGTGTGTATATGTGAATGTTTTAGAGCTGCCATTAGTATGTCCTTTATTTTATATTTTCTACTTAATTCTATTTAACTTCTAAATTCTCATTTAAAGAGTTCCTTATGTAATTAGAGTGCAGGGTCATACTTCCATCTTTATCAGTTAAGTTGTCTTATTGGCTGTCCTGGGGGTCAATAAGAGCAGAATAACCAGCCTCTGAAGTCTACAAGTTTGGCATTTCTTTCACTTAAGTGGCTTTTCTAGTCCTGTGTGGTACAGGTCCTTCCTATTAGTCTCAGTCAAATCAAGAAGGTTTGTCATTCAGGGCACTTGCTGGCACTTGCACCAGACAGATTCTGAGGTTTGGAAAGGACTCTTCAGTCTGCCAACAGTTAAACAACTTTCTCTTTCTGCTTCCTCCTTCCACTTACTAGCCATGATAGTAGCCATTTACAGAAAATCTTGCCATAGGAACAGATGCTCCTACTTTAGCAAAACCCAGTGATGTTACATTCCCTAAATATTCTTTTCTGAATTAGTTTAAACAAACCAAATGTTAAACATTAGAAGGAGGAATATATGGGACTAAAGCTGACTGAAGAAAAGAATGTGTTCTGATATGCCATAAGCCAAAAAACTCCCTCAATTCATGCCAGGTGCTTCTTCCTTGAACAGCAGCAGTCAGGTGCCCTTTGGAATGGACAGATACGGCAGCATGTGAAAATGCCAGGTTCATTAAGGTGTATGGTTTCTGTCTCTAATCAACCACAAAGGGATGCTTGAAAGTATCAGAAGAGTCTTCGGATCTTCTGTGCTTCACTAGGCTGGAGCTGGACACAGTGTGGAAGAGCTGACAGCTGAATCTGTTGCTAACCTTATGACTTTTCTGGCTCTAACTTTTCCTCATGAACCCTGGGAGCTGTGCTACACTTTTATTGCTCCTGAAATATTCATAAATATGATGTTCTCATACTGGGACCCAGACACATTAAATCCCTGCTGGTGAGTCTGTCCCAGGTCTGAAATATGGGAACCCACAGGATCCATACACTTTGAGGAGGATTGAAGCACCAGCTGTATGAGCAGAGGTCAAAGCCACATTTTAAAGCTGCTGCTTTGCCACGAAAAATAGACCAAGCCACTTGAGCTATCAAAATGTATTTTGGAAATATGTTATCAGTGCTAACCTGCCTCCTCCTGGAATTAATTCTTCTACTTATTGTAGAGTATTTTCAGAAAACATATTCTTGTGGCTTGCGATGTTTGATACTGTTTAAAGGACTCCTGGGAAACCTCTTTCCTCAGAGACAGCAAGGAGAAACTGAAAGCATATATCAAAGTGGGACAATGCCATCTATATCAAGGAATGTGGCTGGAACACAGCTCAGATGTATAGCATTTTAATCCTTTTAAACTGCTATGCCTTTCTTGCACAACAGAAATCCTGATTCACCGTGTGACTTCAAGGTCATACCAAGTGCCATGGTTTAGCCCCTTGGCTTGACTGGCAGCTAAATGCAAGCAGTTGTGATCTCAATCCCACTTCCCCTACCCAGATAAAAGGAAAAGAGAGAGAGATTTGGTTTTTGGAAAATAAAATTATAATGACTTTAATGAAACAATAATAATAGTAATAAGGAAAATACCATTAATAAAATAATATTAAGATGTATATACCTATATATAGGTGTATAGTGAAATTCTTCACTGAAAGGGTCATTAGGCAATGGAACAGGCTGCCCAGGGAGGTGGTTGACTCGCCTTCCCTGGAGGTGTTTAAGGTGCAGGTGAACAAGGTCCTGAGGGGCATGGTTTAGGGATTGGTGGGAATGGTTGGAGTCAATGATCCAGAAGGTCTCTTCCTACCTGGTGATTCTATGATATATGAAATCAACTTCCCCCATGACTATATGTCATCACTGATGCTGCAGAGCAAATGCGAAAAGACCCAGGACTGGACTCAGTGGTAGACAGGAGTTGGACTCAGGAATGCATGGATCTGGGATAAGGGGCAAAAGGGCAGATACTGTCTGTATTAGATATCAGCCTTTGAAGAAGAGGGCTTGGCCCTCATAATCACTCATTTTTGTACTGATTATGACATATCTGGAGTTAAATACTCTGGTCACTTTTAGGCTACCTGTCCTGACTGCCCCTCCCTTCTGGTGAGATCCTTTTTCACTGCTTTGACTTACAGGCACTCCACCAACTTGAGGATGACCTTTGCTTCCATAGAAACAAATATAAACAATGGACTTTCTATATAAAAAAGCCCTACTTGTTCAGTGATAATCATAAATTTTAAGCATTAGCATGTCTGAAGGCACACTGTCTGAAAACATCTAGTTAACTTTCAGAAAATGAAGTTACTTAGACGAGGATTAGCTGAAAAGTTAGAAAATTAATTCTGCTTTAGCTCAAGCCAGCACATCATGCTTTCCAAGTAGAACTGGGGAAAGATGGATTTACAGATTGAAATCCAAATCTCATTGAAATCTATGGGAATTTTCATTGACCTCAAAATGGGGAGGAGGCTTTGATATGTAGCTGAAGGTAGAGATCCTCCTAAATTCTTGCAATTAGTGTGCTCTGAATATGCCTGTGTCCATCTGACATGCTGAGGAGCAAGGAGATGCTCACTGAAAATTTTTGGAGGACGAGGTGACCTACAGGGTGGAAGGAAAGAGCCATGGTTCTGCTGCAGGCTCTATCTGATCCTGGGCACAGTATAGTTTGGAGGTTTCTTTCTAACACTGGGATACGGGCAAAGGAGGAGCCTGTTCTTGGCACAATTTCTTGGTCCAGGTCAGTCAGAGGGAGATTTGGCTCTGTCACTTCAGTGTCAATCCTCACGCTCTTTTCTCCCAGCTGTTCAATTACAGTCATAGACTTGATCAGGGTAGCAGCTACTATGCATCCCCCCTTCCTCTGGCACCCATGATGTAGCTGTAACTCTGCCCTTTACTAACTCTAGGTTACAGATGTCTGCAGGCTCCCCTTGTCTGTAACTTGGTATGACCTATAGGTTAGATGAATTTCTTAAAAAGGGCATTTTCATTGAAGTTGATTTTGTGGTAGGTTGAGATGTGAGAGTTCTTTTTTAAGCAAGACAAGTAGTTCCTACAGATTTTAACCCCACAGTGGGCTTTTCTCACCCTTCCCCTCACCTTCTTATGCAGTACACTTAAAACTAGCTTTCACAAGTATATCTGTAGGTATCTCCAAATGAATCTACAGTAAATAAACATCCAGACTTGCTTTCTTGCCTCAGAAACTGCAAGTTTCTTGCAAGTTGGATAAGCCAAAATGAAACTAAAATCACAGTGGGACGGAAATCGATTTAGTTTAAACTCCAGGAGCTGCTCTATCTGATGGAAGCTGAATGCTAAGTGAAATGTAGTGATTCAGTAAACAGGATAATGGTCTCCCCATCTGGGATTTCTGCTCTTGCCTGAGCAAATAGAAGTCCTGCTAAGCCTGCAGACAAGCGAAACCCAGCCTGCTCAAGCCTGCCCTGCAGGAGGGCTGTATCCAAACTTATTCACATGTTGCCATGTACAGTAGAATCGTAGAATAACAGAATGGTTTGAGTTGGAAGGGTCATTAAAGATCATATAGTTCCAATCCCCCTGCCACAGGCAGGGACACGTCCCACTAGATCAGGCTGCCCCAGGCCCCATCCAACCTGGCCTCACACACCTCCAGGGATGGAGCAGTCACAGCTTCCCAGGTCAACCTGTGCCAGTGCCTCACCACCCTCATTATGAAGAATTTCCTCATGATGCCTAGTCTAAATCTTCCCCTCTCCAATTTATAGCCATTACCCCTCATTCTTTCACTAGATGCCCTTGTAGAAAGTCCCTCCTCAGCTCTCTTGTAAGCCCCCTTCAGGCATTGGAAAGTTGCTATATAGTCTCCTCAGAGTCTTCTCTTCTCCAGGCAGAACAACCCCAACTCTTTCAGCCTGTCCTCATACAGAAGGTGCTCAAGCCCTCTGATCATCTTTGTAGCCCTCTTCTGGGCCCATTCCAACAGTTCCATATCCTTCTTATGTTGAGGATTCCAGAACTAGACACAATACTCCAAGTGAAATCTCACAAGAGAGGAATAGAGGGGCAGAATCAGCTCCCTGAACCTGCTGGCCATGCTCCTTTTGATGCAGCCCAGGATATGGTTGGCCTTCTGGGATGCAAGCATGCATTGGCAGCTCACGTCAAGTTTCTCCCCAAGTCTTTCTCCACAGGGCCACCCTTAATCATGTTGTCCCCCATCCTATATTGAAACAGTAGTTTTCCCCAACCCAGATGTAGGACCTTGTACTTGGCCTTGTTAAACCTCATGAGATTCACACAGGTTCATTTCTCCAGCTTGTCCAGGTCCCTCTAACCTGATCTGATACCATCCCAGTTTGATCCGTATGGGTCAAATCTACACAACACACGTACCAGGTACTGTATGGCTCTTAGGTAGGAGGGGTCTGAATTCCCTACTCCTGCTGCTAGAGTAGCAGGAACACCATGTGCATGATAATAGGGATCCCGAGTTTGGCACAGACAAGTTCAGTTAATCCAGGTGAAAACTCCAGAAAACAGCAGCCTGCTTCTTTACAACTTCGAGTTCTAATGTTTTTTAAAGTATGTAGAATTACAGATTCAGGAGAGAGGACAGTTGGTGAGACAGAGAGGCTGCTTGTGCAATGGGAAGAAACCAAGAAGCCCTTACAAACAGCCAAAGCTGCATTAAAAAACCTCACAGTACATGCAGCACCACAGACAGAGGGTGTTCACCTAGGGTAGTGGCGGCAAGTCTGCATGGACTGATATTGCTGCTCCAGCTTTCTTGAGTTGTCTCAGAAGTATAAGACTGCTCCAGAAAATCTCGTTTATGTAGTGCTGTCTTGTGTGTGCTCTTGCTCTGTTTGTTTTTGAAAGATGTGGCTCCATTTCCCCTACAAAAGGACCACTATGTCAGTCCTTTGCACCTAAGAAGTGTTCCATGTCTCTTGCTTTCTCTGGGGAGTCAGACGTATATAAAGCAGCATCTGTGGGAGGTCAGAAGCCCATCATCAAGTGGACTTGAAACCCTCCTCAAGTGTGTTTTTTTTGTTTCATTTTCAGGTTGCTATTTGACGAAGTCCTGCTTGCTCGTCTCTGCCCTCTGGGTGTCACTGTTGTGCTCATTTAGACCCCTCATTTTTCGCAGTCCTAGCTCATTTTTACCCCAAGTATGTGATTAAAAAAAACCCTTGTATGAAGTTAGTTTTCCTTCTTCATTAGCCTCTCAGGGCCTCTTGGCTGGAAAATGGGAGAAAATATCTGTCCAGACCATATTGTGGAAATAATTTTGAAGGGTGATTACCCTCTAAGGATTGGCTAAAATATACCAAAGGCAGGCACAGCACCATCTGCTCCAGTCAGAACATCCTTGAGTTGTCAGAACTGGAGTCAGCTTGCAAATGTTTCCCCAAGGCTTCCTACTCTGGGTCTTCTCTGTACAACTCTCATTTCTCCCAATCAAATAGGTGATATTATGAGATAGAAAGCTAGAACAGTGGTTGTGATGTCTCCACGTGGATTTATTTTTTATTTTTGTCCTCTTGCTAGAATTGTCTGAGTTCATAGAATCATAGAATCACCAGGTTGGAAGAGACCCACCGGATCATTGAGTCCAACCATTCCTATCAAACACTAAACTATGCCCCTCAGCACCTCATCCACCCGTGCCTTAAACACCTCCAGGGAAGGTGACTCAACCACCTCCCTGGGCAGCCTGTTCCAGTGCCCAACAACCCTTTCTGTGAAAAATTTTTCATAATGTCCAGCCTAAATCTCCCCTGGTCGAGCTTGAGGCCATTCCCTATTGTCCTGTCCCCTGTCACTTGGGAGAAGAGGCCAGCTCCCTCCTCTCTACAACCTCCTTTCTGGTAGTTATAAAGAGCAATGTGATAGCCCCTCAGCCTCCTCTTCTAGAGGCTAAACAACCCCAGCGCTCTCAGCCATTCCTCATAAGACCTGCACAGGGGCAGGATCATGAGCACTCCAGGTTTTCAGCACTGTACCTGTAGGCAACAGAAATCTTACCTTGATGCAATTCTCTAAAGAATGGCTAGGAAAAGAGATCAAAATCCTGCTCTCTCAAGAAAGTTAAGCTCACCATAGCAGAGCCCTTCACATTTTGCTTTTGTGCTGAAGAAACAAAGCCACAAGGACACGTATGATTTTGCAGATAGGGAGTGCAATTAAAGATCATATGAGATGTCAGGCAGTGCTGGTTGACACTTCAGTGGAAGGCATTGGTGAAAAAAAAAGGGAGAGCTGCTGTCTAGAAAACTGAGAGCAGTATGGAAGCAGCAGATACACTTCAAATCTGTGATTAAAGACAAGACCTGTCAGGGAAAGTGCCTCATTCATTTCCTTTTCTCTTTCTTTCTTTGTAATACACTTAAATAACTGAAATATTTTCCCATAGCAGACTGAAGGAGGTAGCTGTGCTTCCTCTAGTGTGATTTCTACTTTTCTACTTGTGTTTTGCTATGTTACCTACTGCCTGTAGTAGTTTCTTTAACATTTTCTTTTTTTACTGATCTGAATTGTAAGATGACTTCTTTCTTGCTCCCTCTTCCTGATGAGCTTTATAGGACTTATGCTCACAGGAAGAGGCATCCAGCCCTACATCTGGTCTTCATTATATACCAACAAGGAAGCTTTTTTCAGGTGGAGTGGGTAAGCAGGCTATCAAATTAATTTGGGAAAACAGAAGATTCTCCCATCATGTGCATGTTCTTGCCACTTCTCTTTATAGTTGCTTTTAAGTGTATGAAGTGCAGTGATGTGAAAGGAACCTACAATCTAGCGCTTTTAAGGTCCGCTTTATAAGAAACCTGTCTCTTTGCCTAGGCAGCTGCTTCATGTGGCAGTGTGGAAGGGATGTCAACTTGTGTCTTTAAGCCTGAGGGCGAGAGTTACCAAGTAGCTGTCCCAAGCTCCGTAGGGTCAGCCAGGGCAGATGTGCATGGTCTGGTGGCTCCACATGGACTGCAAGGGACAGACAGTTGTCATCATACCATATATGGAAGTAACCAGCATCTTTTTCTTCCAGTGTTCCCTTTTGATTTTGTTCTGTCTCTGGGTCTCTGTTCGCCATAGGATTGAGCCATGGGTTTGGTTCTGGTGGGTGGAAGCTGCTAATGGCAATTGGGTAAAGGTTACCTTGCAGGGAAAAGAAATGAGGAGGTTCAGCCACTCTCAGATACAAAGTTCATTCTAGAGCTGCCCATGAGGCAGTCTCAGCAGTGACAGTGTAGAAGTAATGTTATGTTCTCAAGTATACACTGCTGGTTCTCCCAGTGTAGTCTTTCCAGCTGACTCTCAAAATACACAATTGGAACTCAAGGTACAACATGAATATGGAAAAAAGGTTGTTGGGAAAGTATGACAGATAATAAACCAAGGCTACATAAAGGACCATTATAATTTAGAGTAGACACTTATAGATAAATCCATTGTGTTCTTATATTGTTCCATGTGATGTTGGTGAGGCGGTATTTGTTCTCTCTTGATTATTTAATATACCTGCAATCATCTTTGGATTGTAGTATTTCTGCTGCTTCTATGAAGTAACATTTCCTTTATTCCACTGCTGTATCCTTGTGTTGCCTTTTATTCTACCGGGCCTTAAAATTCTCCATTCTTCAGAGATACCATTTCTGGTTTCTCCTGTTCTTCCTCATTGTCCTTGACACGTTGCCTCACTTTTCTACATATATTTGAAACATTTTCATTTTCCATTCTTCCAATTTTTACTGTTATGCTTAAAAGAAACATCACTCAGTTAACTCTTCTTGCCAGCTAACTATGCAATTCATAAATGTATGACATCATCTCTGAGCCATGCTTGTTCTAGTGAGGTCCTTTTATGTTGAGACCAGCAAGTCTTTTTTAATGCCATTTTAATGGTATTTAATTGGCATTGTCCTTTTATCCTGATTTTGCTCTCTTACTTGACTCAGTGTCAGTGTGGCATATACTTATTCATTTGCCCATTCAGGGGAACAGGCAAACAGTTTATTTAAAGCCCCAAAATAAGACAGGCAACAGAACAGAGAACTTCATAAACAAAAGCCACAGAGGTAATTTTCCCATTTGCCAATACATATTCATTGTGTGCAGAGGGTGAGATCTTACTGTTTCACAGACTGTGGCTGAACACAGAAATAATGATGAATTGCATATAATGATTCTGCAATGATTTTTCAGTTTGTATCCAAATGGGTTCTCATTGAAAGTTTTCTGACCTCTGGAACTTGTTTTTTCTTTATCCAGTTTCTAACATAGGTAGTTTCTAAATGGATTAGATGTTCTTTAAAGGCCAGGGAAATTGTCTTTTTTCAAATGGTTAGCTGGTGCTAATACAATTGTTAATTAAACTACATCGTATTCTGATTATTAACCCCCATGATCAATGATTTCCACATGGACAGTTGTTCTATTAAAAATACATCACTAATAAATGACCTTCTCAGAGGTTCCCGCTGTAGGATGTACCTACCAGCTCTGAGAATTGCCATTTTAATAACAAATGTTAATTATTCCAATTCAGGCTTAAGACCGTGATTTTATTCTCGTGTGAATACTAGGGCTGGTGATGGGCTACTGCTGCTGAGTTTGAGAGTGTTGAAGTTCTGTGCTGTGCTCCAGAACTGCCACCCATTCACAAGCAAATCCTCCCATGATAAGGACCAGTCATTATTCTCCCTCCCTGTGAATGTCCTCCCTAAAGTCTAAAGCAGGCAATGCAGATTGTACAGTCAGGTAGCCAATGTGCAAGACAGGTGAGGAAAACAATCCTTCCCATGCCCCAGAAAGCTGTATTCCTCATCTGCCTCTCCAAAAATAATAAAACGATACTGGGGATTTGACTAGCATGTTTCAGCACTTCCCTTCCCTCCTCTCTAAGTCATAGCTTATTCTTGACAGTCTCTGCCCACCAAGAGAAAAAAGGAAGCTTATATCGCTGGATGATACATAAGTTTTGAAAGTGTTGACAACTTCACCATTTTTCAGTTTCAGTCTGATAAGTGGCTGATTGTTTAAATATTTCCAAACCCTTATTAGCTTAAAAAAAGGATGATTTGGGAGAGATTTTTGCTGGAAATGTTTTCAAATATTTTGTGGTTGCATACATGCCCCAACAGGGACTGGAGTGAAAATGTGGGTATAAGGGAATGTCTAGTGCAGATATTTTCAAAATAACTCTACTTAGCAGAATAGGATTATCTTCATTGTCTCACTCTTGGGACTTCAGCACAATGGAAACTTGATGACTTAAAAATATTTCTTGCCTAAAATAAATCACTAACAAGAAGATTTAAATATTTTGATCTGCTGATACATACATGGAGAGCAGGACAGTGAACAGGATAATCGTCCATTGAGATGTTTAATGTTTTTTTTAATCCTGATTTAGCAGCAGGAGTTGTGGTTCTCTATGATTAATTAGCTCTTACAACTAAAGATTAGTGAATAGCATACAGGAATCACACAAAACCTGGCAGTCAAGGACAGTCCTTTGATGAGCTCAGTTTTATACACAGAGCAAAGAAAGGAGAGGTGCTTCATGGTTGTCCTATGATCGAAGTTCTTCCTCCAGCAAGAAAATGCCTACATGATGAGGTTATTGGCTTAAGAGTGTAAGGAATATCTAGTACATAACTTTCACAATATTGCTGTCATTGGTACTTTGCCTTGGTGCACTCAGAGGCTGATTGGCAAAGTCTTATGGGAGACAGTACTCAAGAGCAAGGGAGCCCATGAGTGCTGGGAGCTCTTCAGAAAGGAGATCCTAGCAGCTCAGGAGAAAACCATCCCCATCTTCTGGAAAAAAAGCTGGCAAGGTCAAAAACCAGCTTGCTTGAACAGTGAGATCTCAAGAGATATCAAGAAGAAGAGAAATGTTTATGGGCTCTGGAAGAGGGGACAGGCCGTTTGGGTGGACTACAGGAGGGAAGTGAGATGGTGTAGAGAAAAAGGCTAAGGGTCACCTCGAAATCAGATTGGCAAAGTCTGTGAAAGATAATAAAAAAATCTTCCTATAAATATATAAATAATAAAAGGAGAACTAGGGAGACCATACAGTCCCTATTGGACGCAGAAGGAACAACAGTGACAGGAGATGAGGAAAAGGCTGAGATACTTAATGCTTTCTTTGACTCAGTCTTTAATTGTAAAGAAAGTTGTTCTGTCTGTGTACAAACTCAGGAGCTAGAGGAGCAAAATGAGGCTCCCATGATCCAAGAGGAGGTGGTCAGAGCCTTGCTTGTCCAACTAGACACCCACAAGTCTATGGGGCCGGACAGGATTCACCCAAGGGTATTGAGGGAGCTGGTGGATGTGCTGACCAAACCCCTTTCCATCATCTTCCAACAGTCCTAGAAGACTGGGGAAGTTCCACTGGACTGGAGGCTGGCTGATGTTGTGCACATCTATAAGAAGGGTCACAGGGAGGATTCAGGGAACTACAGGCCTGTCAGTCTGACCTCAGTACCAGGGAAAGTCATGGAACAGGTGATCTTGAGTGCTATCATGAAGCACTTGCAAGAGAACCGGGTGATCAGGCCTAGCCAGCATGGGTTCACAAAAGGCAGGTCTTGCCAAACTAAACTGATCACCTTCTACGACAAAGTGACTCGGCTGCTGGATGAGGGAAAGGTTATGGATGTGGTCTTCCTGGACTTCAGCAAAGCCTTTGACACAGTTTCTCACAGCATTCTGCTACGGAAACTGTCAGCCTCTGGCCTGGACAGGCACACACTCTCCTGGGTGGAAAACTGGCTGGATGACTGGACCCAGAGAGTGGTGGGAAATGGTGTTAAATCCAGCTGGAGGCCAGTGACAAGTGGGGTTCCCCAGGGCTCAGTGCTAGGTCCAGTCCTGTTCAATGTCTTCATCAATGACGTAGATGAGGGCATTGAGTGCACCCTTAGCAAGTTTGCAGATGACACAAAGCTGTGTGCAAGTGTGGATCTGCTGGAGGGTAGGGAGGCTTTGCAGGGGGACCTGGACAGGCTGGACCGCTGGGCAGTGTCCAACGGCATGAGGTTTAACACGACCAAATGCCGGGTCCTGCACTTGGGGCACAACAACCCTATGCAGTTCTACAGACTGGGAGAAGTCTGTCTAGAAAGCTGTCAGGAGAAGGACCTGGGGGTGTTGGTTGACAGCCGACTGAACATAAGCCATCAGTGTGCCCAGGTGGCCAAGAAGGCCAATGGCATCCTGGCTTGTATCAGAAATGGTGTGACCAGCAGGTCCAGGGAGGTTATTCTCCCTCTGTAGTCGGCACTGGTGAGGCCGCTCCTTGAATATTGTGTTCAGTTCTGGGCCCCTCACCACAAAAAGGATGTTTAGGCTCTGGAGTGAGTCCAGAGAAGAGCAACGAAGGTACTGGAGAACAGGCCTTACGAGGAATGGCTGAGAGAGCTGGGGTTGTTTAGCCTGGAGAAGAGGAGGCTGAGAGGAGACCTCATTGCTCTCTACAACTACCTGAGGGGAGGTTGTAGAGAGGAGGGAACTTCTCCCAAGTGACAGGGGACAGGACAAGAGGAAATGAGAGGAAATGGCCTCAAGCTCCACCAGGGGAGATTTAAGCTGGACATTAGGAAAAATTTTTCTCACAGAAAGGGTCATTGGGCATTGGAACAGACTGTCCAGGGAGGTGTTTGATTCACCTTCCCTGGAGGTGTTTAAGGCATGGGTGGACGAGGTGCTGAGGGGCATGGTTTAGAGTTTGATAGAATTGGTTGGACTCTATGATCCGGTAGGTCTCTTCCAACCTGGTTATTCTATGATTCTAAATAATTCATGCCAGTCCATACTACAGAAAATACCTTGGACCTGCACTTTTTCTGCAGCCATCTGTAATGTGGTTGAGCCATACATTTCAGAAAAGTGACTCTTGTAAAGGCATGACTGGCAGAAAGATGCTGTCCCTGTACCCATTCAATTGCGGTTCTCGTTATTTGGAAATGTGAAGCATATTCTTTAAGTCTCCCAATCTAATTTTCTAACTAGTGGTTGACCCTAGATGGGCGAATATGGAAAAGGAATGCAGATTTTTTTTGGCAGAACACTCACCTCTATTGCTTTATAATGCCCGTGATGTGAGAGAAGAGAGAAGATTGTGCATTAAAATCCCGAGTGATGTTCTTTACTGGGGAAAAAGAGGAAGAGTTTTAACCAAAATAATGTTATTTGGGGAGCAAGGGATATAAGGTCTTACATAGGAAAGAGTCTTCTTATACATATATTCACCCACTAAAACATAATCAGCAATAAAATGCTGCTTCTTAACGGGGCATTCCAGTACAGTTGTTGCAGCATAAACTTTTGTTCATTTGTTCAAACAGTTATTGAAGAAGTAATTGATTGCAGTTAAACCTGAATAAAGCAAATCTTCACAGATGAGAGGTAGTTATTTATTGCTGACTCTTTCATAATTAATGGAGTTTCATTTAGTTGAACCAGTGACTCAGTCACCCAGGAGAGTGAGAGCCATCATTCCTGCTGTGTTTTCAGCCTCTGGAAAGCACAAAGCTGAGAGGAGGAAACTCATGCTGGCTAATGTTGAGGCCAGTTCAGCTCTGTGGAAGATAATGTTTAAATACATGAATATTTGTGTGCAGTGCAGCCTCTGTGTGGATGAAGAGTGTTGGAAGAGTGGCTAGAAAGCTCCCTGGAGGAGAAGGAACTGGGGTGTTTGATTGACAGCCATCTGAACATGATGTGTGACCAGGTGGTCAAGAAGGCCAATGGCATCTTGGCTTGTATCTGAAACGATGTGACCAGCTGGTCCAGGGAGGTTATTCTTCCTCTGGACTCAGCACTGGTGAGACCACTCCTTGAATCTTGTGTTCAGGTCTGGGCCCCTCACCACAAGAAGGGTGTTGAGGCTCTGGAGCGAGTCCAGAGGAAAGCAATGAAGTTGGTGAAAGGGCTGGAGAACAGGCCTTATGAGGAGTGACTGAGAGAGCTGGGGTTGTTTAGCCTGGAGAAGAGAAGGCTGAGGGGAGACCTCATTGCTCTCTACAACTACCTGAAAGGAGGTTGTAGAGAGGAGGGAGCTGGCCTCTTTTCCCAAGTGACAGGGGACAGGACAAGGAGGAGTGGCCTCAAGCTGCGCCAGGGGAGGTTCAGGCTGGACATGAGAAAAAAATTTCACTGAAAGGGGCATTTGGCACTGGCAGAGGCTGCCCAGGGAGGTGGTTGAGTCACCATCCTTAGAAGTGTTTAAGAGAGGTGTGGATGAGGTGCTGATTGACAGGAATGGTTGGACTCTATGATCCTGTGTGTCTTTTCCAATCTAGTGATTCTGTGAAAGAAAATCTATTTTAAATCTGAAACGGAAAACCCCAGTGGCGATAAATCAGAATAGGTAATCAGAAGCAGAGATTTTGTGACCAGATCCAAATGATAAAAAAGGAGATGTTGTTCTGTCCCCCAGTAAAACCTTGGGACATACTTACTCAAAAACAGTGACACTGCTCTGGGTTTTGTGAAGTGTCATAACTTTCTCTCAGAATGAGATAATGATTCATCTCTCATAGTTAGAGAAGGATGTTACACATATCTACTATTTGGCAATTAGTGTGGAGCAGGTAATATTTTTGTAAAGGCTAATCTGGACAGTCATTCTAAACATTACAAATATTAATCATGAAACAACTTAGTCTAGAAGGCATATCTGGAGGTCATCTGGTCCAACTGCCTGCTCAAAGCAGGGCTTTGTCCTAAGAACAGGTTACTCAGGGTCTTCTCCAGTCAAATTCAGACTATCTCCAAGGATGAAGATCCCATTGTCCCTACAATGATTCAGTTTATTGAACACAAAGCTCAGGAGGATGATGGGGAAAACAAACAGACAAACAGAAAGGAGTTAGATAATTGAAAGCACTAAGATAAGGACAGGACCAAATTATGATTGATGTGCTAAAGAGAGAGGGGGGGATAGAAATCTCTTTCTCTATCCTGCAACAGCACAGCAGTCAGAACGTGTCTTGCATCAGTAAGAGGTACATGAGGTGCATGGAAATGGCTGTGAAACAGCTGCAGAGAGGAACAGAGTTTTCTGTATGTTCACTATGGGTGTTGCAGGTAAGCACGAGAGTAGTGTGTTGATCATTGTGGAAAAGGTTTCTAATAGTAAAGACCGTGAAACTGAACTTAAGTTTCAGTGGGGGCTCTCCATCGCTGGAAATTTCAAATTAAATGCCCGTCTGTCAGGAATGTCGTATGCACAGCTGATCTGACCTTGCAGTAAAGCGATAGACAAAGTGATTTCCCCTTTCAGCTCTATTTCCCCTGAGTCTGTAATGGAAAAATAAGAACACTGAACCTCTTATAAGGTCTTCTTGAGAGCAATGACTCAAGCATCAGGACGCAGCAGGCCAGTCCAGCACTATAGATGTAAATACGTAAGTTGAGTACTTATAAACCAAGCCCTGTAGGCCTGATAAAGTTTGTCAAGTTGACTATTTTAAGAGTGGAGAAAGCTCCATTTGCATATTTAGCAGTGGTTAATATACCAAAAAAATGTTTTTAAATGAAGCTCCTTTGAAGAAGGGTCTAGTCATTGACGAAACATAATTTTTGAGACCTAGAAAACTGTGGCCATCACTCTATTGTTGCTTTGAAAAATGTTGTGTCTTTGATCTTATTTATAAAGCTAATAGTCTTCAATGAATGATGAAGTATCCTGGCTCTCCATGTTAGTGACTGAGTGAAAAATAAAGTAATATGGAACATCATTATTCAAATTACTGCATCAAATCCTACCTTTAGAAAGAGTTAAATGATGCTATATCCATTCCTACTGAATAAGCACACAGATCGCTAAATAACCCTGGCAGTAATTAGTTCCTTTGGCAGTCCAAACAGAGAGACCATCGACTGATGGCCATGTAGACTGAATTACATACTGCAATTTACTTATAGATGCATCTGATGCAGCTGCACTCTTTTGTTACCAGAGATTCCAACATACGGTATTCTGCAGAAATTGGATGAAGAGAATTCGTAATTGAGCTGTAGCTTCCCACAAGATCTACCTAAATGTTCATGTCCCTAAAAACTCTTCTTCTTAAACTAACATGGTGATTAAAACAAATCTACTGCAAGTGTAATGTTATGCAGGTATCAACAATGACTGTGGAGGAAAGGAGAAGTGCAAATTGTGGTCCAAAGTCCTAATCCAGTAATTAATGAAGTATGTTCTTGAAAACTGTTGACATTCACCGCAGGTACAAAAGTTTGCTTCAGTATATTCACTGGATGAATAAGGATTGAAAAGCACTTTGATAAATCTAAAAGTGCATATATGTGTAAACCAAATTTGTACCCTGCACACAAGAAAATGATGGCATTTCAGTAGAGAGACATCTATGACAAAACCTGTGCATTGTTCAGCAATGTTTCTGTTCTACATCTTACTTATAAATCAAAAAATCATCCATAGGTCTAAGTATTGATATAGCAGCATTATTCAGACTTTTTAACATTATCATATTTCTAGGAAATAATACATGATTTGGGGAGATCAATATATTTGGGCTGCAGTTAAAAAAAGGGAATAAGACAAAAAATTCCTTTTATATTAGAAAGAAATATAAGGTGTCCATTCTGTTTCATCAGAGTTGAAATGTGCTTGAGTGATATCTGTTAAGATTAGAGGGGTGTTAATGAGTGTTTGAATGGATGAAACACATTAGTCTTGATACAAAATTTATGTATCCAGAAGCAGGATTGTCTTAATGATTTTTGTTTTGGTTAGTTTTGCACTAAAGCCATGTTGTGGTGATGTATAGAAGAGGGAGAAGGTATTCTGAAGGTAGGTCAGAATTGTATGCACTGTTTTCTTTATAGGGTTTATTTTTTATTAAAGTGCTTACAGTGGAGATATGCTAGAATATCACTAACTGTTAGGAAATTCATTGCAACTACGGAGACTGAATGCTGCAGGATTACACTTCTGACATTTGGTCCCAGGAATACAATCACTGGAAAGTACTATAAATATACAGGATGTACTGTATATCTCATATTTGAAAAATGCAAGGAAGGGAACTGCTAATTGTAACATTTATAATATGTATAACTCTTAACAAAAGAGGATGTTGTGTTATGGAAATGAACTTTACAGTGGTACCCTGCAGGAGAGACTACATTAAACATGTTTCTGTTGTTTTGCCTGGTCTTTGTCACTTCTCTTTACCACTCAGGATAAGACCTTCCCTTGAGTAGAGGGTTCCTTATTTTGTTACATTTGACAGATTTCACTCATTTATGGAAAGGGGAGATAGGGAGAGATGAGAGAGGGGTGAACTCATTTTTGGGGGATAGAAATCTTGAATAAAAACATTATTTATAATAAACTGCATGTTGGAACTAAAATCACAACCTGATATTGTTGCCTCATCGGCAAATAAAGCATGAAGGGGGATTATGTTCCTGAAGAGCCTCCCATCTCAAAGGGGAAGGATAGATGGAACAAAGTTTTCCTGATCATCTATTTTTACATAATCTTGGCTCGTGGAAATGCTTTGCTGTTGGTGTGGTGTGGTGGTAACTCAGGCAGAGTTTTCACCTAGAAGAGTGAAACCAGAGTTTTCATTCTAGAAGGGGAAAGACAGAAAAAGTGATTCCTATTTGCCTCTCACTCGTAAAGGTAGACAAAAGACAGAATGGGGATACAGTCAGATGAGGAGCTAAAATGAAACAGTAATTGGCTGCTGTGACAGCCAGCAATTCCCAGCAGACCTTCATCTTAATTGCTGTTAAATTTCTTAGTTGTTGCTGTTAAACTAGAAAAATAGCAAAGAGGGGATTTCAAGGTGGCAATCAGTTGATGTTGCCCAAGTTTTGAATTTGTTCCCTCCAAGCACAGAGGTGCAAACAAAGGGCTTTCAGAATGTGGTTCCCTGAAAATGTTTCAAGGGAATGACGATTTTATGAGTTGACCTGGTGTGGAAATCAGCATTTTTTTGGCACTGTTAATCTATAAATCTGCGTGTAATTGAGCTAGAAATGATGCTCCCTTTTAGTCTTTTCTGGCAGTCTCCTAGTTCATGCTACCCAGCACCTCTGCTCCTTTGCCTGGGAATAGTTTTGAATCCAGCAACAGGACACGTGATCAGCTGTAGGTAGCATGGAAGCCACATGGAAACTACATTTACTTTTTTAAAAGTAAATCATGGTGTTATGAATGTTTGGAGACTATTATAGTTTTCTTCTGAGAGTTAGAAGAAGCTTGCTTTAAGTGATTAATCTCAAAGTCTTTCTTTACAAATTCATGTAGATCTGCAAGTTCTTTTCCACTGGCATTTCTAGAGCACATGAAAGGTTTCTACCATACAGTTCTTCGACCATTTCTGCAACTTTACTGCTAACTTTACTGCTAACAATTCCCTCAGGGGATTTGATTAGTTTGTTTATTTTGAATGAATCCTATTTTTCTAGCGTCTCTTATACCTCCAGCAAGCTTTAGAATTTCTTATCTACCTTTGCAGTTTTCCCTCTGCTGGTGACAGTAATCTTATTTTAATCTATTCCAGCCTGTAGAGAATTCTAATGAAATCTTTAAAATGTGCCTCAGCACATTTCTTAGAAGGGCAGGATGCTGAAGTTTTTAAGCAGTAATTATGGATGGAGAAAACTGGATAATTCAGAAAATTGGCAAGGTTATAATGACAACTGTGTTGATTTTGAATTTGTGGAGAAGGAATTGAATTGCTGTGGGTCACTCTTTTACTGGGAGATACGGTCCCTGCCTTTGCTGAGTATCTTTCACCCAAGAATTTTGAAATGTTGCATGGATATTCAGGCAGAGAGAACACAAGGGAATGTGCAGAGCTAAGAGGAAATATACAGAGAAGGTCTCTATATAAGCCTGAAATCAAGGATAGTGATGCAGTGTTGTTGTAAACTACTGTGTCAAGCCTGCAACAGATTTGCTTGCATTTCTTGATCTTACACTGCTGACTAATTAGGCTTAATGTGTTCAATGTGTTCTCAATAAGGTATAAAATGCACTAAAGAATATGTTTCAGTACTTGAAACCAATGGAAATAATCCTGTTAAGGTGATTTGTTCAAGTCCCTGGCACAATGATGGTAGGAAGTCCAGTATGTTGAATTATGTTTCCTGCATAGACAGGCACGACAACACATTTTTGTATACATAATACCTAAGAAAATGAGTGAGGCATCATCTAGAAAAAGACCTTTCTTGCTTTCTTCATAGTATTACTATTTTTTCATAATTGAAATCCCATCTACTAAACTAAATTAGTAAATCGAATCAAGACTCGCCACATTCCTAAGGGGAAAAACTTCTAGATAATATTCACCAGACGTTTATTTATTTAGTTAACCATCTTAATTTTATTGACTTATATTCGTATCTTCTAACATTCAGAGTATTAGTAATTTATTTTCTGTATAAATTTGATTTGTTCATGCTAATCTCTATAATCAAATAAAATACCTGTAGCTCAAAACTCTCAGGCTATAGAAAATGCTTATTACTTTCTCAAAGTTCTTTGATGCTGAATAGGAGCATTTGTTCTGACCAATTAAGTGCTTAGGAACTTAAACATAGTGTTTGTATTTTCTGAGAGAGAAATAAAATCAGACGTATCTGTCTTCCCTTATTTAAAACAACTATATTTACAGGTCCCTAGAGATCTATATAGAAGGTCCTTTAAGCAGAAGAAACCATGCTCCTTGCTTCCCAGCTCAGAGAGGACAGTGCAATATACAAAGCATAAGGGATATCTTTAATAGACAGGACAACAAGCAGATTCTTACTAATCTAATAAAAACTACTCCCTGAAATTTCAGAGAGAAATGAGCCTATTTATCCTCAATAACACAACTAACTTGATAATGGTTGGACTAGAAGATCCGATGGGTCCCTTCCAACCTGGTTGTTCTGTGATTCTGTGATTCTGTGATTCTGTTATTCTGTGATTCTTTTCCCATTCCCGGTCTCATTACTGCTTTGACAATGCTTATTCCATCCCAACACGTTTATGGTCATCTTCCTGCCTCAGTCACACTTTTCACTGTTATATGAGTAATTTAAAAACCACTGTCACATTGTCAAATCACCAATTACCTCGGATTCTCAGTGTGCTCTGATTTTATATCATTTCAGAAATAACAATGTTGTATAAATCAAAGCATGGACACTAGAAGATGACTTTTTTTTTTTTTTTTTTTTTTTTGCCATACTAACGTAAACGAGAGGCAGTCTTTCATTTTTCTAAAGAGAAGAATTGACTTGGGTGAGCCTGAAAGCATGCACAGTCTCTGTGTCTCAGGATGCTTCTACTAGCTGCTCCACATTCAGAGAACTTTTTGAAGTATGAAGAAAGCGCAGGTATTTCTTCCTCCAGCACTCCATTTCTTCATAAGTCTCTGTGGCATAAGCTTTGCACTTAAAAACCTCTTAATCCTGTTGCCCACTGGGAATTTGTTAAGAAATCCTGGAGTGACTGCAACACGTTCTTACCCCAGGTTGCTATCAAAGATCATAAAGCTGGAGAGTTCTTTGAGCCCACTCTTCTGTCTTATTTAAGTCCAGGATGAGCAAGTTCCCAAATCAGTGTCACTAACAGAGACTTCTGGCACTTTTCTCATTTTCTTTTCATTTAATTTTGCTTCTTTCTGCTGAGGCTCATTTCTGTTTTAATCATTATTTAGCTACAAAAATGTCTCACCTTTTTCCTAATCTAATTTCACACTTGCGATATGAAAATTGCATCATCACCATAAAGGAGTGGAAGACTTAGCTCTAAGTATCAAGATGGCAGGAACAAGGCAATCCTTCCTGATGTTACCGCTTGCTTCTGTTGTATGTGACAGCATGAGATACAGAAATGACTGTAGAATCACATTTTCAATGCAGAGAAGGGACTCCAAAATGATGGTAGCTCCATGGCAGACCTCAGCTTGCTTGCAGTTGTGCTCTGCATTGAAACATCCTTGCAGATAACTGTATTTTGCCTCTTAAATCTGGGTTGCTGTATGAGTAAGATTTATTATCCCATACAAAGCAGGGACTTTATAGAACCTGGCAGTATTTTTCATTTCTGTCAACTTACCAGAGGACCTTCTGTTCTCCCAAGAAAGGTTCGCACTGCTGGTGACCAGCATTTGAAATTCAGAAACTAATTTTGCAGTATCTTTTCAGTGTTTGTTTTTCTATGGTTTAATCTTTTTACAAAGTCATGGTAAATTTCCCTGGTCAGCATTAAGAACAGAACCCTGCAGTTCAGATCACAGAAGCAGCCAATATTCTCCTTAATCACAAGCGAGAGGGAGAGAATTTTGATAGTCATCACAGCTTGTTCTGTTCTGTTCATACTATCATTAAACTTCTCCCTAGACGTGTTCCACCATTTTGCTGCATATTGTGAAAGCTGCACTTTTGGAAATGCGAAAAGTCATCTTTGCAAACATTCTTCAAAGCAGACTGTAGATAAATTATTTCCTTTAGCTTTTGTTACAACATTTTTGTACCTCTTCTAGAAATTAGAAGTGTTTTCTTGCTCCTATTCATTTGGAGATCTCCTTGGTTCCTGTCTTGTTTGTTTAATAAAATCTTCTTTATTCCTTGCTCTATTTTTAGTTTAGTTTAACTAGTCCTATTTTTAGCTGTCCTTTATAAAACATGGATCAGCCTCTTTATTTTTACAATTATTTGGAGACTTAAGTTGTCTGGTTATATTTAAAAATTAAACAGTGGTTCTTTAGACCATTTATATTTTACTTCCACTGTTGTCATCATCTGTCATTTTTATTACATACTTCTATGTTGTGAGAGGCTTCCTTACAGCATCTGAAACTGGTTTTGAACTATCTTTTCAGAGTGATGAACTCATTGAAGTTAATGATACCACACTGGAATGTCTGAGGTTTAATGTAACACAACCATGTTTCCTTTCTTTCCTCCTTCATTAATATTTCAAATATTATAATTTTAATTTAACTCTATGCCAAATTTTCCAGGGGAGGAGGAAGACAAGCATTTTCTACACTGATCTGTTCTTTGAAATCTTGAAACATTCCTAAGCCTTGAATAGCAAATGTGGTATTATCATGGCTCAGAGTTTCAGTACTGATCATGCGAAGTTCCTTAATGGAAAAAGAGTAGCATTTCTACATCAGCGTTTTCCTTTAAGAGGTATCTCTGCATCATGAATACTCCAACTCAGATGCATAGTGTGTTTTCCCACCTGTTGTATCAGATATAACACTACAGCTATGAAAATGCACAAGCTGGTTAGTGTGAACTTCTTGGCCATGTTGTTTACATCATCTACTGTAATTTTTTTTTAATGAGTCCCTTGTGGGCAATGGTAATTGAAGCAATTTCATAGCCTATCAAAATTATAGTTTATAACAGTTAGGTGTAGAATTACACATTATTTCACACTGCCTGATAATTGTTCTAGATTCAGTCTGACATTTTCTGAAACAAGAAGGGGTGTGAATAACATATTTTATGTAGTTCTCTGAAATACCTGAAATACCTGTTTTTATCTTTCAATGGATTTTATTATTTCTGTATAAAAGATAGAAGTGAAAGCAGATGTTGAAGTATTAGTTGCTGTAAGCTCTACTGTACAGAACATATTAGATCTACTTTTAGTTTAATCTGAAGGCAAAAATGGGCAAATATTATAAAGTGCTACAAATAGTAGGAAAGATTACATTATAATACTTAGCACTGACTAAGAAAATATCTTTGACTATCAATGGAAATCATCCTCCATTAAATGCTGTTTCTCAAATTGTGTGGTATGGTTTTTTGAGTTATTTCTACCAACTTAAGTGTACATGATTAACATTTTCTGTTATTTCTTCCTCCAGACTTGGGCTATTTAACAATTTACCCCAAACCCAAGCATTATCAATCATTCCAAACATTTAGTGCTACCAACTTTTCTGCTATAAGAATGAAGTCATCAGTCACAGTCCTCAAGTGGACTTCAACTAATGTGTGGCAGTTACTGACGAAGCTACCCTCATAAATGTAAATACGATGTCCTTGTATTGGCAAAGGTACTATTATTTTAGGCTGCATAAGCACCACTGAGCTACATGCTTTGCTCAGAAGTGCCAGAAGTTTCTGTGTGTTTATCTGCAGTTGTAAGGAAATGGTACTGTAGAAAACAGCAAGTGCTCACGTAAGGAACTTCTTTTCTAAAACATTAGCACTGAGAATTAGAGTTACAATTTGAAATGTGACTGTGACCCCAGTAAAAAAATTTTGCTTATGGAAGTCCTCTTTTTCTTTGTTTCTCTTCTTTCTTTTTATGCCTCCTGTTTTTTCAAGGTCTTGATAAACTTACAAGTTATCAAAAAACTCCTGGTGTTAACTGAAGTAAGTTTTCAAAGAGCTTGGCCAGAAAGCACTAAATTGTGCTGATGTGGCCAGGGCATCACAATAGAGATGATTCTAGAGACATTTTAAAAAAAAGACTCATCACAATAGTCTGTTCCACAGACGCATCAAAACAGACATTTATCACAACAAACATTATTCTAGGGAAGTGTCACAATAGAAATTCATCATAATAGAGGCTATTCCAGAGATGTTTCAGAGAAGAGATGCGTCACAATACAGAAGTATCACAATAGAGACAATTCCAGAGATGTGTCATGATAGAGATGATTCCAGAATTCCAGAGATGCATCACAATAGAGACAATTCCATAGACTGATCTCAATAAAGGTGATTCCAGAGAAGTGTCACACTAGAGATTGTTCTAGAGATGCTTCCCAAAAGACAAGCATCACAATAGACATGATTCCAGACACTTGTCACAATGCAGAAACATCACAATAAAGACGATATCAGAGACGTCACAAAAGAGATGATTCCAGAGACACATCACGATAGAATGCATCACAGTAGTAATGATTCCAGAGACAGGCCACAATGGAGAGGCATTACAATAGAAACACGCCACAATAGAGATGATATCAGACACACATCACAGAAGAGGTGACTAAGGAGAAGCTTCATAACAGACGTGATTCTAGAGACCCATCAAAATAGAAATGCGTCACAGTAGAGAGGTACGACAAAAGAGATTATTCCAGAGGCACATCATGATAGAGACGCATCACAATAGAGTTGATTCCAAAACACATCAAAATGCAGTAGATTCCAGAGCTGCACCACAATAGGGAGATCTGTTGATTGTGATCTTGATGCCTGATTTGAAATAGAGCAATGAACTTCTTTCTATATCACGTCCTCTGCATCATTTTGGATTTTTTTGCATACTGTGTACCGTACTGTGCAGCTTGGATTCTCTTTGAGAAGGGAGATTTTTGAAAACTTCAGCTTTATTTCAGTTTGAAAATACACAAGAATTTGCATTTTAAAATGAAAACATGAAGTATTTATAGAGCTTCAAATGAAATCTCAGGGGAACTCCTCCTTTTGATGCAGAGATTCAAAACCAGGTCACTGCCATGTAGTTCCACAAGCATATCAGTTTACAAAAGCTGATTTCTGATTACTAAAGGGCTTGAATTCCTAAGTGAATGTTTTGTGTATTCTAAAAACAGGATTTCAGACTAGCAGATACAAAAGTTTCAGAGGCAAGTAGGGATTACAGCTTCAAAACACAAGAAATTCAGTACAGGAGTAAAGAAGGATAAAGATGTTTTCAATTAAAATGACTGTGAATAATATGTGATGATTTTCTATTGGGAATCAAACATGTAGCACACCAGGTGCTGTCAGGAGCTCAGCAGGGAATGGGATGGAGCCATCCTGCTCTCTTTAGCACTATGCCCCTGGTCCCACACCTGCATCTAGACATTAGAAAGCAGCAAGGGATGCCACTGTGAGGTAGAATGGGGCTGGGAGAGCAACAACTGTGTGACAAGAATTTTAGTATGACTAAGTCTGTTCTCTGAGCTTCTTAAGTGCCACCATAGGAATATCCCAGTGATTTAGACTCTTCCAGCCACTGCTTAGCTTTTTGTATGCTGAGAAACCAAATCAAAGGCTTCAGAAGCCTCATAACCAGGAAAAACAAGATGCAGCATGCCTGTTCTCCCATTTTGGAGCAAGAAAGACAAGAAATTAATTCCAAAAGTAGAGCTGAAGTCAGGATCTTTCCAGTCAGAGTTTATTCTTCTGACCTTATCTGCCCCAGATCTCCATTCACCAACAAGTCCATGGAAATAAGGGGAAAACTACGCCATCAATTTGCCCATTGAAGTATTTTCATTAAAGCACAATTTCATTAGAAACGTATTGGTTCATTGAGCTGCCTAGCCTTTGTTCAGAACAGGATCATGATGACTCATGACCAGGGATGTCTATATTTGCACTTCAAAGGCATGGAAGGAGAAGTAAATCCAGTGTACTTCAACACATGCCGTGGTGCTAGGACATCATCACTTTGCTGACTTGCAGCACTTCTTCACAAATACAAGTGAGCAAATGCCAGACAAGATTATTTTAATGAGCTAGTGGCTAGGAAGGGACCAAGGAAGGTGCATGTATGAAAAGAAAAAGGAAAGGGAAAGAGAGGAGAAGTGATCAAGAGAAACTCTAGTTTCTCCATCTCTGCATTCGTTCTCCCATCACCTGTGCCATATGTGGCTCAGTGGAGATGAACTATATCTGTATCCTGATGTCATGGGTCCGATTAGTCACACACTTCCACAGTTACAAACATATCACCAAAGAAAAGACTTTTCCAAGCATGAACATAGGTTTAAAATGACAGTGTCCCACTGTCTGCTTCTAACATAGTGGAGGTTTAAACAGACCTGCTGTCTCACTGTTTGCTCTTTGAAGATGACCTCATGCAAGAAATCTCTTTTGATTTCAGCACCCAGCTGGTTCCCAACCAGAGCACGTGCAGGCTTGTATGACAGAGAGGCTCCAAAGGTCACCAGCTGTTGCTAATAAATGAACACATTAATTTAGTAAATCCCCATCAAATCTACACTGGAGATGTCTCTTGACTTTACTTTATTTGATTGTATTTAATATTCTGTTAATTTGCCAGGTGCTTTTTTCAGAGTTTTAACAGTGCTTCTGCTGCAGTTAAAATCAACACTTCTCCTGGATCTGATTGTCTGTTTCAGTGCCATCCTATGGAAAACTATCTCACATCAATTAACAGTTCAACTTGCTGAAAACCTTTGACCAAATTCTTTTAACAAGCACTCACTGGCACTGAATACGTATATTAAACAGTTTCCAAATAAAAATGACTGAAAGAAAGGCACTAAAACCTAGGAGTGAATAACAATAAGGGACAATATTTAAGGTTTGGAAGTTGGAAAGATGGTTGAGAGCTTAGTAGAGGAGTAAAGAAATGTCATGAAGAGAGAGAGAGAGAAGGAAGTTCTGCTGGGAAGCTGTAGATTTCTTTTCTCCTATCCTGGACTGGTGTCATTTAAACCCTAGCTGAGTTATGTGGCTCCTGACCACATGATTTCTTACTTGCTTAGGGTCTTAACCAAGGGCTGTTTTGACCAATATGTAATTCATAGTGCTGCCTGGATACCCTGAAGCTTTTTCATCTTATCTCCCTTTAATTTTTCATATCCATTTTGATATCAGCTACTCTTGAACAATTGCAACTGCACTGAAACAGCTCTTCAAACTACTTACAAATCCACAAAATCCATCAAAAAAACCTTATTCAGTCATAAAAAGAACAAATTTCTATTCAGTGATATCTGACACTAGACTTCAATGATACTGTAATTGAGTTTGAGGCCCCAATTTGTCCTTCAGTTCCTCTTGTTATTCCTTTATTTTTACTGTATTTCAACCATCCCTCAAGTACATTTTCTCTTTGACAGATTTCTCGGTCTTTTTATTTCTATTCTTCCCTTTTCCACATGTAAGTATCCTTCTTTTTGCTGTTTCTCTTATGCCTTAGACAGTCATTCTCTTTCTTTTCTTTCTTCCACCCTTTTCCTACCTTTTATAATTTTTTGCTGACATCTTTTTCTTTCCTTCCCTCCCCGTTTTCTTCCCTCCCCACTGCTGGAACCCAGCTGTAGCCACTGGTGACTTATGATAGATTTACTAGTGGGTTAAATCCTTAGAAGGAGGAGATCTGTTCCTGCACTCCCCTCCCCAGCTCAGCCTGAGAGCAGAAAACCCTCATGTTCCTACCTCTTCCCATCGCAACTCCTTGGGGAAAGCTGAGAAGAGACTAGGCTATGTGCCCCTGGGACCCCCTTGCAACCTGAGCAACACTCATTGAAGAAACCCTCAGTGCTTTGTCCTCGGATGTAGGGCACAGTATATAGGGCACAGGCAGCAACTTGCTGTAATGTGAAGCTGCAACTAGAGCTTGTGGGCAAACAGAGCTCATCCTGATACTTAGACCTCAAGTGAATTGATTTAAATGCTAAAGGGTGCTGTGGGATGTTGCATCTTTTCACAGGTATTATTGTGTCTTTAGGGAGAAGATTTATATTGGCAGGGCTGATTTAAAACGTTCCTTCTCCTGAAGTCAAGATCAAATATCATGTAACAGGAGCATTTCTTGCCTAAGGGGCTTGACTCTGTCCTGCTAATAACAAGATTCCTTGAATAGATTTTAACATATTTTTTTTTCTTGTTAATTTAAAATCAGTATTTGAAAATTTCCTTTAAATGCATTTAGGCATTTCCCTGGATGATCAATTATCTCAATTCATCTAATGTACTTATGCATAAGCATTCCCTGTGATGGCAATAAATGAAATTCAGTAATAAATTCTCATAAATTTATTAAGGCCCCACAGCCACAGATCACCATTGTCAATTCATATAATGCTTCCCTAGTTACTTAAACCCTGTATTGCATCCCATTACAATTATAATCCCACTTAATATTAGTCCACTTAACCTCTCAAACATTTGGAACTGAATTTACAGTCTCTCATCAGTGCTTCTCTGAGGTTTATTGCAACATTTCCTCTATAAATGTTTTTGTGGTCTGAGAAAGTATTATTCTCATTTAAGCGTCATAAGTTTCACTTAGAAACTCACTTATTTCTCCCTTCTTTATGACTCCCATTTTTTCCTCTCGGCTCAGGTCCTCCTAATTTCATCTGTATTTCACTCAAAGCTAACCCCTCTCTATGCAGATGACACCCGCAGGTCCTTGTTGTAAATCTTCAATGCAAATACCTCTACAACCTGCACACTACTTGCAGCAGCAGGAAACAACTTCTGGGAATATCATTGCCTTGGTAGTATTATCTGCTGTTATCTTGTAGAATAAACTTTACATCCTTGCTTT
Organism: Coccyzus lansbergi; assembly: GCA_033558105.1. Classification (NCBI taxonomy): domain Eukaryota; kingdom Metazoa; phylum Chordata; class Aves; order Cuculiformes; family Coccyzidae; genus Coccyzus; species Coccyzus lansbergi. Next base: position 439,263 of record JAUMJK010000072.1, on the reverse strand, counting down.
CTACTGACTATTGATAAAAATACTCATCAGTCTGAATATGTGCCATCAAGTCTCTCCTCTTTTATGATGTGATTTCTCCTTGTTTATTCTTAGTATCTCTCCCTGACTAATGACCTCACCTTCAGGTGGGTCAGGCATTTCCAGAATGAAATATACAGTCAGTTCTTCTCCAGTGTTGCTGGCTAAGTAAAATTCAGATATGCTTTGCTATTAGAAAAGCCTCTGGAGCATATAGACCACAGTGGACTGGAACTACTGGTTTGTGCTGTCACCCTCTGATTTAGATCAGAGTGCTTCTGAATTTGCCAGATGAGGTGTGACATAGGTTTTACCCTTTTATCATGCTTTCTGCAGCCAGATTGCACCAGAAATGTCTGACAAAGTTCCCCCTGTCTGAACAGTTTCCTGAGCAAGAAAATAACTTGTCACATTTATGATTATTCTCTCTCTCTAATGCAGTTTATCAATATTACATTTTAAGAGTATCAATACATTAAAATTACAGCATTGTGGTTTTGGAAGGACTTTTGTAGAAAACCTTAATGAAACTTGTAGTTGCCAAAAGCCTGAATGCAGATCAAGAATCTGCTTGCAAGGGCCCAAGAAGGATGGACTGATGGAACTGTTGATCCTGTTTGTGTTCATCCACTCATACTGTCCCCAGCTTTCCTTCGTGGTGACACTGCACTGGAGCTTCCCACCTTTCATAGACCCCACTGCTGGGTCAGCTTTACAGTCAGGTACAGCCCCTGGGATGCTGCTGCCAAAGACCTCACTTCTCCTGTCATGTAGCCAGTGCCGACTTTGTTATGAAATAAGTGTTTACTGATAAAATGCTCCAGCTTTTGTGGAAATCCACATTGTACATGATGTACGGATTGAGAAACAACTCCTGCCCAACAGACTGGTGGAGAACACAAGCACTGCTGTGTGATCGATACCAGCCTTAGCTTTTTAGAACTCTGCTCAGCCAGAGGCAGCCAGAAACTGTCAAATACTGCCAGCACTAACACTATAAAGATCAGAACATGGCTTTCTATTCCTATATCTCTGTAGAGCTTTAATTGGGACTTCGTGGTTGGGTGGGGATGACTCTCACTCACTTGATACCATAAGCGCTAAGATAATTTTTTCATATTCCTCAGTAAAATGACATGATGTTTGAACAAGACACAACAAAAGTAAAAGAACATTCTTTTACAGCTGAATTAAAACCAGCCTGAGGATTAATCTCTGCCACTGGTGCAGTTGCTCAGGTGCAAATACAGACAACACCTCCAGGCACTGGTGTGTGGCCACCCAGCAGACAGCTGCCGTGCTTTCAGCTGGTATTACCTCTCCGCTTTGCAGCTGTAGGCAATCGCCCTTCTGCTGGAGGTTACAGCATGCTACAGAGAACAGGTAAAGTGGAAATAAATGCATTTACCCCTCAGTTGCTTCAGTTGCTTCCATCCAAAATGTGGCTGTTTAGAAAAAAACAACAGTAAAGGAGAGATATTTTAAGACAACAAGGAAGTTTGGGGATATGCCTTGCCCTCCCATCCCTGCTGCATTGGCAACACTCCGTGGTAGAAAGACCAAATATGTAGCTTAGAATGGGATCACACCAAGGTTCTGCAGCATTCTCCAGAACCTGTAGCCTCACTTGCTGCATTTGCTCCAGTGGGGACACTTCTGTTCCCATTTGGCCTGAGGCAGCTCCACAAGCAGCAACCTGGGCTAGAGCTTCTCCTGGGAAGCAAATGGCAGAAGGTGGGCACAGTCAGCCTGATATAATTACACTGGATCAAAATGTAAAACTTTTCTGTATATGTAAGCTGTAGCACTACCAATGTTGTGATTTCCTGAAAGCCCCTTGCATGCTTTCCACGCATAGATTTAAATTACGTGGATGATGATGATAATTGTGCTCTCTGTTTTATCCTTGTGGATGCTGTGGGAAGTATTATTTTATTTTTTGCACATTTTTTTTTGGTCTCGGTATTATTGTGCTGAGGCTTTGAACAGCTGAGTTGCCTGGAAATTCATATTTCCCCAGAAGAATTATTTGGCATGCCTGCTGATGGCAGAGAATCCAAGTTGGCACATCCAGTTGGCACACTTACAAGAGAAAAAGCTTATTTTACCAGCAGCAACTGTGTCTTGTATTCAACCTGGAACAGCAGACAGGAAACCAGGGGACTGTTCAAGAAGCAATTTCAGGCAAATTACTATCTGAAATCAGCTTTGAAAGAACTGCGATGGAAAGAAATTATATTATTTCTTTGAATTTTCCTGTTGCTGTTTCCACCCCCCACCTTCTTCTTTTTTTTTTTTTTTTTTTTTTTGGAAGAGAATACTAGAATAAAACCAACCTTCATTCAGGAGGAAAGTATACTGATTCAGTTTTCTACCTTTCAGCTGTTTCTCTTCTATACTTTGTGAGAACCTAAAAGGGTACTTCCATCACTTTGGTGAGGTGACGTGTCTCATATTTGAAATTTGTGCCATTTCAGTTCCACCATGGATTAGAAGAATTTGATTTTTCTTGAAGTATTTTATGTGAAATAGGCTTTTGTTTTGTCTAGAGGAACTGTTTCTTTTCTTAATAAAACAAATTTTATTGTAATGTGAGATCATTTTCTTGACTCTCTCACAACTCCTGCTAAATGGAGTACTATGCCCTGTGGGTACAGTTCTTGGAAGGCAAAAAGGTCTCAGGCAGCAGAAGGTAGAAAGTAGTAATGCTGGCTAAATTATCCCTACTTTCTCCCAGTTGGTGATATTTGAGAAGAAAGCAAATGTTGTATGTGTACTGAATGCTTTGCCTTTGTGCTTGTATGTGCCTTTTCTTGTTTACAATATGAAAAAATTTGGAGGAGCAGGAAAATGTATGATCTTGAAAAATAAGGACTGAGACAGTAAATGTAGTGCATCCAGTGCCTAGGTGGTATTACTCTCCACAAAGAGAACAGTTTTGCCTTTATTATTGCGGACTTTTATTATTTTATTTTATTATTTAATGAATAATTATATTAAAATAAATATTAATTACAATGAAATAAATATATTTACTATTTTATTTTATTTTTGCTTTTATAGTTATATTTTATTATAATAAAAGAGCTAAAGAGGCTGAGTGGGGGTGTGCTTCCCAATGTGACTGTGCTGGCTGAGGACGCAGAGCCCGTCCTGCTCATGACAGGAAGATGCTGTTGTGGTGGCCAGTCTGTCTTGGTGACTGCTTGAATGTATGTACTAGTGCAATGACTTTGCTGTAGAGAAGTAGATCAGGCCCCAGATGGACTGTACTAGTGTCATGGACTGGCCACTGTGGTACCCTGCTCAGGGTAGCTGCACTGCTGAGGGTATGATGGACTCATCCGTTTACCCTTTGGCATGTCACGGAGCATATCTTCCAGCTCCTCCATTACTGTATTGCTTGTGATACTAGTGCTTGAAATCATCCCACGGCAGCATAGTGAAGACCACAATTAAAATACAAATGCAACCATACTGGGTGAGCCCAGAGGTCTGTCCAGACTCCTTCCTCCAACTGTGGCCAGCAAGAGATCTTTACTAAACAGCATAAAAAGCAGAACAAATGCAAAGTGGTACCTTCCCAGCTACTGATTTCTTAGGGGCTTCCTGAGCCAGAGGTTGCATCCAGTCAGTCACATTCCCTCACCACTGGTGGACATTCATGGTTACATGAATTTATCTGGTCTCTTTTTCAATTAATTTGTATGTTTGGCCTCTGCAACTGCCATAAGCAATTAGTTTACAGTTTAATCAGATGTTCTAAGGAAAGGTATTTCTCTTTGTTTTAACTCTGCTGCCTGATAACTGGGGGTGCCTTCTAATTCTCATAGCGGGTGTAAGATTGGGTAATTTTTCCCTGTTTACTTCAGTTATCATCATAAACCTCTATTATCTCCCCTCTTAGCTGTTTGTTCTTTTCAGTTGAAGAGTCCAACTCTAATTAGTCTGTTCTTATTTCAGCAAGGCTGAAATCCAGCTCAAAATAATTGCTGAGTGTGATCCTAGCACACTTGTCCTAATCATACCTACAGACCTTTGGAGGTTATTGTTCTACTTATAAAACCAATGGACATCGTTATAAAACCTGCTATAAATGCAAAGGGCATGCACAGGGTACTCAGAGCAGAAGGATAAAATGATAGATATCCAGAACTTTTTAACATATGGTCATGTTTGACCAGCTTTAATGTGAAAGTGAATGTTCTGGTAAAGGTCAGGTGTTTCCGTGTATCCAGGAAACTCCCATTTGGCACAGAAATGCCTGAGAAGATGCCAAATAAAATATGCTTCTATTCTGATTCCTATAGAAGGAAAAACATTGACAAAGATGAACCTTTAACTAACAAAGTTCAACAATGACGGTTCTGTAGTGGCCTCTTTTTTATCTGATACGTTTAAATCCAACTGCCAAGGAATGGATTTAGTCATAGTACATCAAAAGCTAAGATGCTCTGAAAGGCATTTATAAGTACCTGAATATAATTCATTGTTTTCAAGATTATATAAAATCACATTAGTAAATGAACCACAGACAGCAGTGGATGATTCAGATATGCCTCATTTGAACTAGGTGGATATCAAAATGCAACTTGGTTTTGTTTAAAGCACAAGAATGTTATGCTGTCTCATTATATTCTTCTCCATGTTACAACATGTGTTCTTTGCAAGCTAATCTTTTAATGATCACATCACAATACAATATCTAAAGGAGAGACAGGCATGTATAAGCTACTGTATACACGCACGTGCACTTTAAAATCAATTTGTGATTCCATAAGCCAAATTAAGAATAAGATTGTGCTGACTAAAAAGGGATTCTTCACACATGAAGCTGTAAATCTACTGAAATATTCTGTATAGATTTCAAGTACCATGGATTTTTTTTTTTAAATTTTACATGTAACCATGGCATTGCAAGGTACTATGTATTCAAAATAATCTCAGCAGTCTCAGCACCTCTTTGATCAATGAAATATTCTGTGCAATAACTTATCAGTGCCTGAACTTCTGTTCAGAAGCCACTTTTCCATCTGACAGAAGTTGTCCCCAACCTCCCGTACACACAAACTGTGTTTTCACTTCCCATGAGGCTGTCGGAAAGCCAGAAGTTTGGGTTGCTCCAGGCACTCACAGTGCATTGACTTTTTGGCCTCCCAGGCTTCTGGTCTTCATCCATGTAGGCTGTTCACTTCCAGTTAGTAGAAACTTTGGAATTACTAGGGGAACTGTTGGAACTGGAGGAAAACCAGATTTTGAAACATCTAAATCTTTCAGGAAATAAAACTGTCTTTTCTTATTGGACCCTAATTATGAGGCAGATTTCAAATTAATATTTTATGATGTGCAAAAGTTTAATAACCTTTATAAACGAGACATTCAAGTTCTGTGATGAGTCCCGAAGTTTTGGAGGACTTATAAACTTAGAACATGAGTGTTGTCAGGGCTGCTTAAGGAGGATGGAGGGAAGTTCCCGGATTGATATGCAATATTTTAAAAAGAAAGAAAACACAAGCTGAACACAGATACATAAAGAAAAACAGACAGCCAAAATAAGCAAAAATGGAAGAAGTGCTGTTTATAAACCCTGAAGAGTAATGAACTCTTTGGTTCTTGGAACTTTATATGTAGAAAAATAGGACCTGAAACCATAGAGAGGCTCCCAAAGACACAGGTTCTGCTGGCTTTCCCCATGTTCCCTGTCGGCCTCCTATGCACAGGCAAGAACTGTGCAGCGAAGAGTGGGTTGGTCTATGTGTGAGTGACCTGGCTTTTCCTCCAGAGGTGCTTAGTCCTGGCCACTTGGGGCACAGAGGTGTCTCTCAGGAAGATTCTCTTCTCCACAGACAATACTTGAACTTAACTTTGGCATTTATATTTTTAAAAAACCAAAACACAAACCAATAAACCAGGTCATACTGCCTTGCCTTATTTTGCCTTCATTGTCCTACACAAATCAAGGGCAGTGTCATCCAGCCAAATGTAAATTATCTCCTTGATAGTCAGCAGCACTTGGAAAAATGTTGCTATAGCCAGCAACTTTTAAACTGCTTAGTATTTTCCACATTATGAAGGTCATTTGTCCAGTGACGGCTGCCTGACTCCTCCTTATTTTTCTTCTCAACTAATAAAAACCATAGCCATCAATATATTCAAGGAACCTAGTATAGTCCTTCCTAGATCTTTTACAGTTATCATGCTACACTGTTATAGAAAATTGAAACTGAAAGAAAACTCCCTAGTGCAGCAAAACCAATCATCCAAATGTTCATCCGACAACAAACTATAAATTAATTCAGACTTTGGCATAAAGCACCACAGTACTATTTTCTTCTTCACTTTCCTAAAAGTAATGTAACATCTTCATTTATCTTAAATTAACTACAGTAACCTCCTTGATTTGGAAGTGGGGTATATTTCAAGCAGACATTTGAGGAAATCTAAATATGTCATTAGTGGTTGGCTTTTGGGTCACCTTTAAGATTCAGAAGGCTGCCACAGGGGTTCTCCCTGAGGATAACCTCTTAAGTAACCTACAGCTGAACACAAAAGCTACCTCTTGCAGGTAACTGAAAACAAAAATTCTGTGTTTCCTGAAGTGTGAGGTTACTGAGTGACGCCTGAAGACCGGCATAAATGCATTGGTTTTGAGCTTTCATCTGCATGTTCCTCGTGAGTGCAAAATGCATTTGCAGTGCAGCTCAGGACAAACCTGTTTTACAAATGCTCTGCATGGGTATAAGCGTTTACTCAGGGTTGGGTGTTAGCAGCAAACATATACTGATGTGGCAGTAATTTCTAACTCCTCCCTTCCTTTCTGCTCACATGTGTATCAAGAAACAGATGGGGACACGTCATTGGCTCACTCCAAGTCCCATGGAAATGTCTTCCATCTTGTAGATATGATACCATGCTATGGAGCTGTTGCTCTATAACTTGTACTCAATCTTGGTTTTGATTTGTTTTTCACATTTGGAGCATTATGTGCGTGCAGCATGGTATAGCTGCTGAGTAAAGCAATAAAGCAGGAGAGAATCAAGGTCAAGACACAAAAGTAGGAAATTCATCTGTCAGGGAGCACATCCTTAATCTCCAGCAAGCTGTGCTCAAATTCACATGCATGTTCTTGCACACATCTGTGTGATTCCTGGTTGGTTCTACTTTATGAGTCTGTACAAAGACATTGTTTCCTCTGCAGCAGTGTGCCCCAGGTAGGTCTGATTCTCTGACAAGGAGCAGAATTAGAGATGGTGAGGCAGTGTCGATGTAGCAGCAGGCATGCTAGGGTGGCAGGACTGTTATCAACAACTGCTCAGAATAAGCAGGGCAGTTCTCAGCAATGCCCGCTGAGTGCCAGACCCTGAGAAAACTGCTTCTAATATAAACCAAAGCAAACAACAAGGTTTATTTTGGTCAGGCTGTTGGTCTGGTAAGTACAAATGTTTCTGTAATTTTGGAAATCAGATATCCTTTGATATATATACACAAAGGTGAAAAAATGGCAAAGTGGAACAGAGAGTACTGGAACATACAGCTTTTGTATAGTGACCATTTTGTGTGTTACCAATCATGAAATTCCAAGAACTGAGACGTAAATATTCCTTGCTCTGCTTGGTGCAGATCTAGCACAAGTAGAAAAATAATATCTATTGATTCATTGATTTGGTAAGTAATAGGGGTTTTTTTTGGCAATATCCCCAAAGAGGGAAAAAATGTCATTTACTGCATGCTGTATATGTAACACAGAGACAGCAGATGCAGCAGACGTTATTCTGTTTCTCTGATTGCCACCTCTAACAGCCATGCATGTACTAGTAGTTGAAAATTTGACTTTTAAAGAGCTGCATTTGCAGTATCTCACCTTTAACTCAAATACCCATTAATTAGACCTGCTATTAACATATGATCACAATCTCAGGAAATCATATAAATATAAAAAAGAAAAAGTTTAACATTTCATTTTCTATTTACAGTATTTCAAACAAGTGTCACAGGATAACTCCTGTCAACTGTCACTGAATAGAACCAGTTGTATCTTAATGTGAAACACTAAAAAGATGATGTGATTTATTCATAGATGTGAGAGAGGAAACCAGAAAATCAGTCTCACATCCATTTTAAAGGCTCTTCGTAAAGATTCCTCCAGTCTGGCCCATATGACAGTCACTGTATGCCAGTGTTCCTCCGCGGAGCTTACAACCCTGCTCCCACAGCAATGGTTTCTCTGTCTTGTGCATATCACACTTCTGAGTGGATCACTTCTCTGACTTATCACTTAAGTGAACTGATGCATCAGTTCCATTCCTCATCATACTCTGACAGGCTAAGGGTCCGCCATGAGTAGGTGGAACTCCTCTGCAGGCATCCATGCACAGCCCTGAATCAGATAGGGCAGAAAATGTGAGGACTGCAGACTGCCTGGCCTCTTCTGCCCTGCCTTCCCACACCAGTTCACATCTTCCTTCATCCAGCTGAGCAAAGACTCATCTTCAGAAGAAGTCACTGGAGCTGGTCCACTTAAGTAAATGGAAGAATTTAATCACCCATTTTATCAAGGGGTTTCCCTATGAAAATGGCTATGTTTACATAAAGCTGCTTCTTACGCTCAAAACGTACAAGCAGAAGAGTATTTCTCTGCACCATACTCTGGTTGAGAATTTACTTCCTTCCTTCACAGATCCCCCTGGATCCATTCCATTTCCTCTTGCTCACTGTGCAATTAAGAACTGAAATGGGAATACGGTCATTCAATCCAATATTAAGGCTTCTGTAGATGGGCACTTCACTTTTCTCATATCTGATTTAATGGCAAGTCCCACATCTATTCCAGTGCACTGCTTTATTTCACGAGTGAGAAAGTCATTACCCTTTTCAGGGAACAACTATGTGGCATGTTGTTGTCCAAGGCCTGAAAAGATAGAAAGCTGTTACTTTTGAAACAAAAAAGAGATGGGAAAGTAAATTTGGAAGCTGCAGTAGTTTTCTCAAGGACAGCTGTAAATGGCACTTGCTGCACACAAATAGAAGGCAGCAATGATGACAAGAAAGCAGCAAATAAACAAATCAACAACGCCAACAAAAAAAAAAGCATTCTTCTGCCAAGAAAATACTTTATTTCTCATTAGCATAATTATTGCTTGGAGTTTCAACTCCAAATGCCACAAACAATTTAAAAGTTGTCTTATGTTTAAATATTTTGTCATTTTTTGGCAAGCAGGCAGGCTTAGGGAGAGCAGAGTACAAATGCTATCATTCCGTTCTATAAAGTCATCTCCCTAATTTGAGGAATTACCCTCTTGCATTGCCAGGCTGATGCAGCTCAAAACCTGACAGAAACCAACACGATTACCCCGACATAGAGGGAGCTGTGCCAAGCTGTAGCAGCAGAAGAGTTCAGATTTTAAGACACATGATGCTGAAAACAAACCCAGAGATTTTCATCGAAGAGAATTTAATGTGAAACTTTTCACTCCCAGAGTGGCGGGGAGAGGCACCAAGTTTAGATCTGGTCAAGGAAAGTCCTTAGATTTTGATTTTCATTGATATTTCTTCATTGGTTCCTGTTCACCTTATTGTGAATGTACACACATCCTAGGAACCAAAATAGACTGTGAGCAAAAGTTTGGTGTTAGCTTAGAAGGATGCAAAGTAGTGAGCAGTTGGAACTCCCTTAAGTCAGAGAAAAGAGAGGGGACTACATTTCACAGTCTCCCCAGTCCTCTTCAAGGCACTGCTTTCAAGCATGTATAAAATTAGCACAACCCTCCAGATTTAAGCTCAGATTTAGGCAGTGAAAAATCTACACAAATACAGTAGGTTTTATCTAGCCTGATCCTTTCCCTTCATCTAGAAACATGAATACTGGTGTTTTGAAAAGAAATTACATTCTAGAATCTTTTAATGAATAGCATATTTCTGCCTAAATACTGCCCTTCCTCCTCTTAAGGATAGCCCATATCTTTCCAAGTAAAATTTAAGGGAGTTTTGCTGATAGCTTCCCTGGGATTAAAGTCCTGAAGCTGAATGAGTCACAAACAATGGATCCACCTTCTAAGAAGTCACATCAATAATAAACAAGTTACTCTGGAGGAAAGTGCTCTGGCAATGACTCACCATCCGAAGGACCTTTTGGAGTCAAGTCCACCCTTGCTTTACTGCAGGGTCTGCTGGGCCATTACCTTTGAAAATCCATTCTTAGGTACGACAAATGCTTTCAGCTTAAAGAGTTGTGGACTATGGTAGACACTGAATTGCTGCAGTGCTGCTCTGGTTTTTGTTGAGTCTGTTAATAGCTGGTGGCTATAATTAGCAGATCCCTTTATGCAACTATCATGTCCCTGAAAGAAATCAATCTTGCAACATCGTTTTACCTTCCTTCCCTCACTCAGACTTCCATAAATTGAAATGCCAAAGAAGCTACAAACAGCAAGCTTTGAATCATATTTTATAAAGCCTAACTAATGTATTTCAGTGTTTCAGCAGTAATAGAAGATGGTGGGGAATAAAGATGTATGCTCATATAATTGCCTGGGAAGACTTCAGGATTGGAAATCTTTAATGGCTTAGACAGATGTTTATCAGGTACAACACAGTGTTATTTATCCGGTTGGTTGGTCTAGAAGTTCTCTAGAGGTCTCAGTTTTCCTTATTTTTCAATGATTCTGACCATGTGAGATGATCATGTCACCTATGAATAGTTTGGTAAACCAGAGGACCAATAAATTTTAACTGGGCTCCTGTGTGGATTCTGTTACAAATAATAAAGTAGATGGTACTTACAATTCAGAAAAAGCATATATAAAAAATTCTCCCTCCACCCAGTCTTCTGTTGTTGCAAATATTATAGGACTAGGATACCTGTGAGACTTCCAAAGATTTGACTGAAATTGTTTGGTACAATAGTTATTAGACAAGGGCTGACATACCTATGTGCAAGCAGACATAGAGAGTAATTGTAAGAGCATTATTATACCATGAAATCAGGTTGAAATGAAAAGCTAATGCAGAAACCTTATGTGACAATTTAACAAATTGCCACTTTGCAGGGGAAACAGGAATATGTACATAAGGTTTTAATTATACTGATTACAGAGTAGATTTTTTAGTGCATCGAAACGATGATTTTGTGATAATAAGGTAACACAAAGCTATCAGGAGATTCTCTCAACATTTTCTCTTTTATTTTGTATCACTGAAGTAGGGTAAAGGAACCTGAGTGTATAAATGTATCTGATTCCTTTATAGCAGACATCACCAGTAAAACAACTAAGGATTGTAATATACACTGAGGGGATATTAAGTGGGATTAAAATAAAGTATGGATTAGTAGCATGAATTTTACATGGAATTTTGTTTTCATATGCTTCAACACCACTTGCATCTGAAAGCAGGATGAGGACTGCAGGTGATAAACTCATATATGAATTCATTGGTGATGATTTCTACTTCTAGACAGTGGAATTCTTGGGCTTGCATTTGACCTTCTGTGTAACAATGCAACAGCATATCCAATCCTATCAAAGAAGCACAGGAGAATGCATCAAGGAATGTTAGTTACCTGTGATTTTCCCATTCTTTTCAAATCTCTCACTGAATAGTGTAAAGTAAATGGGGGAAGGTGAGCAGGGAATTTCTCTGAATCTCAAAGGTTGTTGCAGGCATCCATTAAGAAATGGATCTGATCCCTGCAAACACGGAAGAGGCCTTACATCAGGGAAGACATCCATGTTAGGGCAGGTAGTCATGTGTTTCACATCCCGTGGAAGAAGAAACTATGCTTCTTTTCCCACATCTTCTGCTGACATGAGGGAAAGACAGAAAAGTCACAGGAATCACACTGAGGTCAGGACAGAAGATCTAATGGGACACTGTGTGGATCTGTCTAAATTAGTATAAGGCATCAAACCAGAACTGACTAAGAAATTCTAGTTTGTCTTTCTGTTGTGATCCTTGCTTTTCCCAGCTGGTGCACTGCTTGCTTTCTCAGTGTGTATACATGCAGTTTCATGCAAATTTATCCCCAGGGTTTCTAAACAAGTAGGTAGGTCTTCCCTTCTGACTAAATACTAAAATGCTACCTGTAAAACAGCAAGTTGGATGTATATGGGAGTTTAGGACTTCAAACAGGCTAAGGAAAAAATCTGTCACTGATGGTTGCTGCAGATTTTTTCAGAGAGGCTGAAGCTCTTAAAACAGCCACTCAAACTTCTCCTGCCTTCCTCTGCATGCATGCATTAAGAAGAATCAAGCAAGAGAAGCCACTGGGATTTGATGTTCCTAGTCTGACTGCAACTGATTTAATGGGTAGGGTGGAGACTAGTGGGAGCAGGCCCTAGAAACAGAAGTTGATAAAGATTATTTGCCTGTACAGTGGCTTAGGGGCTTTTGTTGTCCCATCTTACCCACTGATGGCTTTTGCTTGTCACAGATGGAAGGTGATGAGGCTGTAACATATTCAGAGCTTTGTACCAGCTGGGCTGCTTATGACAATGAGTGCAGCAAAGAAAACACTTTCTTCTGATTTTTTTTGGTATTTTTGTTTTTAAATAACAATCTATAGGAAAAAATACTGTATGCAAAATAGTTTTCCCCTTGCTTTCTTAAAATCCCTGGTGCCACCCATTGATAGCACAGGGTGTACTAATGCTGGATGCAAACCTACAGTAGCCAGGATAGTTAGCATTTAATATTTCATACATGGTCTGCTTGCTGGAACTGTTTTCTCCCTTTTCACACAAGTACACGAGGGCTTTCATTATGCGATAACTGGAACACTCTCTCCAGACTGCTCTGTGTACTGTCACTTCACAGTGCTTTCAGAGCCCAGGCAGCAGATGCAAATGATCAAGGGTGCATAAATCTCCAGTAGTAAGTGGAGAAAGAGCTGGTACGCTCCTTCTGGAAAGGTGAACCACTAGTCTCAGGATATCTTATTGTCTTGTCCTCTCACTGACTATTTTAGCAGATAGATCCTATTTCAGGAGCCTTTTGAGGCATACTAACTCTACAGTTTTCTTCTGGTTCCTGCTAGCAAAACAGATTCTTGACAGTAATCATTTCTGATTAAAGTTTTAAGACACAAGGATGAAATCAAGAGGAAATCACTTTTGATTTCCTAGTCTAAAGAATTGTGTAAGATGTTTTTTGAGCTCTGGAGACAGGAAAACCATATCTGTCATGATATATGTTAGGTTTGTTTCATCCCCTTTGAAGTTTACCCTTATGAGTTTAGTGCTGGTACAAGCAACTGAAGTGGCAGCTTTGCCCTTTGAAGATGCCTCATTTCTGCCTCAGAGTTTTCTTCATTTTTTTTTTCCCCTTGGAAGCTTTGAGAGTTAAGGGAATACAGAGCAAGTGTGAACTCAATACCAGTAAGGCTCTAACTGTAATAACCTGAGTGGAGCAGTAGCAGCAGCAGCAGCCTGTTTCATCATATCCATCTCAGATAGAAAAATTTTAATTTCCCGTGTTTTCTCCATGGAATGTTGTGGTGTGAAATACTGGGGATTTTCACATCAGCTGCATCAAAGTATTGATTCAGATGCCCAGACAAATGGGCTGGCTTCCCTCAGAAACTCCTGGATCCTCATTTTTACTATTGTCTTCTTGAGTTGACTCCCTCACTATGACCACAGAGGGATGAATCTTGTAATTCAGTGCATAGAGCCAGATGCTGGAAACACCCTACAGCACCCTGACCCGACAGCATCCTGTCAAATCCACTCAGACTCCACAACTCCTCTTGCTCCTTTGAGATTTGTATTACTGTAGCCATTGCTTCAAGTCTTTCACATTTTCCAATTACTCTTTCTATGTTCTTAAGCTGAAATTAATCTTAGAGCATCATTCTGACTTCCTGATTATTCAAACTTCTTTATAAACTATAGATCTTAAAAAAATGTCTCTCAGCCAGTCATCATTAATTTCATCCAATTCTCATTTTTAATTGCTTTGTTATCTCTCTAGCTCCATTCCCACTCCAATATACTAAAAAAAACCAAAAAACCCACAAACCAACCTACTGGTTTCTCCTAGCCCCTTTGGCTAATGATAATTCATTTTTGGGTTTTAATTGCATTTTTAATTAAGTCAGCTACAACCCTATTGGCTCCAAGCCTTTCATCATGCACAGCATTTTTTAGCATGCAATGCAGTGCAAAGTAGTCAGCAGGGACAGACTCTCAGAGACGCTGCAGGGACAGAGCAGAGCACGTAACACTGTCTACTTTCAGGACCTGGGCAGGGAATAAGGAGATGTTAGTTAATTTATTAGCTCTCTCACACGTTTGGGTTTAATTTAGTCACCTCATTGCTGTCTCAGTTCTCTGGCTGTAAAACATCCTCTCTCTCTTATCAGCCAGTTGCAAGATTTACCAAAAATACACAGCCTCCTTGTGCCTCAGTTTCATCACTCCAGCAGGTTCTTTGCTAGGTGCCCTGACACAGGCTCCAAACATTTCTCCTCAATCTAGCACCAGCAATTCTGGCATTTGCAAGATGCTAGGATGGCTGCCTTCTCTTGCATATATGCCATAAACCTGCATCAACTGCCTGCCTGTGCCTGAAATGCTTATCTACTGTCCAGCACCTGGGAATAGACAGAGTTGTGTGGCTGCTTGTCCATATCTAAGCCTTTACCTTCCTCTACATGTACTTGCGCATCACGCAGGATGAGAGTACATGCTTCTATGAACAGAGAGAAAACCCGTCCTGTTCCTGCTGGGTGTTGAAGTTGTACCACTTTAAGCAGAGCAGTCATACATCATTAATGCTTAGCTAGTCTAGAGGACATCTATTATAGGTGGGGTCAGTGATTCACTATTACTTCACTGTCTATGACTCATCTCTCTGACCCTATATTAACATAAAGTCCAGATTTGTGTTAACGGAGTTGTGTTTAAACAGTTGTAAGTGAACACCCTTGACATTGTCATCATTAAAAATGGCATTATTTATTTCAAAGAGTGCAGAGGTTTTAGCTTTAATATCCTAGCCAAATTCTAACTTGAATATTTACTTTTTGCATCTCAGAATGGTCTCTGTCAGTTTCAATTCCTACCCTCAACCCTATTGGGTTGCTTATATTCTGTATGAAGTGTCAAATAGAATGTAGAGTTTAGGTATTTGTATATTCAGAAAACATTTGAGAACAAAAAACAGTGTTTAATGTTCAAATATAAGAATATTCTTATCAGTAATTGATATATTTCTCAAGCTGTTCTGAGAGGTACCAGTGTTTATAATAAGCTCTGAGATGCTCTGATGAAATGTGAGCTGTGAGAAGTCACTACTCCCTATCACAAATGAACCTGACATGTCATAATTACTGTGCCTTTAGATTAAAAAGATTTCACAACACATTAGGAAAACATAACCAGCTATATGATTGTGGGGTAATTGTCTCAGTAAAAGCAAGGTGGACTTCTTGCAAAACAAGTTAATACAGAATCATTGAATGGTTTGGATCGGAAGGCACCATGAAGGCCATCTAATCCACCCGCCCTGCAGTGAGCAAGGACATCTTCAACTAGATCTGGTTGCTCAGAGCCCCATCCAACCTGACCTTGAATGATTCCAGCTATGGGACATCTGCCACCTCTGTAGGCAACAAGTTCAAGTGTTCCACCACCCTACAATTCACCATGACAGTCTTCCAGCAGTTGTCCAGGGGGTTGAAGTCCCACAGTAGGTTGAGAGCATGATGCCTCCTGAAACTGGAGTAAGAAGGCTCCATCAATCACCTCTTCTTGAGGCAGACTACAACCACTAGGTTCCCTTTGTTGCCTTGATTTCTGACCTCTGGCCATAATCTTTCAGCATTCTAATAGCTGTTATTCAGAGACAGCTCTTCACACTCTATCCATTTCTTGATATAGAGGGCAAATCCTCTGCCCCTGCTTCTTCACCTGTCCCTTCTGAACAGCCTGTAGCCATTGATAGCTGCACTCCAGTCATGGGATCATCCCACCAAGTTTCAGTAATGGCAAGCAGGTCATAGCTTTCCAGCAGCACGATGGTTTCCAGCTCCTCTTGTTTGTTGCTCAGGCTGCATGTATTGGTGTAGAGGCAACAATATACTTCATTTATTTCAGTTTCTTCAGAAAAATCTATTCAGGAAGAAATTCATTACCTAAGTTTCTCACTGACAGCCAGAAGCTCCTGTACCACTCAGCCAGGAGCTCACTCAAGCACTGTATTCAAGGTGCAGGTAACAAATGAGTCTTTCCTGTAGTGAATGTACTGTCCAGTATCTGAGAAACTACTGATCACAAGCTGGAGACAACAGATTCCCCTTTGTCCAACAGTAGCTAATGATGAGAAGAGGAACAGCTGCACAGAACAATTCTAGGAATAATTTAGAAATAGCTTTCAAAAAATTATTAGCATTTCAAAGTTAGGTTCCAGAGCAAACCTATTTGCTCTGATATGGTATCCAGGAAGGTTTATTCCTGTGAGTCTGGCTTTCAGAAGGTATTTATTCAATAAAAGTGTCAGCAATTAGACAAGTCCCATATACCAACTTTTCAGTGGCTGTTGTTATCCCCTGGAGCTATTTGTATTCACAAGCATTCCCATGAATAAAGGGACATTTTTCTCATGCAAAAGATAATCACAGACTAATGTTATATAAATAAATGTAATATGAGTTCTTTCTCTTTCCACTAAATGAATACAGGATCAGATAGAAAGAGTTTCAAAACCCAAAGAGACTTTCGTCCATGTAGCAGAATGTCAGGATACAAAATACGAGGCTTTATCCACTCATCACATCTAGTTTTTCTCAGGTTTTGTACACAGCAGGCATTTTATCATACTTTATACAATCAAGCTTTGTAAGAACTTGCTCAAGATACTACCATCCTCCCTAGGTTCCTCACTGATAATCACTGCTGAAATGCAATCCTTAAACTTTCCTTACCAAGGATAAAAGGGGGGGAAAACCCAAACAAACTTAAAAGTGAATGCTTTTGAATAAGGACTATATTATAACCATAGACAAGTGGCCCTCTTTACAGAAGTTAAGGTCAGCTCTATGCTCAACAATGAATAAATTTCAGAGACTATAAAGCAACAGATGTTTATAAGGGTTTGGCTCATCAGACTTGGTGCTGCAGAGCAGAAACGAATGAGTAGAGCTGGTTTCACACGGGAGCTTAACATCTTCTGGGAGTGGACTTCCAGGTCTTAGCAACTCAGGCACAAAACTCTCTAAAAATCCCTACATTGCTTGTGAACTCAAGTTTCACACCTACCTATATGCTGTTCCACAGGAATCATGAATCAATCCTTGTGATGTTGTCCAAAATGGCAAATCCAGATGACATACAAAGAGCTTTAGTTCTGGTTGCAAAGGATATTTCTGCCTTCTGAGCTGCTAGGACAGACAAATGACAGCAGTATTTGTAAGTAAAATTTTTGGCCTTCATAGCTTTGGGAGGTAAAAGAGACAACCAGGTTTAGTGGTATTTCTTAGAACTTCAGCAAGCTACTTTTAGAAGCCTTTAATGTTTTATTATTTGTAGATCACTGTTAGTGACTCATTAATGCCAACAATTCCCCTATCAATCCCTGAGTTTCACAATATACACGCTTACCAATACATGTATACTAATTTTTTTCAGCTCGCTTCTTTCTATTTTTGCTTTATTGTGAAAACTTTGCATTGTGTTTTTTTCTTTTTTTAATTTGCATTACATTTTTCTTTGAAAAAAAGTATTTTAAAAGAACTGTTCAACACAACAATGCTTATTAGAAACTTATAACCCTTGCAGGTTTTTGAAGCACCTTCTGGAGTTTAACAGAGAACTGCACCTTCTACAGAATATTACAGGAAGTCTCTAAGTATTGTCAAAGGTTAGTCATAACAGCTCAGAGGTTTCAATAGTAATTTTCAGTAGAAAATTCTGAATGTGTCTATAATTCTTTGATACCTTTAGTAAGGTCTCTTGGGTCAATCTTAGCTCATTCTATTGGTTGATGGATTTGTTGTGCTCCAGTTCCTTGAAAGTTTATGATATGAAGGCTAAGTTGTTATACGTCCACAACCCTTTCCTTTACACTATTTGTGCATTATTAGAGGGCATTAGCATGAGCATATATACACAGAAAAAAAGAAATTAGGCACTATCTATTTGTGTTTGAGAAAATATAAACAATGTGTCTGAGAAGACATGCAGATGAGACTTTTGAAGTCAATGGATGAAACCACTTCTTTGGTTTCAGTGAGTGTTGAGCCAAGCTGTTTCTGGAAGGAGAAGCTTCTTTTCAATTTTTCCACCTTTGAGCAATTTCAGTAAAACTCTCCTGCCTGCTTCCTGTCCTTTGCATTTTCTTTGTTCATTTGTTCTTAAGTAACCAGACAGATACACTGTTATAGTTCAATTTGTTCCTTAGTATTGATTTCTTAGTCTGACATACGACTTGCTCCCATGGCTGTTTGCAGTGACTGATCTTTGGCGCCCCAAGTTCTTGATAAAAGAAATTGTGTTATTTCATCCAGCCACATTGTCTGGATGTCACGAGTGCCAGGCTTGCTGGGTCACCTGAGCTGCTTGTGCTGGATATGATGGCTCTACTTACATGACAATTCAGTGACAGTCCATTGTATATGTCCTAATTAGATTTGAAATATCTGAACTCACCATTATATGGTACAAAATGTGCTAAAATGGGATATGCTGCCTTTTCTACCTAATGTCAGAAATGACAATGTTCTTTTTTTTTCACTTTATGCCAGAGCTTGATGTTAACAGTTTAATTAGGTTAAAGTTTCAAATACAGTCAGAATTCATTTTGTCTGAAGTGTGATTTTTAGTGTATTCCTGCCTTACAATGGGAACTATTTCTTCTGAAAATCAGAGGTCCTGAAGGGAAAATATTTCCACTTCATTATATTTCAGTTGTTTTAAACACAAACCCAACAGTGGCTGGATGACTGAGAACAAGCAAGCAATGCGTGGTAGAAAGGGCAGCGCAGCTCTGCTCATATTATGATTGGAGGCACCCACATCTAAAATGCAGGTGGGATAAAACATCTACATTGGTCCTGTTTACTCTGATCAGAGGTGACTAACGATCTAACCTTGTGTATCTATGCTACCCTTTCCCTCCACTCCCTTTCACTGCTCAGAGACTGACTCGGGGGCCATATCTGAAGGCGATCAGATGTTAGAAGTGGACTGGATGACGTGGGGCAAAGTATCACAGAAGCTTCCCAGTGCTGTGGCTGCTACTATGGGAGTGCATATCACCAGGACACATGACAGAGAGCCAAGGTGGCCAGGCGACACAACAGCTCCCTGTGTCTCTCCCCTCTCCCTGGCTATCCATCCTGTTCCCACTTACATGCTGTAGGTGTTCCCAGAAGGCATTAAAGCACAGCAAAGTCTTGATAGTTACATGAATTGTCAATGTGATGTCAACAGGTTTTTTTTAGGAGTCACATTTTACTCCATCTGGCTCAAAGTGGTGTCCCTCAGAGGTCTGTACTGGGACCAGTGCTGTTTTAATATCTCTATCAATGATATTAACAGTGGGATTGATTGCACTCTCTGCAAGTTAGCAGATGGCACCAAGCTGAGTGGTGTAGTGTCCTGAGGGACATGCTTTAGTGTTTGATAGGAACGGTTGGACTCGATGATCCGATGGGTCTCTTCCAACCTGGTGATTCTATGATTCTACACCAAAAGGACAGGATGGGTCCCCAGAGGGACCTGGACAGGCTGGAGAAGTGGACCTGTTAGAACCTCATGAGGTTCAACAAGTCCAGGTGCAAGGTTCTGCACCTGGGACAGGGCAATCCCCATTTTCAGTACACGATGGTGGCTGACATGATTGAAAGCAGCCCTGCAGAGAAGGACTTGGCTAGTCAATGAGAAGCTCGACATGAGCCAGCAATGTGCACTCGCAGACCAGAAGGCTAACTGTATCCTGGGCTGCATCAAAAGAAGTGTGGCCAGCAGGGCGAAGGAAGGGATTCTGCTCTTCTATTCCTCTCTTGTGAGACCTCACCTGGAATATTGTGTCCAGTTCTGGAATCCTCAACTTAAGAAAGATATGGTGCTGTTGGAATGGGTCCAGAAGATGGCTACAAAGATGAGCAGAGGGCTGGAGCACCTCCCATATGAGGATCGGCTGAGAGAGAGTTGGGCTTGTTCAGTCTGGAGAAAAGAAGGCTACAAGGAGATCTTATAGCGACCTTCCAGTACCTGGAAGGTGCCTACAAGAAAGCTGGAGAGGGACTATTCATAAAGGCTTGTGGTGATAGGAAAAGGGGGAATGGATATAAACTGGAGAAGGGCAGATTTAGACAAGACATTAGGAAGAATTTCTTTACCATGAGAGTGATGAGACCCTAGAACAGGTGGCCCAGGGCAGCTGTGGATGCCCCATCCCTGTTCAAGCCCAGGTTAGATGGGGCCTTGGGTAACCTGATCTAGTGGGATGTCTCTGCCCATGGCATGGGGGTTGGAACTAGAAGATCTTTAAGGTCCCTTCCAACCCTAACTATTCTATGATTCTACGATTCTACTCTTCAATTTCTTTCTCAAACAAACAAGTCTCAGTTTGGAAATGGCCGTTGGAAGTGAACGAGTAAAAAACATAGCCTTGTAAATGATGGCATTATTGTGGTATTACAGATAATGTAACATATGGTCAGTTAGCATCTTTTCTGCAAAAGCACAACCACATAAATAGCTTTCATTTCAAAAACCTTTTTTCTTTATTTGTATAGGAAGACCTCAGAACAAAAGAAAATATTAGTTGTTGAAATTCCACTACTGTTTAAATGATGTCAATAGCATTTCAAATGTACAACCATCACTTGTAAAATATGAAATATAGATATTTATGGTAAAAATAATTATAGCTGCCGATGAACCATTTTCCTTCCAAACTTACAGGACACAATAATAAGTAGATAAAAAGCATAGATAAAAAAGTAGTACTGTGGTAATGAGAAAAAACTAGTCAATAGCTGCATCAATTATTAGATTACCTTTTATGGCTAACACAGAGACATGCTTTCCTGAAAAAATGCCATGGGATCGTAATTTGTGTAAGAGGAAGGCTATACTCTGAAACTATATATATCACAAGGTCTATAGTCTACAGAAATGCTGAAATGCACTGAAAGGAGTGACATTTAAATCTAATTATAGACAGACTTTCAAACTCGGCAGACAATGTAATTTCCTCTGTAGTTTAGTGAAGCTATATTTAAAGTAGTTTTCTTGATTATTCTACTTTCATAACCCAAACGATTTCAATATAAAATGATGAGGTAAAATTCAGTTTCGTGCTTTAGCATCAAGCAGAAGAAATATGTCTTAGAGTGTTCATTTATGGGGCTGGAGGGGAGATCCTTTCCCACTGCAAAGCATCATGCCATTTTTCAGCAGCTTAAGATATTAAAGAAGTACCTTGGGAGAAAAGTCACAGAAGTATATTGCACCATTGTACATGAAATGCTGTGATATATATTTTTCATAAATACTTAACACTTTAGAATAGTTACACCCAGCTTTTCTTTCAGTCTGAACCTCCAGAAGAGAGCCAGGATTTATATAATCCTGTGGTAACAGCACATTTTGTTCTGCCAAAACGTCTGCCTATCTATCACACAACATGAATGAGAATGTTTAAGCAGACAGAAACCTGTGGCTTAAAAGTTCAGAGTGTCTATCCTCAAGTTACTGCGTTGATGTTTAGGAAACTAACTACAAGCCACTCGGCTTCCCTAAAGTGCCATGATCTCACAGGTCCTTCTGCTTAAGGTTCCTCTGGGCCTGTTGTCCCCTTTGCCTGGGGAAATAGTCATACATGGGAAGCATATTGCCATAAGGGAGGAAGCAGCGTGCCAGTAGCCGGGGCATCCCTGTCATAGCATGCACATCCACCACAGCTTGGATGCAATGACAAATTGCTAAGCCCAACTCTCTGAGAAGTGTTATACAATAAGGTAAGATCTGCAGACCCAAAGGATTCTTCATCCATTCATACTTCCACTGAAAACAACCACTCTTTCTTCTGAAGGACAATGGTGGGAGATGATGTATCATTAGCACGAGAGAATGTCATTTAGAAAGGGAATGGTGACCAGCAATAGAGCAGCTGGGACATGGATGGGCTTTGGGCATGCCTGCATGCATACAAATATCAGGAAAAGACTGCAGGAAGTGCTAACAGATAAAGACAGTGGCCCAGAAAAAGAGAGAGTTACGACTCCACCAAGGGACAAAATTTGCTGACAGAGACCAATTTGGAAACTGGACATCCCATCCACATGCTGTTGAAAAATACACTTTTCCTGTGATTAGCACCGATACTTATTTGTCAGCAACAAAAACCTTATTCCATGGTTGTTTTCTCCTCCAAGCAGGAAAACAGGCAAGTCCTTCATGAGACTGCAGAAAAGTACTATGAACTGTACACAGTGACTTCTAATGATTTCAGTAGGGCTTTGCTGGCATTCCTGACTGTGCTATTAAATGCCTGTATGCCACTCATGGTAACTGGGACTTCTGTTTCTATGACTCCATTTTCCAGATACAGAAATAAGGAAAGCAGAGTTTCCTCACTCAAAAGCTGTTGGAAGATTAAAAACATTTAAACTTTCTCTCTCAAGTGCCTTAAACAATTTAAGGCAACTCCACAGGATTCTATCACTGGTTTTGGCTAAAGAAGACTTGTCTTTACCGGTATTCTAACAGGAAAATACTCAGCCTTTAACTGCTGCATGTGTAACATTCTTCTTGCCTTCTCATGCTTGTTTCCTTTGTGTGATTGGACTGAGAATTCTTTGAGGACTGAGGTGTCTGTTCAGCACAAGCCTAAGTGCTTAATATCAGGGAAGTTTAATGTTTAAAATCTATTAGCATGCATGATTCTTAGAAAATAGACCAAACATTACTGTATAGAGTGGGTAGGAGAGAAGGATTTTAGCTAAGAAAAAGAACAGGCACAGGTATCATTAGTTTAAAAAAAAAGAAGTAAGGGAGGTAGCAAAAATTATAATGTAGCATAAAATCAGAATCCAAAGTTGATAGTGTTCAATAGGGCTGCAGATATTATTTGCCAGTCTCATTTTCTCAAAGTATTTGGTAGATCTGCCTTTAAATCAGGCATGAGTGATAAGAAGAGAAATTATGGCACTGGCTCTTTCAGTCTTTTAGTCTTCAGTCCTGGCAAGGTTAAAGACTTGCTTGAAGGGCAGCAAGCTGGATTCTGTGAAAGAGATTTCAAGAGGAAGTAATGACCTTGTTCGAACATACGTTGTAATTGTTTCCCACATATGTCTTATGAGCCAGACAGAACAGGATCAGATCACTAATACTTGTTTTGCTCTAACAGCAAGAAAAACAGATTTTGGTGGTGGGGCGGTTGTTGTATTTTAATCGCTTCATGCAATTCTGAAAGTGCAGGGAAAAAAACTGTCAGGTTTTTAACTGAGGGTTTACTAGATAGACCTACATTTTAAGCTATTTCTTTTATCAACTGTAGACCAGTTTTTATATTTCTTTCTCATCACACATGCTCTCATGAACATCTGGTAAATGTTACAAGAGTGTATAATGCACTCTGACAGAAGTGGATAAAATGATGATACTACTGTATTCTATTAAAAATTAATCAACCGAATAGCATAAATCCTCCTCACACTGAAGTTTTTCTTACTTCACAGAACTTCTTCTCTTCTTCTGTGATGTTCTTTCTATCCAAGTGTATCTTTCCAGGAGAAAGTGTAAAATTTGGCCTTGCTGAAATTGTAATTTCCTAAAACCTTAAAATATCTCACGACTCAAGATTGGCAAAGGTATCTTGGGCTGCGTGACAAAATTGTCCTTTTGTACTTCTGATAGGTTTGTTAGGTTGATTGAGAGTCAGTGGGTGAAAATAGGACTCAAATTCAGTTTTGATTGATGAGTCAGATGACACGGTTGAGAAAAAGTAGGACACTGCAGCTTGCGTTCCTTCTAAGGGGATAAAAATAAAGGACTAAATTTTCAAAAGATCCAGGTCACTGAAGTAGGCTTTGGTAATCATTACAGCAGGTGCATGTGGCAATAGTACCCATGAGCTGTTGCAGATATTGGTTTAGCTGGGTAAGGGATTGCACTTATAATTTAACTCTGCTGAGGCAGAAAGGTTGCCTGGCTTTCCTCGTATTTCCTCATCTGTGAATAACAACACTTGCTTACTTCATTGTAGTAAAGCAGACCTTCAGCAACGAGGAACAAATGCCACGGCTGGAGGCTTCTGGTACAGCGTGTTATTTTGTGCTGTGCTCCCAGTGCAGAGGTATTAGACCTCTGAACCATCAGAACTGACCACTGTAAGTGATGGAATTGCTCTGCAGAAATGACAGGGGAAAGGTGTCTCCTTTAACACTCAACCTGACCATGTGCTGACTGCAAAGTGTATGCCTAGAGACAAGATTTGCCTGGGTTCTCCATCCCAGTAGGACACTTGTAGGAAAGCATTAGAGTGTGTGCCAGACTATGGATAAACATTAAGCTCCTTCAGGTTGTAGGATCAGCACAAGAAATAGCCAAGGTCAGACACAAGACTTGTTCTCAGTAGAGCTGAGGATCTGGGTTAAAGCCTGTTTTATTCATTAGAGACTGGTGACAAAATGTAAGATGAGTCTGTCTTTAGAATTTAAATTCTCTAGGAGTCTATGTCCTACAGCCAAGTTGCTGTACATCCTATCTATTAGCTCTGGCTGCAGAAGAAAAAGACATATCTTTTCCCAGAGCTGGCAACCCTATTCCTCCCAAGGTCCCTTACTTCTTGGGCTGCATCTAGGCAGCATCTGAAAGTCATCCTAAGAACCTGCCTTATGGCCCCTGTATGAGCCACACATAGAAAGCCATATATAGCACAAGACTTCCCTAGTTAGCAAATAACTTGCTCTGGAATTGATCTGTAGTTACCACGAGGTCTCATGTGGGCCAGGACAGTCACAGGCATCCAGAAGTTCACTGTTAAAAACAACAGCTTCAGAAACATCTCCAGCCACCTGAGTGCAACTTGCCAGCAGAGAGCCAAAGCTCGCTCAGTGTCAGGACCAGATTTCAGAATGACAACTTGAATGCATGAAGTCCAAGTGTGCATGCTGTTCAGGCTGAACTAATTACCTGGGTCAGGGAGGACTTCGAGAGCAGTACTGCTCTGTGTACGCATACGAGCCCTTGAAAATTGAGTCAAGTAGAGTTGAAGCCAAAAGCTATTTTGGCAAGCTAATGCACTCTTTCCATAAATGGGTGAGATGGTGTGTTACTTGTCAGTTACTTGTAAGACAAGTCCAACTCAGCCTGTTGCATAAAATTGATTAGACAAGTACACAAACTCTAAGGCACCATAAACTGAAATAAAATAGGCAGAAGGAGCTGCCAATACTCCCCAATGACAGCACTGAACTAAGAGTCTAAGACTGGGCCTCAGTTAATCAAAAAAGAAATCATGGAAGAGTGGCCTAGCTACTGGAAAAAAGCAATTACAGGCAGGCCATTTAGTGCATAACCCTTTCTACAGCTGTGTTTTTTGAAAGTGACTTAGAGAAAGTTGTTGGGTTTTGCTGGCGCTGTTATTTCCTGGGTGCCTAAGAAACAGCATCATGTCTCTGAGACAAAACCAAGACTGATCCTGAATGTAATAAGATTGGGAAGGAGGCTTAGACCCCCACAACTGTTTGAGTTCACCTCAGCCTCTGCATTCTTTCATTTGCCTCCCTAACCATATTTAACACCAGGCTCCCAAAGAAGGGGCAAGAAATACTAAAAATCCTACAGGGTGGGAGGAGAGCAAATAAAGGATCTTATGATTCCTTATTTTCAGTACAAAGTATCAAGTAGCTTAACAAGTGTTCCTCTTTACAGCATCTGGAATGAGGTTAAAAAGACCGATTCTGCTGGCTAACTGCCACTGGACTTAAGAGGGCAAGGTCACTTTATTTAAAACACTGAATTTTATTTAATGTAAGGCTCTAATAAGGTCATGTTGACATCCTGAAATCTCCGAGCTATTATTTTCCTTTGGTGTTAACACATTCCTACAAATCACCTTTATACCAAGACATGGCATAACTTGGAATATAAGAGTGAAAAGTTAGAGGAAGCAATCTATATATTTCATTATACCCAAACTTATATATTTATATATCTGTATAAACATCTACATGAATGTATGTATTTATGTACATGTATTCAACCCTCATCCCCATTGGACCTATACCTCTTAGACTAAATCCCTTTTTGAATAATGCCATTGGGTAACCCTGTCTTCAAGTATACATGAAATTACTTTTTCCATAACATAAAATGCTTATCTTTATATACATATATACATATAATCATATATATATATAGAGAGAGAGAGAGTGAGAGAGAGAGAGAGAGAGAGAGAGATCTACATCTAGATATATAACAACTGTTATCTATCAGTTACTCCATTTGGACAAGAAGATCATTGGCTAAACATGAATACTTATTGCAACTCTAAGGAAAATTACATTTATGCTGAACAAGGCATGACTCACTCAAGAAAGAGATTGTGCCTGACCATGCATATAAACTTTTTTTGATTCTAAATACTACTGCTCCATGATGTAAACCTTCCCCTAAACATAGCCCTCAAACCAGGCACATTCATTCTTTTGCTGTCACAGATCAGTGGTCTCAACCTTTGTGGACAGCGTTGTACCATGAAGTTAACAGCATAAAATGATTTTTTTGAGGAAGGCACTAAATCTTAAGCCTTCTCCTCTTTCTCTCAAGTAGAATGCAGCCAGGCAGAATATTGGAAATGGCATAGACAGACTTCACTTACTATTTCTTCCAGGGCAATATTTCTTCTGTCAGTAGCTTGCTCTGTGATAAATTTTAAGGACCCAAATAAGTCTGCACTCTCCTGTCACACCCCTGTCCTCCTGCTACATTAAGATGGGAATGAATCTTCTCTTCAAAGATTATTTTTTTCCTATAAAGTCAGGTTACGTTGTTTCAATTTCCATAAGATTCATGTTATTTAATCCAAACCTAGATGATTTCCTTTAGCCAAAATAGAACACCTCACCCATCTGAAACAGAATGCATGGCAACCCATCTGATTGCTTCTCAACTTAACTACATTTGTGTTGGTCTTGCTGAGGATGTGATTCTTATAATTCCACATCCTGCCTCCCCATGGGGGCATGACATTCAATCAGAACCACTAGATGACTTTATATTAACTTCTGCAAAAACACAAATAATGCGTGTTCAGAAACAATTGTTTAGATATATTTTCTTCTACAACAGGCAATGTTTTTATTTTCATAGAATCAAAGAATCATAGAATAGTTTGGGTTGGAAGGGGCCTTAAAGATCATCCAGTTCCAACCCTCCTGCCATGGGCAGGGACATGTCCCACTAGATCAATGTATTATGTTCCAGTCTTTATTCAACAGATACAGCAAGTTAGGAAGGATTCTACTTGTTCTCAATTTCATTTTAAAAAACCTAATAATTAATGGAACAGTTAAATGCGGCAGAATCTCTAACGCAAGTGAATTCAAGAAATCTTACATTTATCTTTCTTTATGCACACATAATGTAGGACATACTAGACTTGCTATAACCGCTGACTTTACACTCAAGCCAAACCTGAAGAAAAACTGTGAAGGACAAATCAGTTCCCTATTGCTATTCAATATTCAGCTGTCAGGGTGACACAGATTTGATACTATTTCGTGTTCCATGCACATAACTGTTTACTGGCTCTCACACTGTCCTGGTTCATCCCACTCTTCCCCACCACCACCTCCTCTGTTCTGTGAGCTTATGCTGTAATTATGCCAGAGAAGAACAGGTTTGGCAGGACAAGTATTGCCTAGTAGCTGATTTTATTGACCACGCTTCTCAAGAATTAGGGTTTTTCAGTGTAATTATTTATACTTCCTTGAGAGGAAGGACATTTTCTTCTAAGACTGATGTCAAAATGGGGGGTTTTGTTTGTAATTTTGCCATAAGACTAGCTCTTTAAAAAAAAAAAAAACAACAAGCAAACAAAACCCAACCTTCTGGTCAACTTGAAATTCTATGTATTTGAGTCACTTTCAGTTATTTCTTTTCGATGATTAAAATATTTTCTAGTCTAGATATTACTAACAATGCCAAATGTAGTTGTTACCATAGACTCATTCCCCTCAGGGTCTAGAATCAGAGCAGTACAGACCCAGCATCAAATCTCTTCTTTGTAATATACCATTCAGTGTAGGGCAGTTTCTGGGCATTAGATCCTTCCTGGGAACTATTCTTGCTTTTCACTGAGGCACGGGGTCCCACCCTCTGGTCACTGCCTGCCCCAGGCTGTTGTCTACCTCCAGCCTACAACCATCGCCGTGTCTGCCAGTGTTTGGAGCACTTCAGCATTTCACTGGAAATGTCTAAGTAATAGATTTTTTTAGTTAACAAAAAAAAGCTCACATAAAAATAGGCTGCCTTTAATACAAAATCTCTTTATTTCAATTTCACCTTTCCTAACAGAAAATGTGATTCACACAGTTTTCAGAGGGCCTTACATTTCTGTGTATGAGAGGCTTTTCTCAGCTTCTGTACAACACCAGAGAAGCTGCTAACCCCGTGATGTGATAAGAGAGTTGTCAGATCTCCCCAAGGTTTCCTGGCACCCTAGGACACAAACTTGATTTCTATTTCTATGAGTGAATTACAATGACTGTCGCCTCTTCTGTGCTTGTAGACAGTCAGCTTGTACTTGCATTTTCAGCACCTCAGAGTGGAGTTTGTTGTCATAAGAGTGTACCAATATCTACCAATAGTGGGTTTCTTCTCCCTGCTGGCAGCTCAACTTCTGTGGAAGCAAGGAGTGCAATCATCACTGAGTGTAGATAGAAGATGATTGATACCATGATGTGGAACGCTTTATTAAATGTATTAATGTTTTAGTAAGATGGATGGTGACAGCAGAATGAAACTTTTCCTGGGAAAAGACTGTTCTGTAAAAGCCTGCTCCAGAGTTTCAGTCACTCCTTGTTGAAAGATGTTGTGACTTTCTGTTATACAGTGTCTAACACTGAATTCAGTACACTGAATCCATCACTAGCTTGATTGTTAACTAGCAAAACAACATGAAAATTGGACACAGCATACTCTGGAATGGAAACTGGAATGATATAATTGCACTCACATATAATATCATAGTAAATACAACCAATTGAAGTCAGAAAAATGAACATTATGACACCTTTCCGCACACCTGTCCCAATGAAATCTGTAATTGAATTATCAGGTATTTTAAGGGCTTTGAGTTAAAATGTCAATATAAACAATGGTAGCTAAACCTCATACTGTCCAGACATTTTCTCTGGAAGCAAGAATGTGAACATTTTGGTGACACAGCTATGCTGCTCCGGCCCATGCCTTCAAAATCCTGTGAGAGATAAGTTGTAAGAGCAGTGCAGATTCTCTTCAGCAGGGAGTCTTCTTTTCTCTCTAGCCTAGTAAGCCTCTAAGTGCAACAGACTTCTAAAAATGGAGAATGAGTGATTCATAAAAATGGAAAACTGAAGGAGGAAAGTAAATAAAACTGTTCAGCTGCCCAGATACAGTTTCCTATCGCCACTGCAGAGAGGTGTGTTCTTAGGCAAATATTTTCTAATCTTTAAACAAATATGTGGCTTGAAGCTTGCAAAAATATTGTTTTATAGCAAATGCATGCCCCTTCCCTATCATGAGTCAAACTGTACCTACCAGTTGTTGCCATAAATCAGATTGTATTATGAAACCCATGGCATCTGGCAAACCAAGTACACTTGATCAAAATCCTGCCCACTGTGTCAAACATATTGTTTTAAATGGCTTTTCTATTATAGATGGAGATACTCAGTCATTTGGAATTTGAGGGGATGAGTGATTAAGTAAGTGGATGGAGTTAGCCAGGCATACCAAATTGGTCAATGAGGTTCCTTGACCTCTTTCTCTGTGATGATGCTTAAAAGCACACTGTCTTAGCATGATGCAGTAGAATATTTCTTTGGAACACTCCCTTCGAAAGCTCATCTGCATTACATTCTTTCAGACAGTAGCCATTATTAATTGTCATTGCTATTGATTTAGATCACCTTTTCCCTACACATCACTGGTTTACAGCAAAAAAATACATTTTAAAGAGACAACTGATTAAAGATGCCAAAGTGGTGGTGTAAGGACCTGGCATCTCTGCAGATTTGTAGACCAGAAACACGTGCACTCCTAGCATGGCACAAAAAGTCTGCATGCTAGACCTGTCGGTATGTACCTATCACATTCTCCAAGTGTGCTATTTGACCAGTCATTCAAACAGGTGCTTTTTACATGCATGAACACATTTACATTTTAAACATCCAACAGGAGACGGAGGGTTAAGCCCCTGGAACAACTCAGCAGCAGCTGGCAGCAGGGAATGGGCCAGCAACTGCATGAGCCGTTCTGCCAGGCCAGATTCATCCAACAGTCCAGTGTAGCTTTTGCATAAAAGGAAATGTTGACACATCGTTTTAAGTTTCTAGCAGAAAAATTTTACTGCTTGCAGCTTAGAGGGGTACATCACTGCTTAAGATATGTTGCTGGATTTTGATATACTCTGTTCAAATTGACTGGCTCTAGCCCAGTGATTTTCTCATTTACAAGCTACTGCTTTGTCTCCTTGACTGTACAAGTTGCCATTAGCTGAGATGTGAAAGGAGAGTGACACGCCTGGAGAATGCAGTTGGGGGAATCTCCTTTTTCTCCTGTACCAGGAGCTGCCTTTAATCACCTTAAGGGACTCTTTGGGAAGCTACCATTTTCCCTGCTCCTTTTCAAGTGGCGGGGAACTTCGCTGTGGGTTAACTGTAGGAGTTTGAGACTGGTAAAGAAAGGAGCTTTTGAAGTGAAACTTGAGATCACTGGTTGGGACCACACAGAGGGCTGGCTGGACGGCGCATTTGTATTCATCGGGGACACTGCTCTGAACACTAGCTGAGGACTTTGTACCATTAAAAAGTGTCTCCAGTAGGGCAGCAGAGACTTAAAGGCTCATGTAGCATGGACAGGGCTTCTTGAGGTTACGTGGTTCAAGCCTGCAGCCCCCAGCAGGCTCCATTTTGAAGTTCTGTCCCAGCAGACCTTAGGGAGGACATCAACACCTGCCATCAGGGCTCCTTCTTGAACAACACATCGCACCCCAAAACTGATATTAAACCTCCTGCTGAACAGCACTGCTCTGTCTCTGGTACTATCTCCCTCTTGCTTTGCCCTGCGCCTTTTGAAGTACAAAATATACAAAACAAAACAAAACAAAAAAAAAAGGTAGGTGATTCTCCCTCTGTACTCAGCACTGGTGAGGCCGCTCCTTGAATACTGTGTCCAGTTCTGGGCCCCTCACCACAAGAAGGATGTGAGGCTCTGGAGCAAGTCCAGAGAAGAGCGACGAGGCTGGTGAAGGGGCTGGAGAACAGGCCTTATTAGGAGCGGCTGAGAGAGCTGGGGTCGTTTAGCCTGGAGAAGAGGAGGCTGAGAGGAGACCTCATTACTCTCTACAAGTACCTGAAAGGAGGTTGTGGAGAGGAGGGAGCTGGCCTCTTCTCCCAGGTGACAGGGGACAGGACAAGAGGGAATGGCCTCAACCTCCGCCAGGGGAGATTTAGGCTGGAGATTAGGAGGAAATTCTTCACACAGAGGGTCATTGGGCATTGGAATAGGCTGCCCAGGGAGGTGGTTGAGTCACCTTCCCTGGAGGTGTTTAAGGCACGGGAGGACAAGGTCCTGAGGGACATGGTTTAGTGACTGATAGGAATGGTTGGACTAGAAGATCCGATGGGTCCCTTCCAACCTGGTTGTTCTATGATTCTACGATTCTAAAACAAAAAAAAAAAAAGAAACAAACAATGGAAGGAATTAGTGGTTTGGGGGTGTCTTGGGGGGAGAGTGGTGGTGGTGGAGTGTTGGCACGGGGGGGGCGGGGGTTGGGGATGAGGAAATGATCAGATTCTGTAGTGTGAAAAGGGAAAGAAAGGATGCAAAGAGGGAGCCGGGGGAGGTAGAGGGGAAAGGGGTAAAGGTGGGGGGGAAAGGGGTAAAGGTGGGGGGGAAAGGGGTAAAGGTGGGGGGTTGCGGGTGTCGCGTCGGCCGACTTCCCCGAGCTCGGTGAGAAGAAACAGAAAGCTGAAGAGAGAGAGAAGCCGCCTCTCTGAGCGCGGGGCCGGGCTGGGCGGGCGGAGGCAGCTCCAACCACAGGCGTCCCTGCATCCCTCCCTCCCTCCCTCCCTCCCTCCCGCCTCCGCCGCGGTACCTGCGCCGCGCGGCCACGTGAGCGCCACATCAGCAGCGCTCCCAGCCTTCAAAGTCAGCGGCCGCGGAGAGGGCAGCGCCGGCTGCGCTCCCCCCATCCCCTTCCCCGACCCCCTTTCCCCCCCCCTCCCCGTCCCCCCCCTTCTCTCGGCATCGTTCCCCGGGCTCGGGAAGATGCTGCAGTCGCTGGCGGGCAGCTCCTGCGTGCGGCTGGTGGAGCAGCACCGCTCCGCTTGGTGCTTCGCGCTGCTGGTGCTGGGCTACCTGCTCTACCTGGTGTTCGGCGCCGTGGTCTTCTCCTCGGTGGAGCTGCCCTACGAGGACCTGCTGCGCCAGGAGCTGGGCAAGCTGAAGCAGCGTTTCCTGGAGGAGCACGCCTGCCTGTCGGAGCAGCAGCTGGAGCAGTTCCTGATGCGGGTGCTGGAAGCCAGCAACTACGGCGTCTCGGTGCTCAGCAACGCCTCGGGCAACTGGAACTGGGACTTCACCTCCTCCCTCTTCTTCGCCAGCACCGTCCTCTCCACCACGGGTAAGGCTAGAACGGAGGCCTGGCGAGGAGGCCCGTGTGCCCCGCGGGCCGCCGGGGGATGCGCTGGGGCCGGTGCATCTCAAGGTGCGTCCCCCCCTGTTTCAAACCCTCACCTTATCTAGCGCTAGGAGCCAGGTGGCGAGCTCGCCCCGCACCCCCTCCTGGAGAATGTCGGTTCTTTGGAAGATCCAGCCAGGTGCCCCTCTCTGCGGGCACCGTCTCTGAGTTTTGGTCTGAAGTGGGGTTGAGGTTTCCCCCTTGGGCTCACAAAAAACTTCCCCGATGCTGAGCTGTGCTGGCAGCTTATGGGCTGACCCTCCAAGCCCTGGAGCCCTTTTCACGGAAAGGGTCATTGGGCATTGGAATGGGCTGCCCGGGGAGGTGGTTGATTCACCTTCCCTGGAGGTGTTTGGGGCACGGGTGGATGGGATGCTGAGGGACGTGGTTTGGTGTTTGGTGGAGTGGTTGGACTCGATGGTCCGGTGGATCTCTTCCAAACTGGTTGTTCTGTGATTCTCTTTCTTTGAACTTTCAAATGCTCTTGGGGGCCTCTCCTTGACCGCTCGGTCTCCTTCGCTTTTTCTCGCAGTCTGGTGTTGGGGGGTGCGGAGAGGGCTGCTAACCATAATAAGATTTCCATTTATTTTCATTCGTTTCAATTTGCGGCTAACCATAACCATAGGGGAGATTTAGGTTGCAGATTAGGAGGAAGTTTTTCACACAGAGGGTCATTGGGCATTGAAATAGGCTGCCCAGGGAGGTGGTTGATTCACCTTCCCCAGAGGTGTTTAAGGCACGGGTGGATGAGGTCCTGAGGGACATGGTTTAGTGTTTGATAGGAATGGTTGGACTAGAAGATCCGATGGGTCCCTTCCAACCTGGTTGTTCTATGATTCTATGATTCTATAATAAGATTTCCGTTTCTTTTCATTCATTTCAATTTACCGTCAATTCCAGTGTAATATTTGTGTGCGAAAGACTAGAAGATAATGCCTGCTTGCTTCCAAATAGCAGCTTTTATTGGTGTTTTGGAAAGCCTGAGGAAGGATACATTTGCCTGTAGTTTTTACTTATTTCTACCTCAGTTGCAACTCACCCTTGTTGTAAAGGGTGAGTGCAGGCGTTTGTACTGGGTAGCTGGGCTGTGGCAGTTTGACTGTGGCTCACTTAAATAACTAACAAAAACCCTTCTCAAGTAAGAAGAGCTTTCAGAGAAGCACCCTAAAATTAGAGGGCTTTGAGTCTTGGCAGTACATTGATGCTACTATAAACGATGCAAGACTTTGCCCTCCCCCAATTAAGCACTCTTTCTTCTAAGGGAAATATTATCAGCTGATATCAATAATGACATTTAATAATTTATTTACTTGATGTTATTTTGGTGCTTCCTGACTGTTCTCAAACGGGCAATGCCTCTCCTAAAAATAGTTGTCATTGAGTATACAGATCAGGTCGCCTGCTTGTTATAAGGAGGTTGATTTTTTTTTTTTTTTTTTTTTTAAAAAAGTGAAGTAGGGTTAGGGGTGTCCCTGTAACATTTTCCTCTCCCGCCAGTCTTAATGACTAGAGTTAGTGTTTGTTAGAAGAAAGTTACAGGCTTGTGACAATTCAGGACTTTGAGACTAAATTTCTAAGCTTTAATTAATATATAGCAGTAATATTTGTGAGAAAAAGCATGGAAATGTGCTAGTACTTCAACACTTAATTTTTTTTTTCTTTTCTTTTTCTTTCAGTAAGTCCAAAAAGCACCTCTAACTTAAGGTGCTAGGTTGACCTTATGATGCCTGTTTACATTTGTAATGAATTTCACTTTTTGGCACTCTAAAATAGAAATTATTTAGTCCAAGGGATATTTTTGTACTCCGATTATTTTTTTCTATACAGTAATAACCCACATTTTCAAAAAAAAGATACTGGAAAAGGTCTTGCTTTTCTATTTGTTCTTATACAGTGTAGTGTACCTAACTTCTCTTTTTTTTTTTTTTTTGAGCAGACAAAAATATAAACCACAGTCCCTGCATTTTATTATTTTTAAATCTGGCGGTATTGATTTCAGAGATGAAATGATCAAAAATGTTCACAATCAGAACAGTGGGGATGGGACTGAACTGGTAACACTTTAGTGTTGCCTGCTAAGACATAACTACAGTATGTTTGGATTTAGTAGTACTGTTCAAGCAGAAATATGGCTTTCCCGCTGCACATCTGCTTAAGGGCAAGGCATAACGTGTGTTTACGTGAAGCCCTACAAGGAAAGTATTGAAAACACAAGGTACTGTTGTCCAAATTGAAAACCTTTTAGAAAACTCCACTGAAGTGGCATGCGGTTAGAAAACACAGAAGTCTGAAGTGTTTGTGTTATCATTATTTCTGTGAATCTTTGTAACTGAAGGTCATCTAGTAGTCATTGATGTAATAGACTAGGCATCAAATGGTGGTACTTCCTCCTATGTCCATAGTCCTTTGAGTCGGACCCCTTTTAACAAGATCCATCTGTTTCTTGTTTTATGCAGTGGTCTTAAGCTTAGTTATTTCCTATCTAGTATAAAAAAGGACCTGTACAAGCAGACAAGTGTAAATCCAGACAAATATAGTATGATAGTATGTCAAACACTTGCTCAAATTCTTCCCAGAGTGCACAGATTTCTAGTGAGGTGCATTTCCCACCCCTCCTCCTCATCCACCAACCCCATTTACTCTGCACTTGTGCAAGAAATTTTTCAGGTCTTTTGAAATAATCATTAAAATCAAAGGCAATGAGGAAGCAGAAACTACTTGGTCATTTCAAACAGCTGTTCAGAAACTTCTTGAACAGTCAAATGATGCTGTGTTATTATAAATCATACACCTGAAATGCCCTCTCTTTGTTGAGTACAGTAAGGACAAATGCAGAAGAGAGAACCCTAGTGCTAATGGTACCAGCCGAGGTTGGTTCTTTGTATAAGTGAAATTGCAGGGTGTACTGGGACTTTCCTTATGTTCAGCTGACTGAATTTGCCATTCACCATATAAATAAATGTACACCTACCCCTTGTATAGAGGACAAGATTTATTTCATAGCCTTTGAGTTCTCTATGTGAAGCATGTAGGCAAAGTGTTTAATTTCAGCATCCCCAACTCCACTTCCATTCCCTCTTACCCTTATTATATTCTTTGGCTTTTTACTCACTAGGAAAAAAATAGTTGAATAAAATGATAAAGCCAGTAAAGAATTTTGAAAAATCGTTTAATGTGCAGAGTAATCACAGTGATGCAAGTTGTTACTTGAAAGCAATTGATACTGCTGCACACATGGACTGTCACAGGACTGTCACAAGCTGCCTGAAATATGGGCAGACAAAGGGCAGTGAAATGGACTGGGGTGAGAATTCAGCAGATTATTGCAGTGACTGGTAGCAGGTTTCTCTTCTAACAACTTTATTCCTTCCTTTGCAATTTAAGCAGTCATACGAAACTCCAGATGAGCAGCATGTGAGAGGAAGAAATTTGGTCATTACTCATTGACAACATAAATACTAAGAATACAGAATTGTGTGCATTTAAATAGCATCTGGAATTGTGACCTTATGCACATCTGTGGTTGTCGCTTGTCTCTGCGCCAGATGTCATGAGTGATCTTGGTGAAACAGTTGTTTCTGGTTAGCCTTGTTGTAGGGTCATTTGTACAAATGTGTTTTATTTCTAACAATAAAAATAAGATAATCACTTGAGTTTGCTCTCCCACATAGTGTGTTGTCACTGTTCTTGGCATGCCCTTAGACTCTAAGATCTTATCCTATATTGGAACAATACAGAATTATTGCACTACATGAATTGTAAGTAGAATGGAGTAAAAAGAAATTGATACTGTTTGTATCAATTCAACTTCAGAAGGCCTTAATGTGGTTGTCTGCAAGGTGGTTGTGCATATCAGTATCTTCTCCAGAATATAACCTGTACTGTTTTCAGTGATGGTACTGAGGATGGATGTGTTATGCAGTATTGAAAGGAATGACACCCAGGATCCAGGATATACTGAATTAGGGTTTCTGCTTACTGTATTCTGAAGAGAGTAAGGCACACCTCTGCAGTAGTTGTAGCTAAATGCTGGCAGCGGCTGTTACCTTGAAACTGCTTGGTTGAAGGAGAAGTAAAGAAAGAATATGGCTTTCAGGAGAAGTTTTGCATTCAAGATAAATAACTTTTATATGAGTCTTAATGGCAAGCAGTTTGAAGAGGTAATATTAATGATAGAATTTGATTCATAGGGGTGTTCTCTGTTAGGTCTGATTCTCACAAGATCACTAATGATGATTGCAAGAGAAATGAAACTTTTTATTTATGTAGGATAACAGACAGGGAGACTCCTGGAGTCACTGAACATACTATATTGGAGTTCTCGGGTAGAAGAGGCTACCTAGGTCTTTCCTAACTTATGGAAGAATGTGGATTTAATTTGATTAGAAAGATAATCACAGAAGCTTTAGGGAAAGCAAATTTTTAAAAAATTAATTTAATGCAAAATACATACTTTACTTTGCTGGCATCAGAATACATGGTCTGTGTCCCTCAGGATGTCTGTATTAGCTCATTAATACATACCAGATAAATGCACTTCGTAATTCTTACCAAAGATATGTCTAGAGACCTGTCCCGAGATTCTCTGTTGCCTCCTGTATGAAAACATACAAACTTTGTGTGTGAAAGTTTAAACTCAGTCTCACTAGTAATCACCTCTGACTGCAGCAGAAAACTGAAGCTTCATTGTACTCCTCTCACTATAACACTCAAGGCATTTAAATACGTGTGACACATTGCAGCTAGTCACCAGGGTGGGGATGCCAAACTTGGGGAAGGAACTTTGTTCCTTTTTTAAGAGTTGTTTGTTACTTAGCAACGACATGTCCAGGAAAAGGTAGTTTACTGTGTATGATCTAGCAAACAAAGCGAGATTGTGCTGTGCTCTGCAACAGAGCATTTTTTATCCTGGAGGGCTACTAAGAAAAGCAAAGGAAATGAAGAGGTAGATTGAGAAAGATGCCAGAGAAGGATTGCATTCACTAGGTCAACTGTGTGGGCACTGACTTAAGATGTAAGAAAACACATTATTTTCCCTCCTTTGCCTGGAGGATTTGAAAACTCGCCCTAGGAAAACTTGCCCTAGGTTGAATGCTAGAGGGTATTCTGGGACAGGGTAGCTTTATGATGTTTAACAGGACCAAATGCTGGGTCCTGCACTTGGGGCACAACAACCCTATACAGTGCTAGAGACTAGGAGAAGTCTGACTGGAAAGCTGCCTGGAGGAGAAAGACCTGGGAGTGTTGGTTGACAGCAACTGAACATGAGCCAGCAGTGTGCCCAGGTGGCCAGGAAGGCCAATGGCATCAGAAACGGTGTGACCAGCAGGTCCAAGGAGGTTATTCTCCCTCTGTACTTGGCACTGGTGAGACCACTCCTTGAATCCTGTGTTCAATTGTGGGCCCCTCGCCACAAGAAGGATGTTGAGGCTCCGGAGCAAGTCCAGAGAAGAGCAATGAAGCTGGTGAAGGGGCTGGAGAACAAGTCTTATGAGGAATGACTGAGAGAACTGGGTTTGTTTAGCCTGGAGAAGAGGAGGGTGAGAGGAGACCTCATTGCTCTCTACGACTACCTGAGGGGAGGTTGTGGAGAGGAGGGAGTTGACCTCTTCTCCCAAGTGACAGGGGACAGGACAAGAGGGAATTGCCTCAAGCTCCGCCAGGGGAGATTCAGGCTTGACGTCAGGAAAAAAATTTTCACAGAAAGGGTCATTTGGCACTGGCAGAGACTGTGGAGGGAGGTGGTTGAGTCACCTTCCCTGGAGGGGTTTAAGAGACGGGTAGGCGAGATGCTGAGGGGCATAGTTTAGTGTTCGATAGGAATGGTTGGACTCGATGATCCTGAGGTCCTTTCTAACCTAGTGAGTCTATGATCCTACTGTCCTGGAGGCTGTGTCTTTCCCAACTGATCAGTAGATTGTACTGGAATTAGGTAACCCATCTCTCAGATTAAATAGTAAATGAAAGTGAGAGAGTCATTCATCTGCCTGTGTGTCCGTTTTCCTCTTGGGAAAAGTTCCTGTATTTCATACACTGTAGAACAGCTCCAGACTTGCTGCTGTCATATTCTAGTCTGGCCCCAGGGTTAAATTGATGTCTCCTGGGATGTGGGAGGTTTCAGTTGAGTTCTGCTTAATGCCATCCTCAGAACAAGGGCTTTTGAACTAAGGTTTTCTAGCTGTTGTTAGGAATAGGTGACAGAAAGACTAGGGAAGCTGTAAGGGGAGGCAAGATAAATATGTGTAGACTAATATGGAGAAAGTAGATTGGATGTTGCTGTTCTTGCTGTCTTACAACACAAGAAATATGAGAACATTCAGTGAAATAGAAGAGAAATCGTATTTATGATCAGAAAAGAAGGAACTTTTTTTTTAAAAAAAAGAAACAACAAACCCAACGAAACAAAACCAAGCAAACCCAACAAAAATCCCTTGTATGAATATTTCCAAAATATCTGTATTTGTCAAATTTGATGATA
This sequence comes from Coccyzus lansbergi, assembly GCA_033558105.1. Taxonomy (NCBI): domain Eukaryota; kingdom Metazoa; phylum Chordata; class Aves; order Cuculiformes; family Coccyzidae; genus Coccyzus; species Coccyzus lansbergi. Next base: position 399,872 of record JAUMJK010000072.1, on the reverse strand, counting down.
CTAAACTTTTTGGGTTGCTAGGCAGTGTGTTTAAGGGTACAGTCCCCTGTTTACCAGACAGGACAGTTACAGCCAACAGATTGGTCTTATTATCTCTCATGTGTCCAGGACAAAATTCTTGTTTTCCCCACTGAAGTAGCAGAGAGAAAATCCAGGTCTGTCTTGTATTCTGTTCCAGGCAGGGTAGCAATTCCTGGTTTCTTGTGTGACTACAGCAATCAACTGTGCCGAGCTCCTACTTGTACTTGCTGAAACAAACAGTGGCGATAGTAGCTCTAATCCCATGTGTATGCTTTACAAGCAAATAAATAGTAAAAAAACATCACTTGGCAGAAACTAGAGACGCCATGGGGTAGCATGACCGTGTTACTGTTCACAGGAGCACTGTCTGCTGATAGATGGAGTGTCCCTCTTACAAGCTCTGTCTTCACTTCTGCATCCCACTGTTCCAACTGCCTTGCCTCCAATTCCCAGTGATGTGGAGCCTGTCCAGCAGCTCCCCACAGGTGATAGACGGCAACTGCTGCCTCTGTAGTCTGTCTGTATCAGGTCTACGGTCATTCTTCCTATGCTGAAATTTAGATAAATAAATAAATCACAAAAACAGTCCATTAAACTTACTTGGATACACAGAGTGTAATTGAGGTCAGGTCTGAGTTAATGGTGTTCTGCCCTGGGCTTATTAATTGACTCGTTCTGTGTAAATGCTAACTTTGCTATTTCTAACTTTGCTGTTTCTCTGTTTTTTTTTCCTAATTTAGCTGTGTTAAAATTATTTGCCATTTGTCACAGACAGATTGCATGACCTCGTGTTACTCTATTATTTCTTATTATTCTGTTTGGCTTTATTTTGTTCTGTGGTATTTACAACTTTATTGAAAGGGAGAGACTAATGTCTTTAAAAAATTGCCTTTCATTAGGAGTTTCTGTTTGTAATCCTTTCAAAAAGCTAGAATTTTTATTACTGTTTTACTGACGTTTCCAAATTAAGTCCTAAGCTGTACACTTTCAGAGAAGGCCTTCTAAAACTGAACAATTAAATCTGCAGTTCCTGACCATTGCTGAGCAGGATTTTTACTTCTATATCAATACAATTTAGAATAAGCCTTATTTCAAATTTGTAGGTTCTCCTGTTTTTATTTATTTGTGGGCCAGTTTTTGTTCTTTCTTTGTTTCACTCTAGCCCACTGCACCATCATTTTAATAATGTGTAGGATTTTGGTTAAAAGAACATCATAACGTATGGAGAAATGTCTACTATAGGCACAGCTCCAGGTTGCTTATAATGTAGGCCACAAGCTGCTAGACCATATGAAAACCAGGATATTCTTTGGCATGTGCAGAAGTGAAATCTTAGCAATCTGGGGAAAAACGTATCTATGAGAGTTTTGATGCCTTCAAGATTAAGGAATAGCAATAAAAGGTTTCTTGGGAATTGTCTATGTAAACTCCTACTGTCTGGATCTGACCTCAGCTGCTTGAAGGTTAAGATGCTTGTACAAAATTCAACTGAAGTACTAGAGTAATTACTGATGGTGATCCAGAAGACCCTACAAGAAATGTCAGTTTGTTTTTTCCCATAAGAACCTAGTTGAAAATTTAAAACAGATTGTGTTTCCTATGAGGACAAAGCTACTAAGGTGGTTTTGAATGGAGCATAGCTTTTCAAGTGGCTGTGCTTCGCAATAGCATTGGAGTGGCTTTTGCAAGAACGTACGGATTTTCTCTCGCCTGGAAGTAAAAAGATACAAATTCATCTCTGAAAACAGTATGAAAACCTCCTCGCAGGAAAACCCCATGTGAATTGAAGTGGTATACCAGCTGCCACCAGATCCCAAACATTTACTTACTGATGCTTGCTAGGTTTTACTAGAATCTGTGCTCTAAACTGATTCTGTGCCAGTAGCTTAAGCAGCTTCAGAAGGTACCACAGTATCTCTGAGGAACTGGGGGAATGCAGATGTGGAAGCAAGGCAGTCACTTAGGTAGTATTCCATGGCAGCAGTAGAGGGAGGAGGTTGGGCTGGGAAACAGGTTTTGCCAGTGGAACAAGCCAACCCAGTAGTCTTCTGAGCACCACCTTGTTTGTGTGAGAGAAGGTGAGACAGTTCCCTCTGACAAAGCTGCATGCTATTTACCAGTAGAAACTTCAACAGCAGTTTTCCACCTTTCTCCTAAAAACCATGAGTCCACACTCTTGCTATTCTAACATGGAGTAGAAGCTTTCTGCATCTTTTTACTGTCCTCTATCACTAAACGAAAACTTATGGAATAACCAGAACTTCTATACAGAATGCTTCCAAATATAATTTAATACTATTGCAAATACAGCTTTTGAAAGAAGTGGTGCCATGAGAATGGGGTTTTGTCATCTATTTTGTTCTCCACGCATTTCATTTCCACACACTGAATGATTTTCTGAAGACATTAAGAATAACTCCATAAGTTAGAATGAAGAGGTAAAAACATACCTCTGAATTTCATTCTCTGTGTGGTATCTGAGTACTTCTCTCTGTGTCTTTCAATTATTTAAAGACTTTAAATCCAATCAGCTAAATAACCTTAAATTCTTTAAAAAGAGGAGGTGCTTCACAAATGGTTTCTAAGAATAGAAATATGAGTTGGGGTAGGGCAGGGAGGGGCACCAACCAGAATTAAATATTGATGTGATAGTGTTAAGACATACATTGTACTGTGCTTTACATTTTTCTTTTTCCTTATAAGCAGGAGCTGAATTCTAATAGTAGAAGAATCTTAACATCACAATACTGGCTTTTGCAAAATAAAATTTGTTTCCTGCAGTAGTTAGGTTTGGTACTTAGTTTCTTTGTTGTACTGGCTGAATGATGTTGTTAGTTGTAGTAGGCTGAACTGACTGTAAAAGGAATTTTACTGAAAAGATTTTCTTTAAAGGTTAAATATTCTTCATTTATTGTTTACAGTAAAGGCACTGCATCTACCAGGCTTTTCACATAGAAATATGCAGTGAGACTAGAAGTATGAACATATTTTCATTTGGGGAAAGAAAAAGCCTACCTTACAGGAAGTTATACAACTGCAGAGCCTGCTGGGAATTCTGTTACAAGTGCACATCTGCTTTACATCTTCTTTTCTATAATAGCAGGCCTAAAGGCGAGACATAGAATCACAGAATAGTTAGGGTTTCCAGCAACCTTAAAGATCTTCTAGTTCCAACCCCCTGCCATGAGCAGGGACATCCCACTAGATCAGGCTACCCAAGACCCCATGCAGCCTGGCCTTGAACACCTCCAGGGATGAGGCAGCCACAACTTACCCTCGCAACCTGTGCCAGTGTCTCACCACTCTCATGGTGACAAAATTCCTCCTTCCATCAAGTCTAAATCTGCCCCTCTCCATTTTATACCCGTTCCCCCTTGTCCTATCACCGCAACCCCAACTCTCTCAGTCTGTCCTCCCGTGGAGGGTACTCGAGCCCTCTGATCATCTTTGTAGCCCTTCTCTGGACCTGTTACAACAGTTCCATATCCTTCTTATGTTGAGGATTCCAGAACTGGACTCGGTACTCCAGATGCGGTCTTACGAGAGAGGAATAGAGGGACGCAACCCCCTCCCTTGACCTGCTGGCCACATTTCTTTAGGTGCAGCCCAGGATGTGATTGTCCTTCTGGGCTGGGAGCACACACTGACGGCTCATGTCAAGCCTCTCATTGACCAGCACCCCCAAGTCCTCCTCTGCAGAGCTGCTCTCAGTCACGTTATCTCCCGTCGTGCCCTGAAAACGGGGATTGCCTTGACCCAGGTGTAGGACCTTGCACTTGGCTTTGTTGAACCTCATGAGGCTCTCACAGCCTCACTTCTCCAGCCTGTCCAGGTCCTTCTGGATGACATCCTGTCCTTTCAGCGTGGCAACTGCAGCACTCAGCTTGGTGTCATCTGCAAACTTGCTGACACATGAGTATCTTCAAGCTAAGCTAAACACAGAATTGCAGGGAAAAGGTCTCCTGCATCAAGGAAAAAGGAGGCAACCAACTAAACAGTGTTTATGAAATTTACTCTTGTTTCAGAAAGTCCTTCCCCCTTTTTGTTTCATCAGGGGTTAATTACATGCTAAAATTATAATTATTTTAAAATTTTTGAAGATTTCTCAGCATTAAGAGGCCAAAGTGATCCTTCAGAAGATCTTGCATGCTGGTAGCACTGGCTAGAATGGGGCTTACACGTATTTTTATTTTAAAGCCTAAACTGAATTGTCTCTTGCAGGAAACTTGGTCTTTTACTTTCTTTGTTATTTTAAACCTACATGGCACACTATGCACACATATTCTGCTTGATGAAACTTTTAAAACGTGATTGGCTGGCTTAGACATTGCAACATGCAGTAGTAGTGTAAAACTGAGGCAAGCTGGAATAGGTATCCTCCTTTGTTTACAATAGAGTTTGAAAAGTGGACTGTTCCCTCAGAGTTACGAAATGCAAAGGCAAGGCAAAGAATGTGATTTCACTTTTCCCCCGTCGACTAGGATTGTCCTATAGATGGCTCGGAAGTTGGCTGCATTGAAAAAAAATCCTTGTGTTCAAAAAGCAGCAACTGTTCAGAGATTTGCTGCAAAATTCAGTAGTTTGGATGTTTAACTCAGGCTTGTACAATGAAGTCCCCATACATCTCACTTCATAAAAGGAGAAAAAGAGCCCTTAAAAATGCTTACTATAGTTCAGATTAATGTGAGAAGGCCATGAAGTCTCTACTCTTTAATTATAGTATTTAAGTAGCTGTTTTCTCAACTCCATGTCATACAAGAATGGCGTAGACCTTTCCCTTTCCCTGCAACCTAAAGGAAATGTGAAAATCCTGAAGCAAACTGGAGATCTTCTATCTCTTGAAGACTTTTGGCAGCTCTCGGCTGTGTGATTTACTAATGGGCAATTAAATTTTAAACACTTCACAGCCTGTCTTGTTACTTATTTTATGGCTACATTTTTACTCAGTATTGGTATGCTGAGTCAGCATACTAAAAATGACTAAGGCTCAAAGATGTATTGTTGTGTTACTCTTTGCAAGTTCTAGCTACTGTAAATTGTAAGAATGATGCCAAGAAATGAATGCAAAATGCTGTAAGTCATTTGAATTGGTTAATAGTTGGCAACAAAGCCCTCTTATATGAGGGTAAGAGATTATTTGCTTTACCTACGTGCATTTGCACGTCTGCTGACAAATCCAGGTTCCCAGCCTTGCTTCTGGTCCACTGATGCAATTCCAGTTGAGCAAATAACTGTGAACAAACACTACATAATGTTGTGTTGTATGAATCCGCAATTCATGTTGATAAGACCAGAGTAAATCTAAGAACCAAGTGCCTTATTATGCATTTATATTCTGCTTATCTGTAGTGCAAAGGTAAAGATTTATCTTCCAGTCGTATCTTTTAGTGCAGTTATTTGTACTAAGTGAAGCCAGCTGAATGTCCAGGTCATGCTTCCTGTGTGTAACTACCACCTGACAGAATTTCATATGCTGCTTCGAGGAAAATGTCATTTACAGTAGAAGTTATTAGCCATGGATCTCAACCAAAACAAGGGATAGGAACAGTCTCAACATCTCAAACAGAAGTTTGAGTTCTAGGTTTTAGCCTTATTATATGCGTGTCCTTAGATGCCATGAGGGAGATGGCAATAATCTCTCACTTTCTGAACCACTTTTTATCACAGAATTATAGAATAGTTTGGGTTGGAAGGGACCTTAACAATCAGCCCAGGCTGCCAAAGGCCCCATCCAACCTGACCTTGAACACCTCCAGGGATGGGGCAGCCACGATTTCCCTGGGCAAGTACATGCGTACTAGGGACTGCTTTATTGATTAGAGCACTTTTATTATGTTCTTAATCTTGTGAGATTAGAGTGATATTTCTGTATGTGTTTTGCAAAAAGATGAACTAAGACAAACAAAGAGGAAAAACAATTGTGAAAGATAATGATGGAGCCATTAGTATGGTTGAGAATGGGAGTCTGTCAATTTTATCTTGCAGTTCTCTGCTCCCTTTGCCAGGCTGTGTTCACAGATAGCAGACTGATTTCCCATCCTGTGGATGCACTTCAGCATGCTTTCATTTTCTTGCATTGAATATTCTTTTTTTTCTTTTCCTTTATTAGTAGTTTTTTGGCTCAGTAATATTAGAGGAAAGAATTTTTTCACAGACAGGGCTACTGGACACTGGCAGAGGCTGCCCGGGGAGGTGGCTGAGTCACCATCCCTGGAGGTATTTAAAAGACAGGTGGATGAGGTGCTGAGGGGCATGGTTTAGTGGTTGATAGGAATGGTTGGACTCAATGATACTGGAGGTCTTTTCCAGCCTGGTGATTCTGTGGTTCTGTGATAGAGGAAGTTACAGCTACTTGATTAGAGACTTACAGAAGTCATACTAAAATGTGTTATATATTTTGGTCTCTTTCCTTCAGTGAAGACTCCATAAATGTTGCCACTCCCTTCTAGGAAGTTATTCAGTTGTGTACAGTGTGTAGAAACCAAACCAAAATAAACATGAGTTAATACAGCCCATGTGACTTATCAGCTATGTGAATAGCCTTTATGGAAAGAAGGCACTGTTTACTCTGCTTGAGCTTGCTGGTTGTCTCTCATTATCTAGTAAAATGTTTACTCAGGGTAAATGGACTGAGCCTACCTAACAGCTCTGATAGCAGAAAGATGGTCTCCTGATTCCCACCCTATGGTCCAGCCTTGTTCTCTGTGCTAGGACTGTTGCCTACCTGTCCACAACAGTAAGCCAGGTCAGTTTATTAGACTGGAAGAAACTTAGTGACTTTCTGCTGGATTAATTTGCTCTGAATTAATGCAGTCAGGTAAACTACAACCAGTACAAAAGGGGGTAGACTTACATAGAGAAAAGGATCTTCTTTCTCAGTAGTAACTCTAGGACTTGCTTAGACATTTCACATACCAACTTGGTGAAAACACAGAAAGAATAAAAAGTGCACAGCCAAATTAACAATGGGTACAAGAAAGGGGCTGTAATGATAATGTATCTGACAATTGCTGGCTGCCCCCTGTAAAGGAGCATTGTTTCAAGCAAGATTAAAGTGACAGCTAGGAAGGCTGAAAGAACTTAACAGGACTCCTCTTTGTTCATACAGATGCCGTCACCAAAATATTTCTATTCATTATACCTTAAGTACACACATCTCAGGGCGGAACTTTATTTTTTCCCTCTGAATAACTACTGTTATGTGATAAATTGCGTCATCTTTGTAACTAGTAAAGAATTAACATAGGCATACTGTTGTGTTTAATTACTGTAACTTGTTTACAAATTATGATCATTGACAACTACAAGAATCTGGATGAATTCACAGGGCCAAACATTTGCAAAGAAGTTCCTCCTTTGAAAAGATATGTTAACTATCAAGTTATGCATGGCTGCCTAGGCTCTTCAATACTCAGTCTTTGTTTCGGAATTACCAACCATCTTACACCCCACTCCCTTCGTACTGGGGTTTGAGAGCTGTCACTTGAAGCATCCCACTTTCCTTAGAGAGTCACAGGTTGCATCCATCATTTTTTCATCTTGACCACAGCTTGCAAATGCAAGCACTGGCAGGAGGCTGCTGAATGTGAGAAGACTTGACATGATTCAGTCTTCATCTTGAATCATAGAATCATCATAGAATCATAGAACAACCAGGTTGGAAGGGACCCATCGGATCATCAAGTCCAACCATTCCTATCTAACACTAAACCATGTCCCTCAGGACCTCATCTACCCGTGCCTTAAACACCTCCAGGAAAGGTGAATCAACCACCTCCCTGGGCAGCCTATTCCAATGCCCAATGACCCTCTGTGTGGAAAAACTTCCTCCTAATCTCCAGCCTAACTCTCCCCTGGCAGAGCTTGAGGCCATAGTGTGGTGGGATTTAAGGAACTAGAACTTAAAATCATTGGTCAGTGTTGATGGTCTTTGACTGACATGGTGGGTTCAGATTTGTACTTGGGCAGTTGGTGCGTTTTTGGTGAATTTTCCTATTGATTTAATGTTGCCTGCTCTCACCATATGCTGGGTTATCTTATTCTGCCCCTACAAGGTTAGGTTCCTGCAATTAGTGTTTGCTGTGCAGGATGTCCTAAGCATGTGAATGATTCAATAGGACCAGTGTGTCTATAAAATTTGCTTATGGCTCAGTAAACTAGTTCTCGCATCAGTTTTAGTATTGCCCCATTGGGCCCAGCAAATTAATATTCTATTTTGAGCATGAAACCATGAGTATATTCAGTTAGGCTATATTCAGATGGTAGAGTACCATCAAGCATTTTATTTAGGACTGTGATTTACAGTTTAGAACAAGACATCTCATCTGAAAGAACACCTTGCTTTGGCCCTTGTGTAAATATTGCCCCCTAATTTCTCAGAATTATTATTTGTAAATTAGAAATGAAAATGAATCTTCCAGGTGGAATATGCCACATGTAAAAGTGGAGACTGCTGTGCTTCAGTTCTGTGTGATTTTATTGGTTGATTTCATGATTTTTGCTATTTGCTTTCAATTGATTTGCTTCTATTTTGCTGTTTAATTCCTTGTGTTTCTGAGAATAGCTATTAAAACAGCAGACAAATAGGATTTATTTTTATGCAAATATATTATGATGTCTGATTGATTGATGTATGATATATTGAAGTGTCTTACAAATAGGTAAAGACCGTGTCTGCCAAACAAGGGAGCTGATGCTAGTAATTTCCGTGAGTTCCACATGTTAAATCGATAACAAGATTAGAAGCACAAATTTATATTCCCCTGCTGTATCTAGTAGATAATGCTTTCTTTCATGCAAGATTGCGTTTTAATGCAAAGATGCTGCTTACAGATTTGATTTTAACTCCACAGCGTGAAATGGCCTAATTTTTTAGTGTTGTGTGGTAATTCCTTACTGCCCACAATACTGGTTTCATTCACTGTTTTTATGCTCTATTCCTTCTCATGGTACAATGAAACAATTTTTGTTTCAGAAGTGGAGGAGGGAAGCATACTAATTTGCAGCTGGGTGTTGGTTTTTATTCCCAGATGGCAGGAAGAACAACTGTGGTTCATTTCAGTGCAGGAAATGATAACTTAGCGAGACTAGACAGGTATTCTTCACTAATTGGATGTGTGATTAAAGCACTGCAGCAAGTGCCGCTGCAACACATTCAAAGCTTTTGACACATCCCAGGGTGCATTTGAGATGGTAACAGGTGCAAACATTAATTTTAAGAAAACTCTTCCCAGTAAACTGCACAGGGCTTCAAGAGGAGTACCATACTGAACGGGTGATGGGCTCAGCAACTGCAGCTGGCACATCCCTGTGGCATACCATGCATAAATAAGGTCTTTGAAGTGGTGTAAGGCTGAAGCAATTGGTAGAACTTTAAAGCCTGTTACAAGAAAATTAGGGGCAGTCGGGAAGGAAAGAGTTGTAGTGTAAAGTGAAAACATGGTTCCAGACTTTTTATGGAAGGAATAAGCTCCATCTTCTGCCAGTCTCTTAAGACAGTGTGTATCCTCTCAGTCTCACTGCCAGTTAGATGCTAAAATCCATATTTGCTGCTAAAATGAGTGCAGAATACCATATCTACAGACAAAATCTGGAAGTACCTACTGTTGGGTAAGACATGCCATCTCTATGCTGCAGTGAAGGTGAAAATCATCTTGCTTTTTCACAAACTGAAATGAGAAGATCACAGTTATGGACAAGCTCCAGGCTAAAATTTAGTCAATAATTTCATTTTCTCTTCTCTGGTCTCTGCCAAAACGTTGTCCATATTAAGATTTATTTTTTTTTCCTACTTTCAATATTTAAGGATGTGAGATCCAGGAGGAACTACAGAAAGGCTATCAGTATCTTGAAGTTGGTGTTGAAGTTCTTAAGAAGTTTTTAATGAATCTGTTTCTTTGATTTCATGTTGATCTTGTTGATAGGTGGCTTTAAAAATCCATTATTGTGGGAATGCTTCTACACATATGTTGCTAAACCTAAGAGTACAAAAACACTTAACAAAAGACCAGCACAAAAGCCTTGTTTTCTTTACTAATGGTTCTGAAAACAAGTAAAGCTGTCCTAATAAAACTCATCTGTATTTCTCTTTTATGAAATTTAAGTTTCTGAGACTTGTGCTGTCAGGAAGCATTCATAATAAAGTAGTCTGTTGGTGGGGCCCCCACTTTGTTACAGATTTTTGACCATCTGTTGCCTAGCGGGCAGGTAAACCAATAAAACAATAATTAGAATTTTCCTGGCTGAATTCTCAGAGGAGCCCTTAGGAAGTCTCACCTTGCTTTCGACCTGTTGGTTGGGTTTTAATCAGCACACTTTTGTAATTTTCTTTTTTTTCCTCCACAGAAAAATGAATCTGAGATAACAGGGAAAATAACTGTTGAAACAAGACACAGGTTTCTCTGCTTATGCTAAATCTTTGCTAGAGGCAGATCTAAAGAAGTAATGTTCATGTGTTGAATAGTTATTTCTGGAAATGTGCTGTTATTGAGAGATCTGTGGGGGGAGAAAAATCCCAGTCAAACCAGGATCCATCTGGTGCTGCAGTTTAGCTCTTGTAGTGTCTTAGACTTTTGTTCCTCCAAGTGTTAGCCTAGATTTAAGATAAAGACTTCAGGTTTAAAAAAAAAAAAAAGTGCTGCTGATGTTAAAATAACAACAACCACAAAACCCCAAAGAGCAACACAAAAATACATGCTTATCTCTTGACTGTCACCTGGAATAGAAGTAAAGCCTGAATGCTGTGCAACCAAGGCTTAACCAACCTTTGTCTGCTAAATGCACTCATATTTAGTCTTTACTCCTGCCTTCAGCACTGTGTAGATGTGCATGTGGAGGGCATGAAGTCTTCAATGACAATATCACTTCAAAAAATGTGACTGAAGTTGTCAGGGCTCTGTGGGAGCACAGGTCTACCTCATGTCAGACTGAAGGTTTAGCAGGTCACAACATAAAAAGAGTTTCTTAATGGATAGTTTGATAGGACCTGTACACCTAGAGTTTGAAAAATCTGTGCTTGCAAGGTCAAATGGGGAAGCTTTTCCAGCTGAGTGCCTAGAGAACCCAAGCTCTTCCTGCAGAGAGAACGTCCTTTCTAAAGGCATGTTTAATAGCCCTGGAATGGACTATCTGCTTCACTTGGAGTCCTGCCATCCTTGCCACAGACATGGCAGGTTGCTTTTTGGTGGCAAGGCATGCTTTTATGTAGACTGTGCTGGAAGGTTCTAACAGTCCTCTTAGGTCGATAATGTCTGTTTTATTTATACATAATATATCCAGGCAGGATTAGCAAGATCCTGTGTCAGATGGTAGAATGAAAGAATGGTATCATTTTCCCCTTTAAATTATTTTTTTAAGCTGTATTTCTCTGCAATACTTTTTGTTGAGAAGAGAGAGAAATTCACCAGACACTCACAAATGATCTCTAATGTGGAAAGGACACACTGATTTATGTATTTACAGTTTTGTTGCATTTGTGTTCGATGCTCTTGAACAATACAGCTTTCTACTCTGCAATATCTATACTGAGCGGTTCCTCGTAACACCTTCCCCCTACTACCATGCTGGTATGGGAATGACTTTATGAATAATATCACTGCTATACAGTTAGAATGTTTTTTCCACTTACTACAGTAAATAATAACTGTTGGTAAATACTGGCTAAAACAGCAGTTGCTGTAAGTGACTGAAGTGTTACTGTTTGCTAGCCAAGTATGCCCATCAGACTGAAGCCTTTGGACTGCATCTGGCATGCATTGCCTTGCATGGTGGTGTGACCGAGACATGGATGAAATTTCTGATGAAAAGAAGGATAGGGTATCTGGGTCAGAATTAGAAAATACTAGCATTTGTTTGGTTTGGCCTAGAGTTATGTCTAGTTTCCCTTCACTTCATGGAGCATCCTTGTATGTTCTCAAGTGATCTGTGGTTCAGATAGCCTCACAGACTGAATAATGTTGTTATTCATCTTATTGAGTCATGATAGCAAATCAGAAACTGCAAGTTAAAGTCTTGCCCACAAAATCTGAAGCCGTTTGCCAGAGAAGTGGAAACACTTCACTTGTGGGGAACTGTGTTTTTAAGTTGCTCTTTACAACTACCTGACAGGAGGTTGTAGCAAAGTAGGTATTGGTCTCTTCTGCCAAATAACCAATGATAGGAGGAGAGGAAACGGGACATGATTTAGTGGTGGACTTGACAGGGTTAGGTTTATGGTTGCAATTGATGATCTTAAGGGTATTTACCAACCTAAATGATTCCATGGTTCTGTAAGGCACTCTGGCACGGCCCTACTGAGTAGGAGCACAGGAGCTGATGCTAGAGAACTGCTGTTAACTTCTATTTAAAACTCTGAAGGTGGCTGAATTCTGCCAGATTTCTTGGCCCTGTGTGTTTTGGTTCATATCAAGAGTGCACTGCTGAAACAAATTTCCAGGTCATTCCAACCTCCTACTTTCAGGTCACACTTGTGGAACAGTTTTGGAGTGTGCAGACTGGACTACTTTTTGATTGCACAACATGCAACAAGCACTCTTGGAGAGCAGTGAAGCACACCTCAGCTATTAACTGGGCATCCAGTCTCTGCAAACAGAGTAGAGCAAATGTGAAAAAAACCTTGGCTTCCCTAAATACCACCATGGACATTGGTCCATGCTACCAAGTATTCCACTACATAGATCCACATTTACTCTGCTGTGATAATGTGAACAAAGTGTTTATGCCGTTACTTTTGTTTGGTACTTCGTTTATTTTTTCTGTTGCTATAATTCACATACTAATATTCAAAATAATTGGCAGGAATCAGCAGATACTTGATCCTATTGTAATACGCTCAAATGTTGCTTTTTTCCTTTTACATTCAGGCAAGATTTTTAAAATAAGACCTCAGCTCCTGTTATAACCAAACTATTTTTGTGTTTTAAAGGCCTAGTTTTGCTGACAAACTCAGCAATACAAAAATTTTATTTATCATTTTCTCCTACTGTTGGTGTGATGTGAAGAGTGTAAAAAATGATCACTTTTTTAAAATGGAAAATGTATAATTTCCAGGGGTCCATCTGCACTGTCTTCAGCTTTTCTCTTGCTGATTAAAAATGTCAACAGGGTAGCTGTACTGCTTTGTTTTGTCAGTTGAATTTAGTAGAAAAATGCTTTTAACATGCATTTTTGTTTTAGTGTCTGTAGATGATGAGAGCAGCTAACTAAAAGTAGAAGCAAAGCAAAGCTGGTTTTCATCTGTCTTCAAGAATGTTGGGGGTTTTCTTGGTTTGAAAGACATTTCCATCTCTAGGTGAGAAAAAATATTTATAAGAACTCATATGAAGGTATGTCAGAATTTGAAGAAAGAAATAAAAGGTTGTTTATGCTTTATTCTCATTTGTCCCAAACATTTAAAGTTACAACACTTCCACTTGCTGCAGAACAGGTACAGAAAAGAAATGGAATTGGAAAGACGTGCCCAGGCCACAACATCAATATTCCCATCTCCTATAGCTTGCATTTATATAAATATATATATGGATGCACAGCAACCTTTATGTGCCTACAAGGTACACAAATTTCTCCCGGAACAGACAACTCTCCAGCATTGATATCTAGGATGGAACAAAGTATCAAGCATCATAACACATTTCCTAGGTGGAAAGAAAAAAGATATACTCCATGGAGATCATAAAAATATAGGTAAATGGTAATAATTAATAACATTAGTATTTCTGTGCTATAATTTTGGAGATTTAAAATATTTCTTGGAATTTGGGAGTTCCTAGGGCTGCTAAGATGCAGAATGGGACAACATGTATTGCTCTAGAAAGTTGCACACGGACTTAAAATAGCAAAAAAGATACAGGAGATCTTATTATAAACAAATGATACTGTCATTTTTCTATAGCTAAGAAGATAAATATATGAACAATGTATGGTTTTACTCTGATACCAATTATTAAAATAATCTGAAAAGACCTGTATCCTTCTTACACTGAGGATTCCTGAACTGGACACAGTGGACCAGATGAGGTCTCACAAGAGAGGAATAGAGAGGGGTTGGAATCACCTCATTTGACCTGCTGGCCACGCTTCTTTTGATTGTTCTTGTTTGTTTGTTTAAGTCCTTTAGCACTAGAAACTGGCAAAACAAAATAATTCAATTCTGAGAAGTGATTATGTGAGAAATCATTATGGAGAAGGTCTAATTCTCATTGTTAATTAAGTAGTTTAATTATGCTTTTACCACTTCTATTCTACTGAAGTTTGAGGGATATATTATTGAGGGGAACTGGCATGGCACCTCAGCTGTAAGTTTAAATCACCCTAAGTGATGCTGTGTGTGAATGAACCTAATAAATGTTTCCTTTAGTAGGAAAACTGGTTTAAGATTTTCTGCCACACCCTTCATTGCCTCCCTAATTATGCCTGTCATAGTGATATTTTTCCTCCTCCTTTCTGTTATATAGAGTAATCTACCTCAGCCTGGCTACAAAACAAAGTGCTCAGGTTTACTTAAGAAAACTGTGTTGGAGAATTTTTTCATTTTTATCTCTTTTTAACACATAACTGTATTAATGTCTTGTTTTAATGGCATTTCTGTGTTTCAAACTTTTGACTTAAGAGTTTTAAAAAACCTTTTCTAGCAGCACAATGCTGTTGTTTAAGGTAAAATGTAATGTTTCATTTTTATATATTGACCGTTTCCCATGCCTGTTTAGTCCTTTACATTGTTTTTTTTTGTATTTTTTGTATTTTTTTTTTTGTATCTGTATTGCAGGGAAGAAAGGTTTATGTGCAATGGTGTGCTAAAAGTCTGGTTACATGCTTATCAACCATCTTTAAAGCTGCTCCTTCCCAGTGCACACCCTATAGAAGCAGAAAAGGCAAATACCTTCTCTAAATGAGTTTGCTGCTGAGCAGGTGCATTGGCACCTGTACATATGCCTCTTTTCATTTCTTTCGTTCTGTGTGGTAGGTGACTTTTTGCCTGCAAATTTATGGTCCAGTCAGTTGCTGTACTTCACACGAAGTTCCTAATCAGCTACTTCAGTCATAATGTCTTGATTTGAACTGTATTGGGCAGGTTTCTGATAGTTTTGGTTGCTGTTATGCTCTTCCTTTCAACAGCAAAAATACTTGAGACTTACTTAATGATCTCTCTTAAATTCACCTGGCATTTCCCATTTGTCTTAGAAGGCAACAGACCAGTTATGAAGAAGGATGTATTTCACTTTAAATCACAGTGGAAAATGTCAAAGCTTTATAAAAAGAACAGTGTAGAAATTTTATAAATGTTATCATTGATCTTGATCATCACTTTTTTTCTAGTGAGTCATGTTACACTTGGGATGAATGAAAGATTTTTGCGTAACTTTACTACATAGTACATGATTCATTTCATCTATTGCAGTATTTTGAGATTATGAGCTGACTTAAAGGGCTGACTTCTCTTCAGGGACACTGACTCAAACCTGCCAAGGGCTGGGCATGCTTATTGTGTTGTGCAAACACATTGGAGTTGGGTGTAATGATCCTGCTGTCTCAGTGGGTGTGTTGGGGAGAACACTGGATGTGCTAAAGTCAACCTGCTCCCCACCCTGAGAAGCTAATTCATGCCACATAGGACTAATGGTGTTGCAACAGGTCATCTGGGACTAGAGGGGCCTAAGGAAGCAGTTGCTTGACAAAACCTGTGGTAGGAAAGAGGAAGAAGAGCACTTGGCAGAAGAAAAGAGGTGATACAAAGCCATTGACTCTTTGATTCATGAAGGGAGAAGAATGAGCTTTAATGCTGTGGATGGTGGTGCCCATTCATGGGACCAACCCATGAGAGCAATTCTAGACAATTGATACTCCAGGAGTATCAAACACCAAGCTAACACAGAGTGGAAGAATTCCATGAAAAGCTCATATCCAGTGGCTTTTCTGAGTCGGACATTGTTGTAAGCTACTGAGAAACTCGGGGGAAAACAAAGTTTGATGGTATATAAAAATGGAAGAAGAAAATATATCTTGCCTGGAATCATGGATCAGTTCTGTATATTTCTCTCATATTACTTAGCAGGAGCAATTAGGCACAGGTGAAACAATACAGAAAACAACTGAGGGAGGAACTTGCACAAGAGGAATACTATTTGCTGAAAAGTATAGAGAAGTCATGACCAGGCCTTTTTAGAAAAACTTAACAGCAAAAGACTAAATTGAGAACAGCAAGTGGAAGAGTAAATATTTTATTGAACACAATTGACCTGTATAACTCAGATATATATTGAGTTATATATGTAGCACCAAGATCAATGTAAAAAGATCTAAGCATTTAAAATTATTTTTAAGAATAAGGGCTTTTCTAGACTGTGATGACATCCCAAATTACATCAGAACAGATGAAGACATTTTGTATATTTATGTAAACTTACAACAGTAGAAGTCCTTCAAATCATAAGAGGAAATTACTTTTAAGGAAGAAATTCCTGTATGTGAACAGAACAGAAAGCCAGCTGTCTACATCTTGTGGGTCTTTGCTCTTCGTATGATCAACCAAGTCTGGTGTGTCGGACACTGAGCTAGATGGAGTGTGTGTTTTTCTGTAAGATTTTTGAATGCGTGGTATATCTAAGCTATGGATAATAGAAAGGATTATGTGAGTAATATCCTTCTGTCTCTAGTGTCACTCTGCTTCTGAGATTAGGCAGATTATCTGAGGGTCTGATTTTGTAAAAGTCAGTGCTTTTAAGGAGGTGATTGTTATCTGATATTTGCATTATACCTATGAAAGTGCAGAATTCAGTAAGTTTTCTCTGTCTTCATAGTCAGTAATACAGTTATCAGATATGCTGCATGGGCAATTTAATTCTAGTCACCCATAGCAAGTTTCCTTGATAGAATAAAGAAATATCTTCACAAGTAGTCCACTCTTCACGATTATCCTTTTCTCATAACAAAATGAATATCTTAGGATTGCAGTTGTAATGCTTCTGAACATAGTGTTTTCAACTGAAAAGGAGAAATCAAAATACATTTTAATATCTATTATTTATGTAGAACTAACTTATGCTAGGCACTTTACAGAGGCTTTATAGAGGGAATTTCCCTGGAGAGGTGGCAATACATAGAAGCTGCAAACAGGTGCAGGAGCAGAGATGGGAGGCAATAGAGCGCAAGTGTTTGAAAGCAGACATGGAGTATCTCCTGCATCAAATCTGTAATTTCCTTTTTTTTAATGCATGCCTGTGTTTTGGGGTTTTTTTAATGACTTTTGTACAGCACTGGCTAAATTTATAGGTGTTGTTAGGGAAAAAATCTCATAAGCAATTTTACACTGGGAAAAAAAATACAGATTATTTTCTTCCCTGCTTACCATACTTTCATAAATTGTAACTGTTTTAGCTCAAGCTTTTCTATGTAATTATTCCCCTGTAGTGACTCTGAGTAGCAAGCATTGATCACTCATCCATTGCCTTCGGAAGATGTCATCATGTTACTGCTGTTAGCTGAGTGGAGCATATATTCTCTTCTCAGTCTGAAACTGCCAACACTCTTTAGTATTATGTATCTGTAACTGTCAGCAGCTGATGAGCAGATACCCAGTCCCCTCAGCTATCCCTTGAGTGATGTGACAACGTCACCAGAATGGCAAAGCATGAGAAGGTAGCATCTGCTTCAGGCATCTCAACTAATCCTGTGAATTGGAAAAATTTCGATAAGAGTTAACCAGGCAGGCTAGTTTGAGTACCTAGTTTAATATAAACTTGTTGAAAACTTTACTTTAGTAAAGTCTTTTTCATTCTATGCTTTCCTCTGGGTCT
Source organism: Coccyzus lansbergi (assembly GCA_033558105.1). NCBI lineage: Eukaryota > Metazoa > Chordata > Aves > Cuculiformes > Coccyzidae > Coccyzus > Coccyzus lansbergi. The sequence continues at coordinate 382,062 of JAUMJK010000072.1, read as the reverse complement.
GGGGGCATATTATGTAGCACCTGGAAGGATAGTTCTGTCCTTCAGAAGGAATTGTAAGACAAGTATTAGAGAGGTAACAGAACCCTTCCTCACCAAGAATTTAGCTGGTTGCTGCCTGGGTCAGCGCAGGGGTTGGAATTAAGTCACTGTTAGTCTCCTTTGGGCATAATGAAACAACAACTATATTGGAGATATTTTAATTTTTTGTACACATGGTACAGATGTTAGGGCTCAAATTAATGAAAGAATCATAGAATCATAGAATCACCAGGTTGGAAGAGACCCACCGGATCATCGAGTCCAACCATTCCTACCAATCTCTAACCCGTGTCCCTCAGCACCTCGTCCACCCACACCTTAAAACCCCCCAGGGAAGGTGAGTCAACCACCTCCCTGGGCAGCCTTTGCCACTACATAATGACCCTTTCTGTGAAGAAATAAGAGGAAATAAGAAGAAATAAGAGGAAATTTCTTAATGATGAGGGTGGTGAGACCCTGGCCCAGGCTGCCCAGGGAAGCTGTGGCTGCCCCATCCCTGGAGGGGTTCAAGGCCAGGTTGGATGGGGCTTGGGCACCATCCAGTTGGAGGCATCCCTGCCCATGGCGAGACTGGAACTGGATGATCTTTAAGGTTGCTTGCAACTCAAACTATTCTAGGATTCTATTTACACAGTGGGACACTGTGTATATAGAATCCTGAATACTGAAATCCATTAGTCACAAGAACAACAGCAAATATTCAGCCTTCTCTTGCTCAAAGAATACAGTGCAGATGTGCAGGAAGTGAGCTGGAACAGAATTCCTGACCCAAGTACCTGGCTAGTACAAACCAATTATACGGAAAACCAGATTTTGTGGCTTCTCTCCCGAGAAGATGAATTTAGGAATAAATCTATAACCACATATGGTTGGACTCGATGATCCAGTAGGTCTCTTCCAACCTGGTTGTTCTATGACTCTACGATATTTAGACTTTATTAGGAAGTGAGATTGTGTTGCTCTCTGCACCGTATCAAACAGCAATCGACTTAACTAATTCCATAATTAGTGGAATGGGCTGACACAAGGAGCCCAGCAGATTCCAACCCCTGAGACGGTGCAGACCACTGGCAATGGGCGGCAGAAACCAGGAAAGGGAGATTACAGAAAGATCTTACAGCCGTGAGGATGACAACACTCAAGGGATCCATGCACAGCACGGCTTTTCGTCCAGGGTACACGTGAGGGTAATATTCATAATAAAGATCAGGCTGGTCTAAATTTCCAAAGGGTTCAAATTCCATTTCTGCATTTTGGAACAGACTGAGTTTTACCAGCAGCGCGAGTCTCACAAACCACAGAAAGCTTGAATTAAGTTGCACAGTGCAAACGTAGGAAGCTGGAGCTTGCAAGGGACTTTCTAGGTCTGTAAATCCATTTCTGCTCGTCACATATAGCCTCATGATATTGCACCATCTCTAAAGTTACTAAGCATCATCAGGCTCCATTTTAAACATAGCTGTGTTCTTTTACTAATACTGAAAGTGAATGGCTGGACCAAAACTCTTCTTGAAATTTAAAACCCTTTTTCTAATTTCTACACTAAATTTATTCATGCTACATCAAAGCTATTTGTTTGTGTGGCAATATTATTCCTCATCTAAAGCATTTCTTTTCCCTTGGTAGTACTTGTATACTGATGCATTAAGAGGGAGATACTGTATCACTTTTCGGCCTCCATTCAGCTGTGCTGAGGAAGCCAAATGCTTTTATCTTCCTCTCAAAATAGCGTCTGTTTCCTCTGATGGTTTTAGTAACCATGCTCTGCTCTTCTAGCATGACTTAATTCTTTAAGTGTGAATATACAGAATGAGGTGGACTAGTCCAGATGAAGTCTGAGCTGCGTCTTAATGAAGTAACATGCTTCTATTTCAGTTTACTAAAGGCATCGTAAGGTGATGGAGCATTGCAGTTGCCTTTGTCATGTTTGTTACATGGGTCAGTTTTAGATACCCTTCGATCTACTCAAAATACACATCTTTCTTCTCTTCCAAACTAGGAGTTGCTTGTCACAGGATGCTCTCAGGGAAACGAAGCTAGTGGGACTGATCATTATATGGATGTGAGACAGGGAAAGATAAAAAACAGAGTAGGAGAAAATGGTGAGTACTTGAAGTAGGGCAATGTCACAAGGGGTGTTGGGGTCTGTGCTGTTCAACCCATTTATAAATGACCCAAAAGAGGGATGTAATGTTTTGTAGCATCATAGGATACCAGGTTGGAAGGCTCCTCAAGGATCATCTGGTCCTACCTTTCTTTGCAAAAGCACAGTATAGGCAAAATGACCCAGCACCCTGTCTGGCTGAATATCTGTCCAATGTTGGGGAATCCACCACTTCCCTGGGGAGATTGTTCCAATGGCTGACTGTTCTCACTGTGAAAAAATGTCGTATTTAAGGCAGTAAGGATAATAGAAGAGCTGAAGTACAACTGGGCAATAAAATAGCACTTGAAAATTAATGTAGATAAAACGTTAAGTGCTGCATACAGGAAAACCAGTCATAGTTTCACATAGGATGTGATGGGTTCTGCACTGGTATCTCCTCTAATACCTCTAAGAGGCAAGATGCTGGAGTTCTGATAAGCAGAGCCAAGAAAGTGTCAGCTCAGTCATACCCAGAAATGCCAGTCAAATGCCAGGTGTTGTTAGGGACAGAGTAGAACATAAGATGAGAAGACTCTACAATTTCATAAATATGACTCATCTGCATCTGGCATACTCTGTGCAGTTCCAGTTCTCTTATCTCAGAATGGATAAAGCAAACAGAAGGTGATCAAGAAAAAAAGTCATTAATTAATATGATTTTCTGGGGTTCAAAAGACTGAGCTCGGGTCAATTATTCATAATGTGATTAAAATTTCAATACTACTGAAGTTTCCTGTCAGGTTAGCTAACACAGAGAGAAACTATGCCTTGTGTATTTCTTTGCTAATACTTTGTACGTTGTAATGATAAGATGTTTTGCCTGTCTTTCGTTGTCTGGAAGCGTCTCTATGCATCTTTAATAAGAACATTTCCCTTTCTTACTCCAATGGAAAACTTAAAAGAGCAATTCTTCTACTGTGAAATTCAGTAATGTAGAGGGGAAATCTCTTGTATTGCTGCACTGAGCAGACTGTGTGAGTGCAAAGTGAGCCCAGTTCAGAGATCCAAAGCAACATAGCTCTGTGCACACTGAACAGCCTGGGCTCCTCAAGATAACTAGTTGCATTAGCTCTGGAAAATGCCTCATTGTACAGCACTAACATAACCTGGATTGCAAGGACCTGTCTGTGCTTGCTTGGTTTGTTATCAGTGCAAAGGCTGCCTCAACTAGGTTTCAAGAAATTTACTTTTGCTGCAAGGAAAACCAATGAAAGCAAAATACATTTTTTTTGGAGGGTTGGCAAACATTTCTGGTTTATGCTGGATTTACTGTTCTTTTCTGTGCCTATGATTTAAGTTTAAACCCATACTGTCTGGCAGAGTGTCGTTTGATAGCAGAGCTGCTTGCACTGGGTACAAGAGTAATTGCACACATTTGTGGAATTGAGATTTCTGGCCATGATCAGCCTATACAACAATGGGCACATTCCTGCGCTCCAAACAGGTCACTGTTGGTACATGTAGTATGCAAACAAGCAGGCAAAAATCGAGCTACAGTGGTTAGATCTTGGGGAATTTTGCTGTGAAAATTTGCTGGGTTTATATATCCTTGGTTTATCATCTAAACACCTTGCAGAATCAAGGTGTTATATATTCCATACTATGTAGTATATAACATAGAATGCTGATTATAATACTTTTTAAATGACTTTCACAAAAGGTCTTGTAATGTTTTCTACAAACTAAATCTAGGAACATTTTTCTGAAGTTTACATTATTCCAGTTGACAAGGCAAGTAAAAGAAGTTAGATCACTTTGTGAAGCTAAACAAAAAGATCAGCAGGAAAACCCAAAATAAAACATTTCCTGGTATAGGTTCCCATTCCTGGCTAGGCTTTTCTTCCTCCTTGAAAATAAACATTTATAAAATTACATTTACTGTTACTAGTATTTAGGCTTTGTTTGCCTTCTTAAAACAGACTTTTGAATGGCATTTGTCAAGAATAGCACAATTCAGAATTAGCAGTAGTGAAGCAGATCTCTAACTCTCGTAAAATAGCCAGTATCAGACTGGGATGTGAGCTTTGGCTTAACCTATGCCTCCTGTGCTTTATTGCAGGTTATGGACACACAGTGCCTTTATCTGATGGAGGAAAGGCCTTCTGCATCATCTACTCGGTCATTGGGATCCCATTTACACTGCTTTTCCTGACAGCAGTGGTACAGCGCATCATTGTATATGTCACCAGGAGGCCTGTACTGTATTTCCACATTCGCTGGGGCTTTTCCAAGCAGGTTGTTGCAATCATCCATGCCGTACTCCTTGGGTTCATCACTGTCTCTTGCTTCTTCTTAATCCCAGCTGCAATTTTTTCTGTTCTGGAAGATGACTGGAATTTTTTGGAATCTTTTTACTTTTGTTTCATTTCCCTGAGCACCATTGGCCTCGGAGACTATGTGCCAGGAGAAGGCTACAATCAAAAATTCCGAGAGCTGTATAAAATTGGAATTACATGTGAGTCTCAAAATAGCTACCTAAGTAAAAAGCGTGTTATTTATATTAAAATAGAAACCAGACTTTCCTTCTCCATTCTGTGGATGATGATTGTTTTGTGAGCTGTCAGCTAGCAAACTGGGCATTTCAGGTAGCTGTGCAAAGAGGAAATTTTTAAATAAGGTCAGCTTTCTTAGCTGAGAAAGAGAAAGCTAAAACTAGAATTCCATTTTGCTAAACCATAGCTACTTATTCTATTATTGATACTATAAAAAAAGTTCTCACATTACTGTTACGAAAACAGTTATAAGCATCTTGGGCTAAGATTTCAGTGCATCACAGAGCCAGAAAATGATCCTTATAACCTGAGGTCATCTCATTAGGTGAGGTGACAGGTAGACAGAGATCAATCGAGCAATGGGAGATGAGGCAGAATAGCAAAGTTTCTGGATGCAGTTGTATTGAAGGTAGCTAAAGCTGGCAAAGAGGCAGAGGTAGATTGAGAGGTCATACATATTCTGCAGTGACAGAGTTTTGAAGCGTTTTGGTTTCTGATACGGCCTCAGGCTATGCAGTCCTGGGTCATCAGACACACGAGTTAAAAGATCTGAACAGCCCAAACATTTCCTGTTGGGTCTCTTACCTAAAGAAAGATTGGGCCTTGAATTTTCTTTCCTCGCAGCAGGGCCACTTAACTGGCCAACAGAACCCTTTATTCTCTTTCCAGGCCTGTTGTCACTGTGGGAGGTTTCCCCCTCGAACCATCATGTTTATCTTGCCAGCAGTAGCTTTTAATTATTACCCTGCTGATCTACAGCGTTGACTTGGGGATGCTAAATGATGAAGTGAATGCAGAAAGTCACACCTAGGAAAGGCCTTATAAAAATTTTAGCTGCTCTGAAAACTCAAAATCAGAAGAAAGCATTATAGCTCACATTATCCTTTAACAAGTTCCAGAACACTTAGAAAATAAATTGCAGGAAATACTAAAAGGAAAAAGTAGCTTTTAGGCAAAGCTATGACCTTAGAATATTTCATTTCATTGGTTTTTAAGGTTTTAACTTTTAAATTATTCCTTTTCCTTTCATGTGAACAATTCAAGGAACCAAACAGGATGTATAAAATGTCTCTTGTAAATTTTATTCAAGAAAATTTTTTGAGTTCTACATCTGAAAGTGCTGAACAAATGCTAAGAGCTTTTCAGAAGTTTTTAGGAGAACACAAATCCTGTTCTAAATCATGTGGAGCTCAGCTGGACTGAGTTTCAGAGATAATTACCAAATTCTCAGTGCAGATTTATAGATGCCTTTTAATTAGCATAGCTTTGTCATTTCTTCCTTGTGTTAATGCATAGCTCCCATTTGATGTTATGAGATAAAGCTTAAAAGCAATTCATAAATTTTAGCTGTAGTGCTGATTTAGATCAGTTCCTGCTATTGTGATATTGATTTAATGGTGCTTCTGGAAGGAAGAGTGTTATTGCTGGTGAATAATCTGTAACTAGAGGTGAAATATTTATGCCTTTAGGTAACAGAACAGTGACCGCATGTAGTTTGTAATAATTAATCTCTGTTGATCTTTCACTATATTTAATGTTCAGCCCTTGGATGAGCATGTTGTACTAATAACTATACACTTAGCTTCTGCTTGATTCACTCATTGAAATGGTAAAATATTCAAGCAGTCATGCTCCTTGTTAAATTGTAATGAAAAGTAGCAGGGATCTAATGAAACATGGGAATGAAGAAGTGCTCATTTTAACGCCTTCCCTCAAATTCTAGGTGGATATTTTCAGAGAGTGGGGGGGAAAGACTACAAAGGGCTGTTAACCATACAAAGCTCCATTTCTGAGTGTTTCTGAGAGCTGTCTGTCATGTTTGAAAATCAGAGTCAGTACACCACCAAAGTAATCAGTAATATCATTTAAGTAATGCTTCCAAGTTTGGATAGTTTATGAATGTTAGTGAAACATTGAAAATAATCTTCAAGATGTCACCAGGTGTAGCAACTTTGTCAGGCTTTTAAAATACCTGCAGTAATTCTACAGTAATTTTTCATTTTTATTTCACTGTTTTTATATGCATTTCTAGTTGCTTTGTTTTTCCACTCATTTCAAGGTTTTGGATATCTTATGATTTTTAAGGGAAATAATTCAGTACTTTTTGTGATAAATATAAGTGATTTGTCCTGCTAAACTGGTACAAACAAATAACCACAATTAGCTGCCATATTTTTACTTCTATTTGTAGCATGTAGGACTAGTAAGGGGGGAAAAAGTGTTGAAAAGCAGTCGATCGTGAAGGTGGTAAGTAAGCATGGGAGGATGCACATGGCAAAATTAGTATTCTGTTTCACTTAATGCCTGTACACTTTTTCTTGTACAGCTGTAACAGCATTAGAACCACTAGCGTTACTTTTTTGGCTATGTGAGGTTTTATTGATTGTAGAATGAAAAAGGAGAAAAAATAGTTTGACAGTCCTATGTCCAGCTGTGAAACTGGGTCGTAAAGAAAATTAGCATACTAGTCAGAGATGACAGGGGTGGGAAAAACTATAGGGTTAAAACTGTTCCAGACCCACTTACTAATAATTAAAACACTTTTTGTTGTTGTTTTTCCTAGGTTATCTGTTGCTGGGCCTTATCGCAATGTTGGTCGTTCTTGAGACTTTCTGTGAGCTGCATGAACTCAAAAAGTTTAGGAAGTTATTTTATGTGAAGAAGGACAAGGAAGAGGACCAAGTGAATATAATGGAACATGACCAGCTCTCCTTCTCTTCCATCTCGGACCAAGCAGCCTCCATGAAGGACGATCAGAAGGCAAACGAGCCTTTTGTGGCTTCCCAGTCCCCAACTTCCAATGACAGTTCTCTAAACAATTAATACAGAGGTTTCCATACCAATGTTTTGGTGCATTTATGCTACTTACTGTAAGAAATACAAAGCCTCTTTTTTTGTTGGGTTTTTTTTTTTCCTGAAAATGGAGAAGCTGGAAGAATGTGCTACTTTAACAAGGATTTGTTACTTCCAGCATAGAAAATACTTCTGGGAAAAATATGGGAACCACCCTGGAACCCTGGAAATAAGGGAAAATATGTAGGATGTGGCTGGGAATATTAGGTTGTTTTGCTTGAGGGAAAAGGAATTAGGTGTACTACTTTCAGGGAGAAAGGCTTGCATAAACAGCTTCATCCAACATCTGTAGGAGAGCAGGCCTTCACTGGCATCCAACTCATTTAGTTGCATGCCCCATCTTGCAGCTTGGTGACACAGCAGATTTTGGGATGTGCACTTCTGATTGTCACAAGTGTAGTCACATATTTAATGTAAACGCACTAAGCATCTTAATCTTGAAAACATTTCCAGAGCAATATCTATAGATCTGTTGGAGGGGGAAGTATCTAGAGAATCCCTCTGTCACCCAGTAGCTTGCAGATACAAATAGTACTTCTAGGCATGAAAAAATAAGGCTCTGGTCCCTCCTTTGCCCATGCCATTTACTACTTCCTACATCCTTAAAAGGTCACCCGATCACAAGAAAAATCTTGTCCTGAAGAGAGTGTGCCTTGAGTCTTCCAAGCTGTTTGTCTTTGTATAAAATGCTTTTGTAAACTCTGAGAGGTAGCGAGACCAATTTAGGTGGGATGGGGTTGTAGGGAAGGGAGACAGCTGCATTTCAGTCCTCTGTTCTCTGTAAATAGTAGGAAAGGGTAGGAGTGGGATTTTAGCTATGTGGAGTGGAATGAAACAGAGAACTGAAATTCAGCATATGCCACAATTGACATAGTCATGTGCTTGTGGCATTCGCCTAGTAGATGGCTAAATCTGTTCAGCAGAAGGACTCAGTGCTGTTTCTTCCACAGTCCAACCTCATGTGTGCTCTCTGCTGAGCTGATAGCTAAGCAGAGAAACAGAAACGTTATCACCTTTCAACATAGCCTCTTTTTTTTTCCTTATGCTTTTCTAGCTAGTACTCAGAGCACTTTGGAGGAGAAGGGAATGTTTCAGGGCAAAATAATTTTTCAGTTTTTCAGATGGCAAGAAAAAAGGAAAAATGTCACATTTGGTTCGGATGGAACCGAAATTTTTTCCCCTTGGGAAAGGTCACTAAAAAGTCAAGATCTCGCTCAACTTCTGAAGCTGGAACCTCTTTGACTGTAACAGGAGAGGCATTTTAGTCCAGCTACCAGTCACTGTGCTGAATGCAGGGACCTCGGAGTGAAAGAAATGAAATTTAAGTGGTTGTAGTACTCTCTCTTCTGGCCTTAAGAATCTACAATATGGGAATCTTGATAATGCTTTGGAATGAGTAAAAGATCTGGAGCACAAATAGCCATATTAGGACAGCTTCCCACATAGGAATAATGTAGAGGAGAGCTTTTTCCCTGCAGCGCAAGCATGCCAGATTGCCTGTAATTTGGCTTTTAGTGTTTAGAACTGAATAGTGTTTTACTGTAAAAGAAAAAAATGCAGTGCGTCTAGATTTAGCACACATGGGAAAAATACTTGAAAGTAAATAACCCAAAATATACTGTATTTGATCTTAATTATAACTAGCATCAAACAGATTTTATATCTTTACTGGAAGCACTTAGTTTGAGGTTAAATCGGCTGAAAGTCTTCAATTAAAATTTATAGAAGACTAGAGCTAAAGGTTTTGGTTGTTTCGAGTTTTATAGTTTAGATGAGAGCATACTGTGTTTGCATGTTCCCAGGAAAGTGGCTATTTTTATACTGCTTAAGTTAACACAGGTCTATTTATAATGAATGTTAACCAATATATATGTACATATATACATAAATATATTTATATACTGTACATATATCATAAATCACCAGAGTTTAACAGACTTAGGAATGGCATTTTAGATATTTTTTTCCCTAGACTTCTCTTTATACAGCAAGTAATTGAAAACTATGGCATTAAAATGACACTGACATAAAATCAAGAGTACTGTACTACTACAGGAAACATTTATATGGGGTTTTTTCAGTAGAATTTTGTTTTCAGTACCTTCCAGATTTCTTTTAAATTCTGTGTAACATTAAGCTCTAAAGGATGTGCACAGATGCTAAGTGATATAGAAAATTAATTTTGCAGTGTGTGCACAATTGCAAAATGTAGACACGTGAAATGAAAGCACAGAATTCAAAGCAGAAACAATAAACTAAGCGGTATACTGTGATGTAGGTGAGTATTTGTTATTTTAAACTTAAATAAAAACTTTGGCTATTGCCTGCCTGCACTATGAAGTGGGGAGTGTTTTCTTTAGCGGTATGCGCGTGCACATTCCGTGCAAAAATTCTGTCTGTGTTTGTCAAGATTGTGCATCCTTTAGTTAATTTTCCTGAACTCAAGGAGGAACCATTAATGCCAGAGTGTGTTATCTAAACATGATATTAATTGTAGCTTAGTATTGTGGTTATTCCTATAAAAAATAGCATTCTGAAGTGTGTTTGGCTTTGTTTCAGATGCTGACTGATTATACCAAATAAAAAACTCACAGTGATAGAACATTTATCTTGTCTTTGTAACCTTACTAGTCCAATATTTGAAGAAATCTGAAAAAATCATTGTAGTTTATCAGTACTACTGATGAAACAATGGCCTTTATTCCCTACAGCTTTTACATCTTCCTGTGAAGCTAACACACCAGATCTGAATAGTTAAAACTGGAATCCAGGTTAGGAGAAGGATTGTCATGCAAGAACCTTAGTATACAGTGCTTATCTTTTTCACTGAGAAAACTGTGAAGTGGGTGTATGTAAGCCCAAATGAAGGGCATGTGTGCTGAAACAAAAGTTGCAAGAGGAAGTTAAAAATGTGAGCATATGACTTGTACATAGAAGAGAAATGCCTGGTTCCTATCCTCACTCTCCTGGCTTCAAGTGATCGAGGCCTATACCCCATTAATAGCTTTATTCCCTTGTTACAGCTGGCATTTGCCATCTTCTCTTTATCTTTCGTTCTTTAAATATACGTATATTATTGTTTCAATGGAAAGAACTGGCAGTCCATTCAGTTGTGCTGAAGGAAAGAAAAAGGAAGAACCCAATTGAGTTAGATTTTGCAGCTGAGCAACAGCCACGTTTGTCCCTTTGAGAACATGTCATTTTCCCCAGGGTCACCAATCACACCTAGTTTGGATGAACACAAAACTTGCTTCAGGCTGAAATGAGTAATTTTTGAAGTGGGTAGTTTCAGAGACTTGGGTGGTTTGCAGCTTTTAATAACAGCACTACAAAAGTTAACTATTTCAGCATTTATGTCAAAATAATTGCACAAGAGCGGCAGTCATGGATTCCACTAGTCCAGTTTGTCTAGCCCAGTATTTTATCCTTGGCAATAAGGAGAAGGAAAGCATGTAGCAGCAGTTCCTCAGAGTATCCACCTAGCTCCCACCAATGTGCAGCTCTGGATCTGTGGCAGTTTTGAGGAGGTATAGGAAGTCAGTGTATATTTGCTGAGTGGAAGATGTGCTACACTGAAGTGTATGTTCTCTGTTTTGATCAGTAAGATTATCTCACACAGAGGCAAATGAAAATTACCTCTTGCTTTCCCACAAAGCAGTTTCAAGTTAAGTACTTTGCAGTAACCAGGTGGGGTAGTGCTAACACTGTGACTACATGGGATGGTCTCCTGAAAACCAGAAGAAATGCAGGGAAAGGCCTTTTATGCACTGCTGTCTTCTGGGTGGATAGGAATATACACAGAACCTGTTTGCTGATGCTACATCTTGCAACTCTGTGTTACCATGTGCTTTATAAATATTAGTCAGAAATACACTGCGATGAACTGTAAGTTGCTAGAAAGACAGACTTCTGTCTTTCTTCTGTCTGTCTCTAGACAGACTTCTCCTAGTCTGTAACTCTGCATAGGGTTGTTGTGCCCCAAGTGCAGGACCTGGCATTTGGCCTTGTTAAACCTCATCCCGTTGGTCTCTGCCCAGCGGTCATGTATCCAGAGTATGCAAGTATCCAGAGTAGCATGGAGAGTTTGGACTCAGTTTCTCTATGCCTGATTTTTTTTCAGACTAGTAAACTTATTCAGCCTTCTGAATTTATCTTCCCCATTTCATAATATGACTGGCGATATGTCCCTAAGCACTCACCGGTACCTTGGACCACTTCAGCAGGCAGTGAGGAGAGATTAAGAAAAAGAAGTGACTCCTATACTGTATGCCCTAAGGAGGGGTAGCAATGACAATAGGTGAGGTGAGAGCACCTCACTGGGAAAGCCCCATCCCTGCCCATGAGTGTACATTAACTTCAGATGTAGCCACCACTGAGTGTACCAGTTTACATTTAAAACTTATTCCAGTGTCTGGCACATAAGGGCTGTACGACTCACCCAGCTGTGCTCTCTGTAGGCCAGCCAAAGTTCATGCTGCTAGTAATGCAATGACTATAAAAACTAATAGGTTACCTAGAAGAATTAAATTACTTCCTTTTTCCTTTTGAGTGCGTTGTTGCTGTGCTTCTGGGTGTTATTTAGACTTTTAATTTTATTCTGGCCTGCAATGCCACATTAACCTATAACTGTAAAGTTTCTGTCTTAGCCACGCTTGGGCAAAAATTAATTAGCATGCTTGCTAAGACAGCAAACTGTAGTAGTATCAGTCTAAATGGGAATTAGAAAATCCTAATTCTGCATTCCTGGGCTGGTTTCCTGATTATGGGCAAAGATCTGTTGAATTTGTTTAGCGATTTGTTATGCTGTGATTTGAGGCTTTATGACCAGTGATACAAAAAATATTTATGTCCAGCAATAAGGTACAATATAACCTTTGGGAATAAGTCCCCCATATTTTTAGTTAGCAGCTTTTGAAGATTAATCCTGTTTGCATGGGGTAATAAGGCCTTGTTTGAAATTTATTATGCAAAAATTAAAATCCACGCTCCATTTAACTCAAATTCCTCTTGTGTGTTTTGAGAAAACAAAAAAAAAATCAATAGAAAAGAAAATGATGACCTAATTTCATACCCCACCTCGCAGGGAGGCTGATGTGATACTGCTGAACCGTGCACAGAGCTGAGAAAATTCCCTGGCTGCTCTTGGCCATGCAGAGGATAGAGGCAGGCAGTATTTGCCCAGGATATATTGCAAATAATATCCCTGGCCTTGAGGAGATGAGGCAGCCCTGGGGAACAGCAAGTGGAGTGCAGCCTCCCTGGGTTGCAAGAGGAGAGGCCAGAGCTGCTCTGAGACTTAAAGTAAAAGATGGACAGTAAAAGAGGGGACACTCTGGGACTTGGAGGCGGCAGAGGCAGACAACCTGCTCCGGCCCCTGAAGAAGGACCTGCACCTGCTGGAATGTGAAGAAAGGATTGAATTAATTTGACATGAGGTTTATCAAAGAAAAAATTTTTCACGGGAAGGGTCATTGGGCATTGGAACAGGCTACCCATGGAGATGGTTGATTCACCTTCCCTAGAGGTGTTTAGGGCACGGGTTGATGAGGTGCTGAGGGGCATGGTTTGGTGTTTGATAGGGGTGGTTGGACTCGATGATCCGGTGGGTCTCTTCCAACCTGGTTGTTCTATGATTCTATGATTCTATGAAAGGCAGGGGTCAGGGGTGCTGCTGTTTGAAGTTACTTAACTTTAAATCCTCCACACTAAGTTGTGGGGGCTTTGAAGTGTACTGCAAAGCAATACAGAGAAGTAGAAACTAGTGAATATGTAAAAATTAGATGTGGAGAGAAAAGATGCAATTTTGTCTTTTAAATGCAGAAATTATCTTGGTGATGCTCTTCCCTGACCTCTTATGGGACCCAAGACTTAGCAGTAGTTGTATTAGGACAGATCAGGTTTCCAAGCCTGACAAAGACTCTGTCCCAGTTCTCATCCCCTGTCCCAGAAGCTAATTACATTCTGTGTAAAAAAATTCCAGTTTCCTTTATCTGGCTGCACAATTTCTAATGAGATGTTCAAAAAGGGCTTTGTTATGTGTTTGTCTGCTAGGTGACAGACCACATTACATTAGTTATCAGCTTGCCCTGAGAAGATGAGCATCCCTCAATGTCCTCTTTAATAGGCAAAGCAGGCTGAGCTCCCCTGGGCGATGAAAACAAACATCTTGTCCAAGCTTCAGCTCATTCCTGGTTCATTTTTTCAACATGCATTTTTCAGCACAAGCACTGAAATCAGGGTGCCACTCTCCTGCCAGTACCCAGGATGGTAACTGCAGAGGGGCTGGGCTCTGGCCATGGAGCAGAAAAGGAGTATGGTGTTAGCCAGCATGCCCCCACCACCCTGCTTTCTGTCTCCCTCAGGACCTCCAGGTTTCCTTTCATCCCTCTCCTCACAGCTGGGGCCGCAGCACAGGAGGGATGTGTCCCTGTGCCTGCTAACCCTGGGGAAGATGCATGGGGATAAGGGTGAGGCTGTGGTAGCACCAAGTCCTCTCTGCCCTAGACAGTCCTAAGTGTCTGAAACAAAGGCCTTGATTTTAAACAAGACCTGATGCACTCTATGAAAGACAGAAGGTTTGTAACCCCTTTCCAGTCCACCCACCCTGAGCAGCCTGCTAAGCAGGAGCTGTTTATGCCTTGTATTGACCCAAAGGATGCAAAAGGTTTTCATAGCTCAGAGAAGCATGGGCTGACCCACCAAAAAGAAGGACCACATAGTTACTTCAAGCAATCTCAGAACACTCATTTTAGGCAATAGACTTAACTTATCAATCCTCTTGCCTTCCTGACAACGCGTCGGGCATCAACAATGTGCAGAGAATTTGAATACACCCTTGGCAAGGAGTGAAGCACCATGAAGGGAGAGTGTTGCGTAGAGGACAGAGATGTATTTTTAATTAACTCCAGGGTACAGGTCAACAAAATAATCTGTTGCATTACCTGAAGCTGCTCTAGGGCTGTACCATCTCCCATGACAGACACCGCCTATGTGATACTCGTTGAGGATGTTCATACCTTGATCTTTCTAAGTGAGGTCTGGCTTTGATTAAAATGCAGTTGAGACTGCAGTTTCCTTTTAATAAGAGCCCTAACTCAAGTATACCAAAGTGGGTAAAGCAATGTCATGAGTCAGGCACCAAGGACCCATCTCTAAACAATCCCAAAACCTGTGAGTATCTGCCAAATTACTAATTATTTTGATGGTGCAAGTATTGCTATCTCATCTTCTCACAAAGGAGAGCGACAAAGCTGGTGAAGGGGCTGGAGAACAGGCCTTATGAGGAACGGCTGAGAGAGCTGGGGTTGTTTAGCCTGGAGAAGAGAAGGCTGAGAGGAGACCTCATTGCTCTCTGTAACTACCTGAAAGGAGGTTGTAGAGAGGAGGGTGCTGGTCTCTTCTCCCAAGTGACAGCATACAGGACAAGACAATGGCCTCAAGCTCCATCAGGGGAGGTTTAGGCTGGACATTAGGAAAGAATTTTTCACAGAAAGGGTCCTTTGGCACTGCCTAGGTCTGCCCAGGGAGGTGTTTAAGTCACTTTCCCTGGAGGTGTTTAAGGCACGGGTGGATGAGGTGCTGAGGGGCGTGGTTTAGTGTTTGCTAGGAATGGTTGGACTCGATGATCTGGTGGGTCTCTTCCAACCCGGTGATTCTATGATTCTAATAAGGTTTAATTTTTTTTTATTTGTATGATATTAATTGAAACAAAACCTAATCTCAAAACATCAATATTTTTTCCAATGGTTTCAGTCCTCAGTGTCCTTAAATGTGAGTTTGATGACTAAACAGGATAATGTATTGATCTGTACAGAGATGAGAGACTGACACTGAATACTTGAACAAAAATAGATCCATTGGGAAAACTGTTTTCCAGGATCATCTTCCCCATCTACAAAATCTAAGACTGTTGAAAACTCCCAGAGAAGATAGCTGGAGCAGACAAGCAGGAAGGAATGGAAAGCACACAACTCCAGTTCAGCAAGCCCCCAGGAAGGCAATTTTGCTGTATCCCAAGAAATGAGAGGATATGTATGCACCAAAATGACTGAGTGAGACAGCTAATATAACACTTTGCTGCTGCTATTTTTCTACCCTTTTATCACTGTTACACTTCTCACTCATCCTGCAAATCCAAGGGGCATGACCCTGCTGGAATGCAATCCAACCTTATTTTGAATTTATTTTTAGAGAGGTTGCATCAGCATCATGATGGTGTCCTAACGCCATTGTGTTGGAGCCTCCATAAGGTATTCCCCGAGGTACATGGTCAGTTTCAAATTTTAATAACCCATTGCATTCTGTAAGGTGTCAAATATAAAAACTAGAAAACCCATTTGTTGAATAAGAAAAGGCATTACTGCTCTGATTTCAGACAGCAGTTTTTCATCTCTTTCAGCAGGAACCAGGTTTATCTTATTAATTATTTTATAAGTCCTGCTGTTGATAGATCATGGCTCTATCATGCTCTAGAAATGCAACCAGATTCTCTCCCTGTCATATTTGTGCTACTATTTTACCAGAAATTAATGTATTGACGCATAAAGTTTATCCAAGAAGCCTGTACAAGACCTGGGACTTCCCCCTCCGTGCCAAGATCCTAAATCCGGCTCCTTAATGACAACCTGGTCTCTGAAGGACTGAGGAAGTAAGAACAGGCATTGAGCTGGAATGTGAAGTCTTGTTCCTCTCTTGCTTAAATTCAGTTCATCTTCTCACCCCCATGCAGCAGTCACGGTGCACAGTTTCATGGGAGCTTAGTAATTTTAACCTAAATTTGCCCTGTTTTTCATTCAAAATTTAATGCCACTCACAAGCCATAGCACTGACAGCTCTTCTTCTATACAATACTGTTTTAGCTGAAGACCATCTAAATGGATCATAGAGAAATATTTGTGACAGGCTGGAAGGTGCTGGATAAACATTTATCATCTAGAGAGACAAACTCAAAACAAATAGAGTTTTAGTCTTCATGTCAGATGTAGGTATGTATTAATGCCACAGCAGAGCTGTATATGTTTTCAACAGGCTTAAGACTAAGTAATCTGTCCTCTGAGAGGTGCTGCTGTCAAATAGGTTAGTCTAAATACATCCAAGGTGTTCAATAGCTGGCCAAGTCTGGTTCTGAGGGAGGTTTTAGGTGAGGAAAAAAGATTTCATGGCCATTTGCACTGCAGATTAGCAGCTGGAAAACATTCCTGGGCAAAAAATATGCACTTCAAAATACTAGCTCCTTTGGTTATGTTCAAATGGGTTGTTATTTCTTGGATTATTTATAAGCAATTTTTTTCAGTTTGTTGTCACTTAATAGGATTTGGTTCTAATAAAACAAGAAAGCCTGAATGACTTGGGAAGTGTACAGGCTGAAAGCCCCACTTTACAGATACTCATGGTTTCTGCAGGTAAAATTTCCCCCAAACCAGAAGATCTCGCCCAAACCAGATCTACTAATGTATGGAAATGTTTGCAGGGCTGGACTTGGTCCAGGTCAGAGGAAGAAGTCCATCCACTGCAAGAATTTCCCACTTGCAGATAGCAATGCTTTTCTTCATTATGCTGTTTTCTTCAGTTTCATGCTGTCAGCTGTCAAACATGAGTCTCCCCTCATCACACCTAACACAACTTAAAATTTTAAAGAAATTATCAAGCAGATTTGTCCTGTAGTCTCATCTGTGCCATTCTAGGATTGGGAAACAAACCAGTCGGGTACCTAAAAGTAGTCTCTGTGACACTGATCATCCATGCACCCACACCAAAAACATATTGCTGCCTGCAATTGCTCTGGTGCCCTCAAGAAGAGTAAAAAACCAAAATCAAAATGAACAGCATCAAGGAAGAAGGAGAAAATCTGTACCGGAGCCTAAGGACAACTAGGAAACTGGCCTGGCCTGGCACTAAACCAGCTAAATCTAATGTCACAAATGCAAGTGACTACATCTCCTTTCAACTGGGACCTTAATAACACTAAAGAATCGAAATCCTGTATCTTACACCACCATTTCCAAAACCAAGAAGCATCCTGGTGTTCACACAACCTCTTCTGTAACCTAATCCAACATTATCTTGTAACCATCAGATACTGTCTCTCAGCATCCCTGTTCAAAGTCTGCTTTCTTCTTCTTTCCAACTCAAATTATTGCAGGGTCAGTGTACACCTGGTTGATCTTAGAGCAGCTTTTATCTGAATAGAAATAATTCCTCTTTTTCTGGATTTATTGCTGAAGTGTAATCCAGTAATCCAAGCCCCTCTCAGTCTTCTGTTAACACAGCTACGCAAGCCAGGCTATTTAATCTACTTTTAAGAAACAGAACGAATCATCTGTGACAGAGCCTTAGCCAGCACTGGGGCCTTCTCTGCCACTGTGGAAAACATTCAATGTGATACCATCTGGATTTGCTGTCATGTCTTTTCCAGCCACTGAGCACAGGAGGCTGATCAGCAGTGGATTGTTTTACAGGACACCCAGATGATGCTCTTACTCAGCATCCCTCAATAACATCTTAGTATGTGGCAACAGACCTTCTTTGACCCCAGCTCAGTTACACCACACACTTTCCATCATGTTTCATACTTTTGCTAGCCCCAGGGCTACCTAAGTCTTCCTATACAATAATCCAGCCATCCATTATAAACACAGGCCTTGTCTTGCTCCATAGGCATGAAGGGAAATGGGCTTATTTGCAATTTTGAGATACCTCAAAATACCTTTACCTATTAATCTTCTTACATTGTCTTCTTCATCCTTACTCTGTTTATCCCATCTCTACAAACCAATCCTTGTGAGTCACTGTAAATACTTCTGTAGAGATGAGGCCAAACAATTCATGCTATTGACTGGGATAACCTTTATCGCTGCATTCTCCATCTGTATGCATTTGTACGTAATAATCAGGTATTTATATGATCACATTTTCTAACTCTTTTCATTGAATGCGATGGGGTTTGTTACCTGTCTAACTTCACTCCTGCTCATTGATAAAATGTAACAAAGGAGACAAAAAATACTTGCCAAGGGTACCTCAAAGAAAAAGCAATGGTTTGACAGATAGAAAAACATCGACTCTGTGTAACGTGAAATACAAGTTCTTACATGGTTTAATCTAGTGGGTGTTTTTCTTGTTATCTTTCCCTCTCTCCCAGTAAGAGGTGACCACATAGAGCCTGGACATGCCACTCCCCAGGCAAACAGTGTGTTTTATTTGTACAGCTTCCAGCTGCTCCCCAAATCCAAATTCCAGAGTTCAAGAGTTAAATGAACCCCTCCTGCATAACAGTGAACAGCTCTCACCTTCCCTTGCCTGAGAGAGGGGACACTGTCCTGGGCCAGGGCTGGCCAGTGGCCATCTGCCTTACTATCGCTTGGCAGGCAGGATCACAGATGGTCTACGGAAATCAACCTCCTTCCACTCCAGCCCATTTTTCTGCCGTGTTCATTAATAAAAGCATTTATGCCAGTTTTCTCAGAAAGGTCAGACGTATGCTAAGGAATGAGTAACACCGGTTCATTTTCCCCCAGTAATTTAAAGTTGCCATTTCCTGGCTTTCCAAGCCTGCCAGCTTACCGCAGAATTAGCTTCCCACAGAAGAAGTCTGCAGCTCCCTGCTTGTGCTGCTTTAATAATTTCCTTCTTGGGGTGGGAGGGTTATTTGTTTGTTTGTTTGTTTAATCATCTCCTGCTCTGTTGTGCCAAGCTCTTTCTCAGTGCCTCACACTCCCCCACTCTGTTCCAGTGCCTGCTGTTATTCTTGGCATCTGAATCGATGCTAACTGGTATATCATCAGCCTGTGTTTTACCGACCAACATTTGTTCCACTGTCAGCTTTCATTTCAGCTTCTGCTCTGATGCCAGTTGCTGTTCTGCTCTCCAGTGTGGGGTTCTGATTGCTTTTCTGGCTGCTCTACACCACTCCATGGGCCACTTCTAATTATTTCCATATTTATACTGGTACAGTTTGTTTCCCAATGTTGCATCCTCACTTCTTGCTAATCCGTATACTTGGTCCACCTCTACTATGTGTCTGTGTGTCCTGGCTTTTGCATACCCTCTTGTATGCACAGGTTCATGTGGCTGTAATTCTGTACAGAATATTTCCTAATTTTAAGCCTAATATGATTAAATTTTGTCAGATTCTGACAAACACACTTATACATTATAAGATACTAGTTTGGGTGTTTTGTCATAGAACTACTTTGCTACATTCTGCTTTTACTCAATCCACACTTTTCCAAATTTATGTTTCATTGATCACTCAAACTTTGTGTCATGGCAAACAAATAGAAATGTAGCTACCTGGGCATTTATCTGCCTGTTGTCTGTGCTCATAATCTTTTCCGTTGTGTAGATTGCACAGATTAGGTTTGATCTTTGTGAATAAGAGGCCACAATTAAAATTGTCTTAAGGAAAGATGGTTTCAAAGTGTCCCAATTCCTCCTTTCCCACTCAGAACTGTGCTAGTCACCTTTTCAGACCACCTGCCTATTTTCTACAGAAGCGTCTACATGCTAAAGTCTCCTTTGAGAATGGCTTTCAACCCCCACTGACAGCTCCACAAGGTGCAGCAGCTTTCTCATGTCACAGGCACAATTGTGATGAGTGAGTGGCTGCTGATGCTGACTGGCCATAATGCAGTGACCATATGGGGCACACACTGTTCCAGATGGAATAACAGGTGAAAGCCCCAGACATCTAAGAATATTCAGATGCCAAGTGGCTAGGAAGTCATATATGGACTTCTCACACTTATTACACATCTAAAAATGATCTTCAGAACCTTCATGCCACTTCACAGAATCACAGAACAACCAGGTTGGAAGGGACCCATCGGATCTTCTAGTCCAACCATTCCTATCTAACACTAAACCAAGTCCCTCAAGACCTCATCCACCCGTGCCTTAAACACCTCCAGGGAAGGTGAAGCAACCACCTCCCTGGGCAGCCTATTCCAATGACCAATGACCCTCTGTGTGAAAAACCTCCTCCTAATGTCCAGCCTAAATCTACCCTGGCGGAGCTTGAGGCCATTCCCTCTCGACCTGTCCCCTGTCACTTGGGAGAAGAGGCCAGCTCCCTCCTCTCCACAACCTCCTTTCAGGTAGTTGTAGAGAGTAATGAGGTCTCCTCTCAGCCTCCTCTTCTCCAGGCTAAACAACCCCAGCTCTCTCAGCCGCTCCTCATAGGGTCTGTTCTCCAGCCCCTTCACCAGCCTCGTTGCTCTTCTCTGGACTTGCTCCAGAGCCTCAACATCCTTCTTGTGGTGAGGGGCCCAGAACTGAACACAATATTCAAGGAGCGGCCTCACCAGTGCTGAGTACAGGGGGAGAATCACCTCCCAGGACCTGTTGGTCACACCGTTTCTGATACAAGCCAGGATGCCATTGGCCTTCTTGGCCACCTGGGCACACTGCTGGCTCATGTTCAGTCGGCTGTCGACCAACACCCCCAGATCCCTCTCCTCCTGGCAGTTTTCCAGCCAGGCTTCTCCCAGTCTGTAGCTCTGCATAGGGTTGTTGTGCCCCAAGTGCAGGACCCGGCATTTGGCCGTGTTAAACCTCATGCCGTTGGACACTGCCCAGCGGTCCAGCCTGTCCAGGTCCCTTTGCAAAGCCTCCCTACCCTCCAGCAGATTGACACTTGCACACAGCTTTGTGTCATCTGCAAACTTGCTAAGGGTACCCTCAATGCCCTCATCCAGGTCATTGATGAAGACATTGAACAGGACTGGACCTAGCACTGAGCCCTGGGGAACACCACTTGTCACTGGCCTCTAACTGGACTTAACACCATTTCCCACCACTCTCTGGGTCTGGCCATCCAGCCAGTTTTGTACCCAGGAGAGTGTGCGTCTGCCCAGGCCAGAGGCTGACAGTTTCCGTAGCAGAATGCTGTGAGAAACTGTGTCAAAGGCTTTACTGAAGTCCAGAAAGACCACATCCACAGCCTTTCCCTCATCCAGCAGCCGAGTGACTTTGTCATAGAAGGCGATCAGGTTGGTTTGGCAGGACCTGCCTCTGGTAAACCCATGTTGATTGGGCCTGATCACCTGGTTCTCTTGTAAGTGCTTCATGATAGCACTCAAGATCACCCGTTCCATGACTTTCCCTGGCACTGAGGTCAGACTGACTGGTCTGTAGTTCCCCGGATCCTCCCTGCTACCCTTCTTGTAAATGGGAACTACATCAGCCAGTCTCCAGTCCAGAGGTACCCCCCCAGTCTTCCAGGACTGCTGGAAGATGATGGAAAGGGGTTTGGCCAATACAACCGCCAGCTCCTTCAATACCCTAGGATGTATCCCATCTGGCCCCATGGACTTGTGGGTGTCCAGTTGGCCAAGCAGGGCTCTGACCACCTCCTCTTGGACTATGGGGGCCTCGTATTGCTCCTCTGTTTCCAGGGTATCTACACAGAGGGAACAGCTTTCTTTACAAATAAAGACTGAGGCAAAGAAGGCATTAAGTACCTCAGCCTTCTCCTTGTCCCCTGTCACTGCTGTTCCCTCTGAGTCCAAAAGGGACTGTATGGTCTCCCTTGTCCTCCTTTTACTGTTTATATACTTATAGAAAGATTTTTTATTGTCTTTTACAGACTTAGCTAATCTGATCTCTAGCTCGGCCTTAGCCCCTCTGATTTTTTCCCTACATAGCCTCGCTTCCCTCCTGTAGTCCCCCCAAGAGGCCTGTCTCCCCTTCCAGAGCTTATAAATATTCCTTTTTTTCCTAATTTCTCTCAAGATTTCTCTACTCAACCAAGCTGGTTTTTTCCCCTGCCGGCCTTTTTTTCCATAACACGGATCTCCTTCTTGAAGAGCTCCCAGCCCTCATGGTCTCCCTTGCCCTCAAGTGCTGTCTTACAGCAGGAGGTCTTAAAATCTTATTCTAAATGCCTCAGACCATGTCCAAGCCCTGTAACAATGATGTACACTGATAGGTGTATTCACTTATTTCAGAGCAGGGTGCATCTGAAAAAATACTGCCTTTCTTTAGCATAAATTGTTTTAACAAACAATAAATTATTTAAACTAATTTAAGCAGCAAGTTGTTTAAATTACTTCATTTCTTTGGAACAGATCAGACACTGCAACTTCTGTGCACAAATTTATTGTATTAACAAAACCAGCAGTTTCTAGCATGGTGGAAAGGGACATTGTGTTTGGGCTGGCAGGAGGTGGCATAGAGGTCACAATATTAAACCTGTGGTTAATGAAGCAGGAAAAGTGAGGCAGAGCATCACCTGTTGTAGTCTCTAGGAGCCCTTCTTCTCCAGGGTCACATAGCTGATGCATTCCAAACAAACTGGAGGACATGGGGGTTTGTCATCCGGCATGCAAGAAAAGTCAGCTGGAAAGAGCTGAACAGCTGCGAAGAACACTCACACCAGGGAAACAGAATAGAAACTGCTTTTTAAAAATTTCCCCAGTTTATGAAGCAATGAGCTAAAACACTGATTATCAAAGAAGAAGAATCACAATGCTTTCCTTTCCATGCAGTGAATAAGGAAGAGATATAAGAGTGAAGAAGGATAAAATATTCTAAAAGAGATAAGATGTGGCAGTTAATTTAAAAATAATTAAAGATGACAGCCTGGATCCCATGATGAGGCAAACAAGGATACAAAATGAGTTATCAGCTCATTAAGGACTTTGCAGATCTTTTGTGTGGCCTGATGTGTTTTCAGAACTAAACAGTATTTTCTGTTGAGCAAATACCAATGGAGATAAACATAGCTCTATCTTTTGGCAATAGATAAAGTAGATATTAGCTTAAAGGAAGAGTTATTCCTTAATGGACCAAGTCCTGCCTCCAAAATTACACTCAATGCTATCTTTATGATGTTGTCATTTTGTTTTAGCTAAACATATTTGCTGGCTTTACTAGATTAAATGTGAGTGAACAGGCACAGAGCTACTTAAAGAAAAAAAGTATATCCTCTGGGGTTTGGGCAGCTCTCCCTTTAACTGAGGCCAGATGGTTGGAGTAGGTAAAAGCAATTAGCAGCTTCGATGGGAAAGTGCTGTCTTTGAAAGGTAAGAGCTTCTCTTCTGCAGAGGGTTAGGCTAACTGAAAAGAGATATTGTAAAATTTGAAGCAGTGTGCATGGATAAAACATCTGGTGACACAAGTCCTGGCAGCTTTAGCTATAGAGTGAGGACTTGCAGCAGAGTAATGGTGGCTTTTATTGGTGCTGGCAGGTGCAGGATATGTTAGCAGCCTTGTAGGCAGCCTATCTAGGTCAACACATTCATGTGTGTGCAACAGCCCTGGCCTCACTCCCAGAGAAAGGTAAGACCCTAGCTTGTATCTTCTGCGCACTGCAGTTTTCCCCAGCCCAGAGTCAGAGTTGTGGAGTGTCCTGGACTGGTCTGGGGGTACAGGGGCTGGAAAGTGGGGTATAACTGCTGTTCGGGGTGGGTGCAGCTGTGAAGGACCTAGGGCAATGATGGGGAGCAAGAAACTGAGACTAGAGAGAAATTAGCATGTTGTGCTGGGAGCAAGCATAAGCCAAGAGATTTTAGACTCTTGAAAGTGTTGTTTCGAGACCTAGAGAAAAAAAGTTGAACTGCCCTGGGACTAAAGGATGAGCTTCCTGACTGACAGCAAAGAGCAAGGCAAGGATAAAACCTTTATTATGAAAACAACTAAATACATTCCTTTGATCCAGCTGGGTTTAAACCTCATCCATATGTTTATTAGCCTCCTCTTATCTGGGCCATATGCTTCTTGCAGCTGTATTTCCCTTATTGCACAGACTCAAAATGCCAAAAAGCATGTCACCCTTTAATTTGCTTCATACACCCCAGCTGTCACCTGTATCACTGTCACAAGTTCATAACTGCCCTAAGTCCTCCTTACATTCCACTTGATTGCCTGCTCCTTTCTTCTCCCAGTCTTACCTTCACCCTTGTCCTCCCTCTTCACTGACCAACTCCTACAGCACAACCCCACTCCAGTGATCCCCTGGGTTCTTGATTCCTTTCTGCTTGCTCAATTCACTGAGTGAATGGCTGATTTAAAACCTATTGGCATACAAAAGCGTCTTCATTATAAATTTCTGGCACTGTTAGAAACTCAGATGCTTGGAACGTTTATCAGGGGAAGGAATCACCTGGTTGCAATGCCAAGCAAATGCCAAATAGCTGACTGCTGCAGAGTGTCAGAGGTTAGGGATGAATGCTGATGAAATTCCAAAAAATAAAGCAACCTTCACTAAAATGTAGTCTATCAGAGGCTAGAAATCTGATATGACCTTACTATGGTTATTTGGAAGCAATTTTTTTTCATGGGGACATCTTCTCAAGCCTGTGAGGAACTGGAGGTATATCTTGATGCCCTAAGACACACCTGTAATGGTATCACCTCTGATCTCCTCCTAAGGCCACTTCTTGGCTTGATTTAAGTCAGGTGAAATTTCACATAGTGAATGCATTTGAATAGTTGCATGCAAGAAATACATTTCCTGCTTGGTCCTAACCATAAAAGTAGGGCACAGGAAACCACAATATGTGTGTAGAGCCTGTGAGAAGCTGTTGATCGTGTAGGGGGTGAGGTATAGTAGTGCACAAAAGAGCAGACGCCCTGGACAAGTTGAGTCTGAACTGGTATGAAAATCTCACCCATGCAGAGGCTTGTGGAGTGTGCAGACATGTGCTGAAGCCTCCTGGCAGAGGAGTCAGGGAGTTATTTTCTTTTTGTACTAATTTTCTAAACTTCACTGAGGGAATTGCCCAAGACATGCAGAATTGCAGCTTTTGTGCATTTGATTTGTCAAACCACCCTTTGAGTGATGGATTTGAAAAGGATCACAGTGTCTGACTGCAGCCTGCCAGAGCTTTTGCTTTTGAGTTTAACCTTATCTGGCTCTCAGCAAATAAAGCATCTTTTTTTCCCCCCATCAATAGTCTTCCTTCCTTCCTTCCTTCCTTCCTTCCTTCCTTCCTTCCTTCCTTCCTTCCTTCCTTCCTTCTTCCTTCCTTCCTCCTTCCTTCTTCCTTCCTTCCTTCCTTCCTTCCTTCCTTCCTTCCTTCCTTCCTTCCTTCCTTCCTTCCTTCCTTCCTTCCTTCCTTCCTTCCTTCCTTCCTTCCTTCCTTCCTTCCTTCCTTCCTTCCTTCCTTCCTTCCTTCCTTCCTTCCTTCCTTCCTTCCTTCCTTCCTTCCCCTTCCTTCCTTCCTTCCTTCCTTCCTTCCTTCCTTCCTTCCTTCCTTCCTTCCTTCCTTCCTTCCTTCCTTCCTTCCTTCCTTCCTTCCTTCCTTCCTTCCTCCTTCCTTCCTTCCTTCCTTCCTTCCTTCCTTCCTTCCTTCCTTCCTTCCTTCCTTCCTTCCTTCCTTCCTTCCTTCCTTCCCTTC
The DNA here is from genome assembly GCA_033558105.1 of Coccyzus lansbergi. Taxonomy (NCBI): domain Eukaryota; kingdom Metazoa; phylum Chordata; class Aves; order Cuculiformes; family Coccyzidae; genus Coccyzus; species Coccyzus lansbergi. The sequence continues at coordinate 356,194 of JAUMJK010000072.1, read as the reverse complement.
CCTTCCTTCCTTCCTTCCTTCTTCTTCCTTCCTTCCTTCCTTCCTTTCCTTCCTTCCTTCCTTCCTTCCTTCCTTCCTTCCTTCCTTCCTTCCTTCCTTCCTTCCTTCCTTCCTTCCTTCCTTCCTTCCTTCCTTCCTTCCTTCCTTCCTTCCTTCCTTCCTTCCTTCCTTCCTTCCTTCCTTCCTCCCTCCCTCCCTCCCTCCTCCCTCCCTCCCTCCCTCCCTCCCTCCCTCCCTCCCTCCCTCCCTCCCTCCCTCCCTCCCTCCCTCCCTCCCTCCCTCCCTCCCTCCCTCCCTCCCTCCCTCCCTCCCTCCCTCCCTCCCTCCCTCCCTCCCTCCCTCCCTCCCTCCCTCCCTCCCTCCCTCCCTCCCTCCCTCCCTCCCTCCCTCCCTTCCTTCCTTCCTTCCTTCCTTCCTTCCTTCCTTCCTTCCTTCCTTCCTTCCTTCCTTCCTTCCTTCCTTCCTTCCTTCCTTCCTTCCTTCCTTCCTTCCTTCCTTCCTTCCTTCCTTCCTTCCTTCCTTCCTTCCTTCCTTCCTTCCTTCCTTCCTTCCTTCCTTCCTTCCTTCCTTCCTTCCTTCCTGAATTAACAGAGTGATCTGATGTCTCAAGTAGAGACTGATTGTTGCCTGCACCTGCAGGAGTTTTCTGTATTGCTGAAGCCTCATTTCTGGTCTGCTAACTAGGGAAAGTATTTGACAGGGGATAATGTGGAGAGGATCACATGAATGTGGAAAGAGGACAAGGGCCCAGACACAAGACAGCCTGGCACAAGCTCCTGTGTACCACTTCACTGAGGGAAACAACTCTAGAAAGTTTCCAGTTCTGGCAAGTCTTCAGCCTTCCCTGAGTAGTGTATTAATGAAGGAAAACAACTGAGACAGAGCATGGCCAGAACACCAAGGTGTCACTGGAGCACAGGCATTGCTCTCACAACTATGCTCAGCAAAGGGATGCTGCAAAGGATAATGCAGTGGAAAAGTGTAAACAGGCTTAGACCAATAGTCTACAATAACACAAACTACTTCCAAACACTTCCTGCACTAAATCATCACTAAAATGAAATTAAATAAACAGAAGAAGTTTGGATGTATATTAGGAAGATTGATTAGGACCATTGATTTAGCCTCGGTGGCAGCCAATATACCACCATGTCCCTATCTCTTAGAAGTTTCACCTAATGTAAGATCCCCATGCTCCTGTTTCACTCTCTGAAATGCCTGGTAGTTTTTTCCTGTTTGATTAGTGCAGTTCCAGGTATGGCTAGCCAGCTGCTTTCCCTGTTCCATTCTCTGCAATGTTTGGCTCTTTTCCACACTTTTCTCCAATTAGCTCATCCTCAGGACTGGCCACCAGTATGCAGAGTTTAGGAGCCAATACTTCCTACAAAATGCTGCAGCGTATGAAGGCTTTATGGATCTATTCAGTTTTGTTGCTTTAAAAAGTTCCACTTTCCATGCTTTGTCTTACCAAAAAGTAAGGTTGAGTGAAAGGTAAAAAGTCTGAGAAATTCTGAATCCTCTAAATTTCAAATATATGATGCCAGTCTCTCCCAAGCTGTTCAGCTGGCATGAACAATACACCTGGCTTCAAGGTTTAACACACTTCTAATGTTTTTGCTAAAAAATACTTGCTTTCAAACCCAGATCTGACTTCATAATAAATATCTAGTGTTCAATGTAAGGCCTTTTCAGGCATTATCAGCTGCAAGCTTTCATCATGTCAGTGGCTGAACTATTTGATTTTTCATTACCTGTGTGGTCTCACTGGCTCTCTGTGCTCTGCATTTGCTGTGGGGCTAATTGCACCTTGTCTTATCAGACAGATCACCAGGGCTCTTGGGCGCTGTTCACAGCAGAATCAATCATTTTGAAGATTGATCTTGGACCCAGTAAGAAAGAAACTACTTTCCCAACTTTCTGCCCGAGTCTGTAGTAACTTGAAATGTTGATTTACTTACTAATGTGTTAGGGAACAAGTGTTGCACAAAGTATTAGCAGAGGTAGGGTAAGGTCCCAAGGGAGCATTCAGAAGTGCAGGAATCTTTAAATGCTGAGTATGTGGCTGAGGGAAGCCAGAGAAGAGAAGGATGGGACAGCGTGGGGCAAAGAGGGAAGAAAAACTGGAGACAGGGACCATGCCAAAAGAGGCCACAAAGGAGAAGTAAGATATGTACAGAAGGGGCAATGATTTGACCTTTTGTAACTAACATGGAGAGAATGGTGTTCACCCTCTGCAATTTATTGTTGCCAGTGACAGCTTTCATAAATCATGTTGCTTTTCTTAGTGGGAAGATGCCGTTTTGACAGAAATCTCACAAAGGGCCTGTTCTAAGCCTCTGGGAGACGGAGCTCTCTGGCAATTAAATGTTGACATCAGGCAAGTAGCTGCCTCCACACACTGAGGTCCTACTTGAATCACTGCTTTGAGACTGTGCTTGCTCTTAGGAATTGATAAAGAGTGGCCTCATTTTAGAATTACTGTACATAACTGCTTAATAAATGTGATAAATTTGCTCTAGCAAGCCATAAACAGAACCATAAATAAAAAGCATTGCCTGTCTGCATAGGCCATAACTAATGAGCATCCACAGTTACCTAGGTCCTTCTCTGAGCGATAAAGTGCAAACCCTGCTTAAGCCTCCTTCACCCATGGCGTTTGCCCCACTACCTTGTTCATGCAAAAGTTGACAAACCTCATTTTGCTGTGCAGACAAATCCTGTAATTTATAACCCTTCTTTTCTGATGTAGGACTTGTAAAATCACTTAACACTCAAACACGCCACCTATAAATATCTAGGAACTGGGCTTCAAAGCTGGAGGTCATGCCTAGATGATGTGGCACCAGCGTATGAGAAGGATGGTAATGCAAATGCTGTGGTCCTCCATGTGTCTCCCAGCACTGCTGGTTTGCCTAGAACATCTAAAGTAGTTCAAGTGTCACTGTGTATCCAGCACATCAAATATTACAGAAATATTTAATTATCGTGTATTTCAAGCTTGTGTAATGTAAGCGCTCTAAAAGGGGAAATCCTACCTGTCTGAAGCTAGCCACGCAACAAATAGATCGTCTGACAATTCAATTTCTTTTGCTCCTCTAGCTGTAAAAAGGAAGAAAAATTGAAGGTCCCTCAACACCAGATTTTCTATCTATTCTGTATGCAGTCATTATAGTGTAAGTGCACAGAAAAGTGCAGGAGAAGCAACAATTCTCTAGTCACAAAAGAATAGAAATACAGTGTGGTTAGACAAGACAAAGAACGTGAGATAAAACACTCCATAGCTGTATTAAGTAAGGTCCTACCTCATTCACTGTATAAATGGGTTATGCATAGAAAAGCAAAACAAAAAGCAAGCAAAAAAAAGCTAAAGGAATCCTTTAATCCAATCCATTGTTTGAAAAAAATTACCTCAGTTGTAATGTCTCCCAGCATCCAAATAGTTCAACCAATATTACAAGATCATTAACGTCATAAAATGTGTTTTATTATACTCATAATCCAAGAAAGGGGAAGGAGTAGAGAGATTTGTCACAGGCATTTAAGGTAGAAAGTCTCTACAAAGGTAAATGTCTGACATGGCAGGAGACAGCTCATCTAAATTTATGGCATTCCCTCTAGGACTGAAGGACTGAAAAGTGTCTGCACTGCTAATGCCACACAGAATGCAATGTATTTGGCATGGTGGTTGAAAGAAAAGCTGTAAATAAAAGTGGTACAGCTGAAGCAACAGATAAACAGCACTTTGGAAACTACTTTCAGTGTGGGAAAGCATGTGACAAAACCTGATTGACAGAAGGGGTAGGGAAAGAAGGAGGGAGGAGTTGGATGTAGGTCTGATTTGTCTGTTCATCACTTGCCTCCTCTGTACAGTCAGCATCACACAAGGCATAGTCTCTCCTACAGTGGATCACTTATTGCCTACCATCTGGATGGAATTGATAATGGGTTGGGGTTCTTCCTCCTGGTTTGATGACTGAACTAAAAAAAAAAAAAAACCAAACCCACAAACTTGAATCTGAAAGGAAAAGTTCAGGTTTGTGGGTTCTTGAAAAGACTATTTGATATGAAAAGTAATCCAGTAGAGAGGGAGCTCTTGTTCACCCTTTTCTTTGTCAAGTATTAGCATATATTAAGACAGTTGTAAAGATTTTTAGTAACAAACTCTGATAAACAAGTTGCTCTATATAATAACACGTGGAAACTCTTCCATAAGCCTCTCTTCCACTGATATAGAAAAAGAAATAGAGTAAAAATTGCATGCAAACTGTTTCCATAAAGTCACAACATGCTGGGGTATCACAGAATCATAGAATGGTTTGAGTAGGAAGGGACTTCAAAGATCATCTAATTCCAATCCCCCTGCCATGGCTGGGGACACTCCTCACCAGATAAGACTCCATGATTTTTCCAAACAAGGTATTGCCACTGGCTCAGGATTTTTCTATTTCTGCTAGATAGAATACCTCTAAAAAATGTTTCTAGTTTAACAATTACTTCCTACAGCCATGCATGAGCAGGGTATGATCACAGCTTCATGGAGGAAAAGAATGTTGTTCTGGGACAAGTAAGAAAACTCTGAGATAATGCTCAAAAGGTAAATGTGCTTCAGTGATACTGAGTGGGGGAGGATTATATCATGGAACATCTATGTTATGGCTACACATACACATTTAACGTGTATTAATATACCTATTATACCTGTTAAAATACATATTTTAAATACGTGTATGATTATATGTCATTACTAATTTTTACTTCCATCTTAAAGGCATTTGCATAATGGAAGCATGAACAAATGGGGTATTTAATCAAGACATTAAACTGACAGTTTAAACCTGTCTCATATTCTGTGAACAGTTTTTAATTTAAAAATAGACAATAACAGCAGTTTATGGACCATCAATATTAAAGACAAAGAGAGGGATAGAAATCTGATTAATTAATGTATTTGTATTTTGCCTCCTGAGAAAAAGGGAATTGTGCAGTACTTATTTATGACAATAATGAAACTGTCTGGCACTGTGTCAAAGGATATATATAACCAGGGGAATATCACATGGGCAGAAAGAATGTTGTTTCTGTACAGGCTAACACACACTGCAGGAATATAACAACCTGCTTTAACACTAATACTCTTTCTTAGTATGCTTTGTGCAAAAGGATTCAAGAAAGAATTTTAAATGGGAGGAAAGGGGTATAAAATTTCATCTATTTGCTTACTGCAATTGAAGGATAACAAGTGACTTGATTATAGAATTTTAGATTAATAGAATAGTTTAGGTTGGAAAAGACCTTTCAGATGATCAAGTCCAACTGTAAACCTAACATTGCAAAGTTTGCCACTAAACCATGTCTCTAAGCACCAGAACTACAAGTCATCTAAATACCTCCAGGGATGGTGACTCATCTACTTCCCTGGGCAGCTTGTTCTAATGCTTGACAAGCCTTTTTGTGAAAAAAAATTTCCTAATGTCCTGTCTAAACCTCTCCTAGTGCAATTTGAGGCCGTTTCCTCTATCCTATCTCTTGTTACTTGGGAGAATAAACAAACACCCTCCTCAATACAACCTCTTTTCAGGTAGTTGTAAAGAGGCATAAGGTCTCCCACAGCCTCCTTTTCTCCAGACTAAACAACTCATCATAAGACTCGTGCTCCACACCCTTCACCAGCTTTGTTGCCCTCCTTTGCACAGGTTCCAGCAGCTCTGTATTTTCAACAGTCTTTCTTGTAGAGAGGGGCCCAAAACTGATCGTGATATTTGAGATGCAGCTTCATCAGCACCAAGTATAGGAGGACACTTACTTCCTTAGTAAGGCTGGCTGCATTATTTCTGATATAAGCTAGGATGCTCATTCTTTCAGTACTCTCAGGTGGATCCCATCTGGCCCTATAAACTTGCATGTCTCTGTGTGGAGTAGCTAAGTATTTCCTTTTGTATTATGGGGGCTCCATTCTGCTCCCCATCCCTGTCTACCAGCTTAGGGGGCTGGTCTTACTATTAAAGACTGAGATAAATAATGCATCGAGTACCTCAGCTTTTTCCTCATCCTTTGTCATTACGTTTTCCCCCCATGTCCAATAAAGGCTGGAGATTCTCCACAGCCCTCCTTTTGCTGCTGATATATTCATAGAAACATTTTTTACTCTCCTTTACCTTAGTAGCCAGATTAATTTCTAGTTGGGCTTTGTCCCTTCTAATTTTCTCCCTGCATAACCTCACAACATCCTGAGTTGCCTGCCCCTTCTTCCAAGGGCCATAAACTCTTTTTTTCCTGAATTCCCTCTGAAGTTCTCTGTTCAGGCAGATTTGCCCTCTTCCTCACCAGCTTGTCTTTCGGCATATGGGGACAGCCTGCTCTTGTGCCTTTATGAGTTCCTCCTTGAAGAATATCCAGAATTCCTGGACTCTCGCCATGATATCTGCCTTGTTGGCTTTCATTTCTGATTCTTACCCATAAACACTCAACTCTATCATTGCTGTCATTGAGCTCTAGACAATGAAAACACTCCCTAACATACGGGGTTACCCTACCACCACTCCTTGCTTGCCTGTCCCTTCTGAAGATGGGTCTACATGTACATGAATAAGAGAGGGATTTAAATGTTTAGGGGGTAAAGCACAAAAAGGAGAACTCTTTGGTGCCTTAATGACAAAGCTATCACATCTCTGTATTCCCTGATCAGTTTGAATTCAGAGAACTTCTGCAACTTAGCCCGTAATCTACTAATACAGATGTGAAGTAATTCTGAAATCCTCTTCTTATCTCATGATTGTTTGAAGAAATATTGAGCTGTTCAACTAAAGACATCATGAATCAGGTAATCTGAAGCATTCACATTCAAAGTGATTTATCTGTCCAGTTTAGAGCAGAGTTTCCAAAGACTGTGTTTTAATTCTTGGTCTTGTTCAGACATCATAAATCAGGTTCAGTTCTGGACAAAGCGAAGCTGTCATCCTCCTGGCTGAAGTGTTTCACTGTACTTGTATTAATTCTGTTTCAGAGATTTATGTGAAATATCCAAGGCAGTGGGAAATACTGATATAGAAAAGGTGCAACTTGTAAGCTCCATCAAGAGGTAGAATTTTCAGAAATGTCTTTGGGTCATTAAGATCTGTTTTGGAGTTGTGTAGGAAAATGAACAATGTATATACAGAGGAAAATCTGATTTTTTTTTTTTTTTTTGTTCTCTTCTATGGTGTACTGCTGAGTCTTGCTCCCTGTAGCATCAACATTTGCAGTGTGGTACAAAGAAAGACAAATTAGGGCAAGGTAAGAAAAGCATGGCAACAGGAAACAGGGTTTTTTGTATTGTTTTAAAGTACTCTGAAGAATAAGGCAGAAAAGAGTACCGAATAAGCTCTTACAGGACTGTGGGAGGAACTAGCAGTGTTCAGAGCCGTACTCTGCTGTGCTGTGTGGAGAAGCATATTGGTAAATGAAGTTTTATTTCCCATGATTGTAGGGATAGACAAGCAGGTTGATGAGAAGTGGTTATCCTGGCAGTGCAGCGGGAGCTACAACATGGGGAAACCAAGGAGGGGGAAAATGTTCTAAGAAACGTTAAATACTAAACCCTTGACAATGCAAGACGGATAACTCAGCAGTGCTGTGAAAGAGCAAGGACCTGCAAGTTAGAGGCCTCAAATTCTTCTTTGCTATTAAAGTACACATGTCCAGGGCTGGGCTCACTCTCCAGAATGGGTCTGCAGGGACAGCTTGGAGTCAGGGGACTGCAATGGACCCCAGGTCCAAAATAATCACCAGAGGAGTAATCTGCAAGTGGAAGAATTTTCTGAGGCAAAGAGGGAGAAACGTGAAAGCAGTCATTAACTTGAGGAGGAAGATTATTAAAGATTGGTCTGTGTGGGCCAGGCCTGCAGGCTGGAGGCTGAAGAGAAGTCACTAGAGACGTGCTGGTAGATTGTGTGACATCTGGATGAAGGAGTAACGCAAGCGTGTTCCCTAACTGGTGTCTGATTTGTCTTGAAATGGGATCAATATATACATTTAACTGCTTGACACCATCAGCTTCTCTATATGATGTCAACCCATCCACTCTCTTCTCTGTCATCTTGGTGCAAAAATTCAAGAATCTTTAAAGTCTATAGCAGTTAGCGTAGCTTTACAAAATTGTCCCCAAAATGTGCCAGCATAGATCCTAAATATTACACATCCTTGATCTTCATCAGATACAAGGAAAGTAAATCCAAGCAACTCAAAAGATTGCTGTAAGTTGCTGTAAAGGTAAACTACATCTCTGATGTGGCTGAGTCTGTCCAAAAGTTCTGTTTTCTGACATATATGAAATACAGACTCATTGAATATACATTTTAAGGCTTATTTTTATATGTTTTAGGATCAAAGTTATCCTTTTGGTGGATCTACAGCAGTCAGTGTGATTATTGGTGGCCAGGATAATTTCTTCACGTGCATAAATGTTTTCTGAAAGAAAAGAACAAACTATTAGCCTTGTCTCAGGTGAAAATGATAGCTATTCATTGCACATTTTCAGGCTGATGCATAAGATCCGATGCTAATTAAGCCCCTGCTATCTACGCTTCTCTGAAAAGTGACTCCCTGATGTTTCTTGCTGTCTTTCATTTGCAATTATGTAAACTCAAAAGGAATTGGCTTTTTCTCTTTCTTATATGTCATACAATTTATATTCTTTACTTGCACAATGGTCATCTTCAGAATTGGCATGGTAGTTCTGAAAATTGCACTTAGATCATGAAAGCTTCAATCGATTTTAAAATAGTGTCTATTCCCACTTCCTGTGATCTCAGAGCAGGCTTGAATACACTAAACTTTGTCTAAATTTGCTGGGCATCTCTGTAGAAGTATTTCATTCATGGCAATCTATGGTTTTCAAAAATGTAAATGGGTCTATGACCTCTTGTGATATCAGCTTGGATCTCCTATTGAAACTAACTGGAGATGTTTTGTGAGAGTAATGGCTCCCGAAGAGTACCTATGTGCAAAGACTTCCATGTGGCTTGTGAAGATGGCTCTGCAAATAAATACTGCCCAGATAGAGTGTTTCTGTATGAATTGGCACTAACACCCACCACAGGCAGTCATAATTACCTACTATATTTCAGATCTTCAGTCTCCTTTGTTCTATTCCTGCCTGTAGCCTCAGCAGCTATAAACAGCTGTGAGAGAGTAAGATGTATTGCTCTTAGCCAACCTAGGTATGCGAGTCTTGAACTGCTTTGCAGAAGAGCTAAGGCACACACAAAGTAACTCAACATGTCTCTGTGATGTCTTGTAGAAAAAGCTTACCAGCTGAGTGAAATCCACCTGCAGGGAAGCCCTGTGAAGTCTTCTCATCATATTAGATCTTAGACTTCAGGATCCCAAACTGTGGGCCAGGGAGTAGTTAAAAATCTAGTAACTGGTCTCACTCCTCAGCCAACACATCCACTGATACACTTGATCAAAACCACTTGGCAAGCCAAGCTTTGCTGTACTTTTCCTCCTATCAATGCATGGCAAAATGACGTCTCTATACTTTAGCTTTGCCTCAGGCTTAGTGTCTCTCTGGTAAATGTTATGCTGCAGTTGTTGCCTGAGCTGCAAACACAGTGCTGTTTTGCTACAGCTGAGATATTTCTCCCCTAGTGAGTTGCACTTATATTTTGATGCTGTGGTCAAACAAGCAGTGTTATGATTGTTGCTGTTCTATATGTCTTCTGGAATGGGTTTTGTGGGGGTTTTTTGTTTCTTTTTCTGTCCAGCACTTTCATGAAGGTCAAAATTGCTTTTCTTATACTAGCTGTAAAGCTCACCATGGAACTGTTGCAACAGACGCCTATATGCTCTCTTTGCAGAGACCATGATCCTTTGCTTGACAGTTCAGATTAGCTACAAATACTTAGAAATGGGCATTTTGTGTCTGGTAGATCAAATTCCAGGTGTGCTTGTCACATAAAGGATGTAAATGGAAAGATCTGTCCCACTGAATCATAATTACAAGTACCTGAAAGGAGGTTGTAGAGAGGAGGGAGCTGACCTCTTCTCCCAAGTGACAGGGGACAGGTCGAGAGGGAATGGCCTCAAGCTCCGCCAGGGGAGATTTAGGCTGGAGATTAGGAGGAGGTTTTTCACACCTTTTTCATTGGGCATTGGAATAGGCTGCCCAGGGAGGTGGTTGAGTCACCTTCCCTGGAGGTGTTTAAGGCATGGGTGGATGAGGTATTGAGGGACTTGGTTTAGTGTTAGATAGGAATGGTTGGACTAGAAGATCCGATGGGTCCCTTCCAACCTGGTTGTTCTGTGATTCTGTGATTCTGTATTATACAGTCTTGTCTGCAGTAGAATCCAAACATCATATTGACGGGACCATATGACAGCAGGTACATCTCTCCCAGCAATGCAGGTGATGTGGTAGGTCACTCCATAGAAATGTGGGGTGGTTCAGATAGCCAGGTGGTACCAGGACATACAGGGAAGCATAAATATTTCTGAAGTGAGAACTTTTTTGCTGGTGGGCACTAAGGGACACGGTGATAGTATCTGGCTGAGGAAACCTAGCTCAGTTTCTGCTTGCTTTTAGGGAAAAAGACCAGTTTCAATGTGGAAGGAGTCTCCTGACACCTGGATGTAAAGAGCTTCTTATTCCCCACAGGCTGTCTTATCTCCTGCTGCCAGATATAGTGCTCTGAGCACACCACACTCTGATCTCAGCTATCCGTGCCAGACAATGCACTCTGAACAGCATTTTCAATCCTATTTGCTGTGTTAAAAATGCCATAGAGACAGCACTGGGCATAGTGTCGAGTGGTTGGTAAGTTCATCTTAGGATCTACACAAAAAGGGAAAAATATTTTGGAATAAAACTCACATGAAAGTACTCTTTGTACTACCATACGTATTTCAAGAGTCAAAAAAAAATGCCATTGCTCTTCGGTTGTAGTGCAGCTCTTTTCTCTTAGGATTATCAAACGTGACACTGAACAGATAACCAAGGCACTAAGGCATTGCATGAGCTTGAAGAAGCAACAACTTATGCAGCATATGAGTTACTAGGAGCCTAAGTAGTTTGCAACACATAGGACCTGGTTGCCTGGTGAATCTATTCATTCCTAAACAAAAGCTTATTGAAAATTACCTAAATGTCTGTAAAGATTTCTATTAATATTGTACATATAGTATTCTGCAAGGATAAATAATATTTTTTAAATTCTTTATCACATGGAGGTGTTTGCAAATGAGAACAACTTTAAAATCAAAATAAGTATTTCTAGCTTTTTTGAACATACTGAAGTGAAACCAATGATGTAGCTTAGATTTCTGCTCTTCCTATGAACGAATATTACAGATTCATCTTTCACAAGCTGTAGGCTGCAATCTGTGTGGGCTTTAAAGCTCTGTCTCTTTGCTACTGTATGCTTCAACAGCATAGACATTGAACAGCCAACTCAATTTCAACAGCGGTAAATTAGTAAAGTTAGTCTGGCTTGAAACTTGTTTGAAATACACAGAGTTGTTCTGCTGCAACAAAAATACTTTATTCCCTAAATTTATTGTGGTTATTACAAAAAGAATATTTCCAGTATTGTAAAATAAGATAATTTCTTCCCATTGGCTTAAAAGGCTCACTGGTCTTGGGAACATGAAAGACTGCATTTAGGAAAGCTGGAGAATCCACAGTCTCAAAAAGGTTTATGAGAAAGTGATACCAGGAAATGCTGAAGGCATAATCTTTCTTTTCTGATTCAAGTTAAGGCTAATGGAGACTTAAGATTAATCTGTCTTTATCTAGATACCAATTTGACTTATAGGTTATATGAACCCACCTGATCCACCCTCTGCAATATGAGTTAAAGCCCACTGAATTCAGCAGAGGTCAGAGCACAGCTTGTATGTTTCAGGGAATCATGGAAGAAAAAGCAATGTCTGGCATGACTTTGCCAGGTGAACTGTATGGATTTTGCAGACTGAAAATCTGAGTGCAATTTGTTATTGCACAGTCCCTATACCTTCTGCCAAAGTATGATTTAAAGTATTATTTAAAAATAATGACTGTATTAGTGTATCCATAGCCAACATGACAATATTTCAGTTTTATGGTCTGTCACATCACCAATGCTGCCTATATGCTGGTATTTGGCTTGCACAAGTAACACTAACTGAATGCTACTTCGAGCAGACCAGAAGCTACTGATGCTGGAAAACAGCTGAAGGAAATTAACTACTGGATGGTCCCAGGCTAGATTAGAAAGACATTAGATGTTACTTGGGCAAAACAAAATAGTTTATGGCTACAGCAGCTCCTCCACAGGCTCACATCAGTGCCTCCATAGTGGAAATTCATATTTTTCTGGTGTTAGAAAACTCTAATCCATAAGCTGTGTGGTCTTCATGTTCATAATATTAACCCAACGAAACATGTGGAAGGACAATCCTGAATACAGAGGGATCTCTGTACATTGCTACACACAGGGGTTTTTTTCCAATTTTAAGGAGTGCCTGGGTCAACATGACTAGTCTGTCTTTTAGAGAGCACTTAGCACTGTGGGTGCTAACACCATTTGCAGCTCAGCACTTGAATAAATCAACCCCTGGATCACATCAAGGGCAGCTTATTAGTGTGTTCAAAGACTTACACTGAGTGACTTGTGGCACTTTGTAGAGTCGTCTGTGACTGAGGTAGTGATAGAAAAATCGTATCCTGGGCAGCATTAATTTGCTTTAATCATGAGCTCATCCCTTCTGACTCATCCACTGTATGCCTTTTGGTTCTTACAACAGGCACAGGTGTTGTTTTTAGTCCTTTTCCTTGCATGGCCTTGATTCACTCCATGAGCGGCTCCATCCTGTGATCTGAAGGAGGAAGGCCCTGTGTCACAGCCTGCAATGTAGTAGGTATGTAAGCACAACATGGTAAGACTGCTAGAGAAATATTAATTCTCCAAGCTCATAATTTCCACTTTGTTTGCAACCCTCTATTCTTTTCTTCTCTCTGGTGTACAATAATTTTAAATGCAATGTCTTACCTTCCCATACTGAATAGACACTGCCACAGAAGTACTCAAAAAATTAATTAAATTGTGCTTAACTAAAAAATGAAAACTGCACTGTCCAGGATATCTAAGTCAACTGCTTCACCTATTCTATTTCTTGCTTGGGGCATTTTACCGTGTCTCCAAATTCCTGCTGCTGCTTCAGAAAGTATCATGAAGACAGGCAATAAAATGTACCCAGGTATAATATTCCGAGCTATAGGCAGATGATTACCATTACACTTTCAAATATCTTTCTGTCTTTATACAGAACCATTACACTCAAAATTAAGTATTATTTTTGTATGATGAAAATCAATGAAAACATATGATGCAAGTATGGGCTTATACAGGCATGAAATAACTGAATGAGTCACACAACTCCATTTGATAATATGACTTGTTGTTTTTACTTCAGTCTGTCACAGCTCTTTAACTTCATCCTCCCTCAGATAATGCTATTTGAATAAAGGGTTGTTTTAATGAAAAGTCTTGTGACAAGTAAGAGTTATATTAAAATGACATGAGTTACACAAAGGCAGCACAGTCCCTTGTTTTGCACATGATGTTGGCAGTTTGGAACTCTTAAGCTGGTAGTATACTTTAAAACCAGTTTGCTTCATGGCATAACAACCCCATCAGAATCACAGAATCACAGAACAACCAGGTTGGAAGGGACCCATCGGATCTTCTAGTCCAACCATTCCTATCTAACACTAAACCAAGTCCCTCAAGACCTCATCCACCCGTGCCTTAAATACCTTCAGGGAAGGTGACTCAACCACCTCCCTGGGCAGCCTGTTCCAATGCCCAATGACCCTCTGCGTGAAAAACCTCCTCCTAATCTCCAGCCTAAATCTCCCCTGGCGGAGCTTGAGACCATTCCCTCTCGACCTGTCCCCTGTCACTTGGGAGAAGAGGCCAGCTCCCTCCTCTCTACAACCTCCTTTCAGGTAGTTGTAGAGAGTAATGAGGTCTCCTCTCAGCCTCCTCTTCTCCAGGCTAAACAACCCCAGCTCTCTCAGCCGCTCCTCATAGGGTCTGTTCTCCAGCCCCTTCACCAGCCACCATCATTTCTAATGACTTAAAATAGGCAGGATAGGTTAGCTTATATCTCCCTCAGAGGACAGTGAGAATTCAGCTAGAACAAGCCAGACTCAAAGCCATATACAAATAGATACCAGGAGAAAATGGGATCACTGTTTGGAGAGCTGTTGGGACACCTTTCCAGAGCATTTGATTGACCCTACACTCACCTAGGCTAGCCTTGGGGAAAATATGTAACTTTTCACAAAGTTGCAAGTGGGCCTGTAAAAGAGAAACACTGACTCTCCTGGCTCAAGAAGAGAGCATTTGGTCTAAGCAGAAGTGGGGACATGGCATAAAAAGTTTCTGACTGCCCAAATAAATTCTAATTAATCCTATAGAAAAATATAGAGATATTTTAACAGGTATTATTAACGTTTTGTCTTAGTTTGCACATTTTATTACAAACCATCCATTTGGAGAGCACTGGTTTTATTCCAGGCAGTAAGAAGAACAGTGAATGCTGAAATACTCTTCTGAAAACTAGTAAAGTCAAGTCACAGTCTTTAAATAAAAATAGGCTGTTTGCTCAAGAGGAATTTTGATCTCTGCCTACTTCACTGGATTTTACTGACACTTAAGCTTTTTATCCATATCTGTATGAATACTGTATCATGCACAAGCAAAATTATCCCTGCACTTCTCTAACTTTTATTATCCAAAGTAAAATATAGCTATGGTGATGTTTCTTGCATATAGAAAAAAACCACATACCTACTACAGTGCCTTCCTTATAGGAGATGAGAATATTCCACCTGTATTCAAGTTCAGTGAAAATACTGAGAAGGAATGGAATTCTTCTCTTTTATGGACCCAATAGATGCTGAAACAGGAAAATCCAAAGTCTTGGGACATGCTGCTTGAACTGTATGTAGAAACAGATGGACACTGTAGGCTTCAGTTTTCATAACAGTTTTCATTTGTTATGTACCTGGGTTCAAATACTGCAAGTGTGAAACTGAAATGAAGAAAACAGTATATTAGACTGAAATGTTGCACATTGACAGCTTAGAAACAAGTAGTACATTAGATGATTTGGTATATTTGGAAGCAATAATTGAAATCATACCAGAAATTCTGCTTTATCAAAGTGATGTAAGTGTGACTGGATGTCTCTGAATATCATAGAATCATAGAATCACCAGGTTGGAAGATACCCACCATCAAGTCCAACCACATATTATCCTGAAAACTCTACAGAAAAAAATACTTAAACCCAGGACAAAATTAGTACAAACAAATAGTTCCAAGTTCTCGTACAGAGTTATTTCCAAGTTTCTATGGCTACAAAAATCTCCCCTGCAAAGATATTTGGTTCCATGTGTGTGAGCCATGACACTGACATTTGTCACATCCACAGGTGTTCCCATGCAAACTACTTTTTTTTTTCTTTCGGTTTCCCAGGTTACTACTTTCTTAACACTCATTGTGACAATTTTTGCTTGCCCAGATTGACGCCATTCTCAGAGCATAAGTGAAAGTATTTAGAGTACAAAATGCAGAAATTCGTAGAGTATATTGCATTTGTAATGTCTCCTTTCACATGGCTTGGGATTTCTCTGTGTTCAGACATTAGTGCTTGGTATTTGTGTTTCGAAACTATAACTTTCGGACTGCTTTGTATTTATTTGCAAGTTTAATTACGTGATAATGGCAGGGGGGTGGTGTTAATATACCATTGGAACATTTAATGCTTGTTCTGAGGTTTTATGCAACAGCTTGACCATTTTTTTTTTTCATTTGGTAAAATGTGTGTGTTTACGTGTATCAACCAATAGTTATGTGATACCGAAAACTGTAGAGAGAGGATAGCTCAATAGCAGTTATGGGGGATCTAGGACATCAGAGGGTTCTGGATCTTACCAGCAGACTTCCTAAACCTACGCAGCGAGCCACCTCAGCCTTTCCTGGGGTATAACAGCCCCAGGGCTACCTGGAGAGCAGGCATGGGGTCCCACAGCAGCACACAGCACAGATACCAGAGCACTGCTGCTCATCTTGCAGCATGCTGGTTGTCACCTCTTCCCAGGTAACAGGAAGATTTGTGTTTTCCCTGGTGACTTCTGCACATTAATGTTTGAATGTGTCTCTCCTTGCTTCCCGCTAGGAGATAAGCTTCTCTCCCCTGTGGCCAGTACTGCACAAAATGAGCATGTGTAACAAGAATTCTTGGCCTGGTCTTACAGCTCTGAGATGTGTGGGCACACTGCTGCAGAAAGCAATTGGCAAGGCAGAAAATAAACCCCTCCAGTCACAGAATAGTGGAGGCTGGAAGGCATCTCTGGAAATCACCTGGTCTGGCCCTCCTGCTCAACCACTGTCTGCTAGGTCTTTCCCAGGACAGTATCCAGATTTGGTAAAGCTTCTAAAATAAAGGCCGGAATAGTCTCCAACCTCTTTCAGAACAGCTTTGATTTTTCTCCTTCATGGCCAAAACACTTCAAAATGCTGCAGTTTTTAGGGAACCCATTCTACTTCTGTTTTCAGGGCCAGTCCAGAGGCCCCAGATGTGTGCCAACCTTGCCCTGCAAGGGCACAGAGTGTTGCATACATTGAACTTATACAGTACGGGCAGGAAAACCACAGTAACCCCTTTGCACACAATATCTAAAAGTGGGATGGTTTAGTGCGCTTTTTACCTTAAAGACATCTTAAGACAGGAAAAAAAGGTGTGAAGCTTGTATTTAGAAAAAAACAATATTTATGCTTTTAAAATACAGAAAAGCAATTGAAAGACTTAATCCTCTGCTCAACAAAGTAAATTCAGGGAAATACATATGCTGACTCTGAAATGTATCAATCCATTCTGAGAATGCATGGAAGACCCCTTGGAAACAGCTAGTGTGAAGGAACTGCATAGTATGATTTTTCCATTGGCAGGGCAATGCAAGAGAATGAATCCAAGCAGTTTGTACATCACATTGACACAAACCCATGTTCTTTAATGTCTGTACAAATGTCTTCTTTGTCTTCTGCAAACAAGAAGAATGATTGTCAAAACCTATATCTTATGAAAGAGATACATGTTATTCTAGAATGTATAGAATGGCTTAATTATGAACTGAAGTGATTGGTTTTTTTACACAAAAACTCTTTTCTTTTTTTCTTGTTATGAGATATTGCCATACTCTACTGAATTTAAAAGGGCAATCCCTCCCTGTATTTTATAGGCATATTCCAGAGGTATTCCTCTCCTGCTTGTTTATTTTTGGGTGAGGAGGCTGTTTTGAGGTGTTTATTAGGATTAAAGAATTGTAAAAAAAAGTCCTATTCTAGTAATGTAAAGTGTCAGTCAAAATGCTCTTTAATTTTGGTTGTTCTTTATGAGGGAAACAGTGACCTGCTTTCTGTGGAGTGGAAAGATGCTTTAAATTCCAAATATTGTAAGACTCCATAGAATTAATCCAGGAGATAAACCAATAAATTCTCCAGAAGACACTATTGTTGCTATAGAAACATGCCTAAATCCAGACCTTCATTGTGAGGTAAAAAGGGAGAATTTGCCTCATTAATCATTTTTACTATCCTGTCACTGTTTGGTCTATGGGAACCCTGGGAAACACAGTGCAGAGAGTCAGAGACATAGAAAAGAGTCTCCTACCCTTTCCAGAAGTAAAAAGAGACCAACAGAGATGCAAGTTGTTCTTCAGAGCTGGGGTTAAGGTGGCCTTTCCTTCAGCCATCCAGCTGTGTGTTATAGAAAGTGAACACCAAATACGGTCTCAGTCACCTCCCATCAAAAGTTAGCTACAGTTCTGTAGTTATTTCTTCAAGATTAAAAAAAGTGAACCTCTTATGAACCTGCAATGCTGTCACAGACCTGTCCTCTTGTGTCTTCAGCCCAAAAGAGGACTTCTTTTGTATCTATTGTTTCTTCTTGGCAGTTTTTCATTAATTTGTGGATTGCGCTGCTGCACAACATCACTGGGGCAAGTACTGCACTAGGAATTTTAAAAGTGGATAGACAATATTATTACTAGAGTTTTATCTAATACAGTAGCTAAATCCCAGGCTTCTGAAAGTATGGATGCTTTCCTCTGCTACTTCACCACCACTCTCTTTTAGGTTTTAACAGCATCACACACATGCTTCCACCTTGCCCACTGTCATTTTTCCAAGAGCTATCAAAGACAGTCCTCTACATAGCCAAAACATCTCCAGGAGGCAGAGCTGGTCTGTTATTTCCCTTAAGCACCATCTTAGTGATTTTGTTACAAAACAACAAATTATGAGCCAGGTTGTTCACCAAATAAAGCACAAAAAGGCCGATCAAGGATGTGCCCAGGGTGGCATGGAGATCTGCAGTATTTTTGCTTCTTTTTCTCCATGGCAGCTTCCAGAAGCAGGGTCATGCTAAGATGAACATCAATAGCATTGGCACGCATGGCATCCCTTGCTGGGAGCAAAGGCTGACTTGCTGAGATGACAGCAATCTCTCTGGCAAAGTTATTCACTTGGCCAGAGCCCGCTGAATTTAGAAGTCAAGGAGCAGCTAGAAGCACAAAAAAATGTGCGCACTGAACTCCTCATTAAACTCTTAACATACTCCGTGCAAAGTAAGAGAGAAAATCTTGCATGAAGGCAGGAAAAAGGATGATTTGGTACAGCTCCTTGGGGCCCAGTTAGAAAGGAGAGGGCATTTGCAATAGCCATTTCTAAACTGAGGAACTCTCAGCTTCTCCAAGCACTTAGACCTATCCCTCAGCTACATCCCCACACTCATGTCTTCATTCATGCCATGCTCTAAGATAAAAACACAGCAGCGTGTTGCCTGGGAGGTATCTGCACTGCATTCTAAACAGCTGCACCCCCAGCCTGGTTGTATAGGAAGTAAGGGCCCACCATGTATTTGCCCAGGCAAGACATACAACCACTCCTGGGACCACTTGTGCATCAACAGGCAGTGTGCCATTCCATACGGATGCAAACTGAGCTGATGACTCCTCTTGGCACATCATGAAGAAGGTAAGATTATGTAAAATAATTCAAAAGCTGACATGACTTCAACCACAGTCAAGTTCGCGTGAAAAAAATCTTTACAAGGATTAGTAAAGATTAAACCAGAAGACTGCTTGAGAAACTATTGTCATGACTACAGAAGTTAATACAGAATACTTTCTCTATTGAGTTATTTCAAGAACACCAATTTAAATATACAGTTGGAAGGATGATTTAAGTTCCCAATGGATATTCAGTAGATTTTCTAAGGAGATTTGTCAGGAAGAAAACCCATTAACTTTTTTTATCAGACTCTCTAGGAATCTCCCATAAATTGATTAACATCCAAAACAGAAAGTACATCACTTTGCCTATACTTCCTCTGAGAAAAAGCTTATTTCTAGCCTTTGCCCACTAAAAATCTCATTAGAAACTTATGGTCCTTTCTAGAAAAGATATTAAAAATTAGGTTTCTGTCAAAGTCATAATTAACAGCCAAGTAACCAGGAGTTGCATACTAGCCTCATTTGTTCTGTGTTTAATAAAATTTTACCATATAAATATCCTAATATTTATAATGTTATGATAATCTTTTTTTCATTAATGGCACAGGGGTATATTGATTTTCAAATGAGTAAAAAAAAAGTGCTACCAAGTTATAACATCTGAAATAATGAAGATGAAAACTGAAAAAAGGAATACATTAATTTTCTTCATGGGTGGTTTCTTGAAAATTACATTTCATGCAAAGTTAAAACATGAGCCTTCTCATTTGAATTTTTTATTACTTCTGGATTACAGAGAACATAAATACCATTTTTTCGTTATTTTTTTTTTCTTTGGTACTGTAGTCAATGTCCCTCAGGCTCTTTGTCGACAAAAAATTAACTACCTCCTAAAGTCTTTCACTGCGGGGAATTTCCTCCAGCCCTTGAATCACTTCACAATAGTTCATTGCATTCATTTGATTTTGCAACACTCTTTAAAAAAATGGAAATAGTGGAGCTGAATACTGTATTGCTGTATCAGTCTCACTAGTCCACAGAGTAGTTCTCCTCCCTTCTGTATTCTTTACCCCAGCAGTCACACGAGCCCGCTTAGCAAAGCAATTACAATAACGACTTCTGTTCAGCACAGAGTAACCCATGCAGGGGTTCAAGTGCTGTTTTATTCCCCTTGTAGGGGCCTGAAAGCACGTGCTTTCTCCTCTTGTCCCAGTTGCCAGTTAGGCACAACTGTTCTAAAAGACAGCTCTCCAAGCACAAGTGGGCAGTAGGTGAGGGTGCTGAAGGTTGCTCTGGAGAGCCTGTCAGTGAAAGTGGTGGAGAGAGGATGCTTGAAGACCACTGTGGGAAGGTTGTTACATGTGGAAGATAGGAAAACAGTCTTGGAGGAGGGTAAAAAAAATATATATATAAAGGTAAGAGTTCATATGAGATCTGTGTGTAGGAAATGAATTTACAGAACACATTGCAGGATCTTACGGAAGGGGCAAACAATCCTATTTTAAGCAAAACTGACCTTGCTCACCCATGTTCTCTCATATGTGTATATATTGCTTAGGTTTTCACAACTGTGTACTGTAAGCAGAGACAGTGTTGCACAAGAAATGGATGGCTATGAGAAATTGTGTGCAACATGCAGGTCATCCAGGCTTTTCTTCCTCACCTCATACCTATGCTTTGGAGACTGATGGTCTGGGCCACAGTGAAGTTGTTTTGGTTTGTTTCTTGTTCTCAGTAGTATAAGGACACCGTTGGGCCTATCTGATATTGGGAATTGGAGTCTAAAGGCTGGGATTTATAAAGTCAGCTGTCTACGTGCTTCTTACCAACAAAAATGAAGTCCAGAGTTTCAGCCAGGTGGTGTGGGGACGACAGTGTGAAGTTACTGCAGCCTTTGAGGCTGCTGTTCTCTGGCAGCAATTTACCCACCTAAATTCACCTTTAGGCTCTTTGAGAGATAGTGAGGAAGTTACTGATACATGTAAATATTTTGGGATGGAGATGTGGACTCAGAGGATCTGTGGGGCTCTCATGGGGTGGCCAAAATACATTTAAGGGCGGCAGCTTCCATGGTTCCAGTTGCTGGTGTAAAATTCCCATGCACTCCTGCTCTGGTAACTGCCAGCGCTAACAGTGGTGCTAACTTGTGGCCTCTTACTTAGGGCTAGGTGGTGGGATGATGGCTTTCTGTACCCCAGAAAACCTGGGGGAGACTGAACCCCAAGGAGGCTTTGTATATGGTTTCTGCAAGTGGCTATGGGAAAAATGAGATGCTTGTGCTAGGTAGATCAGCAGGTGGAGGGAGGCTCCTGGAGGAGATGCAGTGTGACCACAGGTGGGAGGTTCCAGCTCTAAAGTCCCTCCTCAGAAGCAATGTGATCAGCAGAATCATGTTTTGGGAAGCTGCCATTTGCTAATCTAGTGACAAGTGATGACTATAGATTGATTAATTACTTGTGTGAGTCCTTCAGACTGCTCTAACATATGGTATCTTCTGGTTGGGTCTAGTAGTCCAGAGTAGCTTTCTACTCCCCCTCCTCCCAAAATCTTGGTAGCTGGCACTTAGTGGTGTGGGGGTGGGCTGTGGTTATCTTGTCCTAGTTTTTCTCTTTAAAATGTATGAGATAAACATCTCTTCTCAGGTTTTTGGGTGTTAAGAACACAATGGTGAAGTCTGGATGTGAAAATAAATAACTTGCAGCAATTTTCATCTGAAACTAATGCTTTCTTATGAATCCCTGTTTCCTATAGAACGTTATTACTGTAAGGTTTCTGTACTAATTGTAATCGTACCTTAAAGATATTGTATTTTAAAATAATCAGAATAAACAATTTCTCAAAGGTCTTAAAGTACTTGTTTTACAGATTTTTTTTTTAATAAGTAGATTTTAAAAAATAAAATTAGAGTGAAGACTTGTTTGAATCCAAGAGATGTTTTTTTGTCAGAAAGACAACTGTACCTCTGTCAGTCTTGGGTTGTGAAATGGATCCTGGAGAGATCTAAATTCATCTGTTGAGACTTGGCTTATGATGTATAAAGCATTATGGTTTGATTTTCATTTTTCTTTTGTCTTCCATAAAGCTGTAACAATGGTCCAGGTTACAAAGAATTGCACAGATCTAGGAACAAGTGCGTAATGGATTCTCTCATGACAGCAAAGCAAACCGCACCAAGAAAACTGACATCTTTCTTATACCCCTACTCTCTCAACCTAGAATATTCTGAACATTGTGCAAATTGATTTACGCAAAGTATATTCCCACTGGCTAGCTTGGAGAATGCCAACCACTCTTGTTAAGTTTCTTAGTACTATGTCATTTTATGTTAGTCATACCAGAGGGGAAAAAGGAGATTTGTCTGCCAGTGAATATGTCTATAAATTCACATAGACCAAGAGAAGACAGTAGGTCAAAAACTGTGAGTTAACTGCAAAGGGAAAAACTGAATTGTACCTCATACCCTTGTTCTATTGGTTACACCACCCTTGAAAAGCAGGAAGAAATTGAGTGGAAATTTGAAATAGTGTGAGTATAATAATTGGTCTAATGAGGTTTGAGGGAGACAACTGTGTGTACCAGGGCAGCAATGAATAAATATTCTTACCTGAGTATATAGTTCAGGGGGAACAAAGATCATGCCTGAGACAGGTGGTGCTGGGGGAGGGATGCAAGTAAGATACATGGTGAATCATATGTTGAAGCTGACTGTGTATTCAAGGGTTTGCCTGTGTTTTGTATCACAGAATCACAGAACAACCAGGTTGGAAGGGACCCATAGGATCTTCTAGTCCAACCATTCCTATCTAACACTAAACCAAGTCCCTCAAGACCTCATCCACCCGTGCCTTAAACACCTCCAGGGAAGGTGAATCAACCACCTCCCTGGGCAGCCTATTCCAATGCCCAATGACCCTTTCTGTGAAAAACCTCCTCCTAATGTCCAGCCTAAATCTCCCCTGGCGGAGCTTGAGGCCATTCCCTCTTGTCCTGTCCCCTGTCACTTGGGAGAAGAGTACCTCCTTTCAGGTACTTGTAGAGAGTAATGAGGTCTCCTCTCAGCCTCCTCTTCTCCAGGCTAAACAACCCCAGCTCTCTCAGCTGCTCC
The DNA here is from genome assembly GCA_033558105.1 of Coccyzus lansbergi. NCBI lineage: Eukaryota > Metazoa > Chordata > Aves > Cuculiformes > Coccyzidae > Coccyzus > Coccyzus lansbergi. Next base: position 333,050 of record JAUMJK010000072.1, on the reverse strand, counting down.
TCATAGGGTCTGTTCTCCAGCCCCTTCACCAGCCTCGTTGCTCTTCTCTGGACTTGCTCCAGAGCCTCAACATCCTTCTTGTGGTTAGGGGCCCAGAACTGGACACAATGTTCAAGAAGCGGCCTCACCAGTGCTGAGTACAGGGGGAGAATCTCCACAGTTCTTTGCTTCTGTTGAACTGTTTTGCTAGTCAGGCATATTTGGGACCATCTGCCAGACCATAGGGAGCACGTTCTTTTGAAATTTAGACTAGAGGTGACTGAAATTTCATGGCTTTGTGTTGCAAAGTCTGTAGACCCAAAATGTGGGCAAACAAGGATGCTGGACGTGTGTAGTACCTTGGTAAGTCCCCACTGTTCTGGGGTCGAATGAAGACAAAGCAATCCTTGTAACTGCACCCAACTGATTACCTGAAGGAAAGGCTTTTATCTGCCTCTCCTCACAGCTTCCCACTCCTCCACTCCCACCACCTCCTCTGACATTTACTAAGATGCATGCAAAGCATTATTTATGAGAGGTGTACAACTCTATTAGAAGCTGTTGTCAGTGTAAGCAAATTGGCACACACTCCTTTTTACACAAAGAGATAACAAGGAACTAAAGAACAGGGTACCTGATAGAGGGTTTTTGAGATTTGCCTTTGAGATTCATATCAAATTCTTCTGCAATGTTTTTAAGCTTGGTTTAATTCTCTAAATGTGTTAATATTGAATAACCATTGAGTTCATTTTCTAATGCAGTTCATTTAATGCACAGTATAAAATACAGTAAGGAGTAAATGATATGGGTGTGCGATTATGCTTGCAAAAATGTATTGCAATGAGCTTTTCAATTTATAGGCAGGAAATGAAGCTCTGCAATTATGGGACAGCATAAAATCAGGGGAGTGAAATGAGAATTTAGTCCTTTCTTTTTCTAGGCCTATCATCAGCAAACATGACCTTGGCCCATTCTCCCTTTCATGTAGCTCTAAAAAGATTTCTGATGAGGAATGGGCAATTTAGAGACTTCTGAAGAGTGCATCATGGCCCCCACCCTGCAGGGATATACAACTCTAGCTCTGGTGAGCAACAGGACAATGCTCCATGGCACTCTGGCTTCCTCATACACACAGACATACGTGCTTATGTCCTAAAGACCTTTAATCACACTAAAGCACCCCTCAACACAGATAAACTATTTGAAGCTAGTTTTGGAATCTGCCCTGTTCTGATGCATTGTCATGCTGTAAGCTACACTTCTGAGAGGAGAGGAAAGGACAAACTCCACAAATTTCCTTGTCCTATACCAGCCATCATCTCAAGCCACAGAGGCTGACGGTATTGAACCTTTTGTGCTTAATTACTATGAAAGTGTGGTTTACATTGTAGTACTGATACCTAGTGGACATGACAATACCAGTTTCATATAAACCTTTTTAAAAATTTATAGAAAGAATAAGGTTTAAAAGCAACAAGATTGATATTTAATGAATAATGCATTAATTTTTCTTTTGCAGAAAACACATTTAATAAGAATTGTATAATTCAGTATAATATCTCTTCATAACAGTGATACTCTCTGATATCTAGATTTCTTTAAACAATACTAGTTAGCTCTACATTTCCACAGAAAATACTCTAGATTTATTGCATCTGTATGAACACTTACTATCAAAATGTATGAACTTTAGAGCAGAAAGAGCTGTGTCTGAACACTCTCACTAGGAATTCTACTTCAGTTGAAGTAATCCATGGCTGCCTTTGTGATTATCTAACTGTACACAGAGAATGGAAGACAGAGGAAAGAAACTGAAAAATATCTTTGCTGGTGAGGGTTAAGAGAGGCTGGAGTTCCAGCCTGCATAGGGCTTGAAAGGGGCTGCTGAATGAAAGGCTGAGCCACCAAAGGGACTATTCCTTGTAAACGGCTGCATCTGGGCTATGACTGGGGATCTTTTACCAAAGCTCTTTTAGGGATATGCTGAGAAATACTGATAACAAATCTAGGACACTGTTTTCTCATGGAAAGTGCAGACACATAGTTAATTGCTAGCAAACCCACAACCCCCAATTCTTCATTTTAAAGCAGCTTTATGAAGAGACATTTGTACTGACCTGTTTCCTCAGAAGCTGACGCAATTTAGGCATGCTTCTAGCTCTCTGGAAGATATTTTTCATGACCACTGGATATTAATTGGTTTCTACTACAGACCTGCAGTATTTAATGAATAAGCAGATTAATGTTGATTCCTTTTTTCAGTTACATAATTTTTATATTACATTTCTTTGTATTCGTATAATTGTTTTCAGTAATATGAGAATAGAAGGTATTTGTGGTTCAAAGACCTTATCTTGATTAAGCCAGAGGAAGTCATCACTTACATACATAATGCATAACTGAGCTGTAAAAGCTTTTGAATCAGTGATCTCTAGCAGGTTCACTCTGAGTTACACTGCTCCTAGTGTTATGTTCTATCTAGTTTAATAGGAGGAATATATTAAGAAAATTGTTAACTGTCTTAAGAAATACAAATATCCTTCTTTCTCTTCATGTTCATAGAACCTATAACTACTTGCTACTGAAATACAAATATTCATTGTGTTAACGAGAAGTAGGATACCTATCTTTGTAATACAGAATACTGAATATTGGAAGTATAGATGTTTAACATGGAAAATAAATTGCATAATCTGTGTTAATAACAAGGAACCTTCCAGATGTCTCAAACTATATTCCAAATGAGAACAGATTGCAGGTCTCAAGCACTTGCTTACTGCAAAGTCATGCTTGCTTCCTATTTGCATAACAGAACTTGATATTCAAAAAGGCAAAGTGCGACTGAGAGGATGGTGTATATTTCACTAGCACTGGCAGGTTTTTGTTGGAGCCTTTACTCCTATCCAGAGTGAGGAGGTGGAGTAACATAAGACTGTTAATAAGGCTTGCTTTGGCACATGATCTGGGTGCTCAATGTTGACTGCAGATGCTCTATGTATATATTCATAGAATCACCAGATTGGAAAAGATCTCTTGGACCATCGAGCCCAACCATTATCACTATTTCAAATAATTGTTTTGGGTAAACTATGTTTGATCCTTTGGTTGGAATCTAAGTGTTGTGCTGTCTCGCAAGCTGGAGTATAAACTCACTGAGACTTCTGCATTAGTGGATGTAGACCTGATGTAACTGCAAAATTAAGAGATTCGTTTTGGGGAACTCAAAGGAAACCTCTCTCAGCAGTCTGCCTTTTTCCTGTGCATAGTGTTTTCTCAGATTGCCCTTTCTTCCTGTGCATCAAGGAAACAAGGAGGTAAAATTACCATACCTTCTTCACACCACTTTTTTTTTCTCTCACTCCCAAAGACAGGTGATATATAGAAAAGTATTCTGAAAGCCTGTTGAATAAATCACGGCTAAATTATCTTATCAATGATCTTGGAGGATATGCCTGACTTCAAATCCCAGCAATTCTATCTATCTGTCACTGGGTATGCTTATTAGGGGTCACAACAACCTCAGCCAGCTTGGGACTCCAAATAACATACAAAGCTTGATGATAGAGGACGAGGATCTTCCCTGTGTCCCTTTCTGAATGAAGAACTGCGGTAGGAGGCTACTGCTGGGTACAGTAGTTCATCTTCAAGCTCCACCAGGGGAGGTTCAGGCTCAACATAAGGAAAAAATTCTTCATGGAAAGGGTCGTCAGGCATTGGAACAGGCTGCCCAAGGAGGTTGTTGACTCACCTTCCCTGGAGGTGCTTAAGGTGTGGGTGGATGAAGTACTGAGGGGCATGGTTTGGAGATTGGTAGGAATGGTTGGACTCGATGATCCAGTGGGTCTCTTCCAACCTGGTGGTTCTATGATTCTATGATATTCTAAAGAAGTACTAAATAGGTAGGAGTAGATGTGCACACATGCAAAAAAGAATTCTGAACTTCCTGTCTTGTGAAAGAGATACTAGATATCTATAAACAAAATATTTCTGAGAGCTTTGGGGAAGCACCCCTTGGTTTTTGTAAAGCTTCTTTGGTTGCAACTATTTAAGACCTAAATAAGCTCAAATACTAACTCTTGTACAACCACTGTACTTGTCTAAATTCTCCTCCATATTTGTGTATCTTCTATTTAATATACAGAGTAGACAAACACTTTCATACACAATTTGATTCTACTGTACTTTAACAGGACTTTATAATTAAAATTAGCAACTGATCAGCTAGGAATTAGTAAAACAAAGTTTTATTTTTTATACTTATTCTGCTAAACTGGAGTGCTTTGAAAATCAAGCAATGATATTTGAACTTCTAGCTCAACCCAGGATAGTGAAAAGTTATGTGGTCCTGTCAAGAGGAAAAATTCTCTATAGGTTGCATTTTGTACATTAGAACAATTTTTCAACCTAATGTTCCTGACATTTATTGATATTTATAAATGCCAACTATTAAAAAAAACCTTGACTTTGAGAAAGATGATACTCTGGACTGTATGAACGGCCAAGAAAATGCTTTCAGAGGTGTTAATTGCACCATTTATCTCAATAGAATTTTTGTTCTAAAGCTGGACAGTGATGGCCTTTTTAATTTCCTCAAAGAAAATCAAAGCATGAAAGAAAAGAGAGAAATAATGTTGTAGGTTGTGTTTGTTGTTGTTGGTTGGGGGTTTTTTAAGATCATAATAAAACCTCACTTAGCTTAGGCACGTACATGCTATTTTAGAAAGCACTGCAAAGTCAGATCTGCTTTCCCTACCATTCAAATGCATATTCTCCCTGTTAATGAAAATAGTATGTTTGTGCCAACACTAGCCTTCACAGTATATCAAGCAGAACTATTCTTAGCATTCAGGTAGCTCAATACTTTTCAATACTGAAATCCTTTTCTGTTGACAGCTGAGTAGACAAGCATACACTTACATCTATCTCTAAGGTGAAGTTTGAGGAAATTAAAAGTTGCTTTGAAATTAGATGTCTGTCTTCTTTGCCTTGGCTTCTAACAGGACACACAATCAGATGAGTTGCCCGATTTTTTTTTTTTGGTGGAAGCAGTGTATGTATCTCTGTAAGTACAGAGCACACAGATATCAAGAGGAGCTGACTCAGAGTGCACCACAACCATCGAATGAACCAAGAGCTGGAGGAACCTCTGTGCTTGCACCTTCTGTATACTAGGGGGAAGAGTTCACACCAGTGATGCGTTTGCTGCTTGTGCTCCGCTGAAGACTCACCCTTAAGGCTTGATTTTGGTTTTACTGAGACGGTCAACAATGAGAAATGGAAGCTGAGAGAGATCAAACTTGGGTACTTCAAAAGTCACTGAAGTATTGGAAGGATTTGTGCAATCACTTTTCATAAGACTGGTTTGTGCTCTGAGTGATGGTACGTGAACTTCAGAGAGAAAGCAATCACGATAAAATAAGACTTTCACCTCAAATTAATTTCTTCACTACTAAGCATGGTGCTGCTTTTATTTCTTAGGTTAGTTGTAAATCCTTCTAAATATGATGCTACAAATGCATGAACTCAGAGTCACACGGGTAAGTAGGGAAAGATAAGAGCAATCATCTTAATGTTCCCTTTCATGAAAAATCCTTTGGTACTTGCTTAGTACAGGTCCAGGGACTTTATCATTTAATGTATTTGAAGACATCTTGAATATATTTTTAATATAATAGTGTTCAATCAGGTGATCCTTAAACATTGCTTCACAGTGTTGGAAAATTAAAATAAGATGTTGATTAAAATGCTTAAGTAGGATTGCAAATGCTGGGGAAAATAATACCACAGCATTTTCATATTTCTGTCCATAGCAGGCCCTGAGATAAGACTGCAAGTTCACTGCCCACAGAAAATGGATTACTGCTCACGCTGACCTTAGCCCTATAATCTTATCAAGGATCAGTTATGAAGTGCTTAAGATAAAGATGATGATTAAAGTCTTGAATATGGAAGAAAAACAGACACTGAACTGCAGTATTCTAGCAACTGTATTGAGCTGATGCCTGTTTCTTCGGTCAGAAATCCCAGCTCTGCAGCTCTGTGTCTAACTTACATCAAAGTCACCTTGGAATCCTTCCAAGGGGGCCAGTAGTTACATTTTCAGAACCTGGGTAGCAGACTCTAGTCCCTCCAGAAAATGCAGGTATTGCCACTGATTTTAAAATGTCAGGTCTCAGATGACGTGATAAAAGCAATGCAAGTGTGAGAAGTGTGAGATAAGTTTTCACATCCAATGCTGCTGGTGGATGTTGAATCTCATTTTTTTTTCACTAGGACAGTGCTACAGCCATCAGTCTGAGATGCTTATGAAGAGCAAAGCTCACCCAAGCAACCTATTCAGTTCTTTTGTTCAGGAACAGTCAGTGAGTAGTTGGGAAAGAGAAGTGAAATGAGGAGAACACACAGTCCTGAAACTCTAGACTACCTCATTAGTGATTAGCCTATCCTTCAGTGAATGGACAGATGGACATCTGAGTTCTGTTCTTAATCATGAAAAGCTGAAAAAAGTCCTGGGGAAAGCTACAGGCAGGGTAATGAGAAAAGGAGCTAAATATAGCTTAATGTTATGATATATAAATACAAAGCGCTGATTAAGGGCATATTCAGTACATGTTTCAAAAGCATTGTCTTCATGTCAGAATAGAGCGTGAGGTATTCTGCTCTCTTATGGTTCTTTCAGTGCTTTGGGTGCTAACACAAAACTGCCTCTTCCACAAGCACTCAGAAAACAGATCACAATGTTTACATCATCATGTCTGCAGGAAAGCTCTGGTGGGCTTTTTCCTAGTGGTGCTGGAGGTACTAGCTGAACACCACCACCAGCATGTTGAAAGACGGAACAGTCTCAACTAGCCTGGGAACTCCAAGGTCTTGTCCGTCTTCTGTGATCTTTGTCTTCCTTTCTTTCTCAGGGCTTTTATCTGACCTTTGTTCTGGTTCTTAGTTTTTATATTTAGAATTTACTTTTCTCTGTCCTCTTTGAACTGTTTTGTACTCAGAAGACTATGCTTGTTGTGAACTCTCTGCAATTAGTAATCAAAGGGCCCCAAAGCACAGGGAACAGTATTAAGTTCATATTTCATGAACTAAAAAAAGCATGTGGACCCAGGCAAACAAGCTCTACATTAGTATTTACAAGAATAATAGCAGTCTAGTTTCTGTTTCTATCTTTCTCCTTCCTTTTGCTATGATAGAATAAGTGTGGTACAGATGTTACCATCTATAATATGAGCTAAGCCATCTAATTAACCTGGCAAATAGCCTCTGCCTTCCTTCTTCACTACTTCTCTTCAAGGTATGGCAGTGCATTTAACTTTCACATTCACCATATCAAAACGCAGTATGCATCATTATTTCCTCTCTCTGAAGTTTGCATGTCATGTATGGTAGGATGCAGCCTAAAAAAACCACTAAAGAGAGCAGATGATGTCTATGTTATTAAAGTTAGAAGCATGTGCTATACTTAGGGATACTGGTAGTTACACTACTGCACTATCTAGGCCATTGGGTCAAAGGATTTTTATGGTTCATGGAATTATTCTGATCACAGGTTGTGTAGTAGGATGCACAAGTACATTGTTCTGTTTTTCCACTTAAAAGTTCTTGCTCTGAGGCTCATGATTTCTGCAAGTTTTCATAGGAGAATTTGCAGACAGTGAGCTCAGACTTTTCTTTGGTGCAAGAACAGCTTTCAGAGTTGGTGGAGTTAATTGATCTGAATCTTTGTATTTGGTCTAGTAGCCTCAGCCATGTTTCTAATCTACTCTGAAATGAAGGATCAATTTCTTTTAGCCCTAAGCAGAGATTAGTGCATGCAAGCAACCCCTTGATGGGATATCAGTATGTGTATGATAGTGTGTGTTTATCATTACAGAGGTCTTTTGCAGATTTTTGTACGCACGCACGTGAGAAAATCACCACATTCATAATCTGCAAAGCAGTGGAAAACTGCAGATGTGTGTACAATGAAAATCTAAAGCAGGTATTCTAGCAATTGCTTGTTGAAGCAAAGAGTTTTGTATTAGCATGTTATTATTCATTTTCATTCTAACACTGGAACCTGGAGATATATTTACCTATGCTAATATTGTAACATTGTAAACAAATGAATTGAGTTCATTATACAGACAAGAAGAAAAATATTTGCACAAAAACATAGTAATTTATCCCATCTTGAAGCTTGTATAAACAATGAGAAATTGTTATGGAGAAAGCAGAACAGAATGGTTAGTACAGCCACCAGGGGAAACAGCTGAAAGCACAAGTAATTTAGAGTGGCAGTAGCAGAACCTTCTCCATGGAGCTTAGCGCTAAATTCACCTGTTCAAAGCCTTGCTTTTGCACCACCTGGAGGTTCTAAGCGTCTCTGAAATGAACCTTTCCAAATCTGAGAAACATCCTTTTTTTCACTTAGTCTATTGAGACAGCCTAGTGACTTGGTACTATTTAGTTTCAAAACTTGTTCCACTGGGATTCTTTTTTTGCCACCTGTGCCCATTGCTGCTAGAATTGATGCTTTACAGAAACTCAGCATAAAATTGCTAACACTACTATGATAAATCTTGAATTAAAGTGGTCTTCTGTTTCCCCCCTATCCTTCCTGACAGCAACCTCTCATGCTATTGTTCGAATGCCAAACAATTTTCACTTATTCTCACTTATTCTTACTCTCCAACATCAGCTTACCTGAGGAGACTGCTACTTATGGATTTTGGGGTGGGCTTTCTGGTTTGTCCAAGTTACACAGGGGGATCCTATAGCAAAGCAGATAGGATTAATGTACGTGCCAGTGAAAAGCACGCGTTTGGAGCTTCACTGTCATTCACTGGGTGTCATGGGTTAGGTGCCATTACTAGAAATTGGGATTTCAGTTTTGTGCCTACCACAAACTTTTAGTGATATTAATTAAATCTCTCTCTTGTGCTGTACTATCTAAAAGATACAGTTGAAGCCACCTAAGACAGAGAAATGCTATGTTCAGGTAAGTGATTCTTGGGTAGAAAGTATCACAGAAGTACCAGTGACATGCAGGTTGCTGCCAACCCCCACCACCTTCTGATATAAAGCATCCAGTGTCACAATCTTTTATTGTGTGTTTTCAAATGGGAGGGAAATCTAGGAATCACTTCAGCTTACCTCAAAAGACATATCCAAACAATTCATATGTGCAGTTTTAACCAGGTACTTAATTACCTATGTGTAATGCCTGCCAGTCTAGAACTAGCCAAACAATATGAAAGGATATTATTGCACTCCACAGTGAAGGAGATGCCTCTGGGATGGATTTATGACTTTAATGAGCCCCACAAAGTGTTATCTCATTGCAGACAAGCTAGGACTATTAATTCATGTGGATAATGCTTGTAGTTTTCTAGAAATTATTTAAACACTGTTTAAACATACTGTTTCTAGAGAAAATGGAAACATTTTTCAGCCACCACCTTCCTTAAATGCTGTCTTTGTGCAAGGAAAATCTAACACAAGTGTTTATGCATAAATGACTCAAATTTTGAACTAAACTCATTGCACTTGCACCTAATGATGGCATATGGAGGGTAAGGGGTGGGGCAGAGGGTAGAGGAAGGAGAAGGTAACTATTTCCAGCAACTTCTCTATAGTCTGACAATTAGACTTATTGTCTGACAATTAGACTGACAAATAGGAGCTGCAAACTAGCCAAAACTAGAAGATGCCCAATGAATTACCAAGGCCTACAAAGCTTTATCTCTTGTCATAAGATGAGCAGAGTTGAAAGTTTCCAGTTGTTCTATGAAGCATGAAGACTCCCCAGCCTCTCGTCCAGATGGAATAGGTTCTTCTCCAGATTATCAGCTTGCTGCTGGAGAGAACAGCCTCAAAATGAAGTATGTGTCACCCACCCACAACTCTGCAGCATTTGTTGGTCTCATTTCAAATGATGGCAGCTCAACATCCCTACTAAATGTTGTTATGGTAACAACGGAAATCTAACACTGAGCAATACATCTGTCTGCCTATCTACTACTAGTGAGCCTGCTGTGTACAACTTCAAAAGAAAGGGAACGAATAGGTTGTTTTTTAAAACCTCCTTGAAGATCAAAGAGGAGAGAGACTACAAAACTGTCTTTTTATTAAAATTTAATGCTTGGGTTTGAACCCAGGTAGAGGAAGGGAGGGGAGTTAAGTCTCTATACATCTCCACAGCTAGGTCTTTTGCCTGTTTAGAGGCTGACTGTCTTCCCGCAGAAGATGGTAAAAATTCCCTAGCCACATATGAGCAGTCCACAGTGGGCCCCACAGCTGGTGCAGTAGCTTGGAGAATGAGCTGATCAATGTTGTGATCTGGGGCTAGGTATTTATCTGTGCACAAATATACACAACCACCTTTGTTGGGAAGGCTCTAACAGATGGTCAGAATATGTATATACTGCCATTAGGCAGTTTTACACCTCAGAATTGCATGGTTTGCTCATAGGGATATTTCCCTATCATTCCTTTCATCCCTCACTGTCCTTTGCTTAACATTAGCAGCAATTAAGTCTTCGTAGGTGAATACCTTTAAAAGCAAACAACATCAATGGGTACTTTGGAAAGGTAAAGAAACAAAGTGAAGGGTGAACTATTTTAAATTCCAATTCAAAAAACAACTGGCGTGTTTAACATAGGTGAACAATATAATTGTACATTAGCTCTTCCCCCATCCCCTCCACCCCAGTATGACAGTGGTCACAGCCATAGGAGATCTTGCTCCCTTCCTTCACAGTACAAGTGGCTCTAGATGAAAACCCCCGCAATCAGCTGGACAACAAGGTGACAAGTTCATGCTTGAGAGTCACGCTGCCTATTCCAGGAAAAGGTAACAGAGAACAGGCTAAACTGTGGAAGAAAAACTGCTGCCACTGGTAGAAAACTATAGGCTTTCTTCTCTGATGCTCAGCAATTTAGATTCCATAGTACTCTGACTTCTTAAGCATGACTTCTTCAGTTTTTTCTCCCAAAGCTTCCTGAGTAGTGTGAAGACGTTCTGTGTTTTTTTCCTTTGTACTTTCTACTTACACTGGGGGCTGATTAAAAAAACAGGGCCTCCCTTCACCTGGATCATCTTCCTTTTAACACTGGCTGCCTCTGTTTTGTCATTTTGATGACTGCCTCTTGCACGTGGCAAGCTGCCCTGTGTTGCAGACTACAGGGAACTCTCTTTTGTGCTTCATTTGTATCTTTATAAAATGTCAGCAAAGAAGCTCTTCAAAGGTTACTGCTACAAACCGCATTTCGGAAAGGCATGACATAGACAGTACTCTCTGGAGTTCTGAGCTGGCTCATATGCAATACCTATGTGTCCGTAGGTAAGGGATGACAATCACAAGTAACTTAATTTTATCAGATTAAATGATAGTTTAACTTTGGAGGGCAGGAGGATGGGGAAAGGATCGTTCTTAACCAGATAATGAGCATCCAGAAAAGGGAAAACAAGTCATTACTCAAGCTTCAGGATTTATTTTCAGTCTTGTTTGACAACTAAAATGTAATAAAACAGAAAACCCAAGAAGGCTGCAAATAATGAGGTAGCTATTGACTAACGCAATACAAAACACTAAATGGAATAAAAGCAGCAACTGCAGCAACACTTCTCAGGAAATCTAATATAAAGTCTTTGAGTTTTTTTGCATGATTTTGGCCTGGCACATGAAATGACTGCTGCCAGTGAGAAATGGAGATTGAGGCCTCCACTGTGGAGGAAAGAGCTGGATGGGCCAGGATTAACCCCATTGACAGACATATCTAGCTACTTATGTACTAGCAATACAGGCTCCAGCAAAATTCCTATGCAAGGCACTTCTTACTTGACAACTATCCTTACCTTACAGGGAGGGGATTAATGGCAACTAGCATGTCTTCCCCAGGGGCAAGTCCTGTATGACCAGCCTAGTGCCCTTCTATGATGGGGTAACCACAGCAGTTGACATGGGACAATCAATGGATGTGATCTATCTGGATTCCTGTAAAGCCTTTGACACTGTCCCCCACATCCTTCTCTCTATATTGGAGAGATATGGATTTGATGGGTGGACTGTTTGGTGGATAAGAAATTGATTGGACAGTCATATTCAGAGGGAAGGGGTCAATGGCTTGATGTCCAGATGGAGATCCATGAGAAGTGGTGTCCCTTGAGGGACTGTACTGGGACCAGTGCTGTTTAATATCTTTATCAATGATACAGACAGCAAGATTGAGTGCACCCTCAGTAAGTTTGCAGATGACACCAAGCTGAGTGGTGTAGCTGCCAAACTGTAAGGACAGGATGTCATCCAGGGGGACCTGGACTGGCTGAAGAAGTGGGCTTGTGAGAACCTCATGAGTTTCAACAAGGCCAAGTGCAAGGTCCTACACCTGAGCCAGGGCAAACCATGGTTTCAATACAGGATTGGGGACAATGTGATAGGTCTTGGGGGTGCTGATTGATGAGAAATCTCTGTCCATGGCAGCGGGGTTAAAATCAGTTGATCTTTAAGGTCCCTTCCAACTCAAACCATTCTATGATTCTACAATTCTTGGAAAGTTTTGCTGAGTACCTAAAGTGTAAGCATTTTGCTAAGATGTAAGCCCTATCCTAAGCAAACAGGAAAAATCATGCATTGTCCCTTTTATACCAAACAGCTTTAAGCGATCTGTATAGATATCTTTTTTTCCCTTGCTCAGTCTCTCAATTACAGAACAGTGAAACTGTGTAAAGATAGCATCTTCTTGCTGCATCCTGTCTGTTCTGTGGACTTAAGTAAAGGATGTGTTACCCTGTGCAGTCCTATTGCTACTTGGAGGATGAAATAGGTGAGAAAGTGAGAACAATTCCCCTGTTTCTCCTTACTTGGAAGTAGTAAGTATCTCCTAAACGGTGCACCTTTGTTCACGTTGCTGATGCTCAAGCCTGAAAAATAATTTTCAACCCTATACTGCCTCATATGGAGTGTATGTGGATGTTTTACATAACCCTTTGCATATTACCTGGTGGTGTGCTGTCATGACGGATGCAGGTTCTCTTAATACATAGAGGTTTTCCTTTTGGAATATAATTGCACTCTGGATGTACTGGGAGGCAGCCAGGATTTTTTGCATATTTTCTTCTGCTGCAGATGATGTCGTTTCTGTTGTTGGCCATTTTGCAAGATTTAGTCACTAATTGTAGGATGGTCTAATAAAGTCACTACTTGGATTTACTAATTTGAAAAATTGTTAAATAAGCACAAACATTGTTCCTTAGCTCAATTTAAAGATATTGCTTTAGTCAATGGAAACTCTACATCACTTATTTTGTAATATTTTTGTTCTTACTTGTCCTACACTCACAGAATACCTTAATACTAAAATAATACAAGTACACGCTACAAAACCTACTGATCACAGAAGAAAGATGAGTATTTACTCTTTACTGGGAGTTACACCAGAGACTAGAATTAGTTTGCTAGCCCACGGATTATTACAATGTCAGAAAAATTGCTATCGATAATTTGTATGGTTTTTTTTCATACCTCTTCAACTTCATGAGCAGAGCTGGAATATTTCTGTTTAGGTTTTTTAATTTGACTGTTAAGATTAGGCTAAAAAAAAAAAAAGACCTCTGTACACTACAATATCCTGTATAGATATGATTGTGTATAATAAGAGAGATTATTATACCTGACAAAGTAGACTATGTCCACAGCTAGAGGAGGAGAGAAAGAAGGGAAGTCTCACTAAGCTCTACAAGGACAAATGCATGGACTAATGGAGCACAAAGTGAACTTGAGGAGTAAGGAACAACATGACCACCTCAATAATTGCACAGCATGACTGGGCTTTTTTCTCAAATAACATCATAGTAACTTACAATGAGTAAGTGGGAGAAGAAGCTACAGGGAAGGCACTTTCATTTACGACAACAAAAGAATAAATAAAATTTTGGTCTGTAATTGATGCCAAAAGGCAAGTTAAAACCCTTTGCAATGAGGAATTATTTTGTTTCAGTAGAGAATCATCATATTTACAGCTATGAGACATAAATTTTAGTAGTAGATGAGAGGTAAAATCTTGGTATATAGGCATGTACTGGAAGATGCCAAAACACTATTGGCAGCTCATTGTTCAGGCAGTAAAAATGACTTTTATAGGGGTTATTTTAATTCCTTTTCAATGTCTACAAACAAATACATTGAAGGCAATATAAAAATCCCATGTGAGATACAAAGGGCACAAATTACCTCTTCACTGCACAGTAAAGCATAAAATGTCATTTTTCAACTTTTTAAAATGTGAAATCTCAACTGTTCCATCCATATGTTGTGTATCAGGTGAAAAAAATAAAATTGAATTATTCTGATTTTTTTTAAGATCATTGATATAACTAAAATTTGTATTTCTGGCAGACATTGAAAAAAAATCATATTTGGGAATTTTGCAATATCCTTGTTTTTATTATGTACTACAAGTTCTAACAAAATAATAACAAGTTTACCATTTTTGCTTATTTTTATACCCCAATGCTTGATTAAAAAATCCACAGTACCCTGAAGAATGTTTCTCTCCTCCAGCCTTTCTCACAGGTTCTCAATCTCACACAGCACTGTCATTTCCTGAAGTACCATGGAGTCCTATAGCCTAGGAAACCTTTTTGTAATTTTTGTCTCTGGATTGCTATTCCAAGGACAATCTGTATTTCAGGACAGTCAAGGTGAGTGCCCCTTTCCTAATGAATATATCTAAGCATCGTATGATCTCTTCCTTACCTTCATATATGGTTTTTAGTTTGCCTCCCATGTACTGCTTCAAGTCTATCACATTGCTGATAGGGTTTAATTTGTCTGCTTGATTTTCTCGCATTCCCCTATTTTTCCTTGAACAGGAATTTTGCATGGGCCAACAAATAAAAGCTTATATATAAAGGAAACCATAGTGCAAACCCAATAAAGGTAACCTAGAAAAGGGAATGTAAAAGTGCACTTTAAAAGGAACATCACCAAATAAGGAACACAAGCACCTCTTGATTTTTACAAAGTTTTCATGTGCTAAGCCTAAACAAAATTGAAAGTAGTTAAGACACTTGCAATAAAATTTTACTTGCAGTTACATGTCTTCTGAAAATATGATAAAAAATCATGCTGCTCTTCAAAATGCAAGCTCACCTATAAATTCAGACGCTACACACTGGAGGCAACTCAACTAAGCTGGTGAAGTTTCACCAGTGTGAAATAAATAACATTAACTGAGCTGGGTGGATAACTTTGCCTTACATTTTAATGACTTTAAAGTAGTTTGTTCAAGCACTTCTCGCTTCTTTTGAGAAATGCACCTGCTTGTGTCTACATACAAGAAACCTATTTCCATCAGGACAACTAGCTGTAAAGAATGTTTTAATTACTTGAGATGGCCAACCTACATGTCTAAGCAAATAATCTGAACAGTGCTTCAAAAACATAAGTTTTAGATCTGTATTATGAGCTGTTCTGATGAGAACAACAATGCAATTTACTTGACAATATAACTTTCTGTAGTTATGTCTGCCACTAATGCAGGCTTTTAAAGAAAAATGATAATATTCTTGGTAGGCATGATTATGCACAATTGGTGTTTTAATCCATTTTCTCCATGTCTTTCTGAACTGTAACTTCTTATACAGAAGGTGAGGTACTCAAAGTTGTATGGTGTGGAGGGGTCTATATCAATTATCATAAATGATGCTAGTGTACTTTCAGCTATTAAAAACATGCTAGAGGATGCTAGTGCATGCTGCTTTTTCCAAACTAAGCTTTTGTATCAAGCCTTCCAATCAGCAAGCACAGCAAAATCAAGCTTTATGCATTGAATTACAAAAGGAGAATCCACATTATTTAACATATTGTTCTGTGCAATAAGCAGCTCTAGCATGAATGGGCTGGGAGGAGGTATAGCCAATTCAAGACTACAGCTTATGCAAGGTCATGTTCTTGTGATTCAACCTTTAAAGAAAAAGATTTAAAAGCTTTCTGACTTTCCTCAGCAAATGCCCTTTGGCAGGATCAAACTGCACCACTGCCAATCCAGCTCAATACCAAGCATGTTAATAAGGTGTCTTGGCCTTTTTATTAATTCTACAAGCAGGGCAGTCCATTCAGCAGTGACTGAGAAAGTTTAATCAAATAATCTCATTGTTCCAAATTTATCATCACAATAAAATAATCTACTAAAGAAATAAAGATGAGAGAACTGATTTTTTAATGCTATATCATTTTTATACCAAGAAGCGCTGCAGCCTTGAAGCTCACTGTAGTGCTAACATCTACCCCTGTGCGGGAACAAAGTATGTAGGGATGATGTTGCTTACAGGACCTATCTGCATAGTACCTGTGCCCATGGTTCTATTCTGTTACTTTCACTACAAATTTATATTGTTAACAGATTTTTTAATGCAATTCCTTGATTTAAGCAAGCAAACAAACAAAAAACTGGCATAAGTGCATTGGTATACTGTATCTATGATACGCTGAAATATATCCATTGCAGGTGACAAACGATGAGGAGATGACACCTTTTTGTACATTCTGGGGGCCAAAATTATTTCCAGAAGATCTGGAAAAATATGTGTAAGTTAACTATACTTAGGATTCAAAATGTATAAATGAAAGCGAGTTGCTATGCCCCACACTACAGAATCATTTGACAAAAGTGTAGTGCTCCTTGTTCATCAGTGCTTGCAGATCAAAAATTCAGCTGTGGGATTTTTAATGTTTCAGACACATGAGCAGCTTGAAACAGTTGCCAATAACTTTATACAGTAAAAACTGCCTGTCACATCAGTCTCCAAGTGTTCTTTTCGCTTAAGAAATCTCTCCTGCCGAGAAAGTTGCACAGTCCAAGGCAAGTGACACATTTTCTGCATCAAAAAAATGGCAACTTAAAAAACCACCTTCAAAGCTAGAAAAAAAGAAGTTTATCTGATGTGTAAGAATTATCTGATTTTTCTTGAGGCCAGCACACCTTTCAGATAAGCAGCTTTAAACATAATATTTATATTGTGCTCTAATTCACTGAAACTGCCTTCCATGAGAACAAATCCTTTAAAAGTTTTCTTTCAAGTTCTCTCCACAGTCCTTCATTCTCACATCCATATCTCTGTAGCCATTTTTTTTTTTTTTTTTTTAATTCTGACACCTGCCCCATCTCTTTGCGTTCTCATGGGCTAGCCAGGGTAGATCGCTGCTGCTCCTGCTGCTGCTATGATTTTCCTCTTACTTATTCCCTGGGTTGTTTGGATTGCCTCTAAGCCAAACTCAAGTGAAAAGGACAAACCAGGAATGAGACACAGATAAATACAAAAAACTTGCAAGACTAGTATCTAGTCCTTCCTTAATCTCTGTTTTGTAGCCCATTATTTCTGGTATGAATTAACTGAAAAGGCAAAACATGAAGGGATACCAAGGCTATGCAGAAAACAGATTGAGTCTGAGATTCATGTCTCTGTCATTTCTCAAAATATAGAATACTGACGAGGACTGCTGTCCTGTATTTTTTGTCATTGACATCCCCTGTTTTCCCTTTGGGGCCTCTTGTTGGAGGAAATAAATGTTACTACTTTTCTGCTCTTTGCATTTCAGTTTTCAATGTCATCTGGGAAGAGGGGTAATGGCAGTGCTCATGCACTGCCAAGACATTGTGCAATGTCCCAAATTACTTTTTTCTGCACTTCTCATCTAACAATGGGTAGCAAAACAACCAATAGACCTATTTTCAACTTCAAATATAAGGGACTTATATTTTCCACTGTGTCTGACAAAAGAAGCTGAACAGTTTATACTCCACCACTTCAAAGTAGCAGATGTAAATCGGCTTTCTTTAAAGGAGCATACCTCCCAGGAACCAGGACACTGACCCTGTATGTCCCTTCCTGACAACAATAGGCAGCTACATTACAATTTTCAGAGCTTTCCAGTTGCTTTCAGCAAGGAGTCTTGTCAGAAATTCTGATGCTTGTTTGGTTTTGCTTGTGCATTGCAGGGGACTTAGAAAAACGTGGCAGCTCACATGAAAAATGTGCTGCAACATGTCTTTAATTCATCTGATTGTTCTTTCAAGAACAGTCTCTGTCCCTCCATTTGAGAGCAAGTGTGAGTCTGTTGAAGGTGGGTGGGCTGATTTTTACTTATTATTTGGTCTTGCATTGGGTCGCTCTCTGTTTTATCATTTTTTCTTGGCTCCTTGGGTTTATTTAAACTGTTAAAGGTGGAACTAAAAATATTAAAACATGAATGCAAGCAAGATTATCCAAGCTAGAAATTTTCTAGCTATGTTTCTTCTTTTGTTGCTGATTCAGAGTTTTGTGGGAGAAAGAGACGATGTTCAAAGCTGCATCCCTATTCAGTCTCAACACACACTAAAACTAGTCCCACTGATTTAGCTGGAGCCGCTTAGATATATGATAGCATTATATTCCTGTGGATATCAAATTTCACTTCAGCTAGAGAAAATGAATATCTAGGACTCTTATAACATATACCGTATTTATGTCTAACACCCAAACCCCCTTCGAGTGAGAACATCCGATTAATGTCTTGACTACATACCTTCACTGCTAAGCATAAAAACATGAAGAAGTAGGAACATATATCAGCTACAGCAGATTCTGTTAGAAGAATTTTCCTTCTGCTTAAGGAGGGAGTCAGGTTGTCTTCTAAAGACTCTGAGTTCCTAGGGGAGATTTTAATGACTGCATATAGGGAACACATCAACTTCATGTTACAGTTTCTGCAGTTGTGATCATTTTGTCACCCATTGAAATATCTTTGCTATCTTATCCCACTACTTTCACTGTATCCTTTAAATTTAAAACTATTACAGGGGAAGAGGAGAAAAAATATTCACTTACCCTTCTTATAAAATGAGTAGTATTTTTATAAGTATAGATCCATCCCAGAGAAACATTTAGTAAGTTAGTATTGACGGCAGGTGAAAATAAAGACAGTTTAAATAATATTTTCATCTGACATGGCATCACATTGTAGACAACATAATGCTAATATAGCAATGGCTGTGCATTTTAAGAGCTAACGATCAGTCAAGCGCACAATTTCATGTTGTCTGGAGAAAAATAAAAAGGTGTATCTAAGAGGGCAGAACAAATCACCACACTCTGGAACAAGTAGTAATTATTCCCTTAAAATAGGATTCTGCCATCTTCTAGGAATACACTATTTCCTAACTAATAAAACAACCACAATAATCCAATCAGAATGAGGTAAAGCACTAGTAAGAGGTTCAGAAAAGCTGTTTATAGTGGCTCCTGCTTGATGCTGCATACCATGCCATGTGGATCAAACCTGAACTGAGTCAAATCCTGCTCCATTTTGCCCACTATTCCTTAAATAGGCATGCACTGTATAGCAAATGCTTTCTTTTTAAATTTTTCCTTAGTCATGGTTGCATTGCTAGTATAGTACAGTATGTTCTTTCCTCATTAAAAATCTTGAGTAACACATACATCTACAAATTCCAAATCATACGGTATCCCATGCTTTAACTTTTAATGTCCAATGTCATATTGTTATATTTCAGTTTTAGCTACAATGTTTAAACATAATTAAAATAATATACACAAGATTTTTTACTGGCATGTCTCCACAGCTGCTATTTTTATAAGAAATATCACTTACCGCAAGGTCTGATGAGATCCTAACATGTAGCTACATTGGTGTTGCCTCTTACTACAATTCTGAAATGTTGTCTGTATTAAACATTTCAGTAAACTTTAAAATTTTCACTCCTACACTTTTTTTTTTCTCTCTTGCAAGACACATGCTCACTTCAAGTTTGTCAGCACTGCCACTCAACCTGTCCAAAGTCACTTGACTGCATGACAGGAAAAAATATTAATGCCCTTTGTCATTTCATTTATACCTTGAAATGACACCTGCTGGGAAAGAATAAAATGGTAGAAAAAACAATCGTTATTGGAAAGAGGAATTGAGATGGTTCTAGCATATTAAAGTGGAGATGTGTTACAGAGCTTCTAAGTTCCATGGCTCCTCTCTGAGACTACCAAAAATGGCCAGCTAAATACTTCAATGACAGAGGCAAAATTTCTAGCAGGGCTGATCCAGGCTCTGCACATCTGCAGCAGCCTGTGCAGAAGAGGTGAGTGAGTGGTCAGCAAATACTTGACTGGTCAACAATCATAAAATCATAGAAACAGAGAATCACCAGGTTGGAAAAGACCTCTGAGATCACTGAGTCCAACCATACTTATCGGCCACTAAACAATATCCTTAAGTACCTCATCTATCCTTCATCTAAATACCTCTAGGAATTGTGACAACCTCTAGGGATGGTGACAAATAATGTCACTTGCTTGGTTATTGGCATCTTTGCTTGCTTTGAGACTCCGAACTTAGTTATACTGTTTCTCATCTAATGTTAATTAGTTCTGTATTGAACATAGCCAGCCCTGACTTAGATTTCTGGGCCTGTATTATATTATTTTTAGTACACCTTAATAATCTTGTATCTATAATAATGGTGGACTTTGACACTAGATACATGCAGTATTACAGGCAATCCTCAGACAAAATCCTATTCTAGTTCATCACTTAAAGCCAGAGAGAGCACAGGGTCTGCATACAGAATTGTGGAGGCCTGACTGAAATGTTTAATCCCATCCATGCCTGTCACTGCTACTCCTGCCCTGAGTAACCCTGAGAGACTTAAACCAAGCCAGTGATCAGTATCTGTAGATTTAGTGAGCACGGTGTTTTCTTTTATCCTCTCATCTCAACTTAAATCATCCTCTGGCATTGGTTTGCATACCTTGTAAGGAGCTCTGTCACTTTGCAGGTAGGCAGCAGCAAACACCTGTACAGTTACTCTCTGCTTGCACTGCTGGATCACTACTGTTCACCTGTATTGGATTTTGGGACTGAACTCCATAGCAACAAACATTTTCACTTTCACAGGCTCAAAATAACAGTTGAATGCATAAGAAATATATTTAGGGCATCATTTGGTACACGTGTATGTAAGAAGGTAATTAGTTTGTCTTGCATCTGCCAGAGATTTTTTTAATTTTCTCTTTCTGATGACGGTGCTGTGATCTTGTGACATTACCTTCAGGTTCCATTTAGCTGATATCGGCTTGCTTTCACATCCAACACCTTGGTGTTTTAACATGCCACATAAACCAAGCTTGTGCAGTGGTGGAAGAGAACAACCCTTTCTCTTTGGATTTATTTTTTTTCCGTACAAGACACATACCTATATGCAAAATGTTTCTTAGCTCCACGATCTCTTTTTGTAATTTTGTCTAGGTATCAATCCCTTGTTGTTTGCAGATAAAACATTTGTATAAACTACACATCTGTGCTCACACACTCATTTAAGCTTAACGGTGCATTTGCAACTTAACCTCGGTAAGTGTGGTTGAGAAAAAGAGAAAAGAATAAGTCGATGGAAGGTGGTATGGGCTCAGCAGCCATAGGGGGAGGTGGGGAAGGGTGGTCCTGTCACATGGGGACATGCTTACCCCAAGTCGATCTCTGCGTGGGGGTTGTCAATTGTGACCACTCCTCTGGCCACAGCTCCCTCAAAGAATCACAGAATCACTAGGTGGGAAAAGACCCCCAGGATCATTGAGTCCAACTATTCCCATCAATCATTAAACCATGTCCCTCAGCATCTCGTCCACCCACACCTTAAACACCTCCAGGGAAGGTGAATCAACCACCTCCCTGGGCAGCCTGTTCCAGTGCCCAATGACCCCTTCTGTGAAATAATGTTCAGCCTAAACCTCCCCTGGTGTAGATTGAGGCCATTCCCTCTTATCCTGTCCCCTGACACTTGGGAGAAGAGGCCAGCTCCCTCCTCTCTACAACCTCCTTTCAGGTAGTTGTAGAGAGCAATGAAGTCTCCCCTCAGCCTCCTCTTCTCCAGGCTAAACAACTCCAGCTCTCTCAGCTGCTCCTCGTAAGACTTGTTCTCCAGCCCCTTCACCAGTTTCATTGCTCTTCTCTGGACTCGCTCCAGAGCCTCAACATCCTTCTTGCGGTGAGGGGCCCAGAACTGAACACAGTACTCAAGTTGCAGCCTCACCAGTGCCGAGTACAAAGGGAGAATAACCTCCCTGGACCTGCTGGTCACACTGTTTCTGATACAAGCCAGGATGCCACTGGCCTTCTTGGCCACCTGGGCACACTGCTGGCTCACCTTCAGACATAACGGCTCTTCCCCGCCCTCCATCCCGTCGGAGGGGCAGGCAAGGAGCAATCCCTCCTCCCCGCCCGCCCCTCGCTCCGCTCCCCGCCCGCTCTCCGGGAGGGCGACACCGCCCCTTGGCCGGCCGGCTGTGTGCGGCGGGGCGCCCTCTGGCGGCGGCGGGTGGAGAGGCGCGGGGCGGGGGGGGTACGCGGAGCGTGCCCTGCCCGGTACCCCCCCCCCCCCGCCCCCCCTCCTCCGCCGGCAGCGCCTCGCCTCGCGGGCGACGGCGGCGCTCCGAGCTGCCCTGCCTCTCCTCGGCGGGGAACGCGGCTAATTCCTTCAATTCCTCCTCTTCCCCGGCCGGTGAAGCGCCGCCGGCTCGCCCCGCCGGGAAGTCTGGGCGCCCCCCAGCCATCGCTGCTGCTCCCCATGGGGATCCGGGAGTTCCCCAGCGGCTCCGCGCGGGGCAAAGCCGCCACGCTGTGAGTCCCGCGGGGTCGGGGAAGGGGGGGGGGGGGGGGGACGCGGCCGCCCCGTCCCGGAGGGAGGGAGGGGAGGAGGGTGGATGGCGAGGAAAGTTTGCCGCCGCGGGCGTTGTGCCTGCTCACCTGCCGGGGGAGGGGAGGGAGGTGTTGGGGTGGGGGGGAGGTCCCGCCGCCCGTCGCCAACTTCGCCTGGGAGCGGCGCGGCCGCTGTCGCCGCTGACCCCCGTCTCCCGGCCGGCAGCGGCATGCGGCGCTCCCCCGATGTCAGCCCCCGGCGGCTCTCCGACATCAGCCCGCAGCTGCGGCAGCTCAAGTACCTGGTGGTGGACGAGGCCATCAAGGAGGACTTGAAGGCGTCCCGCTCCGTGGAGGACCTCACCAGCGCGTCCGTGGGGCTCACCTCCATCGAGGAGCGCATCCTCCGCATCACCGGCTACTACGGCTACCAGCCCTGGGCTGCCAGCTACAAACGTGAGTGCCCCGGCGCGGGGGGGCCGCGGGGAGGAGGAAGAGGAGGAGGAGGAGGAGGAGGGGGAGAAAGAGTTGAAGGAAAAGCGCTGGGGCTCGGCGTGGAGGTCGCCGTGACCCCGAGTGGCCGAGAGGCGTTGGATGCGGGCGCCCGAGCGCTTTATCCGTGGGGAAAACTCGCCCCGTGGAAGCGCTGCCGCTCCCCGCCGAGCGCTCCGTGTCGCCTGAACCCTTAGGTGCAGGAGCCGAGGGCGATAATCGCGACAGTCGAGAAAATAGGTCAAATATTTGTCTTAATGTTGCGGACGTGCTTAGTGATGCTGGTTACCGTCTTTGTGTAGAAGCCCCAGTGCATTCGTGCAGGTGCTGTTCTCGCAGGTAATTTGTTATCAGTGCCTCTCTCTCTGTTTTTTCGTGGTCTGTCTGGTTATCGCAAGCACTTGACCTGATAACGTGCCTTTTCCTACGTCAAACGGAACTGCTTCTCCCAAATGCCTGCACTTGCAAAAGAAACTTCTTGTGGTATCAATACGAAGAGAAACCTCTGAATATCTGATTTACAAAGAAAGGGACACCTTGAGTGGTTGTAATATATTGACCGGTACTTTTTCCCTTTAACACGCCCTATTTTTTGACAGTCTTTTACCAATCACGTGAATTAACATGTTCTAGGATGATTGGTTTTTGACAGTCTTTTACCAATCACGTGAATTAACATGTTCTAGGATAATTATTTTTTGACAGTCTTTTACCAGTCACGTGAATTAACATGTTCTAGGATAATTTAGCAATCAACTGCAGTCATAAAAATGTTTTGGTTGCCTTAATGTTCTTCATAATATCACAGTGGGTTTTCTTGTAAAAGGGATTCTGCTGTAACAGAAGTCACTGCTTTACTGGAAAGACTAGCACTTGACAAAGTGATTGTTTTCATGTTGTACTTTCCTAAGTATTACATGTAAATGTTCTGAAATGTTTACTCCTGGATTATCTGTTTGCCAGTGTGCTTAATAGCGGAAGTGAATGATACAAGAAAGTGCCTTAAACAGTGTTAGTTCAGTTTTTTCAGTAAGGAACAGCCACTCCCGACTTCACTAATAAATATTCTAAGACTTTTTCTGCAAGATCCTTTTGCTTTTCTTGATTGTGATGATGACAGAAAGGTCTGATATTTGCTACTTTACTCACAGGGTGTGTGGCATTTGCTCTAAGACCCATTCCCTTGCCTGGATTGGGACCATTCTAGAGCTTATTGAAGTTAATTTTTAGGATCAAATCGTATGCTGATGCCAGACGGAGTTGGATGTTAGTGCTTCTACCTGACAGAGTTGACTAATAGTCCAGCTGAAGTTGCACTGAGCTGCTGTGGCTGAACCTTCTGAAATAATAAGGGTCTTGCTGGCTCCTCAATTATAACCTATTTGTTGAAATTTATAACTCTTTCTGAAAAGTTAATTGCAACCCTAAGCCTGCTATATTTTTGTTATATTTTCCCTCCTAACTCGTTCTGAATAACAAAATTACATACTCGAGTGTAATGGTGGGGAATAAATATACAAAGTGTCTGAGTTTCATAAATGTATGTCTAAAAATAATAGGTTATGCGAAGCTGTTGCCAATTTAAAATCTGAGTTGCTAGGAATGTGGAAGAACACACAGGAGAAAAGCCCTATCTCTCTAGCTGGTATAGCGTGGCATGGCTGAAGCAGAGCTGTGTCCATCTGCATCGGCTGAACAGCTGACTGAATGTTTGTAAATGGGGTCAGTCATCAAAAGTGGGAAGTACTTTGAAACCTCATCAAATACTCCTTCAAGTTGGGCTTATGCCCAGTTTTGGGATGTGGACTTCCCTTGTGGCTTTCTAGTTAGCAGATTTAATTGGACTGAGAACTATGAACAAACAATTTTTATTAAATTCAAGTTGCACTCTGGGTACTTTTTGTCATCTTATTGTGTATGCTCATAGATATTTATGTGCTGTTGGTATTATAATATGGAATGCATTAACAATGGACCTACTTTCTGGCAAATGAGTCTTTAATCTAGTCTGATCTAGATTTTGTCTCTTGGTTACATCCTTTTTGTTAGAACTAAGTCACCTGTAAGGCTAGATCTGTTTCTTTCCACACTGGAGTGTATTCCACTCATACTTTGTTTAGACTGTTTATAAATATATACACAGATATATATATATATGTAGGTATGCATAAAAGTGTTTGAGGTATTCAGAAGGGTTTGGCTAGTTGTGTGGTTTTTTGGTTTTTGGGTTTTTTTAATAAAACTCCATGAGGGAAACTAGTAGAAATAATCAAAGATAGTGTTGCCAAGACCCCAAAACTTGCTTGGAGACTAGTTCAGCTGTGGTAAAAATGTGACAGTTTAAAACATTCTGGGATGCCTCAAGGTTATGTACCAACTCCAGGATTTAATATGCTTATAAATTAGATGGAAAGAGGGAAGGAAGAGATGAGAATCTGTTGCAGACACAAACTGATCCGAACTGGACAGAACAAGAAAGTACTTCTCATTACTCTGGGGAGACCAGACCTAGCCAGGTGAATAGCCTGAAGGGCAATAAGTGACATTCAGGTATCACAAACAGAGAAGCTTGTGTGTCCTGAAAATGGTAAAATTACCTGCAGAATTTCACATAATTGTATCATCTGGTGAGAGAGAATAGTTTGGGACTGTACACAGCTCAGGGAAGACCTCTGCTGTTTGACTGCACTTGCAAATGAGATTTTAGGAACAGAAATAATATAACTTACCTCTGTGTTATGATGCCTTCAGAAAATTTAGTGTGCAACCTAGTGAAATACTGTATAGTATTGACCATCTCCACTCAAAAAATAAGTTTACAGAAGGCCCTGAGATCAATAAGGAGAAAGAGTACAGACAATCCACAAAAAGTCTTGAGAGTTTTGGCTATTTACCTTAAAGATGTTGAAACAAAAATATTGAAAGTGCTGACACATATTGCCTAGACAGACAGAGAGTTTTTCTTCTTGTTGAGTCCTAGAAGAAAAGCAAGTGGACAATCAATGAAGCTGAAAAGCCATCAATTAAAAACTGATAGAAAAATAAATAATTTGAAGCAAACACATAATTTGTTCTTGGGACCAGGAATTCAAGGGCTTGTCATTGATACCAGTGACTAGATCTAGAATTGTAATCAGTTGGGAAAAATATTGGAGACAATATTTAATGTTGTTGTTTAGAGTTCAAATTAGCCCGTCTTACGCTGGGAGGGGGCTTCTTGAGGGTTTCTTGTGGTTTCCTTCATAGCATCTGCCTACCTTTGGACAGAGGGTAGGAGTGTCTCCTAATACAATCTAACAGTTCTTATTTTTCTGACATTCTCCCTATTGATTTTCAGGGTAACTAATCATCTGAATAACTGCTCTCCAGTCTAAATCAAATATTCATACTTGTCCCACGGGGACTATTTTGCAGCGTTTGATTTAGTTTCTCGAATGCAAAGGCAGAGGGGAAGAAACACACATAAAATGCAGTCAGATTGTACACTCATACTTTGGTATTGCTACGTCAATAACGTCTTTGACACTAGATACATGTAGTATTACAGTCAATAACATGTCAATTACAGATTTTTGAAATCCCAGTTATCAACGAGAGTTACATTCGTTGACTTGTAAATGTTTTTAATTAACACAAAGTGATCAAAACATTTGATTTAAAAAAAAAAAACCATGCCAGAAAATGTGTAGATCCCAATGACAACCTTTTTGTTGTTTGGAGATCAAACCATTGTTGGAGGTGTATTAAGAGTACTGTTCCCTTTCATGAAGGCTAAATAAATTACAGAGATTTCTGCCTCTAACAGGCTCTGACTTCAGTATAGTAGCAGAGGCAAATTTGGAGGTGAACAGCCATATTTCAAGTTTCCATTTTGCACCATTCAGTGTAGGATTTAGATTCTATATATTTTTAGAAGCCTAGTTCCTAGGAACTTTTCTGTACTTGAGAAATACAGGTGTCACTGAAGTCTGGAACTGTCTTGCTTATCTGTATGGAAGAGTTGTCTGTCCTAGTTATTGTAGGAATTGGCAGGGTGCTTGTTTCCACCTGAAATGTGCACAGCTAGCACCTTTGCCAAACATTCATTTTTCTCTATGTTGAATAGGTCTATTTTGTGGTGATTCAATATCAAAGCCTGTTGTTATGTGATTAGTATTTTAAGTACATTCATGTCGGCTTGAGCCAGCTATCCCTATTTTGCATTGCTTGCCTCTTCCTACAGATCACCTGCTTCTTCTCCTTGTTTAAGATGAGGATCTTTCTTCTAAAGGAGAGGCTTTCAAATATCCTTAGCATGTTTTTGATAATACAGACTTGTTATGGACACATCAGGATTGTATAAGTCCCTCCCTCCTCTTAGATGCCTAAGAGACTACCTGACTTCTTTTATTCCCTTACCTTCTTTTTGTGTTTACAGATGTAACTCAACCTGCAGAAAGAGTATTAAAAGAATAGTGTACACTTTTAGCAACTATCAGAGCTATTTAGTAGGAATTGACTGCAGTTCAGACTGTGTTTCATGGCTTGTGAACATACAATTCTGTGAGGACATTGACTTTGAAATAATTCTAGGTTGTTCCAGTGATGACATTTAAGTGGCATGCTCTTGTTCAGGTGAAGGGAAAAGATTGTGTCAATTAACCCAGAAGATCTCCTATGCTCCTCCCTGCTACTTTAAATGTTTCCTGTTTTTAATTTTCTTCATAGTTACTGCAATGATAACAAAATAAACCATACAGTTTTAATGCCCAGAATTTCAGTGTAGTACTCATTCAACATGTGGCACAGTAAGTCTTGATTTGGCCACAGAATTTAAGTGCTCTCAGCAATATATGTAACATACTGGAACACATTGGCTTACAAATATCCTGAACATTACTTAGAAAACATAAATGTATATGTATGAAAACGCCCCAGTTACTGAACCTCAATAGCCTTTCAAGGTAGTATTTTCATGTTGGTTTCAGCTAATAAAAAGTATGAGCATTGTACTTTTGTAAATATTGCAGTATCAGTTGTACAGCTAAAGACCAGTGCTTCCAGCTGATCCACAGTGTTTCTCCCTGTGATCTGCTTTTCATGTGCTATTGAGTTGTGTAACTTTCACAGTTGCTGAAAGCAAATCCAGTGGTGATGTGAATCAAGATAAAAATACTAATGCTAGAAATTTGTTCAAATACTGGTTTTGCGTATTTGCATCTGAGAGAAGACTGACTTTATTTTTGGGGGTGATATACAGGAATCAGCAGGAGTTGAAGAGTATTGTTTTCTCTGGGGAAAGCCATTTTCAGGCCAGCTGCAAAGCAATTCTTTCAAAATGATTACTTCCTTTTCATAGGATCACTAGGTTGGAAGAGACCTTTGAGGTCGTCAAGCCCAACCAGTACCTGTCTACTACTAAATCACATCGCTGATTAATACATTTCAATGCATAAATACCGAACGTAATGCTCTTATAACTAATGCAAGGCTTGGTGGTGGTGTTCATGTTGCTGTTCCTAAGGTCAAATGATTATGTGAGAATCTCTCTTTTCAGGTGAAAATATGAGGTAACCTGTAGATGTCTTGCTGTGGGAGAGCAAGTTGCATAGCTGCCTCAGGATCAATCTGTAGGTCAACTGCCTCCCCTCTCCTGAATCTTAGGAGACAAGTAAAAATATGTGCATTATATCCTTGTTTTAAGCCAGGCTTATGATGTCTGAGGCCGGATATTTTTTTATGCTCTTCATTGGTAGTACTAACACAACTAATTATTATGCTACCAAGAAAAGCTAAGTAAACATGGTAACTCCTACAGGTGAAAGAAAACAATGGTAATGAATTGCTTTACAGATTTAAAAGTGCTGTAGTGTTGTTGTTTCAAATGTCTGCAGAAGTTCTGTGCTGTGAGCTAAACCTACGCACAGTTGTACATAAACCAGGAATATTACTGATTTATATCCACATGACAGCTCATACAAAGGCTCCAAAGCCATTTCCCCGTATATGTGGAACTCTCTGTAGCTGAGAAGAACTGTCCCTAGAGACAGTCTCTTAAGAATGTGTCAGAGACCTAATAAGCCTGTAGTCACAGAATATTACAGGAGACTTTTCTCATTGGAAGGGGGACCCTTGGCCCCCAGTTGGCTTTAACTCATTGGGTGGTCTTGCAGATGAGAATGGGTATTAGAATAGCATAATCCGACCACATTAAACAAGGCAGAGGAGTACAATTGATGAAAACTGAGCAGCTGCAATGATGCCACATGAAAAACGGAGATTGAAATATAGCTGGGCTTTCAGAAATTTCTTTTTCAAGACAATTGCAGTGGAGAAGATACATGAAGATTCTTTGGCTCTTGTCAGGTGGTAAGAAAAGGGTTTTTTGTTTAATGTTAAGCAGAAAATTGGTTCCTGTTAAAACATACAGCTTTATTGCTCAAAATTTTAAGTTTTAAATTGCTTGCTAGCAAGCCAAACAAAGTGCAGTTTCAACTGTTTTACTAAACAATTTCAATGTTTTAGTGAATATTTAGTAAATGATAAATGTTTAGTGACTATTCAATAACTTATTTATTAAACAATTTGAATTGGGTAGTGTTAAGTAACCACCACTTTTAACTGGGGAGCTGGATAAATATTTTGTATCTAGTTTTCACAGTGAAGAAACTAAAATTTACCACACTTTTTGTTTATTATTTAAAAACACCTGATTCATTGCTGTAATTTTTTTTTTAGTACCGCTTTAATTATTTATCATCTGCAGTATGCTGTTTATGCAAAGAACTCCATGGGATAGCAACTAGGGGTCTCTTTGCTTTCGGCATTAATTTCGTACCCTTAGCAAATGTTTTCATCAAATGTCATTTTGATGGAATATTCCACTGAAGTCTCCATTGTGAAAAGCTAGTTGTAAATTTTTTTTAAAGTTAGAGCCTACAGTAGCAGTTTTGAAGAGTGTTATTGGACATTTGAGATTCCTTTCACTACTGAACTATAATTTTTTTAAATAGAAATGTGGATGTGTCCACTAATCAATGTGTTGAATCCATAGTAATGGATTTTTGCTAAAACCACAAACTACTCTGTATTGATGTGGAATAATGAGGGAGCAAGCTAATTTGTTAAAAAATAATTTGGAGCCTACCAAGAATTATGAACAAATGTTTATTTTTTGGACTATCTTTATTGGAGGCTCTTTCTTCTCTAATAGTTTAAGGGTGTACTATATAGTGTATATTTGCAACTTAAATCTGTGTTCTGTTTAATAAAACCAATTAATTGCATAAGATAATGGCACTGTAATCTTGCTGCAAGGTCTGTGCTGGTTATCATAATATCAGATACTATTGTGTAATTGGAGTGTCACTGAAACACAAAGCCACAAAAGGACAGAGACTCTTACTCCCAGATGGTTGTGCCTCTTGAAATTTCTTAATGCATCACCAGCAATGTTCACTAACTTTATCGGTAACTTTACCAGATTCTGCCTCGCTTCAGGGTTGTCCTCAAGGGGAATTTTTGTGCCCTGATCTCTCTTTAATGTTATGAGGTGGTTTGTGTTTCCTATTCCTGGTGTAAATCAGAAGCTGCTTATAACTGCTGCCATTTGCAGTTATATAGTTGCCAGACTGCAACCGTTGGACCTGGTTTAGTGTTTGATAGTAATGGTTGGACTCGATGATCTGATGGGTCTCTTCCGACCTGGTTATTCTATGATTCTATTTACTTAAGGTAAAGTAGCCCTCAGAATAAAGAGAAGGATGGAGAATTTACATGAAAGGGAGCTTTACCCCTTTGACTAAATGCCATTCTCTGGAGCATCTGAGGGTGTAGTTCTGGCCTTCTCTTTGCTTTGGAAGCTGAAGCTGTAGACTTTGCACTGTTGCTAATGAATGATGACTACTCTGCCAATGGTAATACAACAAGCACTTATGTGTGGAGAAAGAAATTTATCCACAGATCATGATTCCTACCTGAGGAGTAGCTAGCCTTCATGTGTGATATATCTTGCAGAACCTACTTATCTGAGCATTGTTGATTCTTCGATAATATTTATTTGGCACATAATATTTAATTCCTCAGCATATCTATGGCAGGAAAAAAAGATGCTGTGATTACATGTAAGGCCATAGAGAACTATTTATTTTATGAACCACTCCGTGAACCGTGACATACATAGGAAAGAACTTGAGGGATCTCATAAAGGTTTTTTTTGTGACAAATCTACCTTATTTTGCTTCCTGACATTTTTGTTTCCGTGATCATATCTGGCTAACGTAGGGAACAGGCTTCTTCTGGGAGCTGGAAAGATATTCCAGTTGTGTAGGAATTTAGGTGGTCTAACATTTCGAAAAAATACAGATGACACCCTGTAGCCAACTGCACATATTAACTCACCAAACCAGTCATATCAGGCAAGGCAGTTTAGATCTTTGAGCTCCTCCTGGACAAGGGAACGTGACTGGCTGCTAATGAAACTGTTGCATGCTTACTAATAAGGCCTTGATCTTGCATTTAAATATTCTTTCTGTTTTGCTGAAACTGACTCCTGCACAACAGTTCGTGAAAAGGAGCTTTACTGTCTAAAGGGAGCAACCAGATTTTCAATTTTGAACCATGGTGCAAAGACCTACCAGTCCTACTGCCATATAAATAATAGCTAGTAGAGCTAATCTGATTGTGGTAAACCAAAGGGATTTGTCTTTTTCTCCTTGTCTTTTACATTGGAAATAGCACAGAGCTGATGTTGTTCCTCACTATCTCTTTTTCACACCAGTTAAGGTAATAAAGTTGCATGAAAGTTGAGCTTGTCCTATGTCCACATATGATAAAGCAGGTCAAGCCATTTGATTCTTACACTCTGTTAGCTGTGCTGTTTTTGGGCCTTGTGGCAGTCTGGGGGCTTTACCTCATCCAGGGTATCTTGCTCTGGCTTTGCCAGGTCCTTGCAGTTGTGTGAAGAGATTTGTGCTCAAGTGGGATGTGAACTAGGGACCTGCCCCTTTAGAGATGTCTTGCTCGTGTGAGGATGATGACGGTGTCTTCATGGTCGTGACCTGACAGCTTGGGAGTTGATATTCCTTTTTCAAACAGTAACTTGTATCCAGTCAGTGTGCTTTAGCCAGTGTTCCGTAAGGGTTATCTGCTTATAAATTTTTGCCCTAGCTGAAATACTCAGTACCAGGATTAAGATCAACCATCCAGGGTTTGCCTTGTGAAATAGGAATTATGTCTTCATGGCTAAATGATTTTGTTTGCTCTCCTGCTCACTTTATGCAATGTCTTTTGAAAGCTTTGAGTTGGGTTTGACAAAATACGCAGCCATATATTCTGGTGTTTGTTTGAGCAGACTAGCTTGGTTATACTTATGGTAATCATGTTTAATTTTTCAGTTTAGATACCGGCTACTGCTTACGGTTTTGAGTAGCACTTTCCACGGAACAGGAATTAACAGAAAGCATGTTGTTCCTTGAACTTACACTGAAATTATTTTTTGCTGTGTAGCATTTAGTTTTACAGTATTCCACTCAGCTTATAACTTCTCAGTTGTGGATCTTCCCTTTCAGAAACAAGACATTTATAATATAAAGGAATATGTCTAGGTTTGATTTTCAAAGGCTAGTTGAAGAGAAGAAATGACAAAATAATGTAAACGTAGAAAAAGGCAGGCAAGAAACAAGACCCCCAAAATCAGTAAAGCCATGGAAAATATCTGTAATCAGTTAGGATTTTAGATCACTTCCAAGCTGAGTAAGAGGAGTAAAAAGAGGGAAGAAAAGGTTTCCTTCCCCCCCCCCTCATTTCACTGGCCCACTGATGCTTCTACATCAGGTGTTGTGACTATGGACCTCTGTTCTTGAGGACTTATACTTCAATTGTTTCTTACAGTCATTACAAATATATTCAGTGAGCCTTAATTTGGGAGCTCAGGTTGCATGCAAGCCAGGCATTATACCCCAATGAGGCAACGTATGATGCATTCAGGAGTTAAAAAGCAATTTAAGCTATGTAAAGCTTAAATTAATTCCATGACTGTGAAGTCATGGGAATGGCAGGTGTGTCTTGACTTTAAAATGAATATAGGCCCACATTTACTTGGTATTGTAGATATATTGTGGGACTTCTGTATCCAATCACACAGACTTTCTCCCAGTGTAAGTAGACTAAAGCCCTTTTTCAAAAGATTCTCTTTTTCAGTCTGAGGAGGTGGATGAGTTGGAATGAGAGCTAGATTAAAATGGAGGAATAGAGCTACTATATGCACAGCTTCAGAGATTTCAGGAGGCTGTCTGATTACTGGACAGTTTCTTCAGCTTGCCAGGTTATTCTGGGAGAATGTATGAGGATTACTTAAAGATATCTTATGTCACCACACTCCACAGTTGGCTTGTAAGAACTACAAAAACCCTCTTAAAGGTTCCAGCATAGAATTCAACCTCAAGTTCCTGCTCATAAAATTACTTACAAGTCTTTGGGAAGTATTATTTAATAAATAACTTCTTTAATAATCAACTTTTTTTTTTTATTTGTGGAAGATAGAAAGAAAATATATTGTGTAGTTCAGTACTGTAGGAAAGTTTTTCTCCTTTGCAGATAGTGAGGTCTACAGGTATAGAACTCTGTGTGCGTTCAGATTTTCTCTTTTGCAGATAATGAGGTCAACAGGTATAGAGCTTTGTGTGCATTCAGATTTCGTACAGGTTGAAAAGTAGGTTTGTGTTTTACAGTATTTCTTTAAATGTAAACAAAAATGGGCAGTAAATAATAGCAATATGAATGAGTGTATTAATTATTGAGAAATGCCTGGACAAGAAATGGGTCTTGAATCTTATACTGTGAGTAATACTTTGGACCTCCTGTTTCTGGTGTCTGCATAGTGTAAATTGAATCTCACTGGAAATTGCTCTGGCAAACAGTATTAGGCATACTGTGTTTATTTCTAAAATGTCAGAAGATGAAATGATTTTTGCTTGGCATCTTTATAAGAATCTTTGCTATTAATATCACTTTAAAATGACACTCATATACCAGGCACTGTTTTCTTTCTGCATGTCAAATTCATTTACATCCTACAATAACATTTCTTTAAAAGCACAATATCTCTTGTGTACATTATAAAAATACATTGGAAGTGGTAATGGTATCAGTACCTCCAGAGTATAAACCTAGACTCTTATGACTCCTTAGGTATTTTCATTTCTTGATGAAATTATTGCACAAAGGAAACCAGGATATGTGCCCTCAAGTAGAGCACTGCTAGCTCAAAATAATCTATTATTCAGTTCTATACCCGTACTAATATTGCGAATATGAGAGAATTAGAAGACCTTTTAGGATGAACTTCAGTCAAGCCAGGTTTCACCCACCAGGCTTAAGTCCTTGGGTTTGCCTTTTAAGCAGGCTTCCTGCTTTACATGCTGAACATCTGTTCCTAAGGCAACTGCATCCAATTACACCTACCCATACATGGTCTTTATTATATGTTCCTGAACGCTATTGAGGAGCTCTGTTTAAATTATAGAATAATTATTTCTTTTAATAGATGTGGAGTTTTAATTTTCTTTCATCTTGAACTTGGTATTTAATTACTACTTACTAGCTTGTCCCAACATGGGTAGAAAGCATCTACAGCAATAGAGAAGGGACCACTCTTAATTCCCATTGCCTACAGAACTGACTACCCAAGGCATAAGTGTTGGAGGGAGTAAAAACATACATACAGTAATTGGTGGTTTTAGGTTAGGAGTTAAGTATTGAGAACTTTTAACAGGAGATGCTACTGAGGCTACTGAGGATACGAGAAGGTCTTCAAACAGATCTGTTACTAGTAGAAAATGCCTGTTTCCCTAAGCACTTACTCCTTTGTTTACGCTAAATGCTAAATTGTTATTCATGTCTTTCCAGTTCAGATGAGAACAAAGAATCCTCCTATGCTAGTGTTGGGGGACAGTGAATGGGTCTGACGCATGAGCTTTCTTAAAAAAAAAAAAAAAACAAAAAACCAAAAAAACCCAAACTAACAGAAAGGCATTTTAGTTCATCAACTGTATAAACTACAACTTGGATAGCCCTACTCAGTCAACTGAGCAGTATAAGCATATAAAACAAGACCTCTTTGCAAATGTAGACAAAGGACAGGGTGCAGTAGGATAGTTACAGTGGTCCTGGAGAAGTTTGAAATGCTAAAGATAACAAAATGTTGCATGTGCATCTTATTTTTCTTTATTTATTATTAAATTATTCCAACACAAAACTGTACTAGTAATATGCAGGATGCAGTCTGGAGAAACTCCTGGGTAAAATTTAAAATCCTTCTAATGAAGCTAGTCAATTGGGTTAGTACATTAATCTCCTACATTTTTATTTTTAAAGACCAAAGTAATTCAGTCTTCACAGTGGCACGACTCTGACAGAAGCGAAGTGGAATTTTGCCTTACTAAAACCAGCAATGAATGATGTGCAGAAATACTGAAGTCATGAATGGAAGTTAGAGTCCGGGTGATTGTAATGAATCTGTGAAAGCTGTGCAGTTTGGCAGGCTTGGACACTCATAAACCTCTGGAGAGCTTCATGAGTAAACTAGCCAAAGTATTTTTACGAATACAACATGCTATCACAAGGCCAGAATCTCTTTTCCTCTTCTAGTGCTTCCTGCACTTTTCAAATGGAGCTGCAGAGTGGCTGGATCTGGTCCCAGCTTCCAGAGAGCATTCCTGTTGTAGCTATTGATTGATCTAAATGTGTAGTAAATTCACTTCTAGTTAAGAGCGTTCTCCTTGTTAAAGTCTAGTAAATTCCTTTGTTTTCTTAACTTCGTTTCCATGCAGAAGGCAGTTAGGTAGTAGGTATTTGTGATCCTCTGATTATTAATAAAGAAAATTACCCTTTTTATTTATGCTAGATGAGGACAACATGGTAGCAGTGAAACTGCCTTTCTATCTGAAGTGATTCAAAACAGGGAAAAGTAATACATTCTCAGATGTTGAGGTAATTTGGATCTTGAAACAAGTCTTTGGAGAGAAGGCAGTAGAACCTTAGCCAAAGTTGCATGCCCACCAATAGGAATTGTACCAGAGGAATAGGAGAAATCTAGATCAATAGATTTAATATTACTTAATATGTTAGAGAAACATAGAAATGTTTGGGTTGGAAGGGACCTTTAAAGCTCATCTAGTCCAACTTCCCTACAATGAGCGGGAACATCTTCCAACTGGATCAGGTTTCTCAGAGGCCCATTCTACCTGTCTTCGAATGTTTCCAGTGGTGGGACTTCTATCATTGCTCTGGGCAACCTGTTCCAGTGTTTCACCATCCTCGTTGTAAAAAATTTTTTTCCTAATGTCTAGTCTAAATCTACCCTCTTTTAAAACCATTACCCCTTCTCTTGTTACAACAGGTCTTGTTTACAAGTCTGTTCTCATCTTTCTTGTAGGTCTCTTATACATACTGAAAGGCTGCAAATAAGGTTTTCCTGGAGCCTTCTCTTCTCCAGGCTGAACAACCCAAATTCTCTCAGCATTTCCTTATAGAAGAGGTACTCCAGCCCTCTTATCATCTTTGTGGCCCTCCTGTGGACCCATTTCAACAGTTCCATATCCTTATTATGTTGGGGATTCCAGATCTGGACACATTACTCCAGATGGAGTTTCACCAGAGCAGAGGGGTAGAATTGCCTCCCTCAACTTGCTGGCCGTGCCTGTTTGGATGAAGACCAGGATATGGTTGGCTTTCTGAGCTGTGAGCACACATTGCTGGCTCTTGTCCAGCTTTTCATCCACCAGTAGCCCCAAGTCCTTCTCCCAGCCTATGTCGATACCAGGGATTGCCCTGACCTAGGTGCAGGACCTTGTACTTCGCCTCATTGAACCTCATGAGGTTTGCATGGGAACACTTCTCTAGCTTGTCCAGATCCATCTGGATGGCGTGCCATCCCCCAACTGAGTCAACCACACCACACAGCTTGTTGAATGCAAACTTGTTGGAGGTAAACTTGGTCACACTATGTCACTGATGAAGATACTAAACAATGATGGTCCCAGTGGGGACACTTGAGGGACACTACTCATCACCAGTCTCCCTCTGGACATCCAACTGTTGACCATTGCCATCCAACCAATTGTTCATCCACTGAGCAACCCACTCATCAAATCCATATCTCCCCAATTTAGAGAGAAGGACTTTAAGGGGCATGATGTCAGATGTCTTATATTTGTCCAGATGGATGACATCTGTAGCTCTTCCTCTGTCAACTGATGTAGTCACTCCAGCATAGAAAGCCCCTGGATTGGTCAGGCAGGACTTGCCCTTGGTGAAGCCATGTTGGCTGGCTGGAAACCCCTCCCTGTCCTCCACTGCTTCTAGGAGGATCTGTTCCATGATCTTTTCAGGCACATAGATGAGGCTGACAGGTCAGTAGTTCTCAAGGTCCTCCTTTCTACCCTCTTTAAAGATGTGTGCAGTGTTTCCCTTTTTCCAGTCACCGGGTACTTCCCCCAGTTGCTATGAGTTTTCAGCTATAATGAGAGTGTCTTAGTAAATGCATCAGCCGATTCCCTATGGATGCTGGGGTGCCTCTCATCAGGTCCCGTAGACTTAGGTACATTCGGGTTGCTCAATGGGTCATGAAGCTGATCTTCTCTTAAAGTGTGAGGGACTTTGCTCCCCCAGTCTTGTGGTTTATACATTTGAGAGGTGTGGGTCAAGAGATTGCCAGTGGACACCAAGGCAAAGTGGTTGTAGATAGCTCAGCCTTCTCATCTGATTTTACCAGTATGCCAGTGTTAGTAATTAGGGGGGGTACACTTTCTTTTCTTTTGACCTTCCTTTTCTGGCTGACATACCTACAGGAAGACTTTATTATTATTATTTACATCCCTTGCAAAGTTCAGCTTCAACTCTGCCTTTGTCTTCTTGACCACATCCCTATACTCTTACAGGGCAGTTGTCCCTGCTTGCACTGCCTATGTGCTTGCTTTTTGCCTTTTAGTTTGACCAGCAAATCTCAACTCATCCATGCTGGTCTCTTGGCTCCTTCCTAATTTCTTACACCTGGGGATTGAAAGCTCATGCACTCTATGGGAAGTATCCTTAAGTATTTTCCAGCTCTGTTTTGCATCCTTGTCTCTGAGGGCAGTTTCTCAGGGAGTCCTATTCACTAACTCCTCGAACACCTGGAAGTTTACTTTTCTAAAATCCAGGGTCCTGACTTCACCGTTCACCTAACTCACGTTCCTCAGGACTGCGAACTCCACCAGTAACTGCCCTAGGTAAATTACCATGTATTTAAGAATAGTTGGTAGGTAAAAAACTTCAACACAATGCAGAAAGACTTCTTTTACCTGAGATGTGTGACTCTGAGGTAGTGCAAGGTTAAACCAGTTGCACTATTGTGTACTTTGTGCAACAGCAGCTAATTTTATGCAAGAATATTGATTATATAAATCTGAGCTCTGTG
The DNA here is from genome assembly GCA_033558105.1 of Coccyzus lansbergi. Taxonomy (NCBI): domain Eukaryota; kingdom Metazoa; phylum Chordata; class Aves; order Cuculiformes; family Coccyzidae; genus Coccyzus; species Coccyzus lansbergi. Next base: position 294,476 of record JAUMJK010000072.1, on the reverse strand, counting down.
TTGAAGCTGGAGAATTTCTCTGACAATAACCAACCTTGCAAATCCTGATCTTTTTTGCTTTTTTATTGCTGTTGGTTTATTTCTAGCAGTCTGAATTATTCTGTCATCTGATGAGCATGGTTTCATTAGTTTTTTTTTTTTAATTTTAGAGCTAAAATCAGAACAATTCTCAACCATTACCTCCTCAAAGTAGTATTTCTTAAATAATTTTGCATTAGTAAGCTGTCCAACTAACTAATGAATTAAGTTTAAACCTTATAGTAGTTGCCAGAATGTAAGCCCCTCCCCAAGCCTGTAAGTGTGGAAGAAACATTTGAACAATGCCTGTAATAATATACTTTAACTTTTGGTCAGTCCTGAAGGGGTCAGGCAGTTGGACTAAACTATCATTGTAGGTCCCTTCCAGCTGAAACTATTCAATTTTATTATACTCTTTATATCTGTCAGGTTAATGTTGCACCAGTAAAATATTAAGGACCTTATCCAGTACCCAGAATAACAACTGAAAATACCCATGAGTGTTAGTATGCATGCATGGGTCATGCATCTGCTTCATACTTGAAAGACAATTCTTCAGTATTTTTTTATTTAGCTAAGTAATGAGGGAACTATATTTCTTTGTGGCTACTGAGTTCCAAGCTCCTAAAATTTTTGATGCACGAGTTTCAAGACTGCAAAATTATGACTAACTTAAAAGGTGCAGCAGCTGTGTGACCAAAAGTGTTTGTTTATATATGTTAACTTTTAGGATATTGATTATTTGTATCACCCAAATAGCTGATTTCTACTGATTGTGAATCTGATTTTTTTAAATACTTATTTAATATTCCTCAAAACATAAAATATAATTCTTGCTTGTCTATGCTGATTGTAGTGATCCAGAAGATTTCATCATTGCTATTATATATACATTGTAGGTCAATTTGAGTGTGAATAAACCAGATATTTTTTTTCTGTGCAAACAGAAATAATTCCATTCTATGTCAAAATACTTCAGTTCTCTTAATCATTTTGTCCTTTCCAACATACTTGTTGATCTCTGTTTTAATTTTTTTCATCAATCTGATCTTGTCATTTTTCCAGAATGTAAATGCAAAGTAATTCATGAGAGCAGGCTAGTTAAGCTGTACACAATGGTTTGTCTGTAGGGAAAATATCTGTGTAACAACCCTCTTTGCAGTTTATTTAATGCAAATTAAAAACTGTATCAGTTAATGTTTTGATGGATGTTTGATTTATTTGAGAAATATATATTTCTCCTGGTAATATTTCTGAATGAGCGATTAAACTTTATAGCACCATGTTGTGAAATTACGTCTTTGATATTTCTTTGCAAGAAGCCCCACTTCCTTAGTATAAAACTCTATTCAAACAGAGTATGTAATTCATTTTATTTAAATTGGTTCTCTGTTGTTTCCATTGGAGTAAAGTACTATTTGAGCAGCACAAGTTTGTAGAATCCAGCTTAAAGTAAGTAACCTGAAAAAAAGATTAATACAGGCAATTATCAGTTATAGGGCTTTGGAGAAAAAGCATTATATTTGCAAATGTCTTGGCTGAAAATAAATATTTGTATGTCCTGGATCTCAAATGTGACATGTGACAAGAAACTGTAGTTGCCCATTTTTCTGTGATCAGATTTAACTCTGGGTCAGATTTTTGAAATAAGGTAAAATGTTGGCGTGTACAAAACTTAGATAGATGTGTAGACTGTAAGAGATTTAATCTTATTTAGAACACAAGTCTTAATGTTGTATGTAATCCTCACCTACGGGACTGTCATCTTTGAGGAATCACTATTAATTGCACTTTTCTTGCAAGTGAGGGAGAGAAATTAATCGTAGCTACCATGAGGTAAATCATGGGAAGTTGTACTGTTACTTTCTGTTCTCCAACCACTGCTCTTTTTGCTCAGGTGCCAGATTGATCCCATTCATGTGGGAAGTGAAAAAAAGCAAAAGAGGATTCTGTAACAAAAATGATGCTGAAGTTTGGACAAAGATTACCATGAACATCAGGTCAAAATACTCTATACAACTTTCTTTGTGCTTTTTCCTTCTGAAGGAGAAGTTACTTCATTGATGTGATGTACAGTTGCAAATCCTCTGTGGATTTGTTAGCTGATTGCCATATACGACTACAGATGAACAAGAATCATTCTCCTCACAAAGCTGATGAAGGGGCTGGAGAACAAGTCTTATGAGGAGCAGCTGAGAGCTGGGGTTCTTTAGCCTGGAGAAGGGGAGGCTGAGGGGAGACCTTGTTGTTCTGTACACCTACCTGAAAGGAGGTTGTAGAAAGGTGGGTGCTGGCCTCTTCTGCCACATGATAGGTGATAAGGCAAGGAGGAATGGCCTCAAGCTGTACCAGGGGAGGTTCAGGCTGTATATCGGGGAAAAAAATTTTCACAGAAAGTGTCATCGGGCATTAGAACAGGCTACCCAAGGAGGTGGTCGAGCCACCAACCCTGGAGGTATTTAAAAGACAGGTAGACAAGGTACTCAAGGACATGGTTTAGTGGCAGATAGGACTGCTTGGACTCGATCATCTAAGAGGTCTTTTCCAACTTAGTGATTCTGTGATTCTAAATGCACTTCAGTGTCGCTTTTATAGTCATCTAATGACCTTCCTGGTGTAGACTTTGGCAAGGAAAGGAAATAGCCAAAGCAAGAAAAGGAATAGTACCAGTTTTTATTCTTAGATTAAACGCATAAGTTTATCAGTGTTTCAAATAATAAGTGCAAGCCAGCAGCAGCCAGAAACAGTTAAGCTTCTATTATCTAGACTGATTTTCAAGTTCTGAGTTCAATTAACTTCAGTGAGTTAGATGCTCAAATATAAGGGTTTGCACCTTAGATTCATCCTACTGCCTTGGTCTTCATTTTCTTTTTAGCAAAGTTTCTCTAAGATGTAGCCTGGGATCTGTGACTACCTGCATGTACTTCTTCTCTGAGAGGGGCTTTATTGCCTGATTTGGTACCATGTTTGATCCCTAGCTTATATGTCATTCTTTCACTCCGTGTCCTCAACTTCTTCAGTTCTCTTATTTCTACCCCATTAACCAAGACATCTGTCTTCTTTCTCAACTGCTGATCAATTCCTCCTGCCTCCCTCCACCTATTCAGGCTTCTCATCTGTTGCCAGTATGTCCCTTTCTTCTGATAGCCAATTGCACTAGTTTCAGAACTAGTCATGGAGAGATAAAGATCAGACCTAAAATGAAACGAGACCTAGAAAAAATAACAAGACCCTGGGCACTGATAATTAGAAAAAACCTAAACCTGTGAACATGTCCTGAATTTTCTATAGGATACTTAGAAAGTCAGGGTGGCCAGTGTCAGAAAGGCAGTTCTCAAAGCAGGTTGGGGAAAATGGCAAGGGAGGAGGCTGGGAAATCATCAGTTACACCAGTTAATGTTAACAAAAAGAGTGGAGATAGGTGCGTAAATGACAAAAGGTTTCAAATCCGTACCAAGCTAAAAGTCAGATTTGGTTTTATGCTTTAGGAGAGGATCTATACAACTCCTGGGCACCAACACAAATATTATGAATATAAAGAAGTGTCTGTCCTGCAGAGGAATATATTTCCCCATCGGTTTGTATGCAGGCAGTCATCTCTGAGAACAAAATGTTAGCAAATTATACTGAAGCCCTCAGCCTCCTTTAAGCCAGCCTTTTCTGAAGAGCCCGGACAAACTATTTGACTTTCCCTCAAAGCTCCTGCGGGTGAAATAAGAAAAGTGATTTCAGAAAGCAATTGTCAAAGAACTCAACTGAGTTCTAGTTTAATAGTTACAATGTGCTGTAGTATTCACGTGCCTGTGTATTTTGGCAGTAACAGAACAACAGTGTTAAAATATGGAAATATAAAGAAAACACTCTGAATCAATTTAGTAAATAAAAAATACAAAGCAAAATAAAACACAAAGTGAAAACGATCGTTATGGAAGTATGAGTATGTAGGTGAGGATGCCATATGGAGCATTAGATTGCAGGCTGACAAATTCGCATCTCATGTGAGTTCTGTGAAAACTTGTAAGGAGATAAATAGTATAAGAAAGACACCAAAGAATAGCAAAGGCACAGCAGAGGTCATGAAAGCTTCAAACAGGTCTGAAGAGCTAGAACTAGGAAGGAAACTAGGCTGCTGAAAATTTAAGACGTGTCAGAGTTTATGGTATCTTTACACATTTCTCATACTCTTATTTAAATAGTTTATAAGCTCAAACATTTACACAAAAACCGACTGTACTCCCCAACGTGCTAGCTGGGTTGTGTTGCACATGTATTGTTTTGTTTTGTGGATCAGCAGAGAGGAAAAAGAAAGCAACTTTATCTGAAATAACCAAACCAAAACCCAGACAGCCTAGTATGAGTCAGTAATTACCTTCACCAATAACCATATAGAGGCTAAAGAAGAATGCTTAGGAGTTTCCCTCAAATTTAACATTTCCCTCTCTCTGTAATTATATTCTAAGCATCTGTAATAAACAGTTATACTTTTTACTCACCTATTAGTAAGGGAGTTTAAATTGTTGTTTGAGTATTTCCCTGACTTGGAGAGTCTGTGGCCAACAAACTCGTTTGTTCCTCCGAAGGAATGCAGAAGATACAACTCTTCTATGGAAAGTAGATTTTTAGATGGGAAATGACATGCAATGTGATAATATTTGTAGAAGCAGCAAATCTCTACATGTTATTTTTCTGCTGACATAGTTCAGACCAGCCCAGTCCTACATCAGGCCAGGATAACAGGAGTGGAGAGGGTGTAGTAGTATATTGATGTGGTTTATGCCGTCTCCAGATGTGCTATGTACTGGATATTTGTCTGAGAAAGGTACCCTTTATTTCCCTCCACTCCTTTACAGATAAACTGTTCTTAAATAAGAATTCACAGTTCAGTTTCCTTCTTTTGCCTAGTGGCTGAGCCAATATGTGTGCACAATCATACATATCCAAATCAAGACTGTAAACCTAATGTTAAAGTGCTCTGTGTTTTTTCATTGTTTTAAATATAAATACATGATTCAAATGCATGCACACTAAATGCACATGTGTGCAGTGTTAACCATTGCTGCTGGAATTTAAATGTTACCTTGATGAAAGCTCTATCCCTGAACAGAAACAGTTAAGTTTTCTTATAACAAGTACCCTGAGAGAACATTATGTAATGATCCACACTGATGTTTTCAGATGGTTTCTTTACATTGACTGATTGCTCTTACAGCTCGTTTTCCCCCTCTCTTTCTAATCATTTAATTCATTCACTTGTGCAAATCCCATTAGTTTTGCACTGAATTTATTGTCTGTATCACAGCTATGGATTTGTTCATCTGAGGCATTTTGCAGGCATTTATTTAGCCTTTTCTACTGTTGCAGCCATAAATATTGTAGTTTGACAACCAGTTATTTCAAACTGCATATGGCATTACTTGAGTGGTATTCTTAGAGAAATGGAAAAATGAGTAAGGGATAAGGGAGTTTGATAGAAAAGTCTATCAAGCTTTTTACCTGGGTAGAAGAAATAAAGTAAACCCATCTAGGCAAAAATAGAGGGGAGGTATCAGAAAAAATTTCCTGTGACTTGCTGTGCTAAGAAATCTATAAGTACCCGCAGTGTATTAAGATCACTGGCTTGGGCACACAGTCGAATTCAGAGGCAGATTTTTAATGCAGGAATTGGAACATGCAGTGAAAAATTATTTCAAAATACTGAAGTTTTTGTGATGCATAATGTTGAGCAGGTAGTGGATAAAAGTATAATTTGACATAATGTGACAATACGCTTACAACAAAAAGGTTTGAGTATTTAAATTACTACTTGTTCAGGAAGCTCTGGGATCCACAGACAGGATGCTATAACTAAAATATTCCATGTCAGCTAGTATGTTTGCCAAACCCCAGATCAGACGTGCTTATTCTGGGCTGGTACTCCTATTTTAGATTTTATAACCCTAAGACATAGCCTGTTACCACTTAGAGCAGTCCTTGCAGTGATGTTACTTGTGGATAGAAACTTAGGAATTGCCATGATTGCTATGAGTTGTGGTCCATGTAATTGTTATTCAGCCTTCAAGAGAAAGCTAGATTAGGCATCTCTGAGAAGGTCTTATGAGGGAAACTCTCCTTAAAGGTGGTAGGTGTTGTTTTTTTTTCTGGTGCATAAGAGTTAGCTGGTAAAAATAGGATTTAACATACTTAAGTTCTGGTTTTGGCAGCTGGTGTCTTACAGGTTCAGATACAGCCTTAAAATAGTCCAGCAACTTGCCTATCTGTACTTAAACTGCAAGATAAAAAATACTGTGACAGTTATAATAAATGGTATAGAACAAATATCTTTGACCATGCAAGTAACAGTGGACTTCATTGGCAAGATTGTCATTGATTTACTTCAGAATTCTCAAATAACTGAAAAGATAGAACAGGATTAGATAATAACAGTAAGCTGATCATGAAATTATGTTTTGCTAAGCAGTAAGCAAAGCTTAGCTACCAAAGTAACAACAAATAAATATCAGAACATGATGTCATTCCTCCCCCTTATGCCTTATACTTTAGGAAGCAAACTTGTCTGAAATATGAACACAAGCAGGTGATCCAAGAAACGGAGTTTAACCGGAGGTATCTTGAAAATACGAAAATGTAAAAAGTAACTACACTGATACCTAAACGTCCCACATAGTTTTGATTAAAGGCAGGAAGATAAAGAAAGTAATTTTTGATTTTCAAAAGTATCAACAGAAGATAGACTTATTTGAGTCTTGGTCTATGTCTCAAATTAAATTAGAATATGTGTAGGATTTTTCTGAAATAGAGAGGTCTATACAAAAGCATGTAGTTCAATGGTGTGGGTATTCATCCCCATTAAGTAAAAACCAAACCGATCACACACTGAAACTGTTGAAAAGTGAAGGTAGATCCACGAATACTTATTCTGTTTCACAATATCATCCTCTTAAAAGTTTGACTTGATGTCTTTAGTGGAGTTCAGATTTTCAGTTATCTGTAAGTGAGCTTAAACTTCATTGTCTTGTAGGATTGTTCCTAATCAGGTGGAGTTTTAGGGTTTTGCAAAAGTGAAATGTGTGCTTAAAACCAAAGTTTCTATGTCTAGTGATGAGGTCAAAAGTGAATCGTCTCACTTTAGTCTTTCTGGTATTTTCAATTTGGGAACTGAATAAATTGTTTAGACAGCTTTAATGAGTTTAATAGACTTACGGCATGCTTCAAGACTGTAGCAACAGAACAAGGATATAAATAAAAACTAACTTCTGACAGACTATTAATTGAGACTGACATGAAGCCATATGCATGTATTAATACTCAGTGGAATTAAAGTATCAACAGAAAATGACAAGTAAAAAGCAAGTGTGGTTAGTAAAGCAAGGTTGCTTGTATTTGTAATATCTGTAGTGTCTTAGTAGTTCAAAATTCTTTGCTGAAATACTTCCATTTAAGTTGAAATGTTTTCTTAAAAGATAAAATTAAAAACAATTAAGAAGGAAGAATTATTACTGTTAATTTGGAATGCTTTTTTACCAGCGTTAGAGCACCTGCAGGGCCCACTTGACAGTATAGATAGAGTTTTGAATGACCAAGGCTATGTTAATCTTGTGCATCTTTGTGAGGAATCTGTAGCTCAATATTAACCACCCAATGGTGAGCAGTAAGGTGGGTTTTTACTTGTCTTGAGACATGTATTCCCAGACATGTCTTCCTTTCCGAGGATTTAGGACTGTGCGTTGGTCAGGAATTTGTCTTAGGGAAAAAGTTGCTTTGTGATAGTGCAAAGAAATTTGAAGCATTTAGACACAGATACTTTTTTGGCATGTTGATATTCATTTTGATGCATGTAATGCATCAGAAATGAGTAATAGCCACTAAATGTGTCATAGTAAAATGAAAAAAAAAAACCCTAAATTCCACTTCACCAATTCTAATATATAGGGATTTAGTGCCTGTTGAAGACAGAGGTAAGGTGACCATCAACTATATGGGATGTTACCAGATCAGACATGTGTTGGAAATGTGTTATAAATATTTTTTAAAGATTATATAAGGGAGTCTACATAAAAAGTCTTTACCTTAATCATTTTCCCACTACTGGAAGAGTTGAAGAGTTGTGTGATGAAAGGGCAAGAAGAGTCTAATCATCATAGCATATATAGAGTTCTATAGCATTTGTCTTGTTCAGGGTTTTATTAAGGCAACCTAGAATTGTGTTGGTTTAAAATATATTTTTATTGTTAATTTTATCTTTAATTGGAAGTATATGGCTTAAACTCTTGCTATTGTTATGTTTTCAAATGTATTTACAGCACTTACCCTTTCTCCTGTGCTAGGTTTTTTACATACTGGAAGTACATCTTCAAAATTTCTCTTTATAAAAAAACCTATATCCTGATAACAGGAATGAATTTTGAATATTGCTCCAAGCTTGGCTAACAATTGGGTATATTTTTGCCACTGCATTTTGTCCCCTGTCCTGTTCCGTCTGTTTTTTTGTTATAGAACCCTTTTAATCCTATTCATCTTGCATGCTGCTGGGGGAAATTGCTCTAAATGATAGTGTTTTTACTGTATGTAATACCGATGATCCTAGTTTAGCTGGATTCTGAATGTTACCACAATATAAAGGTTAATAAACTATGCCCACTGATTGTACTGCCAAGGGTCACTGTAGTTCTTGTCTGACATGGGGAGGCTGCTCTGATGCAAACCAGTCAGATGACATATGTTGTGACATGGTTGGGAAGTAGGAACTGTGTGTGGCTTAGTATTAAATGGGCACCAGCTCACACAGTTAGACATAGTACTTGAATTCTCCTTATTTTGCAGGAAAAAAAGACATCTGTAGTAGTTGCATAAATGTTTCTCTTTTTTTTAACAGAAATAGGTACTCAAGAACTTTCCTGTTTATAACATCTATAAATATGAGACAGGGTGTTTGGACATACTGTAGAAGTTTGTTAGATAATGACTAGCAGAAGAATGCTGTTCTCTTTTCATCTGTGTCCTGTGAGGTAGTTTTGGACCTTTACATGCTGGCTTGCAGGACATGTGATGATCATGTTGTGACGTGAGTGATCTCAGACCAGCCTGGATCCTTATCCTGCATGCTGCTCTGCAACTTGGATTTTTAAAAATTTTGTTTCACAGATTCCATGGTGGTCAGAAAGATTATATCATGTTAATTACCAAGAAGTATTTGACAAGCTGAGTTCTTTCACAGGGTGGGATTGTGAAGTGCAGGACTATAAATCAATAGTGTCAAACCTTCTGCAGTACTGAGATATGAAATGGCTAGTGGTGGAACAGACAAGCATCTTGGTTATTTTATAAGCAAATTAAAGCCATCTCTGCGTTCTCCGTGAATGTAAGTTGAAAAGGAAGAGAACTGCATTCTGTGCTGTTCTTGGGAGTGTTTTCTTAACACCTAATTAACTGGCCTGTGAACAGGCATGTGCAGGGAACAGCAGCAACCCAATGAGGGAAGTAAATAGCATGAGTGATGGCCTTTTCCATCTCTGGTTATTCCTGATAATGTCTTCCTACTGTGTGATTTTTCCCATGATTTAATACTTTTGTACATTGTTCTCCCAAGGAAGAGAGAGTATTGGGTCAGGAATGAACTGTGAGGATTTCTTTTCTCAGTGTTCATGCTTCTGCAATATAATGGCATCTGCAAGGAAGACTTCTCTTATTCTGTGTCAGGCTTAACTGTATGATGTTGTTGAAACAGATATTTCTCACTGCATGTTCAAGGATTTTAGTTTTTATAGTGTAGGTATATGCCTGCTGAAACAATTCATAAAAAGCTTTACTGTGATGAAATCATGCTTCCATTTAGAAGCATATCTCGTATAACAACTGAGGATGGGAGATTCTTATGGTCCAGATGAAACTAACAGACTTGTGGGATTAGCAGCACTTTCCTCTTTATGCAAGGATGATATCTGCAAAGCCTGAAGTAGTTCTGACATTTTCCTTTTTTTTTTTCTAGGGAACAGCGTGTTACACAAGGCTCTTGAACTTTTAGAAGTTTATTGAATTGCCACCCCTTTCTTTAAACTTTCTTGTATTCCAGCTTCAGTACAGTGGCTTCTTGCCTGAATCCTAGGATGGTTAGTCATGGATATGGTAAACTGTAGTAAATTTTCTTTTCTTTATAGAAATAAATAAATGTATAACTTTAATTATTTGAAGTGTTATGAAAAAAAATCCCTTAAGTGTAAATAAAGTCTCATTATAAAAATTTGTGGGACTTTAATTATGCTTAAGTAAATATAATCTATTCAGATAATTCCAAGTGAGTTTTTAAAACATACAGTGTAGCAGCTTTATTTGCTGCTGAAGTTTTAAGAAATGTCAGTGATGAAAGAGGTGGAAAGCCTTGGCTGTTTAACCAGGACTACATTATTTTCAATGGCTAAGCCCACTTTTGGTATTTGTAGTCTTGTCTGGGGGAGTGGAAATAATTTTCTTTTGACTGATTAAATAACATGAGTAAGCTTAGAAGCTGAAAATCAAATTATAAAACCAAGTTAATTTTCTCGTCTATGAATGAAGCGTGTGGTTTGATTTTGTGGTCATTTTTATTTTGAAAAGGATGTTCTAGCTCTAGACTACTGAATGAGACAGCGACTGGGCACAGATTGTTATCATACTTAAAATTATTACAAGAAATTAATTTTTGTGCAGACTGAACTTATTTGAAATTCAAGACAAGTTGTAGTAGACTAGTTTTTTTGCCCCAAGAATCCACTTCTCCTATGGCAGTGTAATTAAAAGTAATGACAAAATTTTATGCTAATTTTGCAATATCTATATCGAGTTGCTGTTTTCATCCAAACCCATCATGATAAAACTGTAACATATACAAGGTTAATCATCATTAATATCAAGCAACAACTCTATTACTAATTAAGAATCTGAGTAATTTACCTCAATATTAAATGACTATATGCTTACCCGCTATGAGTTGTTAAAAGTGTGGCAAAACTGGTGTAAAGGCCATCTTAGGTCCTTTTTTTTTTCTGAGTAATTCAAGAAAAAACATGTGTAATCAGAACTATAATGCAGCATTCATTGTTCATTAGATACTGATTTAAATGATTTTAGGCAACCAGGAAAAGACTGTTTGGCTGTTGGTTTAGTTTGTTTCTCTTCTGCAAGATTGTCATTAAGATTATGGCCCTTGCTGACACTGTAAGCCAAAAAGGACCAGGATGTGTTAGAGAAGGAACAAGACATTTACAGGGAATAGCTGTGTTGCTGATCTTGGTCTAAATGCAATCTCTTATTTGTCAAATATGTAGATGTCTGCTTGATAAAACATATGTGAGTGGAGCAGCCACATTGTGTTCATGCTGTTTTCCGTACTTTTCAACAGGTATCTGTTGTTGGGCACCAGTTGTACTGGCTTTCCCTATTGAGACAGATGCCAACTGTACCTTAGCAAACAAATCCCCTTCCTCACCCTCTTTGTGTTTTATTAACAAAAATGAAAAGGAGAGGCTTGAAGATTAATTTAAAAATACATAGAAAGAACCGGGGAATGTGGATAAAGGCTGGATAGATACTTGGACAGAGTACCCCTACTGCTCCCTGGAGACATCACATGATCTGCATGAATACTACCCTGTAGTGCTGTGCTATGACTATGATAACATAGAGGAATTCAATCCTTCCTCCTTTAGTAGTTCCCCTGGATAGACCGACAGTATGATGGAGCCTTGGATGGCGAAGAGATTATAAAAAGGTTAAGGGCAAAACACGAAGGGAAAAGCACAGCCAGTGTGTCGAGAGGTTTTGGAAGAGCTGACAGAGGCTGCAGCGTGGTCTGTTTCAACTACATATGCACTGAGGGACTTTCTCAGAGCTCCCATCACCTGTGCTGTGAACATGTCAGGGCAACTGCCCCATGGAGGCACATTTCGGTTCCTGTCCCCTATGGCTGTGGAGTTGGCCCAGGGTGTCTACTAGGCCATTCCAGTGCCATGTGGGCCACCTATTGGTACAGAGACATCAATTTATATCTTAATGGGATGGAAGAAAAAGGAAATGGTGTGAGCAGAGCTCAGTCACACATAAGTATTTCCAGAGAACTGTTTAAATTCATGTGACCAAGAGAGGAGGAATATGGGTGATATCCAGGCAGACTCACAAAATAAAGGTAGATGTTGCTGCTATATGTTGCAAAGGTTGAGGAAAATTTGCCTGTCTGCTGGTGTCACGAGACAGAGAAGACAGTTGCCAGATTCAGGACAGCATTCATTTACTGGAGTGAGCAGTGGGGCCTGCTGCAGGTGGATGTCCTGTAAGCCTCTGGATTCACCTCCTGTGGATCATTTAAGCTGTAGTCCTCTACCTCCTTTTTAAGCTGATTCTTCAGTCACTTAAAGCTATTTCCCTTTTCTCTCTGACCCTTTTACGAAGCATACACTCATGTCTGATCTTCCATGGGTCAAAATTACTGGATTTGAAAGTTAATAGTGAAGTCCAAGTAAAAATGTTTTTTTTCTTATATACCTTCCAAGCTTCATAACATCTCTATCTCAAACAGAAATCACTTCAGGATTACTTTTTTCGTGTTGTCTCTTTTTTTGTTGTTTGTTTTTGGCTTACTCTCTACCTAAGAAAGATCAGGAAGACTAAGACTGGTTGTATTGGTTGAAAGACTCTCTGAAATACTGCAAAAATTTATTCACAGTGAGAGATTATACCATCTGTTGTCATGACTTCGTATTAAACAGGTTTAAGCAGAAATGAAAAGTAAACAAAGAATTTCAAATAACCTAACCTAACATCCTTTCTCCTTAATGAGAAATGGCAGAAGTCTGAAGCTACTGTGCTTTATTCTGTCATGATTTCATACTGTCATTATTTTTCATTTATCCAGCAAAATGTGAGGAATCTAGAGCTATATTTAATGCAAGTGAGAAAGAACACCCATCATGGTCTTTTATTTAACACCTCCTTCTAAACATCCTTCATTCTTTGTAGAGAAGGAATAAAAGGCACCAGCCTCTTTTTGTTTTGGGTGTTTGTGTTTTTTGCATATTAGTCACCTCTCTTACAGTTGCCTTTTGTCAGTACCTTGAAATGTTTCCCTTTCAGACTGAATTGTGCAGATGATTTCTTTTGCTTTTCCCTTCTCCTTAGTATAGGTAAGTGCAGGTAGATTTCAATGCTGATTTAAAGGTCAAATATCTTATTTAATTCTGGCTTTGTTAGGGATTTTGAGATGTTACCCATTTTGTTTGTATAGATGAGTAATTTCATTTTCATTAGGACCTAAAATATCTTCTGCATTCACAGGGAAAGACAGGATCATATCTAATTCTAACAGGCTTTTAAAAGTGATCTATTTTGTTACTCGAACAAAAATAAAAGAAACTTTGATTTAGACTTTCATCTGGAAGTTCTATCTATTGATTTACTTCTTCGTCTCTTAGACTAACCTGAGTTCTTCATTTTTATTTCCTTTAAAGTCCTAAAACTTAGTGTTTACTGGATAGTTTTTTGTGTGATTGATTTTTTTTTTTAATTCTTCAGACAATATTGTATGCATAGAGAAATTTTCATGTGGAAGCAGTTAGATATGCACCTAAGTCCGTCTGTTTTCAGTAAAAGGACATATATACTCTTGATCCTAGTAGATCTTATGCATTATGGCCACTCTTGTATTGCAGTCTTCCTGTTTCTGTCTTATGGGCTTTTCTTCAGAAACTGTGTCTCATTTGAGGAAGATGATGTTAATCTGTGGTCTCAATACATCTGTGCAATTAATGCAACCAGAAGGTTTGACCTGCATGTGTAGTACTGAATCCTAAATTACTTCTTTGCTGTATAGTAGAGCTGGTACTGTTACGCTCTCCCAGGAGTGTTATTCTTTACAAGTAATATCAAGTTTTAATATTGTTGCTTAATTGAATATTTATTAGATGTCAACCCAAACTATTGTGTAGAGCTGCTGAAATAATCTACTTGCAAATTGTGTAAAGGAATTGGGGTTTTTATGTAACGTAACACTTTTATTATGAACAGGTCAAAGGGATGTGGAGGATGCAATTCCGTGGTGCAGTCAGATTATGTTGTTACCAAATTGGGCTTTGTTGGAATTTGCATGGTGGGTTTTTCTTTGCTTTTTGGTGTGGTGGCTTGGTTGTTCTTGTTTTGTTTGTTTTGTTTTTTTGTTTTTGTTTTTTTTTTAAAAATCTTATTACACAATTACTGGTACCTTGAAGGTGATGTCCTCATTAGGGAACAGAAAGTGATTAATGCTGTAACATCCAAGGGTATTAAAGCACACTGTCTACAGAAGTGTTTTAGTTGTTTTCTGGTTGACATGTTATCAAATGATAGGGAATTCTGACTTAAATGGTATCTTTTCATGAAAAGATTCATAAAATTAGCAAAGTGTCTCTGATTAATTGGGGAGAAGAATCATTGGAGCAAATAATGTATTGCTGATGCACTAACACATTTAACACTAATTCTACAGAACATCAACAGGGTCAGTGAAGTCATATTAAAAGACTGAAAACATTTAGAAATATGGGCAGAAAAAGTATTTCTGAATTTGGAAAAGTGATAGGCTACATCCACACTTGTGAACATTTCACTTGATACTGCTTCAAAAAAGTGATTCTCAATGTCAATATTTAATAGAAAGAGGAAAAGCCTGAGACACAGCAGTAATGAATGTGGTCTAAGAGTAGGAAAACCACTGTAGACGTGTCTTTACTATGAGATATACTGATGGGTAAAAATGCGACTGTTCATGCATAGTCAGCCCTTTTTGGAAAAAGAGTAATTGATGCAATGATGGAATTGAGTTGAACATATACTTAGTTTGGTTCTGGACATAATTTCTTTGCTGTATTGTCAAACTTGAGTGAGCCCAAGGGAAAAAACATATTTGTGTTTGGTGGCAGGAGGGGACCAACTTGTAAGGAAGAATAGTTTGAAATAATAAGAGGAAAAGACAGAAAAGTACAACACTGATGCTCTTAGTTTAGCATTCACATCTCTGGAAGTAGTAGAGGGACTGTGATTATGCCGTTTTCCACACAGGTTATCAGAATCAATGTTGTCTGAGACAAACACTTTCAAGAGCACATTTGATGTGCTTTTCTGCCCATGAAGCATTGTGCTTATTGGAAGGAAATGCTTCAGGAGGTCTTGCTGGAGTTGTACATCTTTGATCTGCTGACAGTCACTGCATCATTTGTAGTGTGGTTACTGAACCCTGCATTTTGCAAGAAACTACCTTGAGGAGGAGTTGATGTGTACTACTAATGGCATGTTTAAAAAATAGATCCTGCACTGTTAGCAGGCATATAAATAAGTTGTGCCTTTCTGCAGGGTTTTATAAGTTATTAAAAGGCGCATAAGAAGTAGAAGCTAGAAGAGATTTATATCCAGGTGGCATGAGCTGACACAAAGCAAATGGATCAAAGACATTGAAACCCTGAACAGCTCAAGGAAAAAAGTAAGCCTCCTTAGACATTTGCTGCAAGTAGCCGCACTTGCTTTGTTTTCCAGGCCATTTAATTTAATGAGTAATGACTTTTTTTACCCATAATCATGACTGATTACATAGCTCTTTGTCCTGAGGTTGAGACCAGAAAATGTTATTCTTTCTGCAACTTTGCAGAGATTTCCTACTGCTTTAGTTCACTCCTAATAATCCAGTAATTTTTTATATTAAACAAGGCCTGTAAAATATTGCAGTATATTATGTTAAGGTCTCTGCTGTGCAAAGACTCACTTTCCGTTCTGTGGAAGTCTTGTGAAAGGAACTGTAGTAGACTTAGAGATGGCATAGTTTACTTCTATATTTTATTTCAGTGGTCTGTCTTTCAAAGATCAGGGAAGAAGAGTGGTAAAGTGTATTCCCTGATTTCTTCCATCTTGGGCAGGACCTGGTTAGCTACCCTTATAAAAAACAAGAGACCTCCTTTCTTTCAGTTGTGTTGGAGAATTGGTCCCCACGTGCCAAATGTTGTTTCTTAGCTAGCATGGTGAGTGGGAAAGTTTTGGAAAAGTGTAGTATTGCCAAGAGAATATGAGAAATGTGATCCTCTTCCAGGAGTAGGAGCTCTTATTTCTGTTGCTCTCTGCTACTAGGGACATGAAGGACAAAAGCTCCAAGGAGTCCGTTTTTGTTTGATGTTTCTTGTATTTTAGGTCTGCCACTTGGCCATTTACAAAATGATACAAAGGATTCCTGGGAAAGACAGGAAGGGAATGGACTGGAGACGCTGAAATACATTATGAAAACAAATCTGAGGCATAAATCTTTGTCTTTTCACTGAGTTCAAACAAATCCTTGTCTCTTCACTGAGCTTTGAGTCAAACAGCCCCAACTGTCCTCTTAGTACACTAAAGTCTAGGAACAGTGATTGTCCCTGTATCCCCTAGAACAATTGGTATCTACAGCAGCCTCATCTGTGAACATTGCTTCGCTGGCACCAACCAATATGTGTACAGTTAACCTAGACTAGTAACTGATGAATTAATCTACATTTAGCTTGATATTGTTGCTTTTGAGATCTAAACATCTTTTGTGCCTGACTGCTTATCTTAATTTTCTTTTTTTTTCCTCACAACTATCAACATGAGTTGCTTATGTCATCATTCTATAATAATATCGTTGACATACTCTATTTGCTAGGCAGTCCAGTTACTCTAGGATATGGAAGTGTTCTATAGAAAAGGTCATAAGCTTTGAGCTTGTGAATTTCATCAGAAATCATCACTTAGAAAAACTAAGGCTGTTATCAAAAATGTTTGTGTTTGGTGTTTTTTTGTGGCAATCTCTGCGTCCAGTAGACATTCCCCTTAATGAAGCAGAATATTTAAAATAAAATGCTCACGTTTTTAGCTGAGATTTTTTTTCCAATCAGTTGTTTTAGTTTTTAATGTTATTTCAAAGCAGAACCTCTAGACAGGTTTTAATATGTCAGTGTTGTTTTAGAGAAGAATCTGTTCTGGAAAGCTGTCTTTAGAATGGAATATAATAGCAGAAAGTTCTTAGATAAACCAACTGAGATCACTTGTAAAACTCCCACTTTTTAGTACAAGCGTTACATACGCCTATCTTTTTATTTTGTTGCTTTCTGGGAAAGCTAAGTGTTCTATTATTAAAATCTATTTGGAAATAATTTTAAGGACTATTTTGTTTGAATCTTACTTTCTTTGTTTCTCTTTATCCTAAGGTCAGCTGCATAAATATTCCTTTGACAAGGTTTTGGTGTAATAATGTTTCATTAGGGTAATGAGGTTAAACTCGAAGATCTTAAATAAATAGCTGTTTTCTTGTTTTTCCCAATATATGTAATTCTTTGAAACTTTTTCTTGGGTTTTCTGTGAGCTGTCTGAATCTGACTTAATCGTGCATTAAAATGGGCTTCATTTAATAAAAGCACTTTTACGAAGAATGCCTGACACATACTACACAACATCACAAGAAAAAATGTCAAGAAGCTTTGATGTTCTGCATCCTCTTGGAAGATTTGGAAATAGAAGGAAAAAAGCATGTTGACTTGATTTAGTTTTGTTTCTGTTAACGTCAGTGGTAGAATTCCCATGGTTTGAAGAGCAGCCAGTACTGAGAATTTGGAGTGTGCAGAAAGGGGTTTTCAAAGGCACCAAATAAGCACAAATTGGTCAGCTAAGTGCCTGGTTCTCCTGAGGGAAGTGGTGATGGGTTTATTTTAAAGCAAACAAACAAAACCTGTACTTCCCTGTCTTCCATTCACCTTTTCAAATCAGGGTTTGTTGTAATTTTCCTGGAGCAGTTGTAAGAGGTTTAGGGCATGTCTCAGACATATTTTGTGCAGAAGTTTTAGATGTGGTCACCCTCAGCTGCCTATCCTGTGGCAGACTTGGCAAGAGTGGTTAGCATGTGTGCCCCCTCAGCACAGTCCCACTTGCAGTGCAGTTTCTTTGCTGAAACCCAGCGTCACTGACAGTTTCAGCTTGGATGCTTAAAGGCAAAACCTTGCATGACAGTGAGTGATAGGTATGCTTTTTCTTCTACTGTTGCGTGGTAGGGCAAGCAACACAGTGGAAAAAAGAACTGTAAAGAGTGAAATCTTGCACTGCTGCCACAAGATTGCCACAAAACTTCTGGTAGTACTTTTAAGACAAGTTATGGAGGAACTGGATTATTTGCTGTGTTGTAGGTGAGATTATTGATATTGAATAACACTGCAACAGATTATGTAGTTGGTGCCACATGGTGGTAGAAGTCCACGTGGTTATTAATTTGGTTTGTCTGTTGTTTTTTTCAAGAGATGTTGAGAGATATTAAACAAGATTCAAATTATGCATACCCTAAACCGCAGATAAATTTATTTATGACAGTAACATCAGTCATGCACCTTTTATGTTTATTTATCTCTTTTTCATATAGAAATTGAAAAACTTAAACATACAAAAAAATTTCATGGATATATCTAAGAAATCCAGTTCTGTGGAGAGCCATTGTGAGATAGGCCTGATCCATGTGAGGATAAAGAATAAACAATGTGTCAGTCCCCTTTCAAATGATGCTGAACCTGTGGCTTTTCCTACTGTTGTGTCATCTGCTGTAATTTCAACCTACTACCAACCCCAGAGGCTTATACTACAGTGCAAGGCTTAATTATTCCCATCTGAAGAAAAGTGCCGATGAATCAGTTCATCAGCAGACTGAATATTAAAATAGTTCAGAATAAGATATTTGCTGCATTTACAGATGTAGAAGATTCTGTGGTTGCCCAGCAACCTTGAGAGAAAAAGCAAACAGACAATACTGCTCTTCAGAAGTTGTGGGGAGCAGCAATGTTTCATTGTTATGGAAGCACTCCAAAATGGAAGAACACCTCTACTAATCTATATTTCTGCTCAGATGAACACATCCGCCTCCTTCTGGACTCGTTAACCTTCACATATGCAGTCATCATTAGCCAAAAGATCTATCAGCCATAGAAGTACTTGCCCAAATGGAGAGTTATGTAGCCAGCCTTCCTAAGGAGAATGTGTGGAAGAGGAGTTGTCTCTGTAGAAAGTTCAGACTTTGAAGACTGTAAAAGCCTCTAAGCATTTAGGAAGAGAAATACATAATCACCCAGGCAAATTGCACCACTGCATATGGAAGAGGAGAGAGTGAACTGTAACAGGTGCCTAGTGATTATAAAGGAGTAGTGCTAGTTTCCTCTGCCCTGGCTTTAATGCCAAGGAACAGTTTGAGCACTGAAATGGTGAAAAAATAGTTTATAAAAACTATTCTAAAGAAATTAAAATTAATTTTTCAGTATGTCAGGAAATTCAGTATTTAAAATACTGCTTTTGCCTGTTTGAAGCCCAATGAATCTTTCATCTTGCTATAGTTGGGTCAGGGTGGTCTGTACTGTGTGCAGAAAATTTTGGGTCAACTAATGTACTTACTACTTGGTGTTGCCATGAATCCTTCCTTTTTTGCTCTTAAAAATCCATAAAGTTTATTTTTACTGTTTTAATGATAGACCAAGGCAACAACTATTATTATTAGTACTACTACTATTACTTTTTTCATTGGGAGAGTTCTACTGCTGGTAAGGTGAAGTATGCTGGGGCATTATAACTTCCCTAATATCCCGGGTGGTACTTAACAACCAGTTTCTCAAGTGGGTGATTGCCCCTGACCTCACAATGCAGTCATTTTCATAAGTCTGTGCTTCATAATTGGCCTTTATATTTTAACAGTGGATTCTTTCCACATACTTTCACAGCCTGGATAAAACTGATTCAAAAAGAGATTCTTGCAGGCTCATTATCTTCTGTGTTTTATAAACTGAAATGTATCATGTCTACATATAAACTTTTCTAATTGTGAAAGCCTTAGATTGTGTAGGGCTTTCTAAAGCTTCAGATCATGCAGATGGTTTTTCCCTACTAACTTGAAGTTTAAAATGCTTGTCTAAGTTACAAAACACAGTTCCAGGGCTGCATTAGTATCCATATCACAGAAACAGTACAGAGATAGCCCAGAAGTAAATGGTGTGAGCGGTATTTGTAGCCACTATTGCTATGCAGTATTCCGCACTTCTGATTGTCAGGGAAGCTGATGATTTACAGCTCTCCAGCAAGATATGCAGGTGAGAGCTTTGGGACTTGTGCTTCCATGTCACTTAAGTGCTTTTCAAAATTTTTCGGCATGTCTGAGTATTACTCCAGGAGCCTCTCAAAGACTCTTAAACAAATCTGTTCTGTCTGTATTTCAGAAGTTCACCATGACTCTGCTGAAAAGCTGAAAAATTAAGATTACTTTCCTTTCTTAAGGGTCTGCTGTTTTGTTGTGTTGGAACTAAATCTTGTGAAAATAAAAATTTAAAAACATAGCTCCTGATGCTGCATTAGACACGTTTAATTTTAAGTACCGAAGCAGTTTGTGGAAGACTTTGGGAATAACTGTATAATTAACATTTCAGTAGTATCTGTTTGCCTGCAGAGTTTGGCTTCATTGTTTCTTTTTTTTTGTAAGTGGAAGAAATGTTATCCAGCAATAGCAACATCTTAGAAATACTGCCTTTTCAATTTCCATCTTTAGAGAAGTTTATCTGGAATTGGAGCAGTATATCGTTCTGATAATTTAAGGCTTTGAAAAAAAAAGAGAAATTATTTTTTAAAAGTGAAGTAATTTTGAAACAGTAATTGGAGCTGACTAGGTGCAATCACTGTTCTTTGTTTTGTCAGTAATTTCAGTCCTTCGCTGCCTTTGCTTTTTTTGCTGTTTGGCTCCCTGCTGGCCACTTTTTTACCTTGTCCACCCATCTCTCAACTTGCTGTAATCTTTCTTGTTTAGGTTTTACTCTTCTGTTGCCAGCTGATGCTGCATTGTCAGATCCTTTGATTTGCTTAAGTAAACTGCATTGCAAAAGCAGTACCTGTCTGCTGTGGCTTTGATTTGGAAGTATGGGACCTGTTGGAGGCCCTGTTGTCCTTCAGCATTGAGGGCTGGCAAATATTTTTAAGGACATGCTGCTCAGCAGCTGTGACGCATTATCTCTTATGACTGGTCAGCAGGATTTTCCCTCTACATTTCAATCTGTAGGCTCATAAAATTTTTTATACGGTGTCTGACATCTGCTCTCATGAAGGTGATTCAGGGATAAGCAAACCCCATGTTGGTTAATGAGATTATTCATAGATGATTTTTAATAGGCAATCTTGTGTGTTGAATAGCAGATGTAATTAATTGTGCTTTTCCCAACAGTGGAAGTATACCAGCAGCAGAGATAATCAGTACACATCCACACTAGTGCAGACATACCTGGGGTGCTGCTGCTAATTTTCAGTCAGAGTAGTTTCCTGAGTAATTTTAATAGCATTGCCAGAAAGCTCACAGGGAATTCAAGGTAAACAAGCAGCCCTGCACAGAGCAGAAGCTGCACCGTCTTCTTGCATAGCCCATTTGCCTAGGCTTTGAGAGAAAGCAGGTGATCATAGAATCATAGAATCACCAGGTTGGAAGAGACCCACTGGATCATTGAGTCTATGCATTCCCATCAATCACTAATCCATGCCCCTCAACACCTCGTCCACCCATCCTTTAAACCCCTACAAGGAAGGTGACTCAACCACCTCCCTGGGCAGCCTGTTCCAGTGCCCAATGACCTTTTCTTTGGAGTAGGCCAAGGTAACGATACCTGTCTGTATTAGGTTTGCATGGCAAGGGTTTGGTAGTAGGGGGGCTACAAGGGTGGCTACTGTATGAAGCTGCTAGAAACTTGCCCAATGTCTGATAGTGCCAGTGCCAGCTGGTTCCAAATGGACCTACCACTAATAAAGAGTGAAACCATCAGTGACTGTGGAAGCATCTTAGGGATAACAGTTAAAAAGGGTGAAAAGTTGCTGCACTTTGGCAATTACAGGAGAGAGGAGTGAGAATATATGAGAGAAACCAAAGTCAGTGGAGAAGGAGAGGGAAGAGATTCTCCAGGCACTGAAGCAGAGATTCCCTGGCATCCTGTGGTAAAGGACATGGTGAGACAGGCTATCCCCCCTGCAGCTCATGGAGGTTAACAGTGGAGCAGATATCCACCTGTGGCTCATAGAAGACCCCGTGTCAGAGCTGGTGGGTGCTCCCAAAGGAGGCTGTGACTCCCTGGGAACCCTCTGCTGGAGAAGGCTCCTGGCATCACTTGTGGAGAGAGAGAGGAGGCCATGCTGGAGCAGATTTGCTGGCAGGGCTTGTGACCTTCTGGGGTACCCATGCTGAAGCAGTCTGTTCCTGCAGGACTGCACCCCTTGAAAAGGATGCATGCTGGAGCAGTTTGTGAAGAACTGTGGCCTGTGAGAGGAATTTGTGTTGGAGAAGTTCATGGAGGACTGTCTCCTGTGGGAGGGACCTCACATGGGGTCAGGGAGAGTGTGAGGAGCAGCAGGGACAGTGTGTGATGACTGACTGCAATCTTCTTTCCCCATGAGCCGGCAAAGAAATCAGAGCGAAGTTAAACTTGAAAAGAATGGAAGGGTGAGGAAAGTAGATTATCCTACTCTGAATTGATTGGTAATTGAAGTAATTTTCCCCAAGCTGAGCCTGGTTTGCCCATGACAGTAATTGGTGAGTAATGTCTCCCTGTCCTTATCTTGACCTATGAGCCTTTTGTTATATTTTCTCCCTTCTGAGGAGGGGGCATGATAGAGCTGCTTTAGTGGGCACCTGGTGTCTAGCCAGAGCCAACCTACCACAATGCTGGAGACCAGATCTTGCCTGGGACCTGTCTCTACCTACCAGGCAACAGTGGTTCTGTGGACATGTGAAGAAGAGGGAGGCTGGTCAAAGCCGTGCAGCTGGGGAGCACAGCTGCAAGGACACAAGGAGTCATCTGAAGTGCATCTGTCCTGTGTGTCATGGTGCAGTGCTTACTGTGCTTCCACACTGTAGTCCAAGTGCCCTTGCGCAGGAGATGAGGGACCATGAGATGAAGTGAAAACATTTTTCTAGGAATACACATGGTCTTGGTGGCTAAAATGTTTTGATTCAATGAAACTGGTCAGGTAGTGCTACTGGCGAGGTAATTCAAATGGGATTGCAGCCTGATTTGTCTCCACTTGGTGCAGCTCGATGACTCCTGCAGAGCAAACCTTTGCTGCAGGAAATACTGAGCAATGACCATTTGAACAATGAGGACTAGATGTACTTTGCAGAGGTAGCCACCTTGCAAGAGCTAATACAAGAAAATTTAAGCAATTGTTTGGTTGATACAATAAACCTGTACTGATGTGTGAATTTGGATACAAAGGTAATTGGGGCTAGGCCCCTGTACATAAAAGCAGCAGTCACACAAAATGCAGAGTGCTGCTTGAATTAGACTTAAAAGCCAGCAAATCTAGCAGCCAGAAGAAAAAAACTGTTGGGGATTTTATGGTCAAAAAGCCAATTAAAGCTTTACAGAGCTTATAGAAGAGATTTAAGTTTCAAACCTCCGTGAAAGCTTGCATATGCCAAGCAGAAAATTAGGAACAGTTTGCCATAGCCAATTCTTTTATCCAAAGTGAACTCTGTCATCTTAAATTGTTACTGTTTATAATCTGCATTGACTACACTCATTGTGAAAGGAAAAGCTAAGGTGAGGCTGATAACCTATGTGTGATCATACAATGCAAATAAGTAAACCTGATCTTCAGGTAGCGGCATAATGCCAAATTCAAGGACGATACTGAATAATTTTGCTTTAAAATAAATTCCTTTGTTGGAAGGCTGGTTAAAGTGTGTTATTTAGAAACAGTTTCTTATACCGTCTGGGGGACAGGAAGAGGATTTGTGAGCTGAAAATGCATTATCTCAACACTTTGAAAGATCCTTCTTTTTTTCTCCTCTTCTTCAAGGATAAAACATTAGGAATCACAAAATATTTCATATTTTTTAAAGGAAAAATTTGTTAATATATAGGCCATACCTCTGCAGAATGCATTGTTGTGCTGCACCTGATTATATAGATCTAGAAAGGGATATAGATGGATGCTTCAGTAGGATCAGGTTTTCAATAGATGATCCTGATTACTCTCAGTAGGTGATGGGAGCAGTTGCTAATGCAACCAGCCAAAGGTGCTTTCATCAGTAATGGGTGTTGGAGGACAAAGACACTACTTCTACTGACACTACTGCACACAGAGTGCCTAATACAATGTTTTATTCCTCTTTAGACACAGCAATATAAAAAATGTCATGTAATGTAATATAATATAATAGCAGTAAAAATATCTGGCTAACAGACTTGGTTACTAAATACCTTTTTTCTTTAATATAAGTATCTCGGGAACATTGTATCTCTCTGATGTGTTGTAGGCTTTTCTAAAGATTCTTAGCAAAACAACTGGAACAACCCAAGGACAAGTGTCCACACAGATTCTGACAAATAACAGATTTGTATTTAGCTGTGTCATATTGATCTCTTGATCTTTCTTGTGACTGCTGCTGGATTTGTTAGGATGGATCAGTGATATAGACTCTTTGTTTACCCTCTGAGTCACTGCATGATTTGCGTCAGTTTTAGGAAAGGTTGGCTGAAATGTTTTGCATTTGTGCTTAACACTTTCTTATCAACAGTTATTACAGCAACTCAGATGATCAGCCCCAAGTTATTACCTTAGTACTGTATTATTCCATTTTCTCCAGTTCTGCCATTCACATTTATTTTTTTGTTTTTAATAATTCTTGGCTATTCTCAGGAACCAACTGTTTAAAATTGGACGTGCTGTTAAATATTTGCTTCTGTTTACTAGCCAAATTTATGTTTTAAGTAATCTGCCAGGAAAAAATATTCTATTGATTTTGATGGGAGATAGATTTAGGAACTTATTTTCTAATCATTTCACTTATTGCTTCTAGGTGGAAAAGGAAAGGCTAGGGCTTAGAAAATGAACTAGCAGTGCTGTGACTGAGATAGCACAGTCAAGAATGAGTCTGGGATCGGGGGATAGTTGTGAATGGCCCAGGTTATGGGAAGTCAGTCATGAAGGCACTCCCCGGGAAAAGAAATGGCAGAAAAGTCTGGTTCTGGTAAGATATTTTCCCTTTTAGAGCTGTAAATGTCCAGGATTTATGAATCTCGGCATTCCTCAAAGTTAACAAATAACTATGAAAACCTGTGTGTGCCTCATGCTAATTAGTTTGCACGTATCTGGTATCATTTCTTTCAGTAGTTAAAGTAAGAGAAGGACATTGCATCCAGAAGGATTTCATCTGGCTTGATGAGTGAAGTTTCAGTAGGATGCTAGGAGTTTAATTTTTTTCCTCACTTCACTTTCACTTCAGAAGTAGAAAAATTGCCTGTGCAACCTGGATGTGAACCAGTATGTATAGGTGGAGTCACCAGAGTCCTTAAATTCAGACAATTGCAGCCTCCAGTAGCCAGTAAGTAGCTGGTTAGGTCAAAACAGTGTACCTACATCTCCACATGCTTTTACTCATGAATGGACATAGAATACTTTTGATCCTATAATTGCTTTCCAATAAACCTTAGACCTACTGAAAAGGACCGAAAAATGTGTAGAGAGAAACACTACACAAGTGGTGTTGGGCACTACTTGTATTTTATGTCATAGAATCATAGAATCACCAGGTTGGAAGAGACCCACCGGATCATCTAGTCCAACCATTCCTATCAAACACTAAACCATGTCCCTCAGGACCTCGGCCACCCGTGCTTTAAACACCTCCAGGGAAGGTGAATCAACCACCTCCCTGGGCAGCCTGTTCCAATGCCCAATGACTCTTTCTGTGAAAAATTTCTTCCTGATGTCTAGCCTGAGTCTCCCCTGGTGGAGCTTGAGGCCATTCCTTCTTGTCCTGTCCCCTGTCACTTGGGAGAAGAGGCCAACTCCCTCCTCTCTACAACCTCCTTTCAGGTAGTTGTGGAGAGTAATGAGGTCTCCTCTCAGCTACCGCTTCTCCAGGCTAAACAACCCCAGCTCTCTCAGCCGTTCCTGGTAAGGCCTGTTCTCCAGCCCCTTCACCAGCTTTTTTGCTCTTCTCTGGACTTGCTCCAGAGCCTCAACATCCTTCTTGTGGTGAGGGGCCCAGAACTGAACACAGGATTTGAGGAGCGGTCTCACCAGTGCCGAGTACAGAGGGAGAATAACCTCCCTGGACCTGCTGGTCGCAGTTGCTGAAAATGTTCTAGTTAAGTTTCACCTAGACCATACCATGGAAGAGGGAGAATGCAGTCCTGATATTCTGGACCCAGCTGAGCTATCAGCTAAGGAGGAGAAACTGAGAACTGATGAAGGCAATATTAATATGATGTGAACAAATAGTAACCATCTACAAAAAAATGTTGCAGTGTAGCAATCTGAGCTGTGTCTGCATCTACCACACAGTTTTTTTGCAGCATCTGTCAAGTGCTCCAGGACAGGAATGAAGTGCAGCCACCATTACATCTGCTACAGAAGACAAGTACAAGAACATCGTTATACTTAATGAAGAGGTGCTAGATTTTCTCACCACCCACTCAACTACCTTCAGGTTAGAAAGCTGAGCAGCTCTGTAGAACCTGCATGCCTGCATTCAGAAGAAGGTAGCTCAGGGTGTTTATGTAGCAATGGATGCAGATTCATACCTCTTTATCAAGGTGCTACTACAACTGTGAGCTCTGGGAGGAGCTGATATTGCAGGCTTGCAGCAGCACTTTTCTTCCTTCTGCTTTGTATACTTCTGTTTATGTGGCACAGACAGAGCTGTTGATGCAGAGTCATTGTAGCAAAATGGAGTTTTGAGCATGTATCCGTGAAAGTAAACTAAACAGAAAATTTGTTTAAAAGGCACATGGTGGGCTGAATATTACAAACAGTCCTGAACCTCACTCAGATTTGCTTGAAGGCTAAGCAGAAGAGAAGTGTGGGCCAGACTGCAGCTGTGTGGAAGCAATGAAAAGACTAAAATTCCAATTCTCTGCATTCCTTATGTGGCAAATCTCACAGCTTGCTTACATTCCCATATTAGGTGCTGTGTTATTTTTTTAATCCAAAATTAAATGCCTTCTTTATAGATAGGCATGCTTATATAGACAATGCTTTCTTATTTATATAGCTTTGTGTGTAAAGCCACTTCGCAGCTTTAAGTAATCTTATATGTTCATGATAATATTGGTATTTTGCATATGAACCCAATGCTGGTCATTTCCATTTTTAATTATCTTTTGGCAGACAGTTTTAGAACTTTCTGTGCTGATTTGTTGTCTTTTGCACATTCACACTGGAGGTTATATAAATCTGCAATGCAAGTTGTAGGAAATGATTTTGTGACTAGAGGTGACTTTAAATGTCTTGGTTGTTTAAGACCACAATTGGAATTCAAAAATCCTTCTGATACTCCGCATGATCCTGTCAGGAATAGTAAAGTAATGATCCATTGTGTGTGAACTGCCGTATTTGCAGACTTGAAGGTGTAGTTCTTCAGAAAAAAAATTTAAACTGAGTTTTCCTGCCTTATGATTGGTAAAGTGGTAATTATTCTACAAGTATAATAATTGAGTAATATTTGGAATGATTTTCCATTTCTGTCACTGAAAAAGTAACTGAATTCACAATAGCATGCGTTTTTTATATTTAAAGGAAAAAACAGTGTAGTTCTTAATTTACCATGTGCTGAATGGTTGGACTAGAAGATCCGATGGGTCCCTTCCAACCTGGTTGTTCTGTGATTCTGTGAATAATAACTTTTTCAGGGATGCTGAATAAATGAGAGCCAAAAAAATCTGAGAAATGTATTCCTCATTTGCAACTCATTCATTTCACTTTGCAAACACATTCTTAGGTTTTCTTGTCACATAACAAATGTCAGACAAAGGTAATATAGAAATTAAAGATATTTTTAAGAGGTAAAACTCTAATATCTTGCTGAGCAAGAAGAAAGTAAATACTTTGTCTGTGGAGCTTATAAGTTGTGGAGCTGTAACTTACTATGAGGAGAGACAAGTGGGTAGCAGTGAAAAAACCAAAATCCTCTTTGAAAAATGCAAGCTAATACAATGAAGAAAGTGAATGAGGTGGAAGCTCTAGTTTATTATAAGACATTAAACAGTATTGTTTGAGCACCTCTGCAAATACATTGCATTGATCAGAACATCCCTGAAGCTTTTATGGCCTCTTTAGACAAGGAAAGTATTAAGAATATTTTTCTAGATTACAGATATTTTGATGTTTTATGAGGAAATTATTACATCTATTTTTTAAATAGGTATGAGTGATAGTATGAGTGCAGAGACACTGGCTTTTGTAAATAGCAGAATTTATGCTCTAGAGTCTCTCTTTTTCTTGCCTGGAATTTATTCTGGAGTAAATCAAAACTGAAGAGAGTTCAGTGTTCTCATATTAGCATTCCCTAAACATCTTTACACATTGAAAAGGCAATACAGACTGCAGTACAATTATGCCCTGTTTGCAGCCTACCTCTTTAAAGCTTCAAGCACAAACCCAGACTTCACATCCAGTACTTGGCCATTGTGGACAGCATTGTGAAGGAGCTGGGGCTTCTGGTTGCAGTCTTAAACCTCTGTTTAGGCAGCGCTCCACCCACACTGGGTCTAACTCTTCTCTTGTACTTGCTCTCATAAACATCCATGTCTACAAGATTTTCCAACAAAATGTTTTTAAAAAGAGTAAAAGATACATTGTGCATCTCATCTCACCCTCCAGTGAGACTTCCATTTAGTGTAAACATCAGGCAAGTACGACAACCTTCTTCCTGCAAAGAGGATGATGGATTCTGACTTGAGGGGGAAACACAGCTCATCTACAGTTAGTGGCAAAACTCCAGCTGACTTGAGCGGAACTAGAATTTGGCCCTGGGTGCTCATCTCATCTCTAGCTAGCTAAGGACGGAATAAAGCTTGGAAATCCATGTGTTTATACTTAGCGTTTGTTCATCAGATAGATTTCTGTCAGCTCCATAAAGCCATCTGTGGGGTTGTTTTCAGCTCAGGAACTTGAATTTCTGCCACATTCATGCTTGAAAAGCCCAAAGGTTTTCAGTGTGGTCCTACATTGAAGAATGAGTATGTGACTCAGATAGGTACAGTCATAGGTGTTCATTTTAGAAGTTAAAGCATGTTTGGGTTTTCTGTTACTCCTGCTTGTCTTGCAGAGTCTGCACACAGTAGAGCAGGTATGCATTGTGACCCCTGTTGTCATCAACATGATTTTCCTTTTCCTTTATAAAACCTACTCCTGAATTCCAGCTGATGGCTCACAAACCTCTCTAAACTCTACTCAGCAGTGACAAGGAAATTGTACAATTTCAGTGTGGCTTAGACTTTGCCAGAAGAATCTTGGAAGGGCGGCAGCGATAAAGGATATTCCCTGCCACAACTCTCTTCCAGACTGCAAGCGTGCATCTGTCTGAGCTAGGATGAAAAGAGGTTGTGTACACTCCTTGAAGCTATTGTTTCTCACAATGTGCAACTGTGCGTAGGCACGTGGCTCAGAGAAAACCATGCCATGCATCTAGTCAAGCTAGAAACATAATTTCAGAGGAGAAACAGAGATTTCAGTTCTATCCTGGGGTTCAGAAACTAGGACTCTTATGTATTTAGAGTCCTAGTTCTTTTGGCCCAAGTTGAGCTTTGGATCTTCATTAGCAAACCAAGTAGTCTTCGTTCTGTCTGTACAGAACAGCAAATTGTTAGCTTTAACTTCAATAAGTACCTTTAAATGTTTTTGATGTTTGCTAAATTATTTTCATAAAAAGCTTTGAATAAGAGCCTGTACAGGAACATGTTATGTGACTGACCAGGCTGTCATTTTTAAATGCCATTAGAGATGCTTGCAAAGATGCTTGCATTTTATTCTAACTACTTTGTTATTTGTGGGAAGCAATTAAGATTTTTTTTTTCCCTTCAGAGTGTGTGTTTTGTCATAAGGTCATCAAGATAAGTACTTTCTACAAATCAGCTTTAAAATAAATGAAGAAATTCCCATTTAATCCTGCATGACTTCAGTGTTGTAGGTGTTGACTTGCAGTCTCACAGAATGGCGGGTGATGATTTGCTTTTCAGTGTTTTTCTCAAATTAGCATCTGCAATTTGGAAGCACAATTTTAAAATAAAACAAACCACAAACCCAAAAACTGCACAAAACCCAAACCTTTGTCCTAGCACAGTGTCGTCTGTTTGTCTCTGACTTATGTGAAGTGTTTATAACCTGATTTTTTTCAACAATATGTGTCGGTCATGTGTCTGTAAAGCTAAGGAATAATATCTTAGTGTGACAGGTAGTCACCACTAAGCTTAATGAGATTCCTGTTCACCTGACTTGCCTTACATTTTAGAAGTGAATATTCTATGCAAAGAGTAGAGATTAACAGAATAATTTAATTTAAGTTGGAAAATATCTTTAAGATCATGGAGTCCAACCATAAAACTAACACTAACAAGTTCATCTCTAAACTATGTTCATAAGCACCACGTCTGCCTGTTTTTCTAAATTTCTCCAGGAATGGTGACTTGGCTACTTCCTTGGTTAGCCTGTGCAAATTCTTGACAATCCTTTTGGTGAAAAATATTTTTCCTAATATCCAGTCTAAACATTCCTTAGCACAACTTGAGGCCATTTCCTGTCATCCTGTCCTTTTTACTTAGGAGGAGAGATCAGCACCCACCATGCTACAACTTCCTTTCAGGTAGTTGTACAGAGAAATGAGGTCTCCCCCTCAGCCTCTTTTTTTCCCCAGGATACGCAGTTTCTCACCTGTTCCTCATAAGGCTTGTGCTCCAGACCCTTAACCAGCTTTGTTACTCTTCTTTGGACATACTCCATCAACTTAATGTCTTTCTTGTAGTGAGGAGCCCACAAGTGAACTCAGGTGCAGCCTCACCATTGCCGAGTGCAGGGGGAAATAAACATGAACTCTGTGTTGAACACAAACCCTATGTTAAAATTAAATGAAAGAAGACATCTCTCACTTCAGGCATATTTCTGTGTTTGTGACTAGTGTTCGAATGCATTCTGAAAAGCATTCTGTGATTTTCCAATAAAATTGTGGGGAAAACTCCAAGTTTTTGATATTAATTTTATGATTACAATTAGACTGACTTGTGATAGCTACTGTAGTGATGAACATTAATTCACCATTTCAGAGAAGTATCCTGATGCACTCTAGGGTGACTTAAAGTAAGTTTTAAAGGGCCAGAGATCTCTGAATTTAGTTTCTGAATTTAGTTTAGATTTAAAATCTCTGTTTTTAGTGAACTTCTCTGCAAGCAGAGATGAAGTCTACTTCTCCATCTTGCTTATCAAGAAAAAAATATTTATAGATTATGATTTCTTTGCTGTGTATTTTCATTTTTTAATGATACTTGGTGTTAACATTTTACTGAAATCTTAGGGTATTGGAATGAATAACTGAAGAATACCAGCGTGGCATCATGGATGGCTTCAGTTTTTCTGCATGCTACTATATACAATTGTTCGGTTTTCTGATAAGCCTAAGTAAATGAGTTTCTTTTTAGACCTGAAAGTGATAGATACATATTAATGGGAGTATAGATGAGTGATAACAAGAACAAACTGTATTTTTCAATAGAGGTCTGCTTTCTTCTTGGAAATGTTTCTCAGGTAGCTATGTAAAACTCCTCAAGCTTTGTAATGATCTCATCTACATGTCTTTTGAGAGCTTTCTTTTGAAAGCTGACTGGTGCAAGCCTGTCACACTTTTTCTGACCCAATGTATGACCGTTGTGCCAGATCACAGACCCTTCTAAGTAAGTGTGTTATTTCTTGGAGTGGCCATTATCACATATTTTGAGAGCAAAGTATGAAGAGGACACATAAAATAGGCATTTCCTGGCAGGGAGTGAATTCCTGGCTCTTGGAAGGCTTTTACTTATGATCTTGGGGTTTTTCAGTGAAGAAAAGTATGCCAGTATGTCATGTCACAGAAGTGGGAGGAAGGGAAGCATCCTGATGGTGTGAAAATGGAGAAGTGGCTGAGAACATCCACTGCTTGGTAAAGCATCACTATAGCAGAACCCCTCTGAGTACAGGTCAGCCCCACAGACTTTTGAGTGCTGTGGTTCTTCCCTGCTCAGAGACCTCTCCTGCCTGAGGGGGTTCACTGGTGAGTTTTGGCAGCTGTGCTAGCACAGGTAATGAGAGGGCAAAGAACTTGAGTACAAATTAATTGCACACAACCATTGTTACCCATGCAAGATACTTCCAGTGTACTAATACATTTTACAGTCTCAGCTGAATTTTCTGCATAGACCTATCCATACATAAAGCACAATTGCTTTTCTGTGATAATAGTCATTGTACATACATGATGTAGACAATATTTTTTTATATGTAACTCTTTGTGGGTCTTCCCCCACCCCCATTGCTTGAAATGACTCCTTAGAAATGACAATCTTCACACTGTTGCGTTTCTCTTACCATTTATCTGTTCCCATGCTTCCACGGACCCAAAACTTCGGGCAATTTTGTAGTTATATCCTTCCTAAAGCCTCGCCTTATTGATTGATACAGCAACAATGTCCACACAGCTTTGAGAGTATGCTTTAACTTATGTGTCCTCCTCTGACTGCAAAGATTTTCAGAAATGGAAGTCCACATATTGTAGCTATAACTTAAAGAGTGTCTGTTTATTTGAGCTTTTATTTTACTGTTTCCTGGCAACAGAGTGGTCAATATTTCTTGCCTTCATATCTCTTTAGAAGGTACTTGGTCTTGGTTGTCACCAGGTAGTGATTGTTAAATAGGTCAGCTTTAGGGCAAAAAATGTCCATGCATTTTTTTTTAGAATATTATATTCTTCAATTATTTTGTTCTCTTTCTTGCATAACTTCTCATCTTGAATACTTTTTATGTGCTATCTTTAGCCAAAGGCAAAAGGCTAACTGATATCTTGAAAATAGGTTGTTGCTGTTCTCTGGATAGTAAATGTACATCTCATCAGAAAATAGTCTCTCAAATTCTGGTAGATATTAAATGTGAATGCTGCTGGATATGAAATATATGCAAAGGGATAAACCAAAGTAAACAAAAAATTAGCTTCAGGGGAAAGCATAAGAACATTCACTTATTCATTGTATAGAATATGTCTGAATGTACAGTACCTGACAAAAGACTTACTTTTTCAAATGTTGCCTTGTACTTTTTTTTTTTTTTATATTCAGTGGTTCTGTTTCTGACCAGTTTTGAGAGAGTGAAAGCATGAGCATGCAGTGTATAGTGTAATCCTCCTTGAATGTTTTGTGTACAAGAAGAGCTATACTAGGTCATATAAAAGGTCCATGTCCTTCAGCATCCTCACTCCATCAATGATTGTAAAAAACTTCCTAAGGAGGAGTAAGATCAGGGCGAGCCCATACTGACACCTCTTTCTAATACTCTGTCAGTATCCAGTGTCTGCATCTTAGCACCTTCCTGGGCAATGTGTTTTTTTATTTTACTTAATAATCTTCACTGGATTTTTTTCTATGAGCTTGTCTGATTTCTCCTTGAATTCTTGTAAGCTTTACACATCCCCCATTATCCTTTGGCAAGGATTTCTACAAATGTACTTTGTAGTGTGTGTGGCAAGCCACTTCCTTTTTTTCGTTGTTGTGAACCAATTTCCTACTATCTTTATTTGATTCCTGCTGGTTCTTGCACAGGAAGAAAGAGTTGACACCAACCCCTGTCCAGTCTTTTCATGACATTTATGATTTAGGTAGACCCTTTTCATATTCCCTGAAGTAATTTCTCTTCCTGGCTGAAGAGGTGTAGTGTAGACATTTATGCCTTCTGCAGAAGGTATTCCATAGCTTTGATATCCTTTTTGTCATTCTCTGAACTTTTTCTAGCTTTGCCATATCCTTTCTGAGATGAAGGGATGAAAACTGCATGCGGTATTCAAGGCGCAGCAACCATAAATTTTCATAGTGGCGTAACCATGCATTCATCTATTCCTTTGCTAAGAATACCAAATATTGGATTGCCTTTTTTTGCCGGTGGCTAAGCATTGAGCTGTTTTCATGATTATTCATGATTTATTGTGACCTCAGGATCCCACTTCTGGCTGATAGTCATCAGAACAGAGCCTTTCATTTTACATGTGAAGCTAGAATGGTTTTTTGACGTATGCATCACTTACATATATGAATATACATGAGCTGTTGAAAGTGGATATCCTGTAGATTTGACTAGGCTACTTCAAATAAGTCGAGATGAGTGTGGAGTTGGCTAGTACATTTTATGTTTTATTACACATCAACTTGGGATAGTGAAAAATGAATACTTATAACTCAGTAGTTGGGATACACTGGAGATTCTCCCAAACACGTGCCTCAACTAGCTAGGAAAAAGACACTAACCTGTATATGCATCAGGAATGAGATCAAGCTGAGGTCGTTGCTAGTGGAGAAAATGGAATGCTAACCTGTTCTGAGCCACTTGTCTGCATGTATTGTCTGAGTATCTTCTGTAAGTCTCTGTTGGTTGTTGTGGAGTACTATGGATTAGGTATTTAATTGCAATAATTTCAGATCCATTAGAGAACATGAGGTACCTCTTGTTTTTCACTTTTTTAAAATAGACTATGACCTTAATTCTCGCTTATTCAAAATCCATGTTGCAACACTCAGCTAGTGAATTGAAAGCTTAAAATAAGAATAAATGTAATTTGAAGCCCATTTTTCTACCATTGTTGAAAATGCTTTTGGTATAAGCAACAATCAGAGTCCTTTTTCTGAACACAAAAATAAAGAGTATTATTTTATCCATATCTGAAAAACAACAAGCACAAAGTATAATTGTACTCTTAAGCACAATCTGAGGCCATTTCTAAATCGATATGGTTTGTTATTATATGGTTCATTACCATAAAATAAAGGAAGTGCTGCTCTTCATTTGTCTAGTGTATTCTCCTCTGTTGGATGTCTCATTAGAAATTACACAAAGCAAGCATAAAAATCTTCTTTCCCTTTGAATATATTTTAGCACAGACTGTTTCACTTTCCCACTCTTTGTTTTGATGTATCCACAGATACAAATGTCCATTATTGTGAAGTACCTGACCACATCTGCAAGTAATTTTCAAGCTTTTGAACTCTCCCACATCTTTTCATTTCTCAGTTGTGCTCAGGTTTACCATACTGATTTTTTTGCTTGTTATACTGGAACATGTGATCCATTCAAACAAAAAAAACCCTGACGCTCTTATTTATTTGATGAACAGCTGGGTTGTCTTTTATAAGAGTTTGCATCAAAACAAACAAAAATTAATAAAATGTAATAACTCTTTCTGTTGAAAAGAAACAAAGCAAGAGACTGAAGAGCACTGTTCCATTTATGCCCATGCCTCTTGGCACATAAGTATGCCCCTGCATCTTCTTTGCTTCCTTAGAAATAGTCATCAAAGTAGAGTTACCTCTGCTTCCAGAACTAGTTAAATTTTCTCATAGTAAGTAGTTCTGTTTCAGTTGGAATGTTTAATATATTTGGAAAGAAGAATAGAAGAGTGAATCTTAATAGTTTCTCACGTCCGTGTATCAGTCCCTCCTATACAACTTCTGTAGTCTATGTTCTTTTTCTGTGTCTTGAGGATACATGGCTCTGTTTTCCACAAAATGTTGACATTTTACAAGTAGGAATTGAAGATCCTTATCTTGATTCCAGAACTCTGGAAACCAAAGCCAGGGCATGTTTTGGGGTTGTGTACTGAGACACTATCTCATTCCAGGAAGCCAACACTAGCTCCTGCTCTGTCCTCCTCTCTGTTTCAGTTCCTTAACTACCTAATTTCAGAGTCAGTGCTAATCAGTGCACCCCATTCTGTCACTCTTTCCTCTCCCTGTGAATGTGGGCTGGTTTCTACTCTGAAAACCCAACATCATCATATTGAACATCCTTTAGTGAAGCAAACCCTAACTACATTTTAAACTCTGAAAGCAGAAAAATGCAGGTTAAAGACATTTGAAAGCCTCCTTGTAATGTCAGAGTTATGCGGTTGTCATTAAGCAAGAGTATTTGTGCCAACGTACGGTATCTTATGAATCATTCAAATAGCTAATAATGGGCAGTCTGTATTCTGGAGACTGATCACAGATTTTATGAGTTTTTTTGTAATTCTTAGGGATGAGATGTGAACTCTGCTGGTACAGAATGTGTCTCATCTTCATAGACAATAAAGTAGCTAAAAAAAACTTCAGACAACTCATTAATTCAAATTTCCAGGAATCAAAAATAAGGTGAGACCTTTTTGTTATGCATGAAGAAAACTTACTAAGCATTCATTTCTTACCTACTTGACTAGACATTTTCTCTGTCCTACTGTTTTTCTTGAGGGAATTCTGCTTCACTCTAGGGGTGAAGTGGGTGTGTTTATAATTTGAAACAATACCTAAAGTGGACCCCCAAATCATAGGCACTGTGTCACCTGCAACAGGCAGCAAAGTGGACAAGTACTTGTCTGCACCAAGGTACTTCGAGCTGGGGTGAGAATAAAGTGCAGTCTTTGAAGTCAGTGAAGCAATGGCTGGGTTGTGGTACTAAGTACTGGTGTGAGCGGAGCTTCTGGTCTCCAGCATGTTTATATCTGGCAGGAAGAATGAAATGGAGGCTTTTGAGGACAACGTCCCTGGGGCTCAGGCAACATGGAGCCCTGTTGAGATTTCTGAGTGGTATTACAGAGACTCTAGTGATGACATCCCTGGCTCAAATTCTAGGCTTCCACCTCTATCTATTATTTCAGTGGGTCTTTGGGGTCCCTTAGAAGCACCAAAAAGGTCCCAGAGGGTCCTTAGGCCACTTAGTCCATAATTTCTGTGTTGCATGCCATCCTGTCTCTCTGGAAGCATAGCACCAAAGGGTACTCTTAGATAGCTGTTTTGTATGAAACACTGCATTTAAGAGTGTTTCAGTACAGGTGAAAATGATGAAAATTAAGACACGATTATAGCATGCTTTACATATCCTAGGCAGCATAACTTTAAAAAAAAAAAAAATCTGAACTCCTTTAGTGCCCACTCCAGCCACAGATTTCCTTCCTAAGGAAGTAAAGGCCATGGAAGATGCTGGAGAGGAACGGTTCATAAAGGCTTGTGGTGATAGAATGAGGGAGAATGGGTATAAACTGGAGAGGGGAGATTTAGGCTTGATATAAGGAAGAATTTCTTAACCATGAGAGTGATGAGACATTGGAACAGGTTGTCTAGGGAAGTTGTGGATGCCCTATAACTGAAGGTGTTCAGGGCCAGGTTGGATGGGGTCTCAGGCAGCCTGATCTAGTGGAATATCCCTGTCCATGGCAGAGGGGTTGGAACTAGGTGATCTTTAAGGTCCCTTCCAACCCAAACAATTCTATGATTCTATGCTGCTTAAGTTTCCATAAAATATTGTCCTTGGTGTCATTTCCACACAAAATACACTGTTACATCAGGTTAACAGTAGTAAAAGCCTATTCCAGATATAACTTTATATCTCATATAACTGTACTCCTTCCTAGCTGATACAAAGCCTAGGTTCATTGCTTCTGCCATTTATATTACAGAATAGTCTGACTTATGCCTCCGTGGGCAAGCATCCTCAGTGAAAGAAGACAGTGAAACATGATTCACTTCTGACAGTGCCATAAAGCTGAAACAATTGTCTACACGCAAATCTATCAGCTATCTAATCTACTTTGTGTTTCTGGATTCACAACTTGGGAATTGCTGAAATTTGCTTCAAAGTGTTACATATAGATCAATTTACTTATACATATTTTATGAAAGTGCAGCCAATGCTGTATTGCCTGCAGTCTGATACTTGGATAATCCTTTTAATTCTGAATGCCGTGAACACTGTGAAAACAGTGGTTTCAACCACAATTGTGTAATTTTAACTAAACTTCAAATATTACAGAAAGCTTCAATGTCATTTTATTGTGGAAAATGTATCTTCTACAGACAGATGCATTTTAATCACAAAAATATTTAACAAAAAATGTGCCTTTCATTGAAGTTGCCTTGATAATGATGATTTATAACAAAGAGGGTGGCTCCTTCACCACATAAGTTTAATCACAGTACTCCAGTAAGGATAAGTTTTTTAGAACTAGTCACTCCTGGCATTATAATACAGAAGGTCCTACCTCTATGCTGTTTATAAAGCTATTCTTCAGCATGCTCTTAATAGTTAGCTAGGTGATGCTGGCTTCAGGATAATTTTTGTAGAGAAACTTTTTCACTGGATTGTTATATCTATGTGTTTTCCCTGCAATGTTGCAGAGAAACATAAAAAAACATCTGATGGGCTTCCTCTTGAGTGTGAGCTTCTTTTCAGTTGTAGCAGTTAAGACAACTGTTCTGTAGTGGTTGATACAGACCCTGTATATCGTCTCATATTTGACTTCAGGCCATTGCTGGAATTTTTAGTAAATCTGAAGAGTAGTATTAGAATTTAAAAAAAAAAAAAACAAAAACAGCCTCAAGGTTGAACTTGCCGGGAGTCTTATCAGTCACTGACATCTGCCCTTTCCTTGAGTTGTCAGGGTTTCTTGTTAGCAAGAAGTGTGTCTGTCCTCATGTTTCTGCTGCTGTTTCAGCTGCCAGTGATAGCATAATGCATTGACCTTCCTCATTGTTATTCTTAGTCCTTCGGTTCAGAATGAAACATGACTGGAAATTATAAAATCAGAAAACATCTTGATGTTTCTTTTTTCTCCTCATTTGTGCTGTTATGGTTCAAGGTCATTTCCTTTCCTGCTCTGCCAGCTTTTTTTGTCAACAAGGTCTCTGTCTGAGGATACACTGATATCAGTGCTAACCTGTTTCCTATCAGAGGAAGATTCTTTGTTGATCTAGTGGCATATCTTTGTTTTATTTTATAGCTTCTTCTTCTTCTTCTAAACACATTAGGGGAAGACTTTTTGCCTTTGTCCTGTATTGTGTCATTTACAGCATTGATTTAAACATACTGAGGGGGGATACAGCTGGCATTGGGTGAGCTGACTCTCCAGGTCATGTGTTTTTTTAAAAAATAATCTGCACATGGCATTTCTTCCCTTAGAGGGAATCAGGAACTTGTATGTATGCAGGAGAAATGGCCAAGTGCCCTTAGGGTAAGTACCCTTTAATATTTTAGCCAGACTGGATTCTTGAGGTCAGGAGAAGTTTGCTTACTATTGCTGACTAAATTTCAACTTCAATTTGACAGAAAAAGGAGTTATTCGTTAATGGATAGGGTGGGACCATGAGATTTTTCCTGTGTCTGGTTTGTACCTGGCCAATGTCAGAGAAGATTTCTTACCAAAGTTAATTTGGTCTAAGAATTTCAAATTCAGACAGAAAGCCAAAGGTATTCTGCCCCTAAGTGAAATGACATCTATGAAGCAGCACTTCTCTACCTATTCTGCACAATGGTGGAGCTTTTAACACACTTTTGATAGGAAAAAAAATCCCTCTTCCTAACATGAATGATCTTATAACCATGGAATTGTCTCTGTTTAGGTCAGATTTCAAATCCCTTAAACTTTCACTGATGGCTATTTTATTACCAATTTCCTGAAACTTAATGATAATTAAAATTATAATTGCATGTGTAAGCTTAGTTAATATATTGATGTGTGGTTTACCTGTGAGTGCCATCCATGTTAAGACAGGCCTCATGAGCTGCATCTGTGTACCCCAAAAAGGTTAATAGCTGAAGATCATAGTGCAAAAAGTAAGTTCAAAGTGGAGGTGTGGAGAAATAATAACCCTGTCTCTCCTGCACTCTTTTTCTTGGTACATCTATGACAAGGTACAGTAGCTGAGGTCTATTTCATTAACTTCTGTGTCAAACAGCCTCCAAAAGCCTTATTTTGTAACACGATGAAATAGCAGAGAGACCTCTCTTGATTTATAATGTTATTCAACAGATATTCATTTCAAGGTTACATTAAAATGAATCTGTTAGTGAAATCAGTGTTCTGATATGTGAGTCCAGAAGGTAAAACCGTAAGTGAGCTGGCTCAGTATCAAACAGAATAATTTTTTGAAGCAGTGTGTATAGTTAATCTGTGAGCATCCAAACTGATGTATGTAAAGTTAGCCACTTGGAGCCTGTTGGAACTGTGTATGTGCACACATATTGGAAAGTGAGACACTAGCAGTTGCAGGAGATGGTCTTCATTTTGATAGTCTGAATAGTTCTTGGGCCATCAGAAAAGTTATTCTGCATGAAAATGTAGTATCAGTGCATTCAGCTACTCAAAGCTATAAAAAAGTGATGAATAATTCATTGTGTTTTAAAACTTTTCTTAAAATATTTTCTTTGGACAGAGACACTTTATTGCCTACTAAAACGGAATATTTGGAAACTACCTTGAAAATACTGAAATGTTTTGCTGGAGATTATTGGGTTACTAATGACAATTACTAGTATGTTGTTTTATAATTTTACTCAGAGGTTAATGTTCTTATTCCAGTTTGCATTGCAAGACAACTTTGCACTGGTGAAAGTTATTTTTTTTTATCTTGTTTTGTCATACACTTCATTTCCTGATGTTTAGAAAGTAACGCATTAAGAAGAGTGGAGGACATAGAGTCAAGAATCATTAGTAGGTTTTTTAATCTCTGGAGTTGAAAAATACGGTTTCTTTAGTCACCATGTGGCACAGGAGCATCTGGACTTTGCAACAACAGTAGTGGTTTGTGGCATACCAGCCTGTCACTGTTGGTCCAGCTTCAGCACTGTACTTCCCAGCTTTGGGGGTGATGTACATGTGTGTGTGTGGGGGCTTTGAAGTTAGGATAGGGAAAGGGAAGAATGAGTTATTTTTGATCAGCCCTACTGTGGAGGGAACCTTCCTGACACCTACGGTTTGGCTTGCTTAGGCAATGCCCCTATAAACTCTCGTATGGAACTTTCTGAAATGTTAATTGTTTAGAACTAAACTCCCCAAACCCTATTTCTGCCTTTTTCTACCTGATTTTGGTTTTTAATTTGCCATCAACTGCATCAAACTGGGTCATTGGTCAGCAGATGGAAACAATTTTAAAATGTAATCTCTTTTCCAGCAGTTGCAGTGCTAAAACATTTCCCTGGCATAAAAGACCTTTTGAAAAAATGTCTTTTTTCAAGTTTGAGTGTTACAAAAAGTCCTTGTCAAAATGGGTTAGTGAATGTGGAATATATGAAACTGTCAACAGGGCAATAGGGCATGAGAATTGCCATGTTAGTTCAGACTAGACATCTGTCCAGCCCAGTACCTTATCTCAAGTAGTGCCAGCAGCAGACTGTGAAGGCAGAGTTGCATACTAGGCAGGTAAGCAGCTGTAGCTCCCCAGAATATTCTCCCTGGCTCTCACAATTTGTGGCTTAGGGACTTCCTGAGACATAGTGTATCCTTGTGTTATATACCTTTGAAAGGCATTATAAATGTGTTGCAAATTTGTGCCTGGGGATCTGCCTTACAAGAGAGCTTGAGTGTGCATTAGGACACAGCTGGTCACTGGACCCAGTCTGCCCTACAAGGAAATATGCATATGTATGTGGATTAGGAGCTAGCAGGTCACTGAACTTAGTCAATCACTGTGAGGCATGGTCCACAAGCCCAGGCGCTGCTGTGTTTGTTGGCATTGGTGTGAAGATTTGCATTCATGTTGTATTTTCCAAGATTTTAAGAAAAATAAAAAGTTGTAGGCTTGGTTTATTTTAAATAATCATATTGATTGGTGTCATGCTCTTTTTTTCAATATTTGAATCGTGGACCTTGAATACTTTACTACATTTCAATCACTTAAGCTTCAAGTGGCTCGCCTTCTTTAGTTTACAATATAAGACCAAGCAGGAGGATAAAGCACTGTGGGAGCCTTGCTCCCATAACTTCATGCAAATTTAGTGAAAAGGAAAGCCCTGAGGAAGCTGAATCATACCAAGGTGAGACCCAGCTGGCTGGTTGAAAAGGGCTGCAGTCTAATTTGTGTTAGCTGTAGCATCTGCACTGATTGATCTGCAAAGATGACCCACCTGGGCAGATAAGTTAGTAGATGGCTTTCTCCTTCCCTAGCAGGGAGGATGTGAGAAGGAGAGGATTTGCTTCAGTGTTTTCAGTGTAAACAACAATGGCAATATTTTATTGATTCTGTGAAGTACTTGGGAGATACTGATCTTGCTTCTTTTTTGAACTGCATGTCTCAAGTCCATTTTGTGCTCCCCGAACTGGTGGGGGAATATCCTAGTTTTCTCATTTTTCTACCTCCTCTTAAAGGATTCTGCACTGTGTTTACACACAAAAAGCAACTGCACCTTATGAACTTAACACACTGTACAAAAAGAGTGTAAGTGAATGGAGAATATGATGTGAATGTTATATTCATGTTTCAGAATGGGTATTAACTGTTTTCAGTGGTATAAGTGCAAAGACATCAAGAATTAGAACTCAGAAATCTGAAAACGACAGTGGAAACAATTAGTGAAGTATGCACTTAGATAAAGGTGATTCCATGTTGAAAGAGACTCTGTCACAGAAGCAATGCTGGAACCAGAAGTATCTTTAAAATTGGAAAGCCTTTTCTTAAATGGGAATGTGCTATATTCACTTAACTGTATGTGGCATGTCTTTATCTTCAGGGATTCCTTGACTCCTAACCCTTACACTGTGCAGTTGTCTCTTGTTAATAACTGGCAAGTCATTGGTGGTCACCATTTCGAAGACCATTATTCTCACATTCTTTTGATTGAAAGGTCTGACAAGCTGTGACTTACTGCTCAACTGTATCATGCTGATGATGTCACACCTATGAAGTACATTGTTTTCCCTAATATTTTTGGTGCTTATCTCCAAATTATCTGAAGCATCACAGCTTATTACATTGGCAGGAAACATTGCAGGCAGTGTTTCATACAGGCTCATTCTGATAGCAATTTAAAAAGAAAAAGAGTAGCTCTAATGGCATGATGAAGGGCATTCAGGAGGAAGAATAGAAGCAGGAAGCAGTCATTGCTCACATGAGGAAACAGAAAAATCAATATATAGGAGAGCTAGCATGAGTAGTAATTACAGAGCTACAGGATTTCTTATGCAGGTTTGAATCAGGGAAAAGGTATAAAGTGGGAATGGTAAATGAATTTTGAAGTATGATGTCCAAATTCATACATTCAAAAATATTAGGTTGAGAGGGGTATGTGTATTTGTTTGCTTTTAAAGAAAAGGCAAAATGATAGCTTGTTTCCTTCCTGGCATTAGCCTGATTTATGGGTGTATTTTATTTATTTTTATAGCTGTATCTTGCTTATCTATTTCTTTTCATCTCTCTGTAGATGATTGTCTGAAATAATAAGAGTAAATGTTCCATAATATGCAACATTTTTTATCACCTTGTATATGAGCAAGAAACAAATTCTTGGGCTGTATGAAATACCCCACACTGGGCAGTTCCACAGTTAAAGCAGAATTTCAGGTTGCATGCAAGCAGGAGACCAGACAGCAGAGACTTAGTCACAAATCCAAGGGCACAGTCTGTGACACCTCTGTGCAAGTGTTTTGTGTGGTATTACACTGTACTTCTACATCATGTAGTTTGCCAAAACTGTTTGCTAGATAAAAGGATCCTGACTGACAATGTCAGATAAATGCCAAAAGCATTTTTTCGGCTAACAAGGGCTATACCTTTTTTAATCTTCTGTGAAAATTTGGCTCTATTTGCAAAAGGTGCTCAAATGCATTCAGGGCCAGGGAAGCACCACTGGGATTTGAAAACATTGAAGCTAAGAAAGCACTGCCTCTGTTTGAAGCCAGATCTTCTC
The DNA here is from genome assembly GCA_033558105.1 of Coccyzus lansbergi. NCBI lineage: Eukaryota > Metazoa > Chordata > Aves > Cuculiformes > Coccyzidae > Coccyzus > Coccyzus lansbergi. The sequence continues at coordinate 250,751 of JAUMJK010000072.1, read as the reverse complement.
ACAAGTTGTCTTGCATTTATCTTTGCTATCTTTTCATGCGTCAGCTCCTTCTGTATATCTCATCTTCTGTTCTGCTCAGAAGACCATGAATCTGTAAATCACAGTCTTCCTGCATTCTCTGAGAGCTTGAGTCTACTGTGGGAGTAGTAAAAACAATTGGTCTTGTCACTTGCAGGAAAATTGCATTGTTGCACATTATGGAGAATTACCAGTCTTTGTCTTGAATCTCCAATGTGAATAACTCAGAAAAAACATTTTGTTACATGAACCTCTGAGAGCTCAAGCAGTGAAAAACTGATAACTAATTATGTAAAATTTGGCAATACACTAACATGATCTACATTTGATTAATATCCTGATACATGTATTTCATGCATTCTTTGCTACAGATTTTAGTGGTGCTCTTGCACTTCTGCACTCTTACCCTATGCATAACCCATCATGTTTACCAAGTTCTGTAGAATAAAGGGACTAAAAAGTACAGAATGGACTTGGTCAATTAAATTTGAAAATTTTCACACTCTTCAAGATTCATGAAACCATTGAATGTTCATAGATGTGAGACAGAATCATGGAACAGCATAGGTCAGAAGGGACCTCAAGAGATTATCTTGTTTAAACTTGTGGGAAAGGGAGCCTAGATGAAACTATCTAGCCACCTGTCCTGTCACATCTAGAAAACTTCCAGTGATGGGGACCTTTCTCACCACATCCCTGGGGAGATTGTTCCAGGTAGCTGAATGACATCTTAGAACTGTGTTCTGGATACCCAGAGAGGAAGCAATCAAGAAGAAATGCTGAGAATTACACTAAGGGGCATTTTGTTGTTGGTTGGGATATATCCTACTATCACATAAGTGGACTGAATGCCTGCTAAAATGAGGTATCTTGTTAACTTGTGTTTGCTTCTTTTACAACCTATAAATCATGTGCTAGATTTCACATCTAGCAATTAATGGAGTAGGAAAAGTTGGTAAAATGCTGTCACAGTAGACCTACATAATTGTAGCCAAATGGCTGCAGGTTTTCAGTGCAGGAGGGATAAACTTCAAGGCTGCACTGTATATGCATTTACTTTTTGATGTAATAACATAAATTTCAAGGAAGTAGCTACTTGTACGTGATCATGATTTTAGCAGAATTCCATTGAGAAAATGTGCTGCAGTAAACTTAAAATTAGGCTAGTTTGACTCGCTAGAATCTGTCTCTTCAGATTACATGGAGATGCTTCTGAGACCCAAAGAGTCTTGCTAAGGCAGAAAACATGAAAAATTACATTCAGTGCTTCAGGCCAGTGAATAGTGCCTTTTGCTCTCAGAACTTGCTTACTAGTCTGCACTTTTCGTGCATTGCACTCAACTCCCAGGAGGAGCTGGTGCTGAAGAAAATGGCCAGCTTTGTGCAAATTTTTGATCTTCAGCTAAAGAGTTGATCTTTCTGAGAGATGGAGATTAGTTTCACATCATTGGAAAGGAGAATCTCTGCTGAATCTGGTAATATGAAATGTCTATTAGGAAAAGAAATTTATATCATCAATTCACAGTAACAGTTTGGTCATAATAGCTATAGGTTTATGAGTTAAGTTTCAGAACTGCTCCTCTGGAGGTGAAGTCATGGATATTTTTCTAGAAACCATACCTCAAATTACATCAGTTGTTAAAGAAAAACTTGCACCAAGGCTCAGAAACTTCAATGATGCTTCTCTGATATTGCGGTTCACCCAAAAGGAGAAGACTTCAAAAGATTTCTCTCTCAGCTTAGTGGATTTCAAGGGTCTCAGCAAGGCCAAGGGCCTTTCTCAACAGAGGATTTCTCTGACTTGAGTACATCTCTTCTTATGCCTGAAGGACTCAATTGTGACGTTTGAGATCTAATTTTGCATTGAAACCCAGCTGCTTCATGTGTTTGATAGGGTGTCTTTTAAGCAAATGAATTGCCTTAGGCTGCCTTCCTTAAAATATGACTCTTTCAGATGCCAGTTTTCTTTAAACGAAAAAAAAGACTGGTTTCTAAATTGGCTATGTTTAGCAAATGACTCTTCCCCAGAAATCCTGTAAAACCACTGCCCAGTTTTAGCCCCAGTCTTGCAGAAGATTTACTTAGCTCTTGAACAGAGACTATAGCTATTTATTAGCTCATCATAGATTTTTATTGTGAAATAATAAAAAACCCCACATTGTTAATTAATGTAGCTAAAAATACAAGTGTGTTTAATGTAATATCTATAGTAAAAACATTGATGGGACTCTGTTGACAATGGGATATCTCTGGAAGTTTGTCTATTAAGGAAGAATAGCGGTGCTGGGCAAACAGACTGTGAAGTGTTTCTTGGTATCAAGTGGCTGTTTCTGCCCCCATCAGCTGTGGATGTCATCCATCCATCCACTACTTACATATCTTAGACAAGCACATTTGTCTTTTTCCCGTGCTTGAGAGGTGCAGACTGCCTCATCATCTTAATTTTCATCATCCTTTGTGCTTTGTTTTTGTCATGTTTTCAAAAGTAATTCATGGCTAGTTCGCGTAGCTATTGCCTGTCGTGCTGACCAACAGTAAATTACAGTGTGCACACTGCCAGCCTTGTCCGCAACCTTCTATTACTTCTTGCCTCGTACCTAGATCTTAATCTGAACTGAACCTAGCAAAGCTTTTATTATTCCAAAGGACTCAATAAAAATGTTGACTAGATGCATTACTGATAAATGGAGATTCAGGTTGATTTTTGGATTCTGTGAACTCTGGTTTGGGCTGGCTTTAGGAGAGATTTCCAGCAATGTTGTTTGTAGTTGTTTTCATGATGAGCAGAGGGTACGTTCGCTTTATTAGTATGATTCATCATTTTTCTGTGCTTCTTAAAACACTTGGGAAAAAAATTGTCTCTGTGATTTTGTTGCAGGAGGAATATATGTGGATAAGCCTTGTAGCCACTGTCAGCCTTGAGACAAATAGATTGAGTCCAAAGTATGGATCAGCAACCTCTGACAATAATAAATGCATAACATGAAATGTCTTGCAATTATTCTGCCCTTGAGTGTTTCAGGTACTTTAGCTTTTCTTATGAATGTCTTGAGTCTCCAGCCTTTGAGAAAAGTTATAAATTGTTCCACCGAGAACAATACTCATGTGCTTTGAATGCTTCCTGGTCTTCAAGTCGTGTCTGTAGTCTAAACGGTATAGAACTGGGTTCTGTAGCAGTGACAGCTCACAAGCTGAACTGTCAGCTTCTACAAGAGAAGCAGCAACACCATAAGAAAATGTGTAAGTCTTTGCAAGTGGCACCTGCATCCTGTGATGGTGATACATACTGTGAGTAGCCTATCATCAAGAAGAGAGAGACTTCGTACTTTAGAGATCAGATGAGAGGTTACTTATCTGTGGTTTATTGAGCAACCACTGTAAGTTCCCCAAGCTCCTTTAGGAGGTTTCTTTTAAATTTGTGTCATGAGCAGGTAAAAATACATTTCTTTGTCTACAAAAATACATTTAACACTCCTGTACATCCAGTAGATGTAAACACCTCTGGTGTGACATTTTAACATCTAGTCAGAAACAACAGCAGAGAAACCTCTTCCCAACAGAGGAAAGCCTTGGGGTTTTTAGTCCTTACTGCCTTACATTGCATGGTAAAAAGCTTTTTATAGTAGTGTACGTCTGGAATTCCATGATTTGTTCAAAACTGTTTGGGAGGCTTTCAGTTATTTTGGGGGGAACCATCCCAATGCACATTGAAAAACACACTATATAATCTTGGGGACTTAAGACAAACAGATAAGTGTTAGCCATCAAGGTCTTTCTCGTCCAACTTCTTTGCTTTTCTCTAAAGTATCTTTCACTAAGGAAATGCTGTATTCTGTGGTATATAAACATTCATCCATGGAAAGATTTTTTTATACAAAGCTCTGCTTATCTCTGAGCCTCCCTTGGGAACCAAATTCACAGAAACACATCAACGAGTTCTAGATGGCTTCGAATTGCCTCAGAAAAAGCCTGAATTATTTGTTCTATCAATTGCAAGTGAAAAGGGATTTTTCATCTTCTTAACCAGTTTCTCTAATAAGTGTGGCTTGACAGCTCTATTCAGGATGCTGATACCTTTTATTCCACACTTCAGAATACAGTGCCCCAGGGAACAATCAGTGTACTACAGCAATTACAACTTTTAGCTGTGCTTTCTTCACCTCTTAGTTTCAAGCAGAGGGATTAACTGACATAAGTCTTACCCTTTCATCAGGTGACATATTTGTTTTCTAGGGTCTCAGGTCACTGCTCTTGGTACACTGGTGCACACATCAGATTTCCTGATGTCCCTGAGTCAGATTATATTTATTTAGCTTTAAACATGTTGTGTTTATGTGTGCATTTTAGTGTAGGGTCTTAAAGACCTGCAGCTAGGTTTACAGAGTGCTCTATCTTGGCTAATTCACCCTGCTGCTCAGACAGCCTGCTTCACTTAGGTACTATACTGAAGTGCCAGTGTCATGCCCAGGACCCAGTTTACCTAATTCAGAAATCTTTCTTACATCTCCACTAAACTCCATCATGCAATGTAGACATTCTCTTAACTCGTGTGTAGGTTTTGTTAGACAGAACTGTGTATTTAATACTTTTTGTTAAGATGATCTTAGGATTTTACTTGTTGCTCGATGCAAGCATACATCTGCAGGCAAATGACTGCTTCTGAGTTGAAAGTTCTCTGTCGTGATGAAGTATCATGAGTTGTTAAGTAATGTGTTTTGCTTATACTTCTCCTTTCCCTCGAGAGTATTAGATGATTTTTACTTCTTTTTTACTTCCTGACAGTGAATGGGTTTAGTAATGGCACTTGTGTAAGGAGGATGTTGTTCAGATTTGTTAATAACTGCTGTTTTTCAAGGCCAGCAGGTTACGTGTTATGTTTAATTACCACTGCCCCTGCCTGGCTGGAGATTTTCATTGAAGATACAGGCTGGCAGGGTCAATGATTATGAAGTATTCATCCGCTATGGAGCTCTGCATTCTCCTTTTAAGCCCACGTTCCCAGCCACAGTGCATGGGAAGTAATGCATTTGATGGACTTAAAATGAAATAATGTTCTCTCACAAGGAAGGCGCTTTTATGTTTTATCTTATGATGAATATTCTGTACTTCCTGAGGACTCCTGAGAAACATTGTCACTATCCAAATTAATAGTAGAGACTTTCCTATTAAGTGCAACTATTTCACAGCTGAAAAGCATTACTTTCTCTCCTCGAAGTTCTATTAATGAATTTGCTCTGGGATTTTCATACTAAATTAAATCTTTCAAGCCTGCCTTTTGATATCAGCTAATGGCAACAATTTTTCCACTAGGACCCAATTCTAAATTGCTTTTCCTGCTACCTTCACAGAAATCTTTGATACTGGGAGCTTTCCTAGAAGTCTGTTTTCAATTTTCTTCTCTTTTTCTTTTGCCATTTGACACTTACTGAGGTGGCTGGACCTGATCTTAACTTTAGGAACATTACATCCAACCTGAAAATTAAACAGTTTTAATAAATCTTATTCTTGATAACATTTGTTTCATCAGCAAGAGAGCAAAGGAATAAAAGTTTGGGAAGATGAACCCAAATACCTTGAAGCACACAGGGGAAGTCAGTATGGGACAATCCAATACCCCACAGTACCTGCTGTTTGTGAACAGAAAAGGTCTTGTGGGAGATGTTGTGGTGGGAGGACACCTAGGCCATAACAATCATGAGATGATAGAATTCTCCAAGAAGACTCCAAGAGGGCCAGATGCTCTTTAAGAAGGAAATCCTGGCAGCATAAGAACAGACCTTCCCCATGTGCTGGAAAATGAGATGGAGGGGGAGAAAACCAGCTTGGCTGAGCGGAGATTTAGGTGGATATTAGAAAAAAGAGAAAAGTATATGAGCTTTAGAAAAAGGGGCAGGCCTTTCAGGAGAACTACAAAGATTAAAATGAGATATGTAGAGAGAAAAGCAGAAAGGTTAGAGCCCAACTAGAACTTAGATTGGCCAAATCTGTGAAAGAGAATAAAAATTTTTTCTACAAATATATCAAGGTGATCAGGCCCAGTCAGTATGGGTTAATGAAAGGCAGGTTCTGCCAAACTAACCTGATTGCCTTCTGTGACAAGGTGACCAACTTAATGGCTGACAGAAAGGCTGGGGTTGCAGTGTACTTGGACATCAGTAAAACCTTTGACACTGACTCTCAACAGTACTATTTGAGAAACTGGCTACCACTGGCCTGGACAGGCGCACCCTCTGCTGGGTTAAAAACCGGCTGATGGCCAGTAAATGAAGTTAAATCCAGCTGGAGGCCGGTCACAAGTGGTGTTCCCCAGGGCTCAGTGTTGGTTCCAGTTCTGTTCAATATCTTTATCAGTGACCTGGAAGAAGGGATTGAATATACCCTTAGTAAGTTCATGGATGACACTAAACTGGGAGGAGGTGTGGATCTGCTGGAGGTTAGGGAGGCTCTGCAAAGGGATATGAACAGGCTGGATTGATGGGCTGAGGCCAGCAGGATGAGGTTAAACAAGACCAAGTGCAGAATCCTGCACTTGGAGTACAACTTCATGCAGTGCTACAGGCATGGGTTAGAGTGGCTGGAAAGCTACCCAACAGAGAAGGACCTGGGGGATGTTGGTTGACAGCCAGCTGAATATGAGCCAGCAGTGTGCCCAGGTGGCCAAGAAGGCCATGTTGGCCAACAGGACCAGAGAAGTGATTCTCCCCCTATACTCTGCACTGATGAGGTCGTACCTCAAATACTATGTTCAGTTTGGGATCTCTCACAACAAGAAAGGCATTGAGGTCCTGGAATGTGTCCAGAGGAAGGCAGCAAAGCTGGTGAAGGGGCTGGAAAACAAGTCTTGCAAGGAGCGGCTGAGGGAACTGGGGTTGTTTAGCCTAGAGAAGCGGAGACTGAGTGGAGTCCTTATCACTATCTACAACTGCCTGAAAGGAGGTTATAGTGAGGTGGGTGTTGGTCTCTTCACTCAGAGTGACAGGTGATAGGATGAGAGGGAATGGCCTCAAGCTGTGCCAGGGGAGGTTCAGATTGGACATTAGGAAAAACTTCTTCAGGGAAAGGGTTTTCAAGCATTGGAACAGGCCACCCGGGGAGGTGATTGGGTCACCATCCCTAGAGGCATTTAAAAGGTGGGTAGATGAAATGCTTAGGGATGTGATTTAGTAGTGGACAGGTACACTTGGACTTAATGATATCAAAGGTCTTTTCCAGCCTAGGTGTTCTATAATTCTGTGATTCATATGGAGGGCTGCACAGTAGCCCTGAATGAGTCTGCTCCAGAGTCAGAAGCACTGAAATAATTTCAGCACAGTGTCAGGCTTGGCCTGTGTGACCCCATTGACACATGGAGCTGATAATCAGCCTATTGATGCAGTACTCTTTGGTTTCTCCAGGTATCTGTGTCGAAGTCCCTGTCCTTTGTGCAAAGTCACCGGCCCAAGTGGATATTCCTAAAACTGCTTAACAGTGTTGAGGTATACTCACAGAGAGCTGTCAAACTAGTCTTTTGTCACACACAGGAAAGCAGTGCATAGTGAGTGGTCTGTTATCGTGTGTGATGTTCCACATTAAGTTCACTGAAGACCTTCCTTTGACTTTCTGTACAGTATTTGCAGGGAAGTCGTGCATACTTCTTACTATGCTAGTAGATAACTTGGAACATGAGCAGAGGGTAAGTGACAAGAGTACAGAATTTCAACACTTTGAATACTATGCTGAAATTCACAGGATTTGGGTCATATGTCTTTGATCTTTAATATCATTTTTACTACCTAGTCTCACAGTAGTGTTCTCAAAATGAGTGATGTTGCTGGTTATGTGATCGCAGCATACAAGATAAGAATTCAGAACAAAGTGTATTATGTCCTATCAAAAAGCACATATAACTTATTTCAGGCAGCCTGAGTGTCATTCTCATTTGCATTAAAACCTCTTTCTGTAATTCTAGCAATGTTAAGAAACTTCAGAAGTTATTTTTACATGTGGTTTATACCTAGAGAAATGTAAAGGCATGAAGGGAGCTGATGTGAATGTGAATAAGACTTTCAGTGGAGAAATGGTTCAGGCTCTTCTGAGCAGAAGGCCTCATAGACTAATGTAGAGAACTAATATCAACTCACTAGATTGTCCCATCCTAAAGATAAGATGGGAGCTGAAGTTGCATGCTCCAAAGAGGCAGGAGCATTGAGGAAAAACTTACTTCTGTTTTCAAGCCTTCTACTTGCATTTTTCCTGGACTTTGGAAGCTGATAACAGAGCTGCAAGGACAGGAGGGAGGCCACTGCTGCAGACCAGTGTGCTAAACTGCTGGGACAAAACTGTGAGAGGCAGTGACAGGGGGGACGCAGAAGTAGCAAGAGTAAAGAGAGGATAAGTGGGAGAAGTCAACATGAAAATGCTGAAGAATGCACTTAAGAGGAAATTACAGTAATTTTTTTTCAGCGCATTTCTGTTACTCAATATTGAGTTTGTTGCTAAAAGTTACGTAAAACTAAAACTCGGCAATCCTAGGAAAAGCAGTTTGATAAAACCCGTTAAGATTTGTGCTGAGATGACTTTACACCATCTAGGAGGTTTCAAAAACTCCTTAATATTGACAGAACTTGCTCATTGTTATACTTTTTCACTCTACCAGAGCAATTGGAGGTGAACTCAGTGTGGCTCAGGTTCAAGTGTGTTTGTCCACACCCAAAGCTGGAAGCCAATGGGTCATGTGTAACCTGATACTAACTGTAGATTCCTGTTTCTATTCCTGGACACCACCTGAAGGTAACAGAGATGTTTTTCATCTGAGGACATCAGCACTGGATACTGGCAAGCATTATTGTGCAATACAGGAGCAAAATATTGTAACGTTCCAAACTCCAAATCTGTTCTGTCATTCTGGAACTGGTTGTTGGTGCTGGTCTGTGATGGCTTGCTCACTAAATCCCAGACACTCCTTGCAGTAGGATTGTTGCATGGTTTCTGTTAATGATCAGCTTCCCAGTCAAAGTAAGTGAAGAAGTGGACTACTACATATTTTGTGAGACTTATGCACATAGTGATGTACGATTTGCAATTATTTTCCAGGTAGCTTCTAGCTGTAGGGATGAATTAGCTGACTAGGAAGAGAGATGAAAAATTAATGGAGCAGTGAGGAGGAGTGGGATTTGTTAGCATCATCTGAGATTTTTTTTTTCTTGGTGAGAAACCTTTCTATGCTGCTGTTGCCATTTCTTCGTACTTACCAGGTTGGATGCTGAGAATACCACTAATGAGAAGGCCTGCGTGCTGCTTGGAGGGTCTGTCACTCACTTCCATCTTTGGCTAATTGGTTCTCTGAGGAACTTGATTTTCTCCCCTCTTTGGTCTCAAGGTGGAAGAAGAGAGGGATATTTTTGTTTCCTTTACTCCTTCTCTCTGTTGAAGGGCACAAGCCTTTATAGCCAGCTGTTTCTCCAGGCCTATATTTTTGAGACTGTGTATCCAAGCTTCCATTTCACTTTATACCGTCCTAGTAATTCTGGTACCTGCATCTGCTGTGTTCTTGGATATTCAGTATTTTAATCACTAAGCTTACCAGAACTACCGGTCAGAAATCAAATAAAAGGGAGGGCTTGGAAATCAGTAGATATAATAATAAATTAACATTTTATTGCTGTTTATTTTATCTATTAATTCTGCCATTTTATGAATGAATCACAGAGTGTGCATGCATTGAGTTTTCAACCCTTTCCCCTAACCAGCAGTAACAGGATTGTTTTTAAAGGTATTTCAGATTCTCACAGGGACATATCTGCAATTATGGTGGAAGCAGAATAGCAGGTGTCTTGAGATCTGCCTTGAAATTGGGAGAAATGGCAATGCTATAGATTCTCTTCAAAGTATGAGCTTAATAAAACTGAGGTGATTCTTTCCACAAAGATTTCCTCCTATTTATTGCTGCACTGGTATTTTTTGTAGCCAAAAGCACAAGCTGCTTTTTTGGTACTATACTGCAATAACAATAGATACATTGACGCTTCTCTCTCCTGTATAAATTTGCTAGTGAGTAGTTGTTAACTTTTAATTTTGTCTTAGAAATCTGAGATTTCCAAAGGTGTGTTTTGCAGGCCCCCACATAAGTAAGAACATCCCCATAGGGTGCTCCTTCTTGTTGCAGTACACCTTGCATGCCTACTTTCTATCCACAGAAGACAATTAAACACCTTCTCATCACTGAGACAATATGGTTTTAAGGCTATGACAGTGGAATGGAAGTCCAGCTTTCCAGAGTATAGCAACCCAGAGCAATTCAGACTGCCATGTGGCTGCTCTGCTTGGACTTGGAGCCTAACAAATGGAAGATGGTTCAGCCTGTGAATTGTAACCACCTTCAGCTGAGCTGAGCCCTTCACTGCATATACAGAAATCTGCACCCAGCCTTGAGCACAAACCCTGAGACTCTCCTTCCAGTGCTGATTGGTGCTGTCTAGTCACTGCTGCAACTTTGGTGCCTGAATGCCCCCACCTGCAAAAGGGAGACTTTCGTCCTTCTCAGTAAAGGAGTAGAAACATTCACTGTCCTTTTAGATGGCGAGAAACGTACATATACATGCATGCATACATATATATATACAATATTTACATATATATATTTACCCACTAAGTACCTGGTACTCCAGGATTTAATTTGCTCAAGGATTGAAAGTTATGACTCCAGTTTTGGGGTTTGCTGTTTGCTTGTTTCTGAAGCAACCGTAAATCCTGATTTTGATCTCTTATTTCTCAGGCCCCGAATCATGATCCATTTATTTTCAGATTTCATGCATTGTGTGATGAAGAGTGTTCTGTTTCCAAACAGCTTCCATAAATTATTTAGAGATGAACATGCCGTGTTAAAAAAGTAAAAGCAAATAAACAGAGCATCTCTACTGCTAATGGAATTTGAGATTAAAAGGAGAGGGGTTTGTGCTCCCTCTTCTGGCTAAGACCAAGCAGCGATATAAATAAAACTTTTGCAGGCAGAGTCTGAAATTAGAGAGAGTAAACATCAGCTTTCTTTGCTAGTGCATGGATTGATCTGTCAATGTATGGATGTTTTATTCAACACATCCACGTGAGCAAATAGTAATCAAATTCCACCAGTTGGAACAACAGTCTAAAAATGCAATTTCAAAGTAATGGAATATTCTGAATATTTTATTTTACCTCTGGTTTTCTTCCTATCTTGATTTTTTAACTGCATTTTTTTAATCTCACATTCTTTAAAATAGCTATGTTGTTTGGTGAAGGAAGGGCTCACACATTCACACTTCAAATGCTTAAAGTTCTCTTGAAACTTAAGAAACTAAGTTACACTCAAGTGTGGAGGGAAACAAGGACTGCCAAGTGCCATCTGTTATCTCAGATGCTTGGGCTGGGAATGTTCCTGCCCTGCTGGCAGAGATGGCAAAGGCCCTGAAGAGTCACAGTGGGACTTCATGGTGAGGGTGGTTGAACACTGGCAAAGGCTGTCCACAGAGGTTATAGAATGAATAAAATAGGCTCAACTTCAATGGAATTTTCTCACTCATGCTACAAGTTTCAAGAAAATCTTTAGGGGATTCTTTTTAATAATTATTTCATATTTTTTTCCCTATGGGATGCCCTAGAATTCTGAAAGTTTTCTGTTACAGAACATTAATGACTCATCTTTAGTGTTGTACTGCATAGAGAGTGGCAGCTTGTCTTTTCTTACTAGAGATTTTGCAGTTATAAATGAGTTGCTTATAAATTCCCATACACATCCTTGTGAAGAGAGATTAAATCTGCATCTATACTTGTATATAGAACTTTGTGACTTATTGTAATTAGGTTAATGCAATTTGCTTGGATGTTTTTTGCAGCATTCTTGAAAGTTTCAAAATTCAGAAAATTCATCCATTCTTCAGGGACATTTCCTGTCTCCTAGATAACAGGGAGTGCCCTGGCTGCCGTGTACCAGTGCAATTTGAGGTGTTTCCTAGCTCTAGAAGAATTTGGCCTCTGAATTGCAGACCCTGGGACTCCAGGAAGTTCCAGGATGGAAATGCTAAAACTAATGCTAAAACAGGAAGTTCTAGGAAGGAAATATGAGGAGCAGATATCCTGATGTCCAAGAAGGCACTCAGTTGTTAAACTGAAACAGTTTCCAAGACTGTTCACAGTCCTGACGAATAAGGGTCAGGCAAAGGGTGAAGTCAGAACCTTGGGTTCCAGCTGTTCTAGGTGTTAGTCAATAGGTGTCCCTTGGAAACTGCTTTCAGGGACAAGGGAGCAGGACAGAGCTAGCAGGTCCTTAAAGATACTTTCCATAAAGTCCGAGAGCTCTCAGTCCCCAGGTTTAACAAATTGGGAAAGGAAGGCAAGAATCCAGCATGGAAGAGCTGAGGCCAAACTAAATGGAAAGAAGGAAATGCACAGGGAAGATTATGAAACAGATCCTCCTAGAAGCTGTGCTAAAACACATGGAGGATGGGGAAGGGTGTCAACACAGCCAACACGGCTTCACCAAGGGCAAGTCCTGATTGACCAACCTAGTGGCCTTCTATGATGGGGTGACTACATCAGTGGACAGGGGAACAGCTGCAGATATCATCTATCTGGACTTCTGTAAGACATTTGGCACTGTCCCTGCCAACATCCTTCTCTCTACATTGGGGAGATGTGGATTGTATGGGTGGACTGCTCAGTGGATAAGGAATTGGTTGGATGGTCATATCTAGGTGGTAGCAGTCAGTGATTGGATATCTAGGTGGAGACGAGTGATGAGTAGTGTCCCTGAGGGTTTTGTACTGGGACCAGTAATGTTTAGTATCTTCATCCTTGACATATATAGTGGGATCGAGTGCACCCACAACAAGTTTGCAGATGACACCAAGCTGAGTGGTGCAGTTGACACACCGGAGGGGTGGGATGCCATCCAGAGGGACCTGAACAAGCTTGAGTAGTGGACCTTGTGAGGTTCAACAAGGTCAAGTGCAAAGTCTTGCACCTGGATCTGGGCAAACCCTGGTATCAATACAGGCTGGGAGATGTAGGGATTGAGAGCAGTCCTGCAGAGAAGGATTTGAGGGTACCTATGGATGAGAATCTGAACATGAACAAGCAATGCGTGCTCACACCTCAGAAAGCCAAGCATATCCTGGGCTATGTCAGAAGAAGTGTGGCCAGCAGGCTGAGGGAGGTGATTCTGCCCCACTGCTCTCATGTGACTCCACCTGGAGTACTGTTTCCAGCTCTGGAGCCCTCAGCACAGGAAAGGCATGAAGCTGTTGGAGCAGATCCAGAGGAATGCCACAAAAATGATCAGAGGGATGGAGCACTTCTCCTATGAGGAAAGGCTGAGTTGAGGTTATTCAGCCTGGAGAAGAGAAGGATCTGGGTAAACCTTATTGTGGACTTTCAGTACTTAAAGGGGGCTTATAGGAAAGATGGAGACAAACTTTTTAGCAGGGCATGTTGTGATAAGACAAGGGGTAATCGTTGAAAGAGGATAGATTCCGACTAGATATATGGAAGGGTTTGGGTTTTTTTTTTCAGTGAGGATGTTGAAACACTGGAATGGTTTGCCCAGAGAAATTGTAGAACCCCATCCCTGGAAACATTCAAGGTCAGGTTGAACAGGGTGCTGAGTAACCTAATGTGATTGAAGATGTCACTGCTCGTTGCAGGGATGTTGGACAAGGTAAGCTTTAATGATTCCTTCCAACACAAACTGTTCTATCCTTCTGGAAGGCTTCATTGGCACAAATAAAGGTTGAGGGGTTGTTAGGATTAGGAATAGTATCTGTACACAAGGTGGCACTGCAGGAACAAATTCTGTACTGTTTAATTAATGTTCTGAGTTAATGGTCTTTGTGGTGCTCTTAATAGGCCACTGAGAGTATTTTTGCTTTGTTTTCCAGAATTGGTATGGGCACATTTACTGTAAAATGAATAGGAATCAGCCACAGCAGCATGGCTTAGCTGATCACAGGGTGTGGAACTTATGCTCTGAAAAATATGAACAAGCAAATTGCAAATACTAACCCCTTCCCTACACTGAAAGCTTTCTTTATCTTTTATGTTTACAAAAATTTGAAAATACAGAGAATGAAAATCGTCTAGAATGTTGACTAAATTACTAACTTGATAAGATGAGCTAGTTTTCATGTTCTTTACCATCTGTCTGCTGTTCCTTTCTGGTTTGCTTTGCCCTAAACATAAAGTGTAAGATACCTGGGTCAGAGGCATTATTTTTATTGCACTTTTTATAGCTCCTCACAAGGCTGTCCAGTATGTGGTAGGACTTCTAGCAGCTATTAAAGTAAACATCAATTGCAAGTAAAAAAATCCATGCTTTTGCTACTTCCAGTCTCAATAAGTTTGTTTCAAGGACTATATACATGCAAGTCCCTGATAGCCAGTTAAAAGTTTGCCAGTTGAAGACAAACTTACTCTATTGACAACTGAAGTTTGGTGACTTCAAATCTCCTTTGGTTACATAAGAAGTGGAACAAGATGTTCTAGTGCCTTTGCTACTGATTTTCTGGAGAGCTGCCCATTCTTTCATTGCTGTTTCATGCAGTACTTAGGAAAACACATCTGGTCACTGTTTCACTTGTTGGATGACATTGAATGTACCATGCACCACACAGCTTTTGGGCTGGGGGATAGTACAGTATTTTTTGTCAAGGTTTTCATGAATGGTACTCTGTTTGACAGAGCCTGGGATCCTATCACTAGCCACAAGCACTCAGAAGTTATGAATTGCCCTTCACAGTCAAGTCATCATTTCACAAAACACAATATGCTGTTGGAACGGGTCCAGAGGAGGGCTACAAGGATAATCAGAGGACTGGAGCATCTCCCATACGAGGACAAGCTGGGAGATTTGGGGTTGTTCAGCCTGGAGAAGAGAAGGCTCCGAGGAGACCTTATAGTGACCTTCCAGTACCTGAAGGGTCTACAAGAAACCTGGAGAGGGACTGTTACAAAGGCTTGCAGTGATAGGACTAGGGGTAATGGGTATAAATTGGAGAGGGGCAGATTTAGACTAGACACAAGGAGGAATTTCTTCACCATGAGGGTAGTGATGCATTGGCACAGGTTACCCAGGGAAGCTGTGGCTGCCCCATTCCTGGAGGTGTTCAAGGCCAGGTTGGATGGGGCCTTGGGCAGCCTGGGCTGCTGGGAGGTGTCCCTACCCATGGCAGGGGGCTTGGGACCAGATGATCT
This sequence comes from Coccyzus lansbergi, assembly GCA_033558105.1. Classification (NCBI taxonomy): domain Eukaryota; kingdom Metazoa; phylum Chordata; class Aves; order Cuculiformes; family Coccyzidae; genus Coccyzus; species Coccyzus lansbergi. The sequence continues at coordinate 235,532 of JAUMJK010000072.1, read as the reverse complement.
TTAAGGTCCCTTCCAACCCAAACTGTTCTATGATTCTATTATTCTATGATTCTATGCTTGTTTCTTCTTTAATCGTGAGCCTAAATGTTGTGACTATGTTTTGTGAGCCTGGTTTCTAAAGACATGCAATTATGCTTAATGGTAGTTTTAAGCCTTTTTCTTTTGACTGTATGATTATCTATAAACATTTTTGTTGCAAAATCTGAAATGCTGATATGATCAATTGATGCAAGTGCTGGAACTTTAGCACAAGAAAATATGTGATAAAATAAGAACTGTTGGAAACACATTCAAAATTTCATTCATGAAACTCCCATAGCACTAAAATGTGGAGCTGTGGGTTTCTCTGAATCTCTTTAAGAAGCTGCTTTAGATACAAGTGATTCACTTCAGGCAATTAGAGGGTATTTTAACTCTTCATAGTTTTTCACTCCTACCACTTTCTGCCTGCCAATCATTTTATCACACAATGCTGATATTGGTAGAATGGCCAAAAGCAATGTGGTGCCAGTACCTACCAAGGAATAGCACATTCCAGCTAGTTTAGAGAAAGATTAGAATTAGAATTAGAATTAGATACCAACCTAAGCTAAAGACATTCCTCTTCCTTTTAGTCAGTGGTTCCAAAACATGTCAATGAGTCTATGTCAGATAATCTTATCAGTCAAGTTTTATATGATTTTCAAATAAAAGCCTACATAAAAATAATGTATGGTACTCCACAAGGAAGTTTAAAGACTGGCTATTGATCCAGGAAGCTTAGAGTCATCTGGTCTTTATTGTTGTCTTTTAAAATATCGCTAGGTAGAGCAATGTTTCATAACCTGGAAAGACATTATGTAAGGAGCTGCTAAGACCTCCCAACTCAATCCTAGTGTACTGCTTAATGAAGCCTCTGTCAGAGCCAACCTTACAGGTAGTCTCTGAGACTGGAGCGAAGTTTGCTTCATGTAACACTATTTTCTTAACATTTGGGCACACTGCAGCTTAGAAAAAACCCAAAAAAGAACCCCAAAGGGAAAGCAGGGAAAGAACTTTGTCCAGAAAGACTGAGAAGTTCTCATAAAGGTAGCAGGATCACTGTTGACTGGAGATATTTCCAAATACTTGTTGTTACAAGAGAAATCCAGACACTTACCTTGAAATGGTGTAAATATGTGATATAAAAAGCCACATTTTTCAAATATTTAGCAGATTTTTTTCAAATTTACAGCTCGTAAGGGACTGCCAAACAAAGAGAGGAGCATAGTTTCTGTTTTACAAAGCCCTTAGGCTGCAAACTGCTGGAAGGCAAAAGAATGTGTCAGAAGTGTGGTTGTACATTCACCCTCTCCTTTACTCCTTCCCAGAGCTCTTGTACACAAATTATGTGCCCTAAAATATATACACTTGACCACACACATATGCTTAATACATATTAGTTTTCTTGTTTCTGTTTTTCGTATGCAGAGCATGACCACAGGCCCCCATTTCTCTAAAAGCTGTTCTGCCTGACAACAGTGTCCACTCTCTAAGTGATCGCATTTGCTCACAACTAAGTGATGTGACTCACTGATCTTACTCATCAGCTCCATCCATCTTGCAGGACACTTCACTCTTACAGTCATTACTGCTTTGCTACGCATGGTGGTATTTCCCACAATGTACATGGTTGGAAATCTCACCAGTGTGCAGGGAACTATAGTGAGGTCCAAAGTGTGTTGCATCCATTGAGCCTTGCCAACTCAACCCCAAATCTTGGGGTTCTGCCCCTGGGCCTCAAAAAAAAAAAAAATTCCTGTGGAGCCAGAATATAATTTCTTCTCTGTTGTAGTGGAAAATACCAGATGGAGATACAAAATATTTGGTTTGGGGTTTGTTTTTTCTTTCCTTTAAAAAAAACTTGTACAAATAGTAATGTGTAAAAATTTTTAAAATGTTTTGCAAGCAACTTCCTAAACTCATGGCACCTATGTATTTTAAGTTTGAAGCAGAAAGCCTTTAAATTGAACTTAAAGTAAAATCAAATAAGATTTCTACTTTAAATAGTTAAATTATTGCAAAATTTGCTAAAAGTTTTACTGTTTTATTTCAGTTACAAATAAAAAGAAGTCCTTTTTCAGTAATAGTATTGCAGTTGTGATTTCTAATTAGTACCATTCCTGTGATGAGTGATATACAGTGATGCTGTTTCACTGTTACAACATGAGACAGAAGGTCTTAAAATGTATTACTTCTCATTAAAAAAAGACTATGAGTTGTTATTGAAAGAGTTGTTTTCACCATAATGACACAGAAGTTCAAACCTGGTAATGTATTCCCATCATTTACTGAGCTTCCTAGTAGTGTAGTCTCAGGGCATTTACACTCTTACAATAAAAAAAGGGGACTGAGCAATCAAGTAATTTCTAAAAAGTCTCTCAGGAGACTGTCTTCCAGGAAGCTAATATGGGGGCTGGTTTGTGAGCAATTTGACATGAACAGACATTGACAGAACTCACAATCCTGAAAAACAGGTTCATGTTCGTAGGAGCTTTTCTGCATATCATCACTGACACAGTTGACTTCCATCACTGTGTAACTTGGATTTCACATGCACATTTGAAGCCACATAATCCATCTTCATCCAGTTGTACAATATCCCACAATGGCTAACCCAGTTACAACAGCCCACAAACGCACTCAGCTCTTCTTAGCCACCTCCAAATTTATCTCAGCATAGGCAAATGAAGGAGGTGGTTCTGGGGGCCTGAGCTTACAATTTTTCAGATAAGTTGCTTCCAGAGACTTTTAGAATTTTGGATTAATGAGAACTATGTGTACTTTTTAACAGCACCAATTTCAATCCATGATACTCACTCCAAAGCAATAAAATTTGTAGCCATTATACCACCCTTTCCCTCTATTGAAGCAAAACGATGCAAACCTTCTGCATGCTAGAGCTGGCATCTTAGAACTGTATTGAGTCATCTCAGCTTCTTGTGAACTTTTTGCTCAAAAATTCAGGAAAGAGTAACAGAATTCCATCCACTGAGCACAGTGAATTGCATCATCTGTGGTCTAAATGTGGTCTAAAGTTGAATGAACTTCGGAAATGCTTATTGGTCTTTAAGAGGGGAACAGAGCAGAGTGAGTGAGCCAGAGCTGTGGTTTGGTCCCTCAGAGAACAGATACATTATCTGGAGAAACTTGTTTCATAAGTGGGAACTATTTAGCAAAACAAAGTATTTAGACCTACCTTCTAGAGCAATAATCTTTAGCCCATTTTTGTTGAGATGTTTACTGCATCTGTACATCTTCACTCCACAATCAATTTGGGAAGGCTTTGAATCATGGAAAGTAATGGGAGCTGCAGTGTTTGGGTAGTCTGTAGGTCTTTACAGCAAATATATATAATCCATAACAATGAATAGTATAAAAATTGCTTGCATCTGAAGAGCTATAATAATGTTACAGATGATTTGATTTTGAACTAATCAGACAGCTTCCAGATTCTGAGCAGTGGGGAGAATAATCTCTTCCTATTTTTTTTCTAGTCACTCATATCTCAAGAAAGTGAGGATAGCTTTCTTCCAAAACAAGAGTAATGCTCCTATTCAGTTCCCTGTGTTCCTTAGGACACTACAAGCCTCCTCCTTTCTCTGTGAATATCATAGAAACTTAGTTTTCTTCTTTACTAATAATTTCTTTGAATTTGCTGATCTGACAGTGTCAGAAAATGTCAGCCTGTTCAACTTCCTCCTCAACAGCTGGAAGAACACACAAGATAGGGGTGCTGATAGAGTTACAAAGCCAACTTCAGTAACAACTGTCACGTTGTGCACATCTTATGAGCAACAGGAGAAACGTGGTTTTAAGCAAGCTTTGTTTACGAAAAGAAAACGCTTGCCTGTAAGTTAAGTGGCAACTAAAATATGTGTATCAGATAGGTATCTATTTTATCTGGCCAGTAAAACCTATGAACTGCAACATCTTATCACAGGAAGATCACACAAATGAGTATGGTGAATGAGCAAGGACGAATAAAAGCCAGGAAAAATTCAATTAGAAACATCTATTTTTGTTTAGCAACTACAGCAGTGAGCTCTTCAGGAAAGTCTGACAGCTATTTGCTCATGCTGGCAATGTCTTCTTTTTCTAGTTACCCAAAGAAATCCCTGTGGATACAGTTAGAAACTTTCATTTTCCTGGTATTGATGACCCCAGTGTGATGGCTTACATGCAAGAATCTTTCATTATTACGGAGTTAGACTTTGTAGACCTAGAGTATTTCGGCATTCCTGTGTTAGAGGATTATATTGTAACCATGAAATTCTTTGTTGTTCTCAAGATGTTGACATCTTACTCTGTTTTCACTTTTGAGTATAAATGCTTTTTCACCATTCACTAAGCACAAGAAATACTGCATTTGTGTACTGATTCTGTGGGCCAAATCAAATTATAATCTAAGAGTCACAGAAGTCCATTCAGGTTTTCCGTAGTACCCTGAGAGCAAAATTGCAATGTCTTCCCTGTTATAGATAAGGAGATTAAGATTTGGTTTGAGGCATTGGCCTATAATACGTAACTGAGATGATAAAATAGTAAAGAAAAGACAGCAAGTTAAAAATATTAATGTGACCAAAACCTCTGGAGCTTCAGCAGCTAGAGAGCAATGTACGGTTTTTGGTTGACCATTTTAAAGAACAAAATCCTCTTGGCATTTGTTTCAGTATATTTGCTTTAATCTTCAAAATACTGAGTTGAGAGGGGGTGTGTTAGTGTAATAGAATGTGAATTAGCAACTCCTGAGAAACCTTTTAAATAGGTTTACAAGGTACATTTGAATTTCCCGACTCTAGAATTCTATGAGTTTCTTGTGTTTGTTTTCTTATCTTTCACAATCTTCCTTAGATACTATTTTGTTACTTAAGTAAAATGTTGACCTTTTTAGCGTTGTTCCACTCTTGTTCTTATGAGTCTTTACTCTTTCTGTAACACTTAATTTTCACTGTTTAAATACTTTTTGTTAATATTGATTCCCTTAGATAAATAGACACTTCCTTCTCCACATCACATGAAATTTAGAAGACTTGCCTTAGGTTGAATTGTTCTCATTATTTCTTTACTTCTGACTCCAGTTTTCTTTCATAGCTCTTAAAGAACTCATTCTCCAGGTATCAGTATCTCTGAAGGATAAACCCACTGGATGTATTCGTAAAGCTGACTCAGTTAGGTAACTGCTACTGGAGCTAATTTGCCCCTGAGAAAGGGCATCTAGTGCACCCACTTTGTTCTGCCCTTAGCTGGCTCTAGGTGTGTGTTTCTTCATGTGCAAAAGCAGGTTTTATAACCTGTTGCAAATTTAGCAGTGAGTTTATGTTGTTGATGGCCTGAGTGTTGTGGACTACTCAGAGGTTTGCTAGTGGGCCTTCAGCTGTGCCAGGGCACTAGGAGGTACAGAAGTGGAGGATCTCTGAAGTATCACAAAAAACAAGGCAACATCTGTTCTCTTGTTCTGCAGTCTCCACTGCAGACACATGAAGAGCTGCCAGATGTGTGTTAAATGTTTGGCAGGCAGTGTAGCTTCCAGAGCAAGATCTGTCCTTGAAAAGCACAGAATGGGGAGAAGAACTTCACTCAAACCAAAGGGTGACTGATGGAAAAATAAAATTACGTATAGATGTAGAATAACTTCTAAATTTACGTTGTGATTACTTATTTCCACAGAAGTAATTGCTTTCTAGGAAGTCCTCCCCATGTAGTTTAAATTTTAAAGGTTTACCAGCAATAGGAGATTATTTCAGTGATATAATTAGTGCCATATTAAATGTTCCATCTGTTTTCATTAAAAGTAAGTAGCAAATACTTTATGTGTTTGAATACTGTATCTTGAAAAAGACGCTTTCAAGATAAGTGAGTCTAATAATATATATTTCAGAAAGGACAGCAGGAATTCATTTACTTCCTAGAACATGCATTAATTTCTGGTGAGCAATGCTTCATACTCACAGAGTGATTAGTTGTATTTTTACATCTCCCACAATTTATCATGATTAAACTTACCACCAAGTGCCAAGCATATTCAGATGTATTCATAGCATAGCCGCTTTTGCTTGACGAAACTATCTGCCAAGCACTGTACACCTTTGATTGCCTCTAATCAATTGTTATTAATGAGACTTTCAAATACTTCTTTCCATTGCTTTGGAAGATGTTTCAACACTCCTTACTTCATTTTATTTGAAATTTCAAGAACTAATTCATAATATAAGATATTGAAACCAATGCTACCATTTAATCATCCTTTTAAAAGATGCATAGCCCTTCTTTCTGTGACCCCATGAGCATAAATTCAGCATAAGCGTTCAGCATACCACCTATGAGAAATGGGAACATGTGGGAAGTGCAGGCTCTTGCGATTTGTGGGGCATGTTAGAACAAGGAGCCTCTGCAGAACAAAGGCTGGCTAGGGTGTACTAGGGGCCTGACAGAAATCTAGTCATCTGTTACTATAGTATTATCAGCTGGTCAGTTGAAAACCTCTGATAGAATAATTTCTTGTTGCAAAACCAAAACATTTTGTGCAACATGCAGAATATATGTACTTTTATCTTGAGTGGGAAGATTGTTTTACTGGTAGTGAAATGTCTCCTTTGATTTTGCTGTTACAGCTTCTAAGTTCAGTGCATGTTTTTACTACAGTCATGCTATTTTATTTTATGCTTAGTGATACGGGTTTTGCATTTGAAGTTTATAATTTAATTACTTTTTCAAATTCAGATAAAAATTCTTGGCTTGCAACTGTTTCATTCTCTTGTCTCTGAGCTTCAGAGCATTTGCTCCTTCATTCATCTGGGCATTCATGCTTCTTGATCTGCTTTTAATGTTTATAGTTCCAGGGTGAAATGATGCATTACCTTGCTTGTGCTGATCCAAATACAGCTCTCGATTCTGTCCTCCAAAACTTTTTGTATCAAACTGGTTTTCAGGTTGACAGCAATGCACAGTCATTTTTCTTACCTACTTATACTTTTAATATTTAATAAATCATATAGAAAAGCTGAAAGTAGCTCTGGATTTTAATGGCCATATTTGAAAGCAGAAAGACCACTGGGAGAGAGCCTCACTTTAAAGCCATTGTACTTTCATAAAATGTTAATCGCATGGGATAAGATCCAGTCTGCCTACCCGACTTGCATCTCCGTGTTGCAGCTCTGCCTGGATCTGAATTTTAAATGTCTGGTGAAGAAAGCTTCCTAAAATAAGCGTCTGCATCCTCTGTCAAATGAATGGAAGCATCTAAAGTGCTGCAGAGGGGGGTCCTGTCTAAGGAGGTATTTATCCCTCAACTCAGCAGTTCAAATGAAAAGATAAAATTTGCTTTAGTAATTCAATATGTAATCTCTCACCAGGTGCAAAAATGAAATGGCCAAATAAAGATCTGCTTATGCAAGTCACACAACTGGCATGTGTGAATGAGAAAGTAGGACGTGATCTATCCATCACTCCACTTCCACATTACCAAGGGCACTTTATCCTAGGCCATTATTGGCATAGACACTTAAAAAATGGTTATTTGTGGAAATTTGTTTTACCGTGAAACCAGATAAACCAAGAGAATATTGTCTCAGAAAACACATTTGCCTAACTTTAAAGGGCAGGTATATTTTTTTCAGTATTATTTATAACAAATGACTTAGTTTGGGAGCAGTACCAGTGCATGTGGCCTTCACTGTAAAGATGTGCAGGTTTTTCGTAGTAGTCCAAAGGGAGCACTGTCAACAATCACAACTCCATTTGTACAGTAGTTTGCAGTTGACTGAAAAAAAGATGTAAGCCTCTTTCTGACTTAAAAGTAACTTTTTGACAGTGTTTTCCAGTTAGAGATACGAGTCCATCCTGAATAAGTAACGACCCAAAACTTGATAAATGTTAAAAATACAAACATGAATCTTAACTAGAAATTCGCATCTTGGGGGTGTGAGGGAGGCCTGTGTAATAGATGACATGGCTGCCTAAGCCCATTACTTTGGATAGATTTCAGCTTAACATGGGTTAACATTGTTAACTTCGTGGATCTGAAAAAACTTGAGTCCAAAGAACAAACTGGGGTTTTAAAATTAATAATATAAGTATACCCACAAGGAGATTTTCACTGATGTGTTCCTATTACTTTGAACAGGTTTTGATACACAAGTTTTCTGTGGTAGTACTTCATTTTAAAAAAGGTTGCTATCGTAATGAAGTCTGTGAACAAAACAGAGTATAAAAGACTCTGCCTTGACCAGTCCTGCATGGGCAAAACCCAGCGTGAAGGGCAGACAAGCCCACTCGGCCATGGCCAGCTGGCTACTTGGCACCATAAACTCTCTGAACTACTTTGGTAGCAGTTTGGGGAAAAGGTAAGAATTGCTTTCCTTGGCACTGCAGGTCTTGTTTCTGTCTTTTCTCTTCATGCCTTCAGTTTGAAATGAGAAAGTACTTGATTGAGTTTGATGTAGCAGAAGTTGGTAAGGGCCAGAAATGTTGCTGTCTGGCCATAATCCTTCCAGTTCAGAGGCGAGTGAGCAGGAACATCCTTTCCCAGCTCAGTTTGTTCCTTTCCTAGCTCAGTTTGTTTCTTTCCTCACTTTCCTCTTCTTCCGGCAGGCAGAGGCATCTGTGTTGGCAAGAGGTGACAAGGCTGACAAGTGCATGGGCATATGTACCATAGTCTTGTAGAGAACATGGCAAGGCATTTATACTGCTTTTACTATTCCTGTTTTGCTGAAGAGCAGAGGATATCAACTTGGAGGGAACCCATAAGGATCATCAAATTCAACTCCCTGCTCATCCACATTGCAATTTCACGTTGCTTTTAGACTAATTAAATTTTAATTCACTTAAAAGGTGAAATCCAGCATTTCTTTTACTTTAGTAATTCTATATTTCTTTTTGTTTAAGTTTTCTGTGTTTGGAGCTTTTTTAGTTTGTTAAATTTAATTTTGCAGTAAGCATTTTAAGTCTCTGGGAACATGCATCAGATCTATAGCAGGTCAGTTAAGATGATCCATATGAAGCATAAAAGTAAAACTATTGATTTGAAATGTTTATTGAGAAAGAAGCTGAGATGGGATGTGAGTATTTATATATTATGGATGATTCACATAGCTAAATATTGCCTGTAATCTTAATGTTTCCTGGTTTACATTTCATTTTACTTTTTATATCTTCAGTAACACATCCTATGATTTAAATAACTCAAATAATTTCTAAATAGGATAATCTTTGGTATACTGTGTTCTGAAATGAATGTCAATTCAAGTGAAGAAAGCAACAACTGTTAAAGAGGATTACAAAAGTCAATATTTAGACTATTACTAGTGTCTTAGCTGATTCTGGAATACATTTGGCAGGTATATCAAGTATTTTGAAGCAGTGGGCTGTCTGTCTACTAAACTCTTAAAAATATCACTGACAAATATTAGTAGAATAACTAGCCATATGACAGTCCCTCCTACTTGAGGAGAGTGTGTGTGCTTATATGAAATTAATCAAATTGTGTTTATACTTTCCTTTCTAATAGGACTAAAGCCCATTCTATTAATTTGATAAGCATGTCTATCCCCGTGCACCCTTGAAAATCTTGACCTTTGGTTACTGTTACTTTAGAAGAATCTTCGGCTCCTGAATTAGTCAAGAAACATTTGACAATGTTTTTCTTTGTAATTTTTTGAATGCTTTTTGTAAAAGTATTTTGAAAAGCTTTTGTGTGTCTGATCCACCTGGCACATAGAACTAACAGCTAAAAGCTGGATTTTAGGCCAGGCATTTACAGGTAGTGAAGCACTTGAAGATTCAGAGAGACTCCTGATGTTGTTGATAGAGTTCTGGGGTCCTAAGACTCTTTGACTTAGACTAATTACAGTGGAAATTCGGCATATCCCTAGCTTCTGAAGTTCCTAATCTATGCATACTAGTACCTTCAGATTTCTGACTTTTATTTGACACTCAAGATATTAATTTTGTGTTTAGTTATCCAACCTTTGTAATTTGTTCCTTGAACTTGGCCATTTTAAGTTCTTTTCAGTAAGATCAGCATTATAGTTGCAATTACCTCATCTTACAGCATTTCCCAATGGGAAAGTGAAATACTAAGACACCAGTACTAAGATTTTCCTCTGCACATCCATCTTGGTCCTGCATGCTACAATGCTGGCTTCTGTTCAACAAGGATGCTGTGCCCTGAACAAGCTCTCAGGTGTGAAGGTGTTGCAGGAGTACACATTCCTACTGCAGTGTAAGTATCTCTTGCCCACGGGCGACAATCTGCACCTGTTGTGGGTTAACAGGCTAGAAACCCTGAAGTGAGAGGAGAAGACAGTGTGAGTGGTGGAGAGGTTTAAGAAAAAAGGGTGAAATGCATTTCCCTTCTGAAGAATACTTCTGTTCGATACAGAGCACATACTGGCATGCCTCAGCCCATTGCCTGTCATGCAGAAGTATTTTTAATAGCCATCCATCTCGCCTCTTCACTGTAGGTGCATCCCCCTTATCTTGTGGGACACTCACATGCTGAGAAATAAAACATGTTTCTTGTATTTTCTACTGTAAAACTGAATTTTATTCAGTAAGTAATTTCTGTTTAATTATTCCCAAAACTCTGTCCCATCTGTCACTTCAGAGACCAAGTCTAATGATGGCTTGGTTAGACATTCTGTTTATAGGCTGCTATTCCTCTGCTGGGGTCTGATCATATCCTGTTACTAACTTAACAGCTTACCCCTTTCAGCAGTTTAATACACATGAACCTATATCATATGTGGTGTCCTCCAACTCCAGGCAGACAAACAAACAAAAAAAAGAAAATTAATTTGAATTATTCCTTTCACACAATTCTATGAAATCACAAAAAAAAAAAAAGAACTTGGAGTAAGATGCAGTTTTAAATAGTAGATATCAAGATTCAAAATAGTCTTCCCATTGCAACTAAAAAGTGCTGCTGCAACTCAGTTCTTGTGTATGTCTGTAAAATCTGAGTGGATGAAAAATCGTTAAGGGTAGGGAGAATTGTTCCTTCAATGGACTACATTGAAGGGAAGAACCCATCAAAAACCAATCAGGAAACTTCAGCTGTTGCCTTAAAAGATAAAAACTGAAAGTTGTTAAGTTCATAGGCTTCTATCAACTCAGAAGTTACAATAAATAGTAGTACCTAACCTAAATGATTTGTGACAGTAAAATGATACTGAATTAATACATTTTTAAGCCTCATGAATAATACTGAATGCCACTGTATATCCTTAAAGATCTCTGAGTGTGCAGTGTAGTCCAGCTGTTAATAGTTGGCTGGATTTTTGTCCAAAATAGGCCTGATATGGCACCAAACTTATTTACAAAAGTCAACAACAGTGTGTATTGTTGCCTCCAGCATATCACAGTAGTCATGCGAGTTTGAAGTACCCAGTTATGGATTGCTGTCAGAAACTTCAGAAAGAAATGTAACCAGTAGGTTCAGGTTGTGCAACTTCTCAGCATATTTGCTGAGGGTAAGGCTCTCTGTTGTGGTTTAAGCACAGTCCTTGGGAGCCAGGAGGTCTGGGTCTATTTGTGGCCGTGTGCAGTGACCTTGAACGAGTCAGTTTAAGCTATATGAGCTTCTGCACGTCCAATATTGTATTTACGCTTAGGTAAAAGTGTTGGAAAGTGTTACTGTTGTAGTCACTATACTCTTCTGAGGACATCTTTGCTTTCAATGCAATAGGAATGCTAGTAGCATGAGCAGGAGAAAATTTGGGTTTTTTTTCCTTATGAAGTCAGTTTATTAACCTCTCCAAATTCACATGTGCTTAACTTCAGTTTTATATTTGTTTTCCCTCCAGGGACTAAGTGCATGCAGATCAATCAAGACCCTCTTTCCTCCACATCTCCCCAAAGCTTAAGGTCTGTGAGGAAATACTGCTCCTCTTCTGTGGTGATGAAGGAGACGTAGGCCTTGCAGTTTTCTCCAGCTATGTTCTTTTAATCAGCACAGCATACAGAAGTATAATTAAGAAAGTACACGAGCTCCTCTTTTTCAAGCAAATTTATACAGCTCTCTGGTTTCTGAATTGTAAAGACAAACAGGACATTTAGCATTGCTCTCTTTCACACCAATACTTGCAACTGTCTTCAGTCACATCCTTACTCCACATGTTCCCAGGCAGGTTTTCCCAGCCTGACTTTCTCACACGCTCAAAATTCATTATCCTGTATGTTTTGATTGGAAGACCTGGTCTTTTAATCATCTTTATTGTGATATACTTGATATCAGCTTAATGCTTTTATCTTATTCCTAATTAATCTTTCATATACTTGGCATTGCTTCCACACTCCCCCTTTACAGGGCATCTTTTTGGTCCTCCCTCAGACCCCAGTCAGCTAGGAAGTATCACCTAAAGGCTCCTGCTTGAGCCTGGTGTGTCCCCAGGGCATATTTGTGCATGAGTGTGATGTGGAGGAGTGACTTATACCCTGTTTCTGATCTTGACAGGTTACACAAGAAATATTTTTTTATGAGGCTGTGTGCTTTTATATTGGACTTTCCTCACGGACCAGCTGCTCTAAGACAGATATTGCATGCTCTCACATCCACTTGTAGATCCCCATGCAAATGGCCTGGCATTTCTAGACTCCTAAGGGATCTTGTTGCAAGGCTCTGGGTCTCAGCAACATGCATGGGCCCCCACCTGCTTCAATGCGGGCTTGGCTGTTCTTCCAACACAGGGAAGAAAAAGATGGGTCTGCCAGCCTTGTTAAAACTAACAGTGTTTCTCTTAGTTTCTACTTGATTTATTGAAAGTAAACCTCGATGCAGCAATTGCATATGTGATGCTAAGCGCATGCACACATAATACCTAATATTGTGAACCCCACACATGCTTTTCAGCAGCAAACCCATTTGTGAACGTTCGTCCCTGCTGAAAGTGAAGTGCTGAGATGAAGCAGTATCCTCTCTCGTTTGTGGACACTAGAGGGCAATATAGTAATATAGTCTCCTAAAACTCAGTCGTAGAGCTTGCAGCTCGAAGGTTGTGAATAGGGATTGACGTTTTTAGGCAGTTATCTGAATCATTAGTAATCCATCCATCTCTGGTGTTAGCTACAAGGAACACTCATTCCTGGTTCTGTGTTATAAAGTACATGACTAAATAACGTTATTGTGTCTGGACAAGGCAAAAAGAATGGATCACAGGCTTGTTTGTTCTTTTCATGTTGCAGCAGATCTGGCAGTGGAGGAGAATTTGCAGAGAGGTGACTGCACTTTTCCCTTCTGGCCACAGAGCGGGTGGAAACTGGTATTTTGCTTTGTATCTAGCCATGTACAGGTTAGTTACAGCTATGCAGAACACAAAAAAATGAACCAAGTCAGAAAACTTGGATCACTGAAGCCACTGGAAGATGACAGTGTTCTTTGTGCAGCTCTGGGGGTGGCTTTTATGCAGGAGGTGGTGGGTGGTTTTGATTTTCTGCTGCCCCATGACAATGAGGAAATAATAGTTGGAACATGAAAATTAAAAGCTGTTTTCTTTACTGTCTGAGACAGGGAGCTGTGAAATTCTGTCAATATCACAAAGGGTAGAGCAATGTTTTTATTAGGCTGTTCTGCTTCATTTTCCTTCCCTGCAGCATCTCTGACAGCACAGAATCAGCAGGTAGAAAAAAAATAAAAGGAATTAACCTGATTTTTTATTGCAGGGTTTTCATCACAGAACAAGAGTGGGAGGCAAAAATAATAGGACTACACTGCCATCAGGTAGAAAATTAATAATGCAGAAAACTGCGTAAGATCTCAAACATTTGATGTCACGTGCTGTGTAATAGAGTTTAGCTTTCGCTAGTGCTTGTAATTTTCAGGGAACAGGGAGAATGGCTTAATGCCTGAGGTCATTGCAAAGTCTGTTTTTATAACCTGAAGCAAGTTCTGGAATGACTATACACATTGGAAGTTTTGAACGCATTTAGTTTGTGGTTGCATGAAACACCTGGGATATTGAGATAATAGGAAACATTTCACCTTGGAAAGGTTTTGTTCTATTGTGTTGACACCAGCCTCAATACGTTTGCCCCCATCTCACTGTCACATCAGACTGATCTTAGCTGGAGTTCTCAGTTGTTACTATAATCCAAAAACTAAATCCCATCCCACAGCAGTCATGTCGGCTACTGTCTTTGCCTTAGAAGATTTACATCTTTGGCAGTTCACACTTCTGTGACTAGTGGGTTGAATGCACATCTTTGCTTGCAATTTAAAACCACATCTTGTTCTCTCTTTCTTTTGCAAGCACTGAGAAATTCAGCCTTTGTTTCTACTAAAGAAGGTTTTGCAGATATGGCAGCACTGGCAGAATGCAGCCTTCCTAAATTTACTTCTTACCAAGAGAGGGGTCTGCCTGTACAGGTTACTCCAGTAACAAAGTAAGGTAGCAAAAGGGTTTCTTGTCAGAGTGACAGCTATCCTGGTCCTTTTTCAGGTAAAGCTACATACTTTATGGGCAAGATATTTTTTCACAGTCCTGACTGGTACAATTGTTCTACTGAAGCCTCTGGTGTGTAGGTCAGGTCTCACTTAACGCCAAGGTAGTAGTCTGTAGTAGCGGTAGCCACACTGTTCCACTGGGGCCTGAACAGGAGAGGCAGACAATGTCTGCCATTCCTTTTGCAAGTCAAGGGAAGGAACAAGCTCCAGATTTTTATGACACCACATTCTCTGCTGGAAGAAATAGAGGATGTGTCCATGCATAAAATGAAGGTGTGGTATTAGCTCCCTTGTCTCAGCATGCTCCAACTAGCTGCAAAGACACAGATTTTAGCACATAGTGGCTAAAGTCACTGGAGGAGACTGAAGGGAGACCTCACTGCCATCTATATCTTCCTCACAAGGGGCAAAGGAAGAGGAGGTGCTGATCTCTTTTCTCTCTGGAGATCAATAATAGGACCCATGGGAATGGTAGGAAGATATACCAGAGGAGGTTTAGGTTGGATATTAGGAAAATGTTCTTCACCAAGCAGGTGGTGGAGCACTGGAGTAAGCTCCCATGGGAATTAGTCATGGCTTCTAGCCTCATGGTATTGAAGGAGCATTTGGATAATGCCCTCAGACACACAGGGTGAATGTTAGGGATGTTCTGTGCAGGGACAGGAGTTTGATTCAATGATCTTTGTAGGTCTCTTCCAACTCAGGGCATTCAATGATCCTATGATTAACCAACCTGAGTACCAGAATCGCCAGAGGATTCTGCTCGCACAGCTAGCTCATGCTGAAGTACCCACCACTGCTGTCCCTTCCCTGCCATGATTATCCAGGCTAGTGAAGCAGACCTGTCCTGAGCACTGGACAAGTCTGCCCTTGCTCTGAGGTCCTGGCAAGCCCTCAGCACCCTGTGCAGAAGAAAAACAGCATTCTGCTCTGCCTGTGCTATGCTGTGGTTTTGTAACTTCAGAGTTCATGCATTTTAAAGATTTGCATGCTCATGCTGTCCCTGTGGGGAACTGATTTTTTTCCTTGTGCATTTCACCACAACCAGGCAGTGCTGGTCTAGTTTGCTTTCTCTTTTCTCAATCAATACATCAAATGGTGAAAAAACTTCTTCACATCTGCTTTGCCATCAAAGTCTGCTAGATATTTACCTATCCATCAGATTATAGTTTAAGTGTTTTGTTTAATCCTGAGGTTGTTAATAAGTTTCAAGCTGAAGCCTTTTCTCAGATGGTATTGCAAATGTTATTTCAATT
This sequence comes from Coccyzus lansbergi, assembly GCA_033558105.1. Taxonomy (NCBI): domain Eukaryota; kingdom Metazoa; phylum Chordata; class Aves; order Cuculiformes; family Coccyzidae; genus Coccyzus; species Coccyzus lansbergi. The sequence goes on along the minus strand of JAUMJK010000072.1, from coordinate 219,818 downwards.
ACACACTAATGCATTAGTGGCACTTCCAGTGGAACAAGATTGCTTGCCAGAGAAAAAAAATGTTCTGTACAATAAGGACACTTAATGGATGTTGGCATATGTGACTTCATAATGTCATATCTACATTACTGCCAGTGAAAGCAGAGGTAAGCAGCAAAGGGTTCTTTCTGTCTTTGACTCTCTCACTATTAGGCAGAGGGAAGCATATAACTAACTCTTACAAATACTAAAAGAATTACTTTTGTATTGCACAGAAGCAAGAGAATGAGGTTTTGACCTATCATGTGCACTTTTTGTCCATCCTTGAACACATGCAGAAGAATGCTACAGTGACAGAAATTAGTTATGGTGAAACTTGTCCTGGAGAGCATTTCCTGAAATAGTCCTGAGTGTTTTCCTTGAACTGACTGAATAACTTCAATCCCTCCTTCTCTGCAGCACTTTCATGTTCTGCAGTGTGGTTTTGCTACCCTGTATTATATTTTACTGATTAATTTCTAGCATAAAAGATGTGACAAAGCATTTCCAAAGACACAGAGATACTCACATGAACTTAGAGAGGGAAACTCAGGTGACAAACCCAAACTGAGCAATATAATCACCAGTAGATTTACAAATAACTGTGATATGGTAAATTTTGTCCAGGCATCCACGATTTTCTGAGATCTTTAAGTCCATGAAATTTATTCCAGTCTTCGTCTCAAATTCATTTTCCTCTAAAAAATTAGTTTGGGGAATAGGATGTACCTATGTTTCACTCAGTGGATCATTATGAAGGACCAAGAATTAGAAGTCTTTTACCCTGAAGTAAAACAGTGTAATAATGGGCCATATGGAAACAGTTATGAGTTTTGTGAAAAACTGATATGTTACAAGTGTCTTTTTTTGTCTCTTCCTCTGGTAAACACTTACAGAAAGAATCCAGCTTCAAATCATACATTTGCTTTGTGTTAGCAATAAACAGCCATTTGTTAACAATGATGTGTTTTGATAACTCTGTTCTTTGACATTTCAGGGTTTCTTTCTTTAAAATTGTTCCTCTGTGCTGCCCAAACTGCAGTTAACTCTTCTCGTATTAGAGAGAACAGAAAAGCTAGAAAGTAATCTCTTCATATTCATTCATGCAGGTCCATATGCAGAGTATTTAATAATCTCAGTTTTAACATCTGCTACCCCAAAATGCTTCCCAACACACTCAGCTGTGCCTTTTTATGGCTCAGATGTAAGGAAGTGTGGCTTTTCAGTCCATGTAACCTGGGAAGGACTGGAGGAGGAGAGGGTCAAGCTGAAAAATCATTAACTTGAAATTAAGGGATAGCAATAAGGTAGAAGAATGGGACAGGAACCAAGAATCATGTCTGTCATGGGCTGAGGCACAAAGAGGTCATCCAGCAGAAGCAGCACAAATCATGACCCATGTGGGACAATCCATAGGAAAGTTAAAGCAGGAGCTCCAGTTCCACTGTATGTGGATCAAAAATAGGGATAGAAGAAGGAAAGAGCAGGCAAAAGAAAGGGAACCACAACACATAAATGTGCCAGTGTGACACAGTTATGTGTTATGGACAGCCATGTAAGTGCTTCCTTGTCTCTCTCTTTACTCAGGTCTGCAGATCTGAAGGTAAAGCCTGCTGGGCCAACTATAACCAAACACAGCAGCTTATAGTAGAAGATTGTTCAGGATTTTGCAGCCTCCAGAACTGAGTAATTGCCTAGTAGTATTACAGAAAGACTAGAGATGTATTGGAGGACTTTCTGGGTTTGATCGCCTTTCCCATACTTATAAGGTGACCAAAGGTGGCAGGCTTATCCCAGCACTTCGTGTTTTCATGATGAAGATGACATCTCTGTGGTAATTTTTAACAATTCTTCACACTTCTATGAACACTCACCTGATTTAGTTTCATTAAATAGTTAAGGAATAAAAGGATTTATATTTATTTCTAGTTGAAGGGTGAAATCATGAACAGAACAACATTTACTTCCTCTGTTTAAATTTCAGTTGCTTTATTTGAAACTGAAGCTCAAGGCAGAAGGCTTTGAATCCTACCTTTGGTTGGTTATTTTAAGCATTTTGTGGGCTGCAGTGGAGTAGGAGGGTATCACTGGCAAATAAGCTTTGTATTTTTGACAAGGAGTCTTGTGACATTTCAGTAAGTTAGATTCTTGTGCAGCAGAGGGACTGATATGTGTAGCAGTGTTTCTCATCTGTGAGTTGCTTCATTTGGAAAAGAAACTCCTTCCTTTAGTAGTAAGGAAACTTCTGCATCATCTTTGCAGGATGAGAGAAAGGAGCTTACTGTCTCAGATCCTGTACATAGTAACATCATAGAGCATGACTAAGAGATAAACCATTGATTCTACCTGAGGATTTGAAGGCAACCATTAAAAACCCAGATTTTTTTATATAGAGTTTACACAAACTTTAACATGTTGGGACAAAATATTCACTTTCTTAGAGGAAGTTTCCCCTTCCCCCTCCTCAAAGTGCAGAAAGCCTTCAACTTCTGTTGTTCTGTCCATGCATTTCCCTCACAAGGTCTGTAGAGATTTCATCCTAAAACACATATGAGAGAGAAATTCCCTAATAAGTTCATACCTGCTAAGTTTACAAGAAAAATATGTTGTTGTTTTCCTTCTTAGTTATAAAGTCACTGACGATCCTAGGCAGGAAATATTTTGACACAATTACCTATAATAAAATTACCCTCTATAAAGGTGTTTTTTGAAGTGGAACCTGCCTGGAAAGGATTGTCGATAATACGCAGGGCAGAAGAAAATCTCAAATAGCTGCCCTTAAAGCTGTGCAAGCTCTGTAGAGCTAAAACAAATAGAATTTTAGGTTGGCATTTTCACCTGAAGTGCTTGAGGAACAGGGCAGGAATGTGTATTTTAATAATCACTTTGCTGTGTCATAGTAACAATGGATAAAGAAAATTAGAGATGCACTTGAATTCCAGACTTAGCACTGATGTATGGCCTGGAGACAGGAAAATAAATGAAGGGATGAAGGGTGCTTATTGAACATGGAGGATTTGCACACGAGTGCCATTGAAATTAAAAATCAAGCATACTCATTCCTAAAAGCAGAACTTGGTTTAGGAATATTTTTGGGGCTGACTATAGAATTAAGCAAATGGTGACAGAAGAGGATACCACAGCGTATTCAGTGTCATAAGTGTAACCCAGTACGCTATTTGATAGATTTTATCTTACAGACTTCATAGCCAAGTTAAAATATTTTCTTTTTGCAATCTGTCTGATTTTCTTAAGCCTTGAAAAGTATGAGTCAACATATTTTTAGCTGGTCATTAGGCGGTCTTGGGGTTGTATTCCTATCCCATGTATTTGTTTCACATTACTTATTTTTCCTATGTTATAAAAGCTGTCAAACTTATGAATGGTGCTGCTAAAATCACTTTCACTTCATATTGCTTCTAAAAATAACTTATTTAAAAAAATTATGAAGATGGATAGCTAGTCCTTAGTTTGAGAAATGGAGGAAGAGGCTGCATGTTCAATATCACATTTTTCAGACTGTTTCCTTACATAATTTTCTTAGGGTAAATATTATCAGTTTTACAGCTCACTCAAGTCTGGACTGGTTGTACCTATAAGAGAAAGCTTCCCAGAATTGCAGATGTCCACCTACTGATGCTCTTAAGAAAACTCTTTATTTGTAAGACCTTCAGAAGATCCTGATGATGTCTGAGAGACAACAAATGGGAGGAGGTAGAGATGAGAAGGGAGACATGCTATTACTATCTGGAATTCTCAGTGGGTGTAACCCTTTCACTGGATATGCATTGGATGAAATCCTTTCCCTCACAATTAAAGCATTTCATCTTGACTTCAGTCAAATTTCACCCGAGTTTTTTCAACTAATGCTACCTTTGCATCTTACTCTCTCCATGAAAAGATTGCCTTGGGAGACAGCAGAGAGGTAATTTCAGCTGCTAACAGCTCTTCAGAACAACTAAAACTCAAATCCTACTTTACAGTACTTGTATGATCATTTAATCTGTTTTTAATATTGTCAACAATGGAAGTGTTTCTACCTTTTCGTGCCATATAACCTACTTGCAAACTAATTGATGCATCTTATAACAGCTCAGAAAAACAAAACTGTGCTTCTGTCTACTATTGTAAAGAGAGATTACTCATTTGTCTTCCAGCCATACAACTTTGTACCCCTTTCTTGGTTTCCATGCAAAGATGTTTTTGTTAACCTGAGAATCACCGAAGGTGGTAAATGATCTTCTCTTTGCATAACTTTGCCTGCGAGGCAGTGGATAATGTAATGCTTGGCAATAAGCACCTCCACTGCTCACAGGTTCTTTATAGATAGCTGCCTGGAGACATGGGGGTGAGGGCAGTGATAGCCAAGGGATTCTTTTGGCAGCAGTCCTTTTCCCATGGAGTGGGTCTCCAAAACTACCTAGCAGAATAGGCAACTTAGTTTGCCACTCTAATTTGCTTTGGGAGCTCTCATATAGTTTTAATCTACCTTGTTCCTCTTTTCAGGATGGATTCCTCTCTCTGATCTGTCATCTCAGTCCTACCACCCACCATCAGGTAACTTTTATGCTTCTGAGCAAACAGCTACGGTGAGGCAGCCTTTTACCCCCTTCCTTGGCATCATGCTCTGAAATTGAAAAAATGCAAGTATTAGCTAGTGGGACGTTTCTTTCTCCTCAGGCTTCTCTATTTTATAATCCTATTTTGTTTCTTAATTAGCATATTCCTTCAAGTTTGAATGGTTACTGCTTTTTGTGAAATAACTGTGCTAGTTATTGATGATAATCACATTTCTAGGACTGTACCATGGTTATATATCACGTTTCTGAAGTATTCACTCTGCATAATCTAATAAACTCACAGGTTTCTGTTTCTTTTGGGTTATTCATAGACAACACACAAAATATACAAGTGGTCTACTCCATAACCTTCCCTGGCACTGAGGTCAGGCTGACAGGCTGGTAGATCCCCAGATCTTCCTTCCAGCCCTTCTTGTAGATGGATATCAGATTTGCTAATACAGTTAACTGGGACCTCCCCAGTTAGCTAGGACTGCTGATGAATGGTGCAAAGTGGCTTGGGGAGAACTTCTACCAGTTTTTTCAGTATTCTTAGAATCACAGAATCATAGAATATCCAAGTTGGAAGAGATCCACCGGATCATCGAATCCAACCATTCCTATCAAACCTTAAATCATGCCCCTCATCACCTCGTCCACTCACTCATCCACCTTGAGGGAAGGTGACTCAACCACCTCCCTGGGCAGCCTGTTCCAGTGCCCAGTGACCCTTTCTGTGAAAACTTTTTTCCTGATGTCCAGCCTAAACCTCCCCTGGTGTAGATTGAGGCCATTCCCTCTTGGGAGAAGATGCCATCACCCTCCTCTCTACAACCTCCTTTCAGGCAGTTATAGAGAGCAATGAGGTCTCCCCTCAGCCTCCTTTTCTCCAGGCTAAACAACCCCAGCTCTCTCAGCTGCTCCTCATAAGGCCTGTTCTGCAGCCCCTTCACCAGCTTCATTGCTCTTCTCTGGACTTGCTCCAGAGCCTCAACATCCTTCTTGTGGTGAGGGGCCCAGAACTGCACACAGTATTCAAGGAGCGGCCTCACCAGTGCTGAGTACAGAGGGAGAATAACCTCCCTGGACCTGCTGGTCACACTGTTTCTGATACAGGCCAGATGCCATTGGCCTTCATGGCCACCTGGGCACACTGATGGCTCATGTTCAGGCGGCTGTCAACCAACACCCCCAGGTCCCTCTCCTCCTGGTAGCTTTCTAGACAGACTTCTCCTAGCCTGTAGCTCTGCACAGGGTTGTTATGCCCCAAGTGCAGGACCCAGTACTTGGCCTTGTTAAACTTTATGCCATTGGACTCTGCCCATTGGTCCAGCCTGTTCAGATCCTTTTGCAGAGCCTCCCTACCCTCCAGCAGATCCACACTTCCACCCAGCTTAGTGTCTTCCACAAACTTGCTAAGGGTGCACTCGATGCCTTCACCCAGGTCATTGATAAAGACATTGAACAGGGCTGGACCCAGCACTGAGCCCTGGGGAACACCACTTGTCACTGGCCTCCAGCTGGACGTAACACCATTTACTACCACTCTCTAGGCCCAACCATCCAACCAGTTTTCCACCCAGGAGAGTGTGAGCCTGTCCAGGCCAGAGACTGACAGTTTCCGTGGCAGAATACTGTGAGAAACTGTGTCAAAGGCTTTGCTGAAGTCCAGGAAGACCATATCCTCATCCAGTAGCCGAGTCACTTTGTCATAGAAGGCGATCAGGTTAGTTTGGCAGGACCTGTCTTTCGTGAACCCATGTTGACTGGGCCTGATCACCCGGTTCTCTTGTATGTGCTTCATGACAGCACTCAAGATCACTTGTTCCATGACTTTCCCTGGCACTGATGTCAGACTGACTGGCTTGTAGTTCCCCAGATCCTCCCTGCAACCCTTCTTGTAGATGGGCACAACATCAGCCAGCCTCCAGTCTGCATTGTATGGGCTTTAAACTAGACTTGAAGAGGGAGGGAAATAATTCTTTGAACACATACATAGAAGCAGCAGAGAAACAAGTACTCAAGCACAAATTCTGCCTAGAATCACTGTCAAATGCTGTAAGAGTGCTGAGATCTTCTGGGATGGCTGAGCAAGGCCTTCTGCTTACAGAGCTCTCAGGTGCCTGAGCAGACACATCTCCTCATTCCCCAAATGCCTGTGAGAGACTTACGCCTGTGCCAGTTTTCCATGGTTAGCCTAATGAGCTGGGAGATACCCATGCTCTGTCACAAATGAGTTTTCTGAAGAGAGTGTAAGATGCCCGTGCAGATTTTTGATAATTTATTTCCACGTGGTTTTACACATGTAACAGTTCATCCACAGCATCTGCTTCCCTACCCTGCTGGTTTTCGAATGTCTAAACCATGTCTTAGTTTCCGTAGTGTGACCATAGTACTACTTTATTTGAAACTTTTGCTTCTCACAAGATTTTAAGGATGGGCAGGTATAAAATAAATGAAAACAAGCACTCTGTAGCAAAGGAGTAAGCTACCTTCTTATTCACAAACTTGATAACGTGGTTACAAGTGAGATTGTTTAAAAAGGAAGACTTGAGATAAAACCAAAGATACACGTGAAATATATGTCTTCTAAATTTTTTCTGAGACATCTCTTAGCTCTTGTAGCCAAGGGCTAATCAACAGATCCATGATACTGCATTGTAGACTAGCATAAACATTGGACTTTCTACACACAGTCTCTTTGTTGGAGTTTCTCTAACAACTGAGTTTTCAGGAAGACAATGTACAAATGATATGCTGTAACAATTCTAGGACCTCTGCTTTCTTATTACTCCATTTAGGGAAATGTATAGTGTTTGCAGTCTGGATTGGCTGCAAACTGTTCTTGAGACATTATAATGGATATAATGAATGTGCTTGTAATATTGTTCAAACCTGTCTAGGTTGGACTGTGAAAAGTCTCTCTTCATAGGTGAGGTGACTTTTTACAACAGCAGTATCCTCCTGCTAATTATATTGCAGTCTCTTTCTCTCCTAGACAGAATGATTGTAATGTGAACATCTTCTCCTTTTTGTAGGAAAATGTGATTTAAATATTATGAAAGGTAATACCTGTACAGCATTTTGGTCTCACAAATACACTTAAAAGAAAGATACTTAGCCAGCCAGCTCTCTATCTTCCTTAACATAAGAAACATTAAAATGTGACTTAGTATTCACAGTTCCTTCTTTTCTTTCTCTGACTTTTGTCAGAGCTATGGGCAAGACTGACCACTTTCAGCCAGAACACCAAATTTAAATGAACACTATTCTCACAGAGTCTTTCTGGGTTCTATACTGAAGTAGCATCATTTCCCATAACAATAAATACATAATTTAATACCTCATATTTAGCTGTTTTGTACAGTTTGGGCCAACCTTTCATGGACCAACTCCAGCAGGAATAGGGGAAACACAGGGTGAGGAAAAGAAAAGACCAGAGTCATTGAGAAGTTCCAGGATGAAGAGAGGGTGGAAAGACAGAGTTCTTCTATTTAGAGAGGCATTAAACAGAAGAGAGCACAGTGCAGGCAAAACAGAAAATGTTTTAGGGACCATGGTTCAGATTTCTCTCACTTGCATATTCTCATAAAATGAGAAAAAAAGGGAATTGTTTTTGATTACTTACCCAGCGAAACAGCAGCTGTGAAACTGAGAGTAGGTTTATTAACATGAGGCAAAACTCACCTGTAGGACTCCTGCAATGAAAAATATACTGAGACCATGAGTTCATTAGGACTCAGGAGAGGATAGGGCTTCTGGGGCGGAGTTACACTGTAGTCCTAACAAAGTCAGCTGAAAAAATGGGAAACGTGTGCTCTAGTGTTAAATCAAATAGGTGACATGGAAGGAGGGAGGCTAACGAGCATCAGTAAAGCACTGATGTACGTTATTTGATTTAAACATCTAATTAATCCCACCCAGAAATCCACTTTGTAAGTAGATACAGAGCTCTGAAGATGTATTCAAGTCAGTTGAAATTGAAGTTTCATTGTTTGTCATTTTGATTATGTGACTGGGCACTTCTCCATGGTATAAGGCCTCGAATTGCAATGTGCTGTGGAGCAATGCCAGTAGCAAGCATAGTATCTATGTAATTATAAATCATGCAATACAGCAGAAAAACCTGTAAAGCATATGCATCAAAAGATGTAACATTCAAAAGCAATCCTTCCATCGCAATTGCCCTGAGTTCAGCTGATAAAAGATTCAGCTCTCTAGTAATATATGTGATTATCATCAGGAATCAGGGCACATAACAGACATGGGAGATAAAAGTCGGTGACTTACAATATGGTACTTTATATGATAATAATATAAGTAATTTTGTGCTGTGCTTACTTTCCTTCTTGTGAATCTGAGGCTCAATTGAAGTCATCCTTGGGATCTATGGAAAATCCCTACGGTTCCTTCACATTGAAATTTATGCTGAGGAGAGAAAGTCTGAAAAGAAAAATGAAATCCACAATAAATAGGCCCTTGGTTGAGATTAATAATAAACGTTTCTGACACAGTCTTATATCTTATTATCCACAGTTGTGTTGCCTTTTGCATCCAGGTGTATTTTGACTCCTCCTTTTTATCCAGCTTCTCTCTTACTTAGGCTTTGGATTCTCATAATCTTCCTTAGTGCTGAGCAGCATAAAATTTTCCTGCAAGCCTGGAGGATCTTCTCTGTTCCCTTTCATCCATCTGTATTATGTGCAGCAGAAGTAGCAGTGGTTCTAATTATGGAATTTCTGTAGTCGTTAACATTTTATAAATTATCTTGTTCCTTCTTTGAGTTTGTCCTATTCCAGCAGCAGATCATCTCACATTCCCTCTGTTACTGGCAAATTGTTAGGTATTTGGCATTGTGCAGTCTGTGGATTTGTAAAGAGCCTTGCTTCCCCCATTTGATACATTAGTGGGTACCACTTTTCTGTTAATCTCTTCTGAAAGTGTAGTTTGTTCATGTTTGTGTACAGTATACAAGCAGGCAGAAGAAATATCAGAATGTTAGTGTCTAAATGACAAGGGATTTCTACTTGCTCTTCAGCACCTTTCTCCCCAAAGTTTTCCACATACTAAAGAAAACAAACAGAATCTCCAAACCCTCGGGACTGATCAGGCACTCACTGGCAGTAGCAATTTCATTATATCAGATGCACTGTACTTGTTTGGGGTTGGAAATAAAAAAGAAGGCATAATTCCTTTAACTGAATCACATAAAAGCATAGGATATTTAAAAATTTGCCTAAACCTCATGCTAAATGAGGTAAAAAGAATGAAAGGTGGACAGGAAAGGCAGAGCATATTGACCTTGATTGTTGCCAGCATACAGTTGCATCCACACTAATATTATTTAGTCTCTGCTGACTTTGAGTGACGTCCCCTGAAGGAGAGAAAACAATTTTGAGACTACAAACTATTGGCAAGTGAGACCAGGCTGGCTGAACTTGTTACACAGCTCTGCACACTGAAATGCAGTCATTTTGCTGGTAATGCAATAGGTTGTGTTATCTCTTCAGTTACACACCTTTTTCAGTACATTCTGTTGCAAATGGAAGAGCAATTAAGAATAGGAGGGGTAAAAAATTGCTGTGAAATAAAGTATATGGAGGACACTTTTTATGCACAGACCTAGGAAAGGTGGAAATGTAATACCCACACCACAGGTGAAGGCTTTTCGATGAATACAAGCTGCTGAACATTAATTTTGGTGGTGTTTAATGACTACGGCATGTGATGAACAGATGGCACTTCTGTATAAGGGTGAATTGTTCAAGATTCTCCCTGATTAGTAATAAAATATGACAAAGATATGTTTGATAAGATATAGGGGAGATAAGGATGTTGTAAGGTAAAAGCATACAGATTGTCTCAATGCTAATGTATTTACGATGATAAGATAGAATGTCATTATCTAGGTGTTGGAGTTGTTGTATGATCCTTTGCAAGATAAAGAAGGCTTTTTTGAGCAAAGTACTTAAACCAATCCTACTTCTTAAGGATTTGGACAGTTGCCAATACGACATTAACTGGCAGTGAAGCCTAATCTAGGTGGTATAGATAGACTAAAGCGCAAGCAGCATATTTTCTTATCTTTACATATATTATAAACTGCCAGAGGGAGGAGAGTAGGATCAGAACTCTTTAAGATTAACTTAGATGAAACAGTGACGATTGTTTGCATTATTAATGTTTTACATGCACTGAAACATCGAAATTGAGAGATCCTTTTCATCTAAATGTATCCTTCTAAAAACTAGAGTTGTATTTTGGGGCATTCCTCTGTAGTGCTTCAATAGTTAATGGGGAGAGACTGACCTGAGGGATCCATATCTGGATTCTGTCCAGACTGAAGAAACATTCTTTTTTTTTTTAAGTAATTTCCAAGTAAATCTTTACACTCCTAAAATAATGAAGTGAATGCAAGCTATCTGCGAATGCCTGTTTGGATGCTGGTTTGGGCTGAGCTCTGTTGCATTTATCTCAGCAAAGCCAACTTGCACTCCCAACGTTTGCTTTGTTATTATTTCATGTCCTCCCTTTCTGTAGACTTAATTGCACTAATAAGTTCTGTATGCTTCTGCCTGTCTTCTGCCTTTGGATTGTTATCTTGAACTGATGCCATTTGCTTTACTAGACACAAAAGTGTCATTCAAAAAAATGTCTCCTACAGATATACCTTCTCTGACCTTATTTTACACCATGATTATATGAGAGACTCTTAGATACTGGGATGACAAAACTATTCTGAGTTCCTAGTTAACAAAATCGAGCATCTTCTCCTGTTTGACTGGCAAGAACTTATCTCAAGCTTAGTCATGCAGTGGTTTTAGCTCCTGGTAGATTTAAAGCTGTGTTTTGATTCCTTCATGTATCTCATGCAAGCCTTCCAGGCACAATTCTGCTTCTCTGCTCACAACCTCCCTTGTTCAGCCAAACAATGTGGAAAAGAGCACAAGATAAGCTTTTTGATGGGAAAAAGAAACCAAGAAAAAGCTTGTCAATTCCCATATTTAATCTTATACCTGGACAGTAAATATGTTTTCTCAAACAGAGTTTCTAAAGTTCTTTAAATGCACTACCTGTGCCCTATATGGTGATTAAAAGCTCCAGGGAATAAGACCTGAGAGACCTTGTAACTTTCCAGTCTCCTATAAATGCATTTGCTTACTGATTTGCCCTTCTTTTCTTCATGCATTTGTTGTTGTTGTTGTTGTTTTAATCCTCTCTAGAAAGTCGATCTTGGAGAAATGCCATTGGTGGTGAAATACTGAGCAAACAGCAAGTCTGTTATTTACTTCTGATGAAGTGCTGGCTTATTCCTAGAGGTGTTGGAAAGGACCAGAGAGTCTGGACTCAGGCTAAGGCTTTATTTTTTAGATCTCCATGAGCAGTAGTCAAGTAAAACAATGTTTGGTTTACATTTTGCACTGGAAATGCTGGTATCTGAGTTGGGTTTAAATTGACATTGAAGAGTTAGTTCTTTTCAATGAGTTACTACATGAAACAGCTTTAAGTTATTTGCAAGATGTTTTATAGGTTGTTAATCAGAAAAAAAATTGCTTGGCATTTGTGTTATTTATTTCCATTATGTGGTGTGGGACCTAGATTTATGTTTCGAAGCTTTGAGGAACTGTTTTGCATTGCTGAAGGCCTTAGGCTGTTCTGTGAAAGAAAAGCAGTTGAAGAAATATATGCTGCTGCCTGAATTATTACACATATCTGAATAACAAGGCCCTGGCCACATTTGCCTCCTACCTGTAACTGCAATAAAAGGTACTTGTAATTTTAATTACTTAGAGCAAACTTCAAGTGATTTGTTAGTATCAACAGAAACCTAGGACAGAATTAAAATAATGTTTTATATACATTTGGGGGAAAGCTGGTGGAAATAATATGCAGGATATAAATCTACTTTCATGCTGCATCTCAGTTCAGTGTAATTTTAAACTGAGATCCAGACCTGCATCTTTGGGGAGTGAGAGAGGAAGAGGAGCACAAACAGCCACCCCAGGGGGGAAAGCTCCATTTTTCCAGATCTTAGGGGGATGATTCTGCTATCAGTTCAGAAGCTGGAGCCTGCTTAATGGATGTTCAGTACAGTTGGGAAGGAGATGAATAGAATAATAGAATCATAGAATGGTTTGGGTTGGAAGGGGCCTTGAAGATCATCTAGTTCCATCCCCCTGCCATGGGCAAGGACATCCCACTAGACCAGATTGGCCAAGACCCCATCCAACCCGGCCTTGAACACCTCCAGGGATGGGGCATCTACAACTTCCCTGGACAACCTGTTCCAGTACCTCATCACATTCAAAGGGAAGAGTTTCTTCCAAATGTCTAATCTAAATCTTCCCTCCTCCAATTTATAACCGTTTCCCCTTGTCCTATCACTACATGCCCTTGTAAATAGTCCCTCCCCGGCTTTCTTCTTCATCCTCCTCAGGTACCGGAAGGCTGCCATAAGGTCTCTCCAGAACCTTCATTTCTCCAGACTGAACAACCCCAACTCTCCCAGCTTGTCCTCTTAGCAGAGGTGCTCCAGCCCTCTGATCATCTTCGTAGCCTCCTCTGGACCCATTCCAGCAGTTCCATATCTTTCTTACATTGGGGATTCCAGAACTGGACCACAGTGTACTCCAGGTGAGGTCTCGTGAGAGTGGAATAGAGGGGGAGAATCACCTCCCTTGCCCTGCTGGCCACTCTTCTTTTGATGCAGACGAGGATACAGTTTGCCTTCTGGTCTGCAAGCATACATTGTCAGGTCATATCAAGTTCTCATCGATCAGCATCTCCAAGTCTTTTCTGCAGAACTGCTCTAAATCATGTCATCCCCCTCTTGTATTGAAACTGCAGATTGCCCTGGCCTAGGACCTTGCACTTGGCCTTGTTGAGCCTCATGAGGTAGGCCATCTCTTGCTCTAAGGTCCCTTTTCCTATCATCATCTAAGCACCTGCTCTGTTATTAGCAAAGATCAGAGCACACCTTATTCTACTGTGACACTAGAAGCTGATGTTCACCTGGAATTGTGCTAAGACTGTAGGGTAATCAAGCAGGGGAACCTCAGATAAAGTGCCAATCTTCTCTCCACTACTTCTACTTCATATCCACGTGCCATCCAGCAAACACTCCTGTGGCTGTATCGACAGGTTTGCTTTGTGTGACTGGAGGGTTACAAATAATCTGGATTTTCAGAAGAATTTGTACTGGTGGCTGTGGTGAAAGCTAAAGAACAAGTTGGAAATCCCTTTGCACAAGTATATATGTTAAACCCAAACAGTGCATTAGAGGACAAGGAGCCTCCTTGTAATAAAAATCTGTGCTTTTAGTAGCCTGTTGTTAACTTCAACTGAAAGGAACAAGATCTCATTCAGAGAGTGGTAGAGCTCTCTACAGGCTCCCAAGCCTGGCAAGAAGCATGGTGTGAGTTTTGGGGCTGTCCTGCACAGAGACAGTTGTTTGGCTCCATGATTCTTGTGGGTCCCTTCCAACTCAGGACATTCCATGATTCTATGATCTGCTGAATTCCCACACTCTATCCAAAGCATGCATGGACTTTCTTCAAAAAAGAAGTTTTTCTTAATTAGTCTGATCTAACTCTTATTTCTGATCCCAAGTGTGCTTTGTATTTGTGTTCTGATGCTTGCTTGAACTATTATCCATCTGTATTTGGCTTATCTCATCTGGTGGTCTTCTCTTTCCTTACCTTAGACATAAAGCCTAATGCTTTGCCCTCTTCTAGCTTTCCTATGGATTTATAGCTTATTGTGGCACCCCTCCACTTCTGCTCTGTAAGCTAATATTTTTGATTTATCTACTTTTTAAATTTAGTTTTATTTTTATTATTGCTGTTTCATCAGCATTAGCTGAGTGCATTGAGTGCAGTGGCGAAGTTCCCATTCGTTCAAAAGAAAATTGACTGAATCACGGGTATGTAAAACCATGTGTGTAATCTTATTACAGATATCTCTGGTACTGTTAATTAATTATCCACACTCATTCCCCAAAAGCAACACCAAATCCAGTCTAGAAGTTGAGGGATTAATGATAAGCAGGAGAAGGTCTTTATAAAGAGCTGTCTTGTAATTGTGTAAAATACAGGGCTTATGGCATAGTATGACACATCTTCAATGCTCACAGCCATTGTCACATAAGCATAAAACTTGAAGTTTCTACTCTAGCATTTTTTAAAAATCATCATGACTGTTTTAACAAAATCTTCACAGATTTAGCAATTACTGGCTAGCAGGAAACCTCAAGAACTCATTATACCTATTTTCTTCTCATACTGCAAGAGAAAAACAGACATGATCTACCAATGGACATACATGCCCCAAGGAAGAGTGTAGAAATCTCTGCCTTTTGGAACAATATGTAAATTGCTCACTCTTAAAAGTTGGTAGGAATCAAGCTGACAAAGGATAAAAGTTGTGTATCATACAGAACCTTCAGAAACAGCGCACATACCTTGTGCCCTGGTGGGGAGGTAGAGAGAAGATATCTGTAGTAAATTTGTGTGCTATCATATAGTCCTAGATAAAAACACAGTGAAGCAAGAGAGTGACTAAGGGACTTTCTTTGTGGTACTTTCCTGACCTACTTCACAGACCTATATCTACTTTCCTGACCTCCTTCACAGAAATCAAAACCAAACTATTAGACCATCTCTTTGCTATCTGGTCATCATGTGTGAAATTTTTTAGAGCTAAGCTGAAATTCACTGAAGAATTTAAAAAAAAAAAACAACCAAGATTTTGCTTATTTTAGACTAAATAATCTAATAGAGAACATAATATTGCAATTCAGTCATGTTCATTTGAAGTATTTCTGTTGGAAAACTGTTTCAGTTTTCCTCAGTCTCATGACTGCTTTTTGAGGGCTAGTACAAACGTGATGTTATAATTTAAGTAAAAGACTGAATTCAGTGCGAGATACCTGGAGTAGATTATACTCTTTACTGCCTGTGCATTCATCTGACATGGCTGCACTGAAATCTGTGAGGTTATTCTAGTTTTACATTGTTATGAATCTCCTGACTGTGTTCATGGTCTTTCATATGAAGTACCTCCTTTCCAAAGGGACAGAGCAGCTCTCCTAACTTTCCAGCCAGAACCTTGACCTTGTTTCCTATTCTTACCCCATGCTCTATTAAAAACTCCCATGCCCTTGAAACAGTCAAAAGGACTTAAACGTTCTCTGTGGTGTTTCCCATGAATATGAGGCAATATACCTTTGCTGTGGGTATTCGACTGACATTGTATTGTTCAACGATGCGCTTGTGAGGTTAAAATCATTCACTCTGTAAAGATTTATAAGATTATAACTCAATTTATGAAGACCGAGAATATTAAGGGAGGTATTTCTTGGTCTACAAAATGCTGTTTCACTGTCATTTCAAAAACTCAGATTTACGGTATGACCCAAAGTTTTTAATTATTCTTGCTCCAGAGACAAACAGCAGTAACAATACATTCACTCTCTGCACTAGTAATAAATCCATCCTCTTTACCAAGAAAGCATGATAAATTATAAATAGTAAGCCTGTTAACTATACTCCAAGTGTTTAATAACAATAACGCTTGTCTCTTCTCAGGGCTTTTCAGCATAGCATCTCAAAAACACACTAAGGAGGTAGCTAAATTATGTCCCAGGGTACTCAAGAGTAACTTGTGGCAGAAACTTAACTCATACCCTGTGTCATTGTAGTGGCAGAGCATGAAAAGAAATGTGAGGATTGTGCTACCACTGCTTGAAGCACACACCAGTAGGTACCTTTAGTTTTTATAATAGGCATTATCAACCCAGTATTCTCTCTCTTTTCCTTTTCTCAGTATCCGAAGGCTGATACTTTTCTAAGCAGCATGTTTATATTGCTGTCTCATAATAAAATAGCTGAGGCCCAACTGTATTAATATCTCCTCTAATAGCAGTTGAGAGAAACAAAAGGAGAAGTCCCCAAAAAAAAAAAAAAAGGGAAGTAGCCAGTGGGCTCAAGAAGAAGCAATTAGCCTCTCCAGGAGTGGGAAGCTGGAGTGATTAGGATTGCAGGGTGGGGAGGAAGTAATTACCAAGGACTTCTTGCTAAAAGGTTCATCCTGTATAATGCCTTTTAAATAAAATCTAGCTTGAAGGAGGAACTCAGTGTGCCAAACTGAATAGCCCCTCTGAGGGCAATCAGAACAGCTACTTCAAGCATTTCAGTGAGAGGTCCCAGGAAAATTAACCTGTTGCTTCCAGGGATCTGACTTGCTGCTTCCTGAGAGTTAACCCAGAAGCCTCCTCTGCCAGACCAGGCACAGAGCTCCTCTAAGGAATCAGGGCAGACTCAAAAAAACTGAGGAGAGTTAGTACCTAGGGCATTATGTTTCATTCTTGAATTCTTCTGGACATAGCACTGATAGTGTGCACAAGGCACAAACATAAAATCAGAGAGCAAAAGATAGGAGAGCTTGAGAGGTAGACAGCTTCTGGAAAGCTACAGCGAATTTACTTTGAAGCTCTATATTGTGAGTTTTAAGACACCTCAAAAAATCCCTGTACTAGCTGTTAAGGGTTATGATGAGCCTGAACAATAAAAAAAGGATCCCATAGCAGAATGGCTTTTTTCAGTTTGTCTGTGAAACTTTGTAAGTGGATATGGCGTTCAGTTCATATTGCAGGCTTTTTAGTATTAGCACTGGGAGAAATTTGACAAAGGAAACACATGAAAGAGGAAGGGTAAAGAAAATACAAAGAAAAGAAAGCAAAAGAAATACTGACATAAAAAGTAAGGAAAAAGACAAAATGAAGAGTATACTGAGAGTATACTGAGAAGAATAGGAAAAGATATCATTATATAAAGAATTTAAAATCAGTCTTCCTAGTAAGAGGGCAACACAGGAATCAGTCTGGACCTGCTGGCTCTTACATGTCTTTCAATTTTAGATTTTTTTTTTTTTTTACTTAGCAATTTAGCAATTTTTTTCCTGACAAATACCTGACAAGCTGACAAGTTATTGATGCAGGCTGAAATCCGCTGCAGTCCACAGGCCACTGAGCGTACTTACATCCTACCTAATCTTTGGTTCAGGCAGTTGACAATGAAACAAATTTGACAGACTTTGTGATTTTCATCCCAGAGCACTCTCCATTAAAAAACAACAAAAAAAGGTGACTTGAAATAATTAATGTATTTGCTCAGAAGTGTCTTTACTGTTATTTTCTGAAAGATCTTTGGATATCCCCTTGTCATGTCATTTTTTACTCTTTTCCTGCCTGATACTACAGGGCAGGGGAGGGCAGAGTTCTGTAAATATTCAGGTGAGAAGAAAGAAAAACGTGATTCAGTTTTCATGGTGTTGTGTGTTTGAGACTGGGAGTACATATTTATTTGCTCAGTCAGTTTTGAAAGAACCTCATGGATTCAATTTCTTTCTTTTCTCTCTGAAACCATTTTCACCTATTATTTTATAGTGCTAGAAGTGTGAGCTGCTGCCTAACATTGTCTCCTGGCTTTTGCACCTTTACTAAGAATCAGGTTCTCCTAAGCTGGACTGTTAGAGCATTAGAGTTCTAACACAGCTAACACACTGTGTTAGTGGTGGAAAACGTGCACAAGTACATTTAAATGCACTTCACATCCAGTGCTTTACAAAGACAACTGGCAAGCAGTGGGCTGGTATTGAAGATTGCAGAGGTGATGCTCTGTTATTTTTAATACTGTATGTATCCTAGATAATGAGAGGCTTAAGAAATAGTTGTTACTGTCTTTTTTATATTCATAGTATAGTGATGTATTTTGCATGATTTGGGATCGTTCGTGTCTCATAGTTAGACAGTGTCTCACATGCAAATATGCAAGGAAAAGCAATTGCCTGTTAAGCCCAGAATTGTCATCAGAAAAACTGCCCGGCCATTAGGATGTAAGAACAGTATTTTCTTGTCTCCAGCCACAGTTGCACAGGGAACTGGTAGCTTTGGGAATTGACATTTGAAATGGCTAAAACGTCACGAAGCAGAAGGAGGGCTGGTGGAGTTGTCAAGAGCAGCTAGCAAAGAGCAGCTTCTACCAGGCAAAACTGTTGAGCCTGCTGGAGTTCCCAGAGAATGACAAACTGCAGGAAGACAAAACAGCATCTTAAGTGTTTTACTGGTTTATTCCTTTTCTATCACTCATATGTTCCCACCATTAATATCAAGAAATGCTATATGTTTAGGTAGTACAATGCACAGCATCTGCAAGGCCAACCTTTCAGATGACCTCACTAAACAATCACAGTTACCATGTAATAGGTTGTTCCTGAGCCACCTGGTCCAAAAGTGCATCTGCATCTATAGAGAGGCAAAGATGTAGAGCCAGATCACTCAAGAAGCTGTGTGGGCATCATGCAGCTGTGACAAGAGCTGTGTGCATTTGTGTTGTATTCATGGACCATTCACCTTTAAATACCTGCTCTCCTGCTCTCAATCTACAGTCAGTCCTAGTAGACCCAGTGGCCTTCAGAAAATGAGAAGTTTCTGTCATATTTTTCCTGCATGTCCATGTTTAAGGAAGTATTGCCCAGAGGTAATACCAGTGCTCATTTCCCCTGTATTACCAAAGACAATAAAGACTAAGTCTGAGTGTCTTCAGGATGCCTTTAACCCCTGGCAATGTCAAACAGGCTTGAAGCAGCTTAGCAAACATCTGATTCCCTTGTAAATGTAAAGCTTTGTTCACAAATCTTCACAATCCCATACCTGCCTGGCAGCACTGACTTAACTCTTCTTTAAAATTCAAAGCAATATAAACATTGACAAAATGTTTCCCTTCCAAAATATGGTTAAGACATTAATATTTCCTGTCAAACTCTTAAAGCACAAGTCTGAAAATTAAAGTTATATAGTCCAGTGTTGAAACTCTGAGAGTTAAATATATTTTTAATATATTTCGTGAAATTCAACAGTATTATTTGAAATGCAGCTATATTTTATGCACAAAACCAGAAGAACTTCTCAGAGAATATTGGAAACAATGTTTTATGAGGTTTGAAAATAAAATTTATCAGTGCTATCTCCTCCAATAGTGCTTACAGCAGCTATAAACAGAAGGTTGAAAGAAATTTGAGGAAGATAGTCTCCTCAGGACTTTGCATCTGTGTCTAGGATATGTGGTCATATATACAATCTCCATCCTTTATGGGCACTTCAGATTTGACTGGTATCCATAGCACTGTAATCTGATCAAATTTGAAAAGAAGGCAGTCAGGTATAGCAGTAAGTCTGTAGCAGTCTCTGTTTGGTTTAGTCTGGCAAACACCTCTAGCTAGACAGGTTTTAATCTTTCTTCTTCCCTTCACTGCCTGGTTTTGTGAATTCATGATGTGATACTGAAAGTAACTGAACAGTTTTGAATTAGGGAAGATTGGAAAGACATTGTCCTTACAGACAAACTAATACTAGAGGGAAAGATAGTATGGCAATTTGACAAAAGTGGGAATTTGGTTTGAGTGGAGATTGTGAATGTAGGAGGCATGTAAACAGACTAGTGGTGGATGGTCACCAGACAGCACATCTGAATGCAGATTTCAGAATGATTGTGGGACAGCAAGAAACGCTTTCAAAGCAGCTATTATTTGTGTTGGAAATGTGCTTTTGACATCAACGGTTTTTTACTTGGAAAATAAAAACAGATTAGAAAGTTATTAGATGGCAGTGAAACAAAACTAACACAGCATTCAAGTATAACACACTCGTCACAAACAGACTAATAATTAATTGTGGAGAATATTCATCAAATAACTTCAAATTAATTAGAGGAAAGGGTGGTCTGTTCCTGACACTTTGTGAGCAATGTAGGTTTCATGCATGTATTTGACTCCTGGCAGATGAATTTATTCTGGCATGAGATGGAGCCTATTAGGAAATTGGCTGCACAAGTAGAAGTCCACACTACATTTCCTTTAGGGTTGCTAAGCACAACAATTATTGCCCTCAGTGGTAAGGCAAGCACTTAAATTAATAAATGTCCTTTTAATGAGTACACTAAACATGAAAATGTCTGAACTGGAAAAATACCAACTGTGCACGTTACCAGCTGGCTGCGTGTTTCATGTTGGTTGGACAGATAGTTAATAGGATAAAAGGTGATGGTTGCAGCACACCTAACTGTGAAAATGTAGTTTTGTCTTGTATCTACCTTTGTGTGTCAATAATAAATCTTTCAGAAAAGTGGCAAGCTTTAAAAACAGTATGATGCTGAGTATTAGCACACTTGTACATGGATTTATGTGTAGGAAAACTAAGCCCAAAAATTTTGAATATAGAATCATAGAATGGGTTGAATTGGAAGAGACCATGAAGGTCACCTAGTCCAGCCCCTCTGCAGTAAGCAGCAACGTCTTCAGCTAAGTCAGATTGCTCAGAACCTTATCCAGTCTGACATTCAGTGTTTCCAGGGATGGAGTCTACAAACTCTCTGGGCACCCAGTTCTATTTCTTAATCTAATATGAAGAAGGGTAACTGACTGTAACGAAACCAGTTCCATCAAACTACAAATTCTTCAAACTGGGCTATTTAATCCAACCTTGCCTTTCTCACTTGAAGCATCCTTGCTCTTATTGAAAATGAGAGTCTGCTTTCTCTAATTTTCAAGCCTTGAGAATTATCTCTCCACATCTGTAAGCTGTCTGCAGCCCAGACATCTAACACCTTCACTTGCTTGTTGAATACGGGAGTACTGTTGTAAAGGAAATAAGTATTAAATTTGACTTAAAATGTTACCCTGAGTGCACCAGTTTTGCATTGCTTGTACTGTAAAATGCTTAATGTAAATTAGAATAAATGAAATCCAGCAGCAAATGTGTTAAAGCTTAGGGAGGTGAGCAGACTGCAGCATGACACACATTGCAGAAAGTAACAAGCCTGCTACCCAGTGCAGCTCTTGCTGTAGAGCCCTTGGAATGCAGTCCTCAGGTACCCTAGTCTTCATTAAATAAAACCAACTTTTTGTTACTGTGCTACCAGGCTTATATTTTATGCACAGTGTAGCACAGGAGCCTAGTATGAATCCCTGTTTTAAGTGTCAGATGCTCTGGGATCATGGTCGAGCAGAACCATTTCAGACTGCATCAGCCCAATTTGCTATACTTCACACATGCATTGGGCAAAAGATTTCCAAAAGACTACAAGTGACTGGATGTCCTGTCCCCAGTTTGAAACCAGTCTTGGTTGGATGCTAGTTGATGTCAGTGCCTTTGAAAGCTTCTCTGAGGTGACTGAATTCACCCCAGAGGGGTGAGTCTTGAGTGCTCTGGTTGTGCAGAGCATCATCAGAGAAGGAAGGAGAACAGGAGGTTTGAAGGCTTAGGTGCCTCCTGGCCCTCTTACGGTACCATCTGGCAGAGGTGCAGCAGTCTCTGTCAAGCAATGCACTTGGGCACCATCCTTATCTACGCAAGCAGAGGTCCAGCCAGCTGCAGGAGATATTTCCTGCTATACATGTATTTAATGTTTAGAGTTCTAGGCATAAATATAACATTGCAAGCCTGAAACGTGTTACCAACTCTACAAATCCTGCAGTATTAAATATATGCAGAGTTAAAACAACATGCCATCAAAAAATCCTGTTTTCAACGTCATTCTCTAGGTGAGTAGCACCATCCTCCAAGTAAAATAATGTGCTTACTATGTCTTTCCTTTGAAAAATAAGAGAGTATAAACCTTTCAGAAAGGAAAGAGTATAAATGCCAGCAACAAAGACTTTTTAATAAATACCTTTTAATTTTTACGAACATCCCATTGATTACAATACAGAAGTCTGATTGTCCTGCCTTGCAGAGCCATTTACCTCTAAGAAATAGAAGCTAAATTTGGATGTTAAATGCTGATTTAGTAGTTTCCTACTTACTTACTCAGATGATCCTGGAAGCTAAGCTCAGACCAGAAGCCAGCCAGGGTTATCTAGGTTCTGTTCCTCACTGATGTTACTTGGTCCTCTGAATCTGAGGGCGTCTCTTACATTCTATGGCTATATTTTACCCACCAGTGAGACTGAAGTTTCTTCAAAGATGCAGTGTAAAATTAATATTTTATAACATGCCTTGAAATCCTCAGATAAAAGGCACTGCAACATTGCAAAATATTTCATAGACAAAACCATTCAAGGTGATATCTCCCTCTTTTTTATGTAACTTCTTTCTAAGATCAAAAACTAATTGGACTCTGAGATAAAGTAGTGTAGTTAAATGAGATGCACCACAGTTCCCAGCATACCTATGATCTGTAAGATCACGGGAATGGATCAGATAATTCTACTAAGTCCTGGAAATAACCATGCAAGATAGCTGGTTTGGGATTTTTTTCCCATTTGACCAATCCAACCTTTTGTGGTCCTAGCTCCGAGCACATGAATATACTCCCCAGAAGGATCACTTTGAAAGGATCCTCATGTTTGGAATTTTTTTTTACAAAGGTAATCCCAAAGGCTGGAAGAAGGATAAGAAACATAAACATCCCTGTGCTTCATCAGACGAGACCTGCACAAACTAGCAATCCAGATCTGACCCATCAAGAAAGGTCTCCTCTTCAATATATGAGCTGTCCAGACAGGACAAGTAAGGTGGTGTTTTCCCACAGTTTGCTAAACAGTCTGTCTGGGCTGCTTTTCAATAGTTAGTATTTATATAATTAACAAATACTTTGGAATGTTTGTGGAGTACTGATGGCTGCCCAGTCTTGTTTGCAAAGTACACTTATTTTAATTTGACCAAATCTTAAGAAACGTTGAGTATTTGTGTTTCTGTCTGCTGACGCATCTCATATCTGAACCTGGTAAATGTTCCAATTATTTTCATACTCACAGAAGAAATCACTGGAAGTAAAGGGCGTTGACCTCACTGTGCTCAGCACCTTGCAAAACGTGGTTCTTTCCTTAGAGTGACCTGAGCTTTTTTGCATGTTTCATATTCATTCTTCGGAATCTGTTCTCTCCTGGATCCACTTGCAGTAAGTCTTGTTAGTTAATACCAGGTAGACTTTTGCATATTGACAGAAGGGTAAATCTACCACACATTGTAGGTATGGCATAACTGGAGGCTCTAAAATTATTCACAGAATCACAGAACAACCAGGTTGGAAGGGACCCATCGGATCTTCTAGTCCAACCATTCCTATCTAACACTAAACCAAGTCCCTCAAGACCTCATCCACCCGTGCCTTAAACACCTCCAGGGAAGGTGAATCAACCACCTCCCTGGGCAGCCTATTCCAATGCCCAATGACCCTTTCTGTGAAAAACCTCCTCCTAATGTCCAGCCTAAATGTCCCCTGGCGGAGCTTGAGGCCATTCCCTCTCGTCCTGTCCCCTGTCACTTGGGAGAAGAGGCCAGCTCCCTCCTCTCTACAACCTCCTTTCAGGTAGTTGTAGAGAGTAATGAGGTCTCCGCTCAGCCTCCTCTTCTCCAGCATAAACAACCCCAGCTCTCTCAGCCACTCCTCATAGGATCTGTTCTCCAGCCCCTTCACCAGCTTTTTTGCTCTTCTCTGGACTTGCTCCAGAGCCTCAACATCCTTCTTGTGGTGAGGGGCCCAGAACTGGACACAGTATTCAAGGAGCGGCCTCACCAGTGCTGAGTACAGAGGGAGAATCACCTCCCTGGACCTGCTGGTCACACCATTTCTGATACAAGCCAAGAGGCCATTGGCCTTCTTGGCCACCTGGGCACACTGCTGGCTCATGTTCAGGCGGCTGTCGACTTTTGGGGGGGAGAGCACCACATTAAAAAGTTGCTACGTATAGTCAGCATCCAGTTGTGAAATACATTTTACCCTGAGCTGGGTGTACGTATGGAGGTGTTTTGTTTCATGCCTCAGAAAGAAGTTGCTAAGCTGTGTTAAGACATCTGTGGAGTGTGGTGCTGCAACTGTCGGATAGTAAATCAATGGTGCATCCTCATCCTGGATGCTGTGTCTAATTTTGGTCTCGTTTTGGAAGGGACGCGGTTGCAATGACTAAAGGCACGGGCGAAAAGCGACTTGGAAAAGAATAGAAGGGGGATGTAGTTGGGGGAAATGAAGAGAGTGGAGTACGAAAGGAACGAAGCAGCCGGTGCAGCGGCGGCAGGAGCCGCGGTGGCTGCGGGCAGCCCCGGCTCGGCGGCGTCCGCAGCCGCATTACGGTCGGGGCTCTCGGCGTGCTCTGCCGGAGCGGTGCCCGGCGAGGCTCGCCGCCTCCGCGGGGGGCTCCGCAGCGCCCCTCGCCGCGGCGTCTGGGCGCCGACCCCCCCGTCTCCGCTCCCCATCCTTCCCTCGACCCCGAGGGGCGGCCCCGGGAGCCCTGGGGGCGGGCAGGGGGGGCCGTGCCGGTGACGTCGGGTTTGCAGCAGCCCCGAGCGGCAGCGGGCGAGCCCCAGCCCCAGCCCCCGCCGCCCGGTGCTGCGGCAGAGGGCCGGGAGCCGAGCCGGGGGCAGCGCCAGGATGTAGGCGCGGGGCGACGGGGAGGCTGCTGCGGGCGACCGGCTCGCCATGAAGAAGCACTCGGCCAGGGTGGCCCCGCTCAGCGCTTGCAACAGCCCCGTGCTCACCCTCACCAAAGTGGAAGGTAAAACCGCCTCGCTGAGAGCGGGACGGGGGATGCTGCTGCCGCGGGGGATGCGCCGGGGAAACGGGGCACCGACACGGGGGATGCTCCGGGGAAACCGGGCACCGACACGGGGAATACTCCGGGGCCACCGGGTACCGACACGGAGGATGCTCCGGGGAAACAGGGCACCGACACGGAGGATGCTCCGGGGAAACAGGGCACCGACGCGGAGGATGCTCCGGCGCCACCGGACGCCGAGACGGGGGATGCTCCGGGGCAACCGGGTACCGAGATGCAAGACGCTCCGGGGCCACCGGGCACCAACACTGGGGATGCTCCAGGGCCACCGGGCGCCGACACGGGCAATGCTCTGGGGCCACCGGGCACCAAAACGGAGGATGCTCCGGGGCAACCAGGCGCCGAGATAAGGGGATATTCTGGGGCTACTGGATACCACGTCCCAGGGCAATCGGATGCAGTGCCAGGGTGATGCCTGGTGGCCTGGGGGATGTGCAACCCTGCAGCCACCAGGCATCGTTGGCTTTTTCCTTGCCAGCACTCCAGAGGCAGAGCTCTCCTGCAGCTCTCTTTGGGGCCTGGGAGCAGCCACCAGGCTCCTAGGCATGTACCTCCCAGGTGAGACCCCTGGCAGGAGAGAGGGAGGATGCTGGACAGATTGGAGCCCTGATGGGAGGAACACACTGGACTTAATAAAGGGGGATATAGCATGGGCAGATGAAGAAAAAGTATTTGGGGAGGGTAAATTATCCTTTCCAGTAAGATGGTAATAAGGAAATTGTGTGAGGTGTCCCTGCCCATCACACGGGTGGTGGAACTAGATTAATCTTTAAGGCCCTTTCCAACCCAAACTCTTCTATGATTCCGTGAATTGAAACAGACCATGAAAAGCTACAAGCCCTTTTCATACAGCTTCCCAACGATCTGTCCTTACCCCTATCTACCAATCCAACTATGTGGTAGCAGTGGGTTTGGGACTCAGTGGCCAGGAGAGACATTAGGAGCCTGAGAAGAGTGGGGGGTTGACAGATGTTCAGGGACCACAAGGGCTTTTGGAGACTTTCGGGGATCATGGCTGGGGACCTTGGAAAGGTCAATGATGTGCTCAGGAGGGCTTCCCGCAGAACTCTGAAACTCTGGGCGTACCTGGTCTGGGGCGAGGAGCTGCAGTGTTGGATAGAAACCTACTTGTAGACCACGTCCTGTAGAGGGAGACCAGCTGAGATGGAGGGGGTTGATGCAGAAGCAGGAGAGACAGAAGGAGGGTGCTGCTCAGGAAGAGGTGCCCATCGGAGGGGTGTGTATGGAGCTCAGTTCCTGAAGGAAGGGCAAAGAGGAAACCAGTGGTTTGGAGGATCTACTGGAGGATGTGGTAGTTGGTAGAAGGAATGGGGTTGATGAGAGCAAAAATGTTGGCTGAGACAAGTGGAAGGAGGAGAGACAGAAAGGGATGAGGAGCAAGAAGAGGCAAAGAGGAAGAACAACTCAAAAAAGGAAGTAATTGAACAACTAGAGGTAAAATGTGAGTGTGAAACTCCATGGAAAGCTCATGAATTAAAAAGTGAGATTGTAAAACTGAGGAAAGAGAAACAAAAAGAAGAGATGGTAGCAACAGCTCTGTAGAGGAGAAAGTGAGAAAATGCAGAAACGCACAAGAGTGGGGAAGGAACTAAAATCAGCAAGAGTGGAAAGTCAGGAGTACCTAAAGGTTGTTTTTTCAGTTCATGAAGAATACAGCTGTTACATTCCCCCAAGATGTGAACCACCTGCTGTAGAGATAGGAAAGCAGATCTCAGTATTCTGACCAAAGAAGAACAAATCTCTTCATTAGACTGTAACTACAATAAAAGCCCTAGGAGTTAGCCCTGTGCATGATGGAGTGTTTTTCTCAAGGTTCATATTGGAGGCTTCTCTGGGCAGTAAGTACATCTCCCTTTCTTTTGGTGCACTGCATATGCTTTATGAATCATAAATAATAATAACCCACCAGGTTCCAGCTTTGAAATGTGGGTCATCTCATTCCTCTTCTACCAGTTCAAATACAGTTTATTGCCTGTCTTATATAGCAACAGAAGCAGTGCAGTCTTTTCCTGTGACATAAAATAGAATCCTTTCAAGCATTTCTGTGTCCGCTTTGCATACCAGCTCTCAGATACCCTGTCACCACCCACCAGGGACTTTGTTGACCTAGTTGGACTTTTCCTTCTTTACTTCAGGTTCTTTTTTTCTTTAACATTAGTGGCAAAATCTAAATTGCCTTGCTGGTGTATGATAGGAGACAGAAATTGTACAGAGGTAGGTGGGAGTTCCCTTTTCTGTTTGCTTGCTCTTAATGAAACAGATTGGCTTTCTTGGAGACCTTCTCTTTCCAAATCAATTGGCAACATTTCCTTTCAAACTATTATTGACTAAATTTGCTAAATGGCATTTAAAGCCGTATGAAAAAGCCAAGATGTAGTTAAAGGCAAAAATAAAGTAAAGCAGTTGGCATACTGTGGACTGCTTGCTTCCCTTGGTCCAGCAACTGTACGTCTGATAAACATTTGTCTTCCTGAAGTTCTCTGGTAGTCCAAGTCTCTTCCAAAGCTGTAACCAGTGCTGCAAAGGCAAGGCAGCAAATACTTCCCTCTGCTTTGTAGTTCTGATTATTTTCTCCCCTATCAACCATTATCAGAGCACTTCAAGGATCTTTGGCAAAAGCACTGGGAATATGTTTCACTCTAGGATAGTTAGCCAAGAGGAGCTTTTCATTGAAATGCATTGCTATAAAGCCTTCCAGCATTCCCTCTATTTTCCTGTTGGTGCAGTAGCTTCTTTGCTTTCAAAAGGAGATAAGGACTTTGTGCGCCTTCAGAAGCGTGACTGCCATTTCGAATTTTTTTCAGAGATTGAATCATCAGTATGCTCTGAGCCTGCTGTACCAGCACTTCTCAAGACAACTGTATCTACATGCATCACTCAGGCAGGCAGTAACCATACCATGTCTTTTCTGTGCCTGGGTCCGTTGCACACACTTCATATTTTGAGAGATGTAGTCTCAGTACCTGATTTGTGCTTGTTGATCTTTCTGTTATTTTTTTTCTCACCAGTTTCTGTCCATAACACAGTGGTCATTCCTCTTGGACCAGCCAACTGACTGGTTTCACCCTATTTGTACATGAAAGCACAGTGTACTTTGAGGACTGATTTCCCTTCCTTGAGAAGGTAAATATTTCCATCTCTGCTCTGCATCTTGGGATCTTCCAGGGATAGGTAATGTCAGCTTTCATGAGGAGCTGCAGGGAAATTGCTTTGCCAGAGAAAACCCGTTCTCCGCTTAATCAGCCCCTTTTTAGAGCTATTTATTCCCAGGGTTCTAGCACCAAGGAAATGGTATTGTAATGTCCCCATATAGCACATTTCCTCTGTTATAGCACTATTCTGTCAGGAAGAGTGACTGGTGATATTCAAAGTTCCTTATAAGGCAAATTATACCTCTCTGCTTTCAATTATTGCACGTAAATGTCTAAACTGAGTTGCTGTGGAACCAGAGTCTGCCACATGCTCAGCTGGAGTAACCTTGTCTGTATCACTGGAGGTGCAGGGAATTTGTACAAGTACAAATGAGAATTTAATTTGACCTTTAGTCTATTTGCATGCCTACAGGGAAATCATCACAAGCATATCAACACTGTAATCACTTTAATAATAAATCTTTTTCACTTCTTTCGCAAGCACAAACTGAATATCCCAAGCACAGCAAAAGCTTTCATGAGTGGCAGTCTGATTCTTTAAGAGATGCAATTCTTATTATCCTCATTTTGCAGATGGAGCAGCTGAGAAACTGCAGAATGAAGCAACTTGTCTAAAAACAAGCAGTACATCTTTTCACCCACCAGGCAAGATAAGACCTGCAATAGATAGGAAAGGACACCCAAACTTCCCACACACGTTTTCTGGCCGCAGGAGGGCACTGTCATAAATTGATGCAATAGAGGTGCGAGAAGACTTTATTTACTGAAATCTTTGACTTCAGGTTCATAGTACAAATTCCTTTTTGGGAAATAAACTCAAATGCTGCATAAATATATCACTGGATAAATACTGTGTAATCACTAGTAGTGTTCTACTGGCAACATCTAAAGGTTTTGGTAGTCAGGCAGTGCTTGTTTGTACTTTGACTGAGACCTGTGAAAATCTCACCCAGGAAGTAGCATTTGTAGAAGCAAGAATCAGGCCCTCTGGTCTTTCACATGAGAGCTGTACATTATAGAAATATGCATGCTCATACGTTCTAGAATACAGAAGCAGCTGAAGAGCAGTAGAGACAAGTGATTTGGTGGCTCCGCCAGGCCTGTGGGCTTGTGTGTACTTCCCTACTGTTGTGGTCTTCACAAGGAATATGTGTGTTGGCATCTGCAGGGAGCCTTTTTCAAAATCTTTGCTTTTGATCAGCCTGTCTGCCTGCGTGTTTGCTGTGTGTACCGAGTATTAAATGCACCTAGGCAGTAATTATACTGTAGCTTTGCCCCAGGGCAGCTTTTGCCTGTTTTTCCTATTCCTTACAGTGTTTTCGACTAACACAACAGTGTATTTGAGTACATACTGAAGATCTTGTTCTAAAGGCATGAGGAGTTTCTTCTTGCATAACACCTGACTCCCTTCCCAAGTGGCACCATGGTTTCTTAGGCTTTAAACAACCTCAAAATGAGCTACTCTTAGCTGTTTGAAGCTTACTCACTGGGGATTCCCACCACCTCATCTTTGATCGTGTCCCACTGGTTGTTTTATGTACCATCTGCCCGTGCAAACTCATAAGCTATAGGTTTGGAGGTGACTCATTACTTCTGC
This sequence comes from Coccyzus lansbergi, assembly GCA_033558105.1. NCBI lineage: Eukaryota > Metazoa > Chordata > Aves > Cuculiformes > Coccyzidae > Coccyzus > Coccyzus lansbergi. The sequence goes on along the minus strand of JAUMJK010000072.1, from coordinate 189,861 downwards.
ACTGGATGTCCCCTCCTCAAATGATAAAAAAATAAAATTAGACCATTTTGTTGTTACTAAATTAATGTCAGAGCAGAAGCTTTAATGAATCATGAAGCAGAAAGATAAGTTATCAAAGATATATTCAAGCTTCCTTACTTTAGTGGCTGAAATGATCCAATATATACACACTATGGACAAACAATAGTTTCATTTACAGTGACAGAACTTAAGAATAGCAGCAACCATTCAATCATCTTGTCAGACCTTCTGAAGATCACAGGCCATTACATTTCATCCACTTACCCCTAAAGGAAGCAAGGTCATCTTGCATCGATTTAGACATTTACTCCCAAAAAAATAAGCAGATTGCTAATCCACCAATTTGATTATAGATATGTCCCATGAGAATTTGGAACAAGACTAGTAAAAAGTAAATATTAAGTCACCAAAATGCATCATTCATTGTCTCCTATTTTTATTTTATACTTCCCATAAAAGAAATTTTGTCCCTCTTCCATACTGGCAGACCCTCACAGAGAGTAGGATTTGTAACACAGAAGCAGTTCAGTATGAGAGACAGATTTCAGAAAAGACTGGTAGTTCATCATAAAAGTCAATGGTATCTCAATGTGAATTCCCCAGCAATTTCCCATTATTAGCCTCGTATATAGCATTATTTATGTTATAGCTTTCCTAGCACATATACTAAGCGTCTCCCTCCACTTGGCTGGAGTAGTATCATCAGCCTTTTGTTCACAGCCCAGTTAATCTTTGTTAATTATAAACTGTGAGGTGCCACTGCAGACCTGGATAGCATCCTGCAGAAGCAGGAATTTGGCCAATAACAGGGTAGATTTACTTTGTAATCTTCACTGAGTTTTGCTGACAGCCACTGCAGCATAAGATCAAAGGCAGCAGGAAACAAGGCATTTTTAGCAGTGCAGAGATGGTTTGCTTTTAGGGAGAGCTACCTACGAAATGTGTAGGCACCATGTGTTGGAGAAGCCAGGTACCACCTCCAGTGTTACCTGCCCAGTTCTAGGAACTTGGATCCACTCTACCTGGACATGATGCAGGGGTACTTAGCCTGGAAATTTTGAAAGTCCAGCTCACGGCAGGAATTTTGCCATGAGATTTTGCAGTCTTTGATTATGTAAAAGTTATTTTTTGACTCTTCTGGAAGTAATAGGTCTACATCTTGTTCAGTGTCACTATTTCTGGCCAAAATCTTCCTCAAATAAAAAAAAAATAAAAAAAAAAAGTGAACCCTATAGTTAGCATGAATTCACTAACCTCTTAATATAAAAACCTGTATGTATATACTGTTATAAATGTGATATAGTAGTATAACTACCTGAATTCTCTTGGAGATACGACTATTACTCAAGAAAGATGTGTGGCACTCAAACACCTGACTAATTAATACAGGAGTTGCCTGCAGAGAGTCTAATCTATTTTTTTTTCACTAGATCATCTTTCAAAGCTTTTGGGGGAATGAAACCTGCACAGACTCTGAACAAAATTTGCCCAGAACACATTTTTAGTCATAGCTTATTTTTGTTCTAATGGAAGTTCTCCTTCCACAGAGATGCTGGTCTCCTCAAAGTAAATCACAAAACTCCCAGTGGCCTTGCCAGGTCACTCACTGTAAGCTCCAGTCCAATTTTAATTCAAAAAGGGAATGCAGATTAAGGAAAATATACATGTATATTTTTCCATACCATCAGGAATATGTATCTTATAATCAGGATTATTCTTTGTATGGTTTTATGGCTGTTACTTTCCAGTACCACAGTGCTGATAGTGTAATAAGCACCCACTATCTTCCGTTTTCACTCTGGACTCCAGTCATGCATTCTGATTAATAATAAAAAGGATATTATTTAGGGGAACTCCCCACTCGGCAAAATTCAAAGTGGAATATTGTATTTTAATGAGGCTCATTCGAATGCAGTAATTTTAATAGAATTTCTAAGCAGTTGTCTCTGAAGATAAATTAAATGGATTAAAGTCCAAATTGCTACAGTGTGGAGTTGATAATTTTTCAGCTCTCTCTGTGTCACTAACAGGAATTAGAATATAAATTTTGCAGGAAGCCTTGCTGGAGAGTTTGACAGAGGAAGAAAGGCATGTGTGTGCTAAGGAGGAGAATTTCTCATATCTTCAGCAAATATGTGCAGATTATTTAATTCCAACTCTTAGTAAGTTTAGGTATAATATTTAGCACAGGATAAAATAGGAATAATATAATATAATATATGATAGCCAGTAGTGATAGATAATACTATATCGATGAGTAATACTTTAGGATTTGGGAGTATCTGTTACTAGAAACTTGTGCATATTCGGTACAAGTTAAGCTACATGGAATATCTGGTGGTATCAGTGATCTGGAACAGATTTCCACAGCCAAGATAACGGGAGAATCGTCTTGATGATTCACCCAGCTGAAATTATGGTGAGATGATCATGTAAGCCTGAATAGCCTGCATGGATTATTGTAACATTTATTTTGTATAATTAGTTAATTTATATTATGAATTCCAGTAGCAAGAGGATCTGAACTCAGAATGCATTTGTTTTGCTTTGAATCTGTGTTCATGCAGTTTTACCCATTTCCAGATACCTACATCCCTTATTCTGTAGCCTCAAGCAAATTCAGACCTTCTGACCTAGTAGGTTAATATCCTGGTTTTGTTCTTGAAAATAACCTCTACTGTGGATTTTAAAACTATCTGCTTTATTGATTTAGCCTTAATTTAGTCATGCCATTCCATGGTCAAATTAAGTTAAATTATTTTTATCTGTTACTGTAAAAACCAAGTATTTAAAGAGAGTGCTTTAAACTTTTACAGTTTCCCAAATAGCATCTAAAAATCCATATGTGCAATGCCACTTTGACCAAATATTCTTATTTAAAAGCTGATTTAATAAAGGTTTATGGGCTTTTGTCATTTTTCCAATATAACACATTAATTGCTATTAATTGAAAATACAGCACTGGTCTATTAGACCTTCAACACCAACCATGACCAGAAACTTAGGGAGATGTGCACAAACCTAAACTCATTCAAACACTAAGCATTGTGGTCCCACCTGCCAGACACCCACAGAGACTCACCCACTCTCTGTAGAAGCCTAAGAGCAATTTCCTCAACAATCACATGCACCATATGGGGCTCAAACAAAGTTCTGTTTGGTCCTGTCTGCAACTCAGTGGAATTGATCAGGAAGGTGTATTTTCTAGCCTGAGATACATCTCTTGTAGTGTGGGTGTGCTGACAGCTGCAGTAGGAAACAACGTTTTTGGTTTTTTATTCCCTGTTGTCTGCTTCATTACTAGTCTTTTTTGGCAGTTATTTTGCTTCCTTTTTTTTTTTGCTTCTTCTGAACACCAGGTTGCCCTTTCTGTGGAGCAACCTGTGAAGGGCTCAGGATCCCTGATGGCAATGGCCAGAGCTCACTGCTGAGTCTGCAGCATGTGGATTGTTTACTTCTACCTGCACCATGTCTCCATCTGCCAATTTATGACCCAGTCATAAAGCCTGTCAACCTTCACAGCTGGCCCTCATGCCTGATGACCTGCCTGACTTCATGTCCTTGGGAAATTTTTGTCACCTCATGACTTGACCCCTTGATCAGGTTACATCTGGTTATGAAGATTGCAGGTCCCACAGCAGATCTTTGCAGAGCTTCAGCTGCTTCACACTTTCCTGTATTTATGCCTCACTGGTTTCCTATCTTGTACTGAGCCTTTTATCCATTCCAACAGCTTCTCTGGTTGCTTGTTTTCTGTTAGGTCCTCTGGAATGGATTTTTGTCAGATGCCTCTTAAAATCCTAGAAAGGGAAACTGTATCTCTTCTATCTACGTGCCTATTGACCCTTGTAAGAGGGCACTAGCAAGGCTGCAGGATGAATAATCTAGCTTCACCTGTGCTTTATGTCATTCTAAGATGCCTGTTCTTCACTGTTGCTCACTCTCTCTAGCCCTGACTCCTCTGTTTCAGAGTTGAGTTGGCAGCTAAGTAACTGAACCCTTTCCTTCAAAAAGTGTAGGTGGAATGTGTGCTCCTCTTCAGTAGCTCAGTGTGTAGAGCAGCCTCCCATCCCCTGTACTAGAAGAAGGAGGGATCCTGTCTACTCAAATGGGTGCCCTAACCCCCAGGCCTTCAAAGACCAGGACAACCCAGATATCAGCAAAGGTGATCTGCTTAAAGTGGAAAGCATCCGTATTATTTGCCCAGAGGAGAAAAATGAGGCTCTTGTTCTGATGACTAGTTCAAATATAGAATGGAATATGTCTTGGCGATGACTCTTAAAATGAGAGATGGAAACTCTGAAACGTGTCGTCTTTTCACAGGATGATGCTGCAGCTGATTTTTAACAGGGGGTCAAAAGTCATGGACAACTAAATAATGCATAGGTAGTATGATAGACAAGAATGCAATAAGAATGCTTTGAGGCTTTTGGGAGTCTGCTACTGAGGCAAATAGTATTGTGTGTCTAGAAAACCACCACTAGAAAACATCATGTGTGTTCTTAGGTATGTTTGTGACTGGTAGGTAACTGCATTAGAACTAATGGTCTCCAACTGATCTCTGTGTAGTTAAGTACTGGATGAAGAAGAAGTCACACAGCATTCAAGGCTATGAAAACATACCTTATTTAGGGTCCAGCTCTGGTGCTCGTGCATGTTACAGGTTTGTAGAGATCTAACGACACTGAGGATTATACGCTGTCTTACAAGACTTACCTCAGCTCTTTTTCCCCTATTTGTGATAAGCATATAATATTTTTACAGGTTTTACAAACTTGTTCTGTGCAGTGCCCAAGCAGCCACAAAACATCTTGAGAGGCTGAAAAGATGGAAATACCTTGAGGATGGCTCATTTGTAATTGTCACAGAGACTTTTGAGGATTCTTCATTCTGTCAGAATGTTTTCCAGAAGCCTGATTGAAACTGTTTAAGAATATGCTTGCGTTGAAGCACATTCATAGCCTGGGGAGGCTGACAGAGTTTTGTGTTATCTTTAGGCAGATGTTTCAGTCCCTAAGAGGCAGGACCTTAGTCTGTGAAGGTCACTTTCTCATTCTGAAGAGTTGGCAAGGACACACACCCTTTTTGTAACACATCTTTCACTTATCTGCTGAGTAGATGGCAACAGCCAAAGCAGTTTATTGGTGACAGTTAAATATGCTTGTGTGGCGGGGCTGGCTCTGAGCCTACCAGTGCTATCTGCAGTGCCGTCCTCTGTTCGTGACAGCAGCAGTGGGGAGGTGGGACTCATCTCACCCAGCTTCAGACACCTACACTAGAGACACCTACTCGTGAGCTTTTCGCCCCAGACTGTTTAGAGCCTGTGGAGAGAAACAAGCACTTGGAGAGGGTGATTCATCTGGCTTGTTTTAATCGTCTGCTTAGGAGAAGATAAATCGTGCTATGGAAATGTCTTTTTTTTGTCTACTAGCTGTGCAGAAAGTGTAAATGACTGTCTTAGATATACAGGTCTGCATAGCAGATGTCTCAAACTGAGAAGATGAATGTCACTCTTGGTTTTTATCAGTATCACATTTTTAACATATACAGTGAGGTTACAGTGTGGTCCTGTGGTAAGTCTTGAACTGGTTAGCTGTGCACAGGAGTCCTAAACTTTAAAAGGAGTTTTGAAGTAGTCTGGACTGGCTATTTAAATGTGTTATCACTTCTGGTGTGGATTTTCTCCAACCCAGTGCAAACATCTGTAGTCAGTAAGAAAGGGCACAACTTCTAAGGTTATGTTGTGCCTTCCAGTGCCTGTTTTTCTCCATGGTCTTCAGTGGAAGAGGGGAGCAAGTAGCTCAGGTTTAGATGTCCCTACTGAAGGTATCTGAAAACAACTGAGAGGGGTCTTATCCATAATGTAGTAAATGGAAGGACAAGTGTTTTCTGAGGCTGAGGTTCCCTGTGGGTAATGGCACTGGCAGTATCACTGGGGGTGATTTCCTTTTATTTCTGAGTGGTGTGGGAGAGAGGTTGGCTGAAGGAGAGTGGAGAAGAGTGGTTCCAGTTGGGATTTATGAAACATGAAAATGAATGAACAAAAGAGAGAATTTAAAGCTAAAATTAGGAAAAGCAAGATAGGCATTTTTGCTTTATCTCAGCATCTTGATTTACTCCCTTGGGGGCTACAGTAGCATACTGAGCAGTCTGCTTCGAGGGGTAAAGGAAGAAACCCATTAAAAATCCAGAGGAGGATGTCCAGAAATAAAATTGTTTAGTGTCCTGCCTCATCTATTTTGAAAGGCCCCTTTGCCTTCTTTAAATTCATGTGCATTCTGTTGCCAGCTGGCCCTTGAACAGTTAGAAAGAGAGCGAGGAGTTTCTCACCCACTTGCGGGTTTGGTGTCATCCTGTCTGTGCACCTGCAACTTGGGTAACAAAAACTATTCCCATGAAGAGGGACTAGGCAGGGAAAGGTACAGCTTTGGGTGTGATGCATGCCAGCTGGCAAGCAAGTCCCCAGCATGGTAAATGGGAGGACAGGCCGACACGGATGTCTATCATCTATAGCCTCCACCATTTCCAAAGACAGTCTGTTTTGGGGCAGAATGCATCCCAGGTATCCTCAAGGACAGTGCCACATCTGCTGAAAAAGGCTGAGCCCATTTGGCATCTAGCCCTGAGGCAACACAGGAAATGATGAAGGCACAATGCAGTTTCACTGACAGATGGTTAAAAGAAGTCTTAGCTTATAACTACTAATTACTGGGTCAGTGATTTTCACCCCAAAATAAGGGACCCATCATCTTGAAACCTGTTATACTCAAGATAATCTTTTACCCCATCCAGCATGTTAATGCACCCAGAGAATGAGCCCCCCCTAGAAATGTAAGCTTCGGTTTGTGAGATCACCTCAGAATTGGTACATGCAGTATTGTCTTTCACTGAAAGTAAATGTTTCTGTTGGTGTATTTAACACAAAATTAAGTTCACCTGGCTTCAGCCCTTGGTAGGGAGAAGATCTCACTGATGACAGTTGTGGAGTGTCCATCAAACATTGCATATTTTATCTTGAATATCTGGTGCATCAGATGGTGGTATAGTTGTGGTCTTCCCCCTTTTCAGTGACTGCCAGAACTACTGGGCTAGAGGGGCAGATGTTATCTTGCTGTATCAACAATCAATTCTTATTTTAGAAAAAATAACACCACTTCAGTGTTGTGATTCAGAGCACCTACTTATTTTGGCCCATGATATACACTGGTGGCTTAAGGCGTGTTCCCTAGTGTTAAGTATCTTCTGCAGGAGGGTTTTAAGTCCTAGTTTCCTGCTTCCTGAGAGGCTGCAGGGAAGACAGGGATGGCATGTAGCCTGCTCTCTATCTTGTAGTTTTGCCTACCTCCCCAAGTAGCTGCAGAAATGTAAGCTGAGTAGAGGAAGGCACAGTCTCACAAATCCCTTGTAATCTCTCACTTGGCACCTTGGCTGCCTAGATTTTGGACTTTTTCTGTACTCAGCTCTCCCCTCAGTCCGTGGGAAGGACCCTGATGTTTGTTATAGTGTACGAATTGTTTGGTGCCCAATGCCCAGCAGAAAACCTTGGAAGGAAATGAAAAATTCAGTAATCATTGTAGGAGTTTTGTGGTGGACAGTTAAGAGAGCACTGGCCCATTATGTGGTTAGGTTAAAAGAAATCAGTGTACCATTATTTGGTAAACTGAGCCCTGACAGGCCTGTGAAGTGAGTGAGGAAAAAAACACTAGTTGCAAACAATGTATTACAAAGAAAATGTATTATAATTATTTTGAATGAGGTAGGGATGCACAGACTGGGGGTTTTTTTCCAATTTCAACTTCTTCTAACATCTAGCAGGGGCTCGTAACCTTTTGTAATGTATTAATACAAAATCATGTTAACTTTGGGTAATTCATTGGCCTGCTGGTGCATCTCCTGTTATGTGGGAAAACTGTCCACCCAGTCTTCTGTTGGAAACTGAAATAAGCTGAGAGATCAGCAATATCCTCATCTCTCTTAAGACCACTCAAGGAGTACCTTAGCTGCTGTATATTCTTTTTTAGACTTCAAGTTATCAGAGGCCACAGTTTTTCCCGTAATAAAATACAGCTTTACTAGGCAGCCAAATGGTATTCTTAGCTGAGATCATACTTTTCCTATCTGTGAAGAAATAATTAAGTAGTTCTCTCCATTGAATAAACCTTTTCTTTAATAGAACATTAGCTCATATTAATACAAATTCAGATTAACCTAAAATAAGAGATTTTGCATTCCAAATACTGATTTTCACCAGGATAAGGAAAGTTTTGTGTGTGGCTCTCTCTTAGTCTGATTTAAACATATATAAATGTTTGGTAATAATATAGTCTCTTGTTGGCCTGCCTGTACTTATAATTCTCTTTTCACTTTTCAGTGCAGGCAGTGACCTCTGGACACCTTTGTCGTTGTAAGTTCCTGGCTTTCAACGTTAATTATTAGACTCTTACATCCTCCTTCAAGTGAATGGACCAACTAAACTGAAGTCAGATTTTAACAGAAATCACTGTTTGCACATGGGTGGATGTTGAATGAGATGAATATAAGAAAAGCAGAGGAAAACCCTAGAGGCAGTGACCTGCTGCTAAGGCCTGACTGTTTTGATTTCTATAGGAGCTGAACCACCTAACCTCACTTCTCTCATCCATTCACAAGCTGGATACAGTATCTGACATTAGTGGTAGTATAACGGGGCCATAATAATTTATGTTTAAGGATGTAAGGGGCAGGGTATTAGCAGAGAAATTTCCACCAGCGTGCTAGTCTTAGTTATACCAGGGCAAAGTTGCAGTTCAGTCTTACATCGTGCAGAACTCGAGTTAAAAAAAGTTAGAGTTATCTCATATGAAATGCTCTTCAAGGCAGGCTATGGACTGGTCTAATTTTTGCCACCTGGCTACAACTTCAGGAGAGCAGTTTTGCTAGGAATCAATGAAATGTTTGGTGATCCAAGTTCAGTATTAGCTGTGATATTTTTGTTGCAGCAATCATACTTAACTGCAGGATTAAATACATTGTCTCCTTTCTCCTTTGAGAAACACCATATTCAGTAAATTGCCCATTTCTGCATTTTCTAAGACAATAGTAATTCCAAATGTTGTTGTAATCCCTTTTGCTGCTGTATTAAACTCAATGCCATATTTTTTATTCATTTACGTATCCTAACAGCATCAGTTTAAGTGGTGTGTTAAGCCTTTCTCTGTACATCAGAACAACATATAATTTTCATTTCCATTTTACACAGTGACTCCTAAATCTAGAGGTGATAATTATTATTTGCATTGTAGTTGTGTCTCAGTTGAATCAGAGGTTTTACAGTGATCTAAAAATAAAGGACATTTTGTGGCAAGATCTGGCAGGGGGGACGTTGCTGGAAAACCTCCCTGTGACTTCAGAAGGGTCTAGGATTTGAAAACTTAAGTGCAGCCTGGATTTCCTTAGTAAGCCTTGTGGTGTTTTCTCTACAGGGGATGAGCGCTCCCGGGAGTCTCCAGCCCCAGCTGAAGCACAGATGCAAGCTGGGGCAGAAGGCGGTGGAAGGGTGAACCGTTGTTGCTGGAAATGCTCTGTGACGCAACTCAAGAAGATCTTCTGGGGCGTGGCTGTGGTCCTGGGTGTCTGCTCCTCTTGGTCAGGGTCAACCCAGCTAGCAAAACTGACCTTTAAGAAATTTGATGCACCCTTCACTCTAACATGGTTTGCAACAAACTGGAACTTTTTATTCTTTCCTTTGTATTATCTTGGACATGTTTTTAAGTCGGCTGAAAAGCAGTCTCCAAAGGAAAGATACAGGTATGTGAATTTTTTAATTTTTTTCTCCTGTGGTTCTTGCATGCTCCTCTACATCCAGCAGACATTTTATTCAGATCCATCAATTAAATCAAACTTGTGTTTGCGTCTCACTCCAGGTTTGCTAAAAGATGTTCTGGATTCATTATGTCCTGTGCTAGGTGACTTGTTATTATTCTTCATACAATTTCACTGCAACAGTCAGAAATCCAGGTTTATTTCTAATACACATTAATTATATATGAAAGTCCATGTTTTCTGCAATGCCTTCTCGAGAGTTTCCTGTTCAAACCTCTGTGAACATCATTTTTTTATTAATGTCTTCTTCCTCTACCCATCGCAAACTTTTTATGGCAATCTCTGAATAAGCTAAATAAGCTTTGCTCTTCCAAACTCGGGACTAATGCAGTGCCATGAATTGCTAGGTAAGAAGTATTGCAGTATTTTTCTGGCATTACATCCCTGACATCAAAAGCCAGTGTCTGATCCCAGTTAAACTTGAGCCGTTGCATTTGTTTCAGAAAGGAAGTGCAATCATAACCAAAGGCAGCACTTTGTCTTCAGCGCACCTTGTCTCTACAGCAAGCCAGATCCACAAAGCCAGAAGCACTCATGGAAAACCCTGAGTGTCCATCCTCTATGAGGGGCTGAGGATACTCAGGCTGCTTAAAGGAGTGCCTCTTGGTGAGTGCTTCTTCAACTCATCTCATTTTGGCCTGAGACATGCCTGGGACAGATGGGATGACTCAGCCATCAAGATGTCTTATGTCAGAGAGCTTCCCTATAAATGGAAGGATGTGAACAGTGTATTCCCCTTCTGTTACACAGTGGGGCTCACAGCCTTTTAATGAAGTAGCTCAGAAAGTAAACAGTAAGAAGCACACATTTCTTAGCTTTCAGCTGCACAACAGTGAGGTAGAAAGTTACTACAGGACAAATCTTAAGAAATCGGAGTAGTCATAAAATGCTGTACCTCAGATGAGTAGGATTAAGATTATAAATGCCGAAATTTTGCTGCTTAGCTATTGTTACACTTTCTTCACCTTCTAAGTCATTTGAGGCTTCAGATAAAGGAATTTCACTGTTCACTGCAGGTCCTACAACAATACCCAGAAGTCTGAAAAGCATTTTAATAAACTGCCATGTTTCCTGTACTTCAGTCTTCAGTTTATATTTGTTGTTTACAGCAAATGTACTTGCTTCAGAAATGAAAGAAATATGGAGGTCAGAGAAAGTAACAGTTAGATATAAAACCAGTAATAAATACTATCCCAAAACAATTACATTTTCATTTCTTTAGGTTTTAAGTATTTCTCTTTCCAGCTGCTCTCAAATGATGTTTTAAATACTGCTGAATTCTGGGGTGAACGGTTGCAGTTTGCCAGATCCCTGGGGTTAAAACCAGAACATCGTACTCTTTGTTGCTGCAGTTAATTGATATGGTTGGTAGTTTTATGTCTTCCATTTAATTAAATGATGGCTGAGTTGAGGAGCAGGTGCAAGCCCTGCAGCTTGTTTGGGATGCAGGGGAACATCATTACAAGGAAGTTTGGAGCAGGCTTAGTAAAGAATGTACATTTGTGTATCTGACCAGCAGGTGGAATAGGATTAATTTACAGATTTTTTTTCTCAATGTCGGGTTAGGCTTGGGCATTTGTAGCTTTGGTCACTAGCTTTGCTACAGATTTGTTTTGTAGTTTTAAGCAAATCACTACACACTGTCAATTTCCTCATCCTGTGTTTTTTTTCAATCACAGTCCTTCAGAGAGAGGACTGTCCCTTTCTTTGTGTTTATGTAATGTCTGCTTCAGCATGTCCACTATCTACACTGAGACCTTTCAGTGGTCCTGCACTAAGAATTACTATAAAGAGAGTTCCTGTACATTTGCCTGCTCCGTTATGGCTGCCACATGCACATACATCTGAAAAAGCAACAAGCTATGGAGGCATGACATGGGTTTCTGGGTAGTTAAAATAAGACAGTCCTGACCTAGAACTAGCAAACAACTCGTTTAATCACTTGCTGCTTCTTTTATCTGTCACCTTCATTTATATTTTATATACTATCTGAGCTTTCTGGTAGGAATTTGCCATGAGGTAAATGGAAAGGTGGTAGCGGGAGAAGGTGGAAATATGACATCTAAGTCACCTTAGCAGTGATGTAGTAGAGGAAGAGATCCTCAGATCGTGCCTACACAGGCTGCTGAAATCAATGGGCACCTAATCTTTTTGGCAGAAAAGCTCCCCAAGGACGCCTGTGCAGCCACCTCCTCCTCAGCAAGCTGGGCAGCTCAGCCTCCTCGCACCACAGCACAGGCAGAGCCTTCACACCGCCCCTTCCTTGGTGGGCGGCAGCTTGGGGCCTGAGCCAACAGGCAAGCTTTGGTTCATCTCACTGTACAGCTAAAGAGCATGTTAACAACAACCATTAGGAAGACTATGCAAAAGAGGGATCATAAAATGTAGTAATAATGAAGAGATATATAGTTCCTCCTGTACAAATTATATGGTTTATTATGGTTTTAAACTCCTATTTTGTACTAGTATGTATATTTACTGTGCTGTAGATGTATGGATTTGTATGTTTTGTAGTCTCACAGAAGAACATACGTGTCATAAACACAAACCAGTTAAAAGCTGCACAGACTTTCCCCCATTTTACAGCACACATAATTGTAATAAATTTGCCAACAAAGTTTTGCACTAGCAAACTACAAACAAACTACAAACTACTAACAGTAGATTTATTTGTTTCTTTATAAGATTTTGATACTTAGGCCATAATGTAAAGTATTAAGGGTTTCTGATTGACCCATATTGCATGGTAAGGAACTTTCTATTTAACCTGAAGTAGACAATCACAGCATGGGATAGTGTTCACAGCACGGGGAAGAGAGTTACTCTTCAAAGCAACCCAAAACTTATGCATTTTCATCCAAACTGCTCTAGGCTTCCTGTGCAGCTCCATCAAATGCTGAAGCTGTGCCCAGTGTAGACTGCTCAGGGATAACTTGCCCTATGCTCACAACTATTTGTGTGGGGAGTGACTCAGACAGCTCTGGAAAGTCACTGAAGAGCACAACAGGGTCAGCACTGTTCTTCTTATGCAAGTGCTCAGTACCTTAAAATAAAATTACAATAACTAAATTATCATTCCTTTCAACCACTGTCCAGTCCAGAAATAACACACGTAATGATGTGTGCACCTAATGGATCATTTAAGGCTACTTCATTTTGGCTTGATACTTTTTTCTTCCAAACTGCTTTATAAAATGACACATTTAATCTGATGAGCTACCCTCCATCATACCTACATTATTAATTTATGAGGTAACATAAATTAAAAGCACTAGATCTTAAAGCTCCCTGGCTACATGAAAGATAAATTAAAATCTCTGTAAGATATTGCTTAGCTCTGTGTGTCTCTAGGCTGGACAAACTCCGCCTTTTATAAAGATTCACTCTGTGCATGCTAACCAGGGGAGTAACAGAGGATTATCCTCACATTTAGAAGGAGAACGCCTGTTTAGTTTGATAGTATGGTCTTATCTAATGATTTTTTGAGGAGGAAATGGCAGGACATGCCATAGCTGTTTGCAGGATTACTGATTTATTTGTTTCTTTTAACAGAATTAGTGTTTTGTATCCATATGGCTCCCAGACTACCTGCCACTAATCTTTCAGATTTTGAACATTTTTCTTTGAGATGAAAGAAAAAAGTTGCAAGCAATGCTGAAGTATAGTTATTTTTTTGACACCGAACCAAAATACTAGAGGCAGGCATGGAAGAGGACTAAGTAGTAGATCTCACTCTGATTTACCAGCATGTTAGTTTCACAAGAGTAACTTTTGGTTTATATGCATATGGGCTCAGAATCAAGACTAAGCTCTTCAGTGGCCAGAAATGACCAGTGCCATAACTTCACATGATGTCCAGGAGAATGTAGGCTAATTTCTAAATGCATTTCATGTGTATTTCTGCTGGCTTGGAGAAGACAAGCCTGGCGTCCCCAGCAGTTCCGGGAGTTGGGTCCATTATTCAGTCGTGACTCAGAAAAGTGCCACTGTCTTCACCATTGGCACTGTATTCCTGTTCTGCAGCAGGCAGAGAGCCTGGCAATACAATGCTGGTAGGCAACCACCTGGCCATGTTGAAACTCTAGAGAGGTCACAGCCTGATTTGGCGTGACCAGATGCTTTCTTCACTATTGATTTTCAGCATTTTGTATTCATGAGTCTCTCTTATCCAACGGCATTAAAACGTTGCAGTGTGGTTTATTTTTGGCATCCTGCTGATTTATATTACTACACCATCAGAGCAGACAGCATTAACAGAGTCATAAATAAGCTACAAAAGCATCAAGGCATGATGAATGCAAGCATTTTTAGCAAATGTCACCCAATGAAGCATGTTTTCTTTCAAAAAACTTCAGTTTATAAACTCTATTTGTCTAATTCAGTACATTAGGCTTAAAATAATATCTATTTACTTTGTGTTCCTCAAAATAAAATCACTTTATAATTCAAGTTCCCATTAGCTTGTTGGGGTAAAAAAAAACCAACAAGGAGAGAACAAAAAGAACCCTTGAAATTAAAAGAAGTAGCCTGATTCTTACTCAAGTTAGACAGATGCAAACCAGGGGTAACTCCAAATTAAATCTGTTTGATCTCTACAGCAGTCTGTCAGGCTTACCTTTGTGCTTGGTATCAAAGCAATTAATTAAAAGGAGATATGGATATTGTCCAATACTTTCTAATTTAGCCTCCTGGTTTATACTTGGAGATTGCTTTTGTGTTTCAGACCATGATGTTCTGTAAAAAACTTAACATTCATGCTTAGTGAAACATTTTCCCTTAATATGAAGCTCCTTCATCTATTGAGGATCACCTATTCTGGGATCTTGGACCTTTGTGGAATACAGATCAAAAATAAAAATTGGGTATTGTCTGATCAGGAGAAACACATGTTCTTTAATCTTGAGCCTGGTTTGCAAAAATGTTTCCAGGGACGATTGAATTAAGTGATGTCCCATAATTTTGTCCTGTTAAATTACTTTTTTTTTTTTTTTTTACTGTGGCTTGAATAGATTCTCTAAAATAATTAGCGTTATATGCCTCTTACGAGGTAACAGTGCTTTAGGCAAGGACTAGAAAGATAATTGTTCTCATTACTTGCAGACAGGGCATGTGATATGAAGCAATCTGTTTATATAATGGTTTTTGCTTGGAAAAAGCCTTGTGTCTTACAGCACTGAACAATCTCTGGTCAGTAGTTAAATTGCACTTCATTAACCTGCTCTTCCTCTGGTTAGTAAAACAAGCTGCCAAGCTTCCATGCTGCTAGGGCTTTTCTCAGGAGCCCTCAGGAGCAAATCCTCTTATAGTGATCCTACCCATGTCAATCCCTTTGCACTGACTGAGACCATGGAACCAAAGAAAGCCAGGCTGAAGGGACCTCAGGGGTCACTTCCTCCTTTCCTTGCCCCCAGGCATGACCTGCATGCACAAACAGAAAATTAACTACTTTGGAAAAGAATGTGTGATCATATTTACTGTGTGAGGAAAGAAGCAGAGAGCTGAGGTAAGCACAAATATGCTGGTTTTCCAATCATCATAACATGGAAGAAGATAAGACTTCCCAGCTGGTCTTTTTCCAGGAATTGTTTTACCTTGCTAGTCACATCAAGTGCCTTGACACCAGGGGCACAAACTTATTAAACAGGGACTATACTGGTCTGGTTCTCCCATGTTGTTTTCAACAGCAACAAAAACACCAATGAAACTGGGGGGAGGGTTAAGGAATTGTGCCTTTTTCTTTTTTCAGCCCAGATATGTGTCAAAGTATCTGAAGGCAGCTACCTTTAAGGCTGTTTTATAAAAAAGGAAAGTGCCTGTATGGTAACAGACTTTGTAGCTATAATTAACAGCTCTCAGTAAAGACAGATGATACAGTGAGAAGTGTTTGAGGCTGGCAGTACTACAGAAGTGGAAAAAAACTTTTTGTCCTGCTGCCTAGTGGTTATGGACCATATCCAGATTTCCCAGGATTGTTTGTGTTCATATGAAAAGGCTGCCTCGTGTAAAAGCACAAGTACCTGATGGAAGATCCTGTTCAGTTTGAGTTTACAGGAACTGCCACCCTTGCTTGTTAGTCAAATCTATACCTGGTAAAAAGGGGCAGTTAGCCAAAGGTGAAGATTGGCAACAACGTAAGTGTAATATATGAACAGGGTGTCAGATACTGAAAAACCCTGTCAAGCGGCTACATAATGTTGTCTGTGAACCACCATAGATTTTTCAGAAGAAAATAATGGTAGGGTATAAGCTAATATGTAGACAGGTTCACATATGTAGTCACACATCCATGTACAACCATTTCTGTGTTTTCCAGTGTCCACTTTCTAAATGGTAGCTTCCTGACGGAGAACACAATCCAGAATGGAGCAGACAAACAAAATCTGGTTTTGTTGCCTTATTCACCTGCTTTGGGTTGCAGTGAAGATCGCATCTCTTCAGTCTAGCTGTGCACAAGGAACAACCCCTCTGTTGTTCTGTTTGTCAGTCCTTGGGGTCAGTCCTTACGGTCATAAAGTTGTTGTTTGGGTCTGTTGTCCTCAGGAAGCCTACACTAACCAAGCCCACTGTGGCCAACTCATCCATTCTCTGTTCCCTGTATTTCCAACTGGGCGTTTCCCCACATGGAACTTGTTTTGATTGCTTGTGGTTTGTTATTTTGGAAATAGTATTCCTTCTCTTAGGAGATTTCCCTTCTCTTAGGAGGGTTGTTTCCTGGTTTAGCGAAGCTGCTTATTTTGCAAGTGTGTAGAGACTGTTACAATATTTCCTCCCTGTCTTGGAAAACCTTCTACCTCCTTGGTAAAAGGTTCAGATTCTCACATGGGAATGGGCCTCTGGAAGTCTTAGGTAAAGGATGGCATTCCCTATCTCTTCCAGCAGTTGCAAATGTGAAACCCCAGGGATCTTAAGTCATCAAGAATGTCCTTTCAGTGATTAACCTTTGTGTAGCAGTACATTGTTAATACAGGGCACCCATGGATGGTATGAGCCCAGATCCATTTGCTAGAGGAGTACTCTGTTCCTCTGCTTTATCTGGCATTTGTCCTTGCACTGCATCAAAAAAATCTTTTGCTTCATCAGAATAATATTTTCCTTAATTATCTTCACTGTATCTGTTGTAGGGACCAACTGAAAATTGTAGCCTGCTTTTTCTGCATTGAAACTACATCCTTCTTTACTAGTCCAGCTTATTATGCTTTCAGCTGGAGTACTTACAGATTTCCAAGTACAGACATGTAATTGATCACCTATGAAAAGATTTCTTATTAAATAGCATACTAGAAAATATGGAATTGCACCTCTACTTTCACTACCTCTTAATAGTACCTAGAATAAAAATGAAGCTACAGCTTTGTAATGCTGTCTGATACTTCCACCATTTAACAAATGATGTTGTTAGACCATCTCTTCATGATATTCTGAACATCAGGATATCATGTGCTTCTCGCTGCTGGGTACATGGGGAATTAGCTCTCTAGTCCAGTCTGCTCAGCATAGATTCACAGCATATCTACTTTTTTATTTTGTTAATGGTTAGTGACCTGCAGACACTAAAAGTGACATAGCTATTACTATTTAAATTGATATGTACTTTATCACATCTTTTCATGTGCTCTTCCTAGATACCCCAATACATCTATGTACCAGAATGTATTGGCATGAATTATACCCATTCTGTTCTTTACCCCATTTAGCGAGAGCCGTCTTAAATTATATGTCTGTCCTCAGGCAAGAACATGTTGATTCAAACCCTGGGGATTTATTTTTTATTAAACTTGATTTTTTTTTAAGAATTGTATTAAACCACAGTAAATTGTTTCTACCTAAGTTATTTTTAATTATCAAACAGCCGTTCAACTTCTATTTTCAGTATGTCATGAAATTCTCTATATTAAATGTGACGGGTACAGTCAGCACTTAACCCTAGCTAGCACAGCTCCACTATGTCCTGTGACAGCATGTGGATTTCTGTCAGAGAAGTCTCTGGCTCAGTGAAATTACAATTAACAAGTTAATAACTATTTAGATGTGTTTTGTCTTTCCGAGGGGAATCAGGCTTTGCCCAGGCTGAAATTCACCCTACTCTCCCACATTAGTTTTAAAATGTTTCTTTTGATTCCGGAGACTGAAGTAGAAAAACTTAATGTTGAATACTAGTATCCCAGAAGAGGACACAGTGACGTACAGCCAGATGATCAACTACTGTCCATTAAGGTACCTGCAGATCTGAAGTTGCTCATGAAATTTTTAGCAATTAAGGCCAACGGTCTGGAAGTCTTATAGCATTTAACAAAGAGCTCTATTGATTTAATGGATTTTTCAAACAGCTTAAATAACTGTGCTCTTCTGTAGTTCCAGGTTAATTCCTATAATGCCATTTCATTCTGTCTTACCAAGCTCCACGTAGCTTTTTTAGTAGAGTTATACTCTTCATCATTTAAAAAAGATAACCATAGGGAGATATGGTAAAGGTCAGCTAAATCATGTATAGATTGGAGGAAATGAGAAAAGAGGTGGGTGGCATCAAACAGTGAGTGAAGTGTTTGAAACAAGGGAGGAGGTTTATATCAGCATGCAACTGAGCTGTTAGAGTGGTTAGTGCATCCTTGGGAATCAGATGTGAGGCAAATGTGGCGTGTTGTGGGAGCAGATTGCATGAGCTCTGCTGAAATGTAACACTCACGTGAACAATATAGTTGGTTTAGCTCTTCTAGAAGCTAAGCTAAATCGGTAAATCCTACATGATTTTAATGGTCAGCATGCTTAATGTGGTATTGCTAATGAGTTGAGTCCTGTGGCTGCCTGCAGGTTCTTTGCATGAAATATTCCAGAGCTGAGCAGCCACAGAGCCACCCAGGTTACTGGGGTCCAGGCAAGTCACTCAGGAGTATCTAGAAGATTTAAATATACCAGCAACAGCCATTTCAAGTGGTAACAGATTTGTTTCTTAATATGGATGAATGTACAAATAAAATTTACCAAACTGCTAAAGATATTTTCTTGGGATCTTTTCAAAAGTGAGCATCAAGTTAGCTTTATTTTTAGGTAAACAGGCATCATAATGAGGACATTCCTCTTGAAAATCATACCAATTATATGAATAGTTAGTTTTGGAGCTTAGTTTTGGCTGACAGGTTGCAAAATGTTGTCCGCTGCTTTATATTTCTTGAACTTTGTTTTGTTTTAAGGACTGAAAAAAAACCAACAACAGCTGGCTTCCCGGATATGTTTGTTGCAGGGAACCAGAGACAAGTAGTTTTGAGAAACTGGAGACAAGTGTGTTTCCTCCATAGCAATTACGCTAAAAACAAACTGTTCTCTTTGTCAGTGTGGCTTCAGACACTTTCCACTATTATGCTGCTGGTGTCTGGAGTGTCATTACCCGAAAAACCTTTGTCTAGAACAGTAAATAACCATGGATTTTAGGCAATTGTAGAAACATCTTATGGGGGAAATCTGAGAGAGAAATGACAAATCATGTGTTGGGATCAGTCTAATGTCATGATCTGAATGCACAATGGTAAGTTGTCCTTCCTCAAGTAACTTGGCTACTGAAGGCTATTTGACTTCAGCTTAAAATGTGGCATTTTCATGCCTTTGGGCTATCGGCCATGACCACGTGGCTCCTCTGCATGAAGTGCGCTGATGGCACCTACTCGATGTTGTGCAGCTGACAGGAAAAATATGCAGTAGTTCATTAGTTTCATCATTCTGTTTAATTCAGACATTTTCAAAAGGGATGGCACTGAAAGCTTTGTAGTACTGAAGGTGTGTTGAAATTGCCCATCTGCAGCTAAAGTGAGATAATTGCCCAGGCATATTCTGGTTTGCAGAAGAGATTTTGAATAATAAACCTTTATAAAGCCCTTCTGTCAACTTGTTATCCAGTCCTCACCCTATGAGTCAAACTCTCAATTCATTTACACTCTGCAAACCAAAAATCTCTTGTGTCAGCACAGCTCTTGGGCTGGTGAAGACGAGAACATGGACTAGTGTAAGTCACCTGAAACTGGCTCCTGGCATCCTAGGAACATTTATGAGCCAGACTAAAAGAGAAGAATCAGCAAACCCCACTCATTCATTGCTACTATTATTTTCTGTATCTTTTTTTAACTAAATTACTGGAGTTTAGGGGTGCCAGTATTGATTTTCAGTGATGCTGAACGGTGCTGTTTCATGAGGGGCAGGGCTTGTCACAGGTCCAGATCCACAAAAGGGCTGAGACACATGCCCCATCCTGCACGCAGGCATAAACATCTACATGCGGTTTCCAGCAGACATTACTCCTTCCTCAAGGGACTCTGTTCTCTCAGAGGTAAAACCTGAGCAGATCCATCCTCACAAACACAGACATTCTGAGGATTTTGCGGGACTGGCATCTGCAGGTGAGATGTAAGCCTGTGTTAATTACGTTTATCATGGCTGAAGTAATCTGCTCCTGTAGGTTAGCATGGACACAGATCACCCAAGGCCTTGAACACAGTCTCCATGCCTGACAAAATACAGACAGCTGAAAGACATGTCCTGGTTTAAATCATTCTTTGGTCAGTCTCTCCTCCACAGGGATGCAGTTTGTAACCACTTGTGTATTCTGGTGCTCTCTCTTTACCTGGCAATTTAAAGATACAAACAGCACTGACCAGACAAGATTTGTTGATGCAACTGTGTTATATTTTGCTTCTCTGAGAATGAAATGATTTATTTTTTCCATTAGACTTGACATAAATCATACCAATGTGCCCATCATCTTCAGTATGCCTGATTGATTCCTAATAGCTCCCTTGTAGCATTCACAACACGTCATACCTCTCCTATGCCTTCATGCAGCAACTCGAGCTTTTCATTCTATCCCAGCGCTACTAAGTGATCAAGCACAGATGACTATAGTAAGATGGAAAACATTTCCCGCTAGATGACAGGATCGCCCACTTTCTAGCACTCTCTGCCACTGGTCTTTCTGCATGAATAGAGGAGCTGCTGTTCCTGTTGTGATATCCCTTCAGCAAAAGAGCCACCTGCCTCCCCACTGTCTGCTCACCCTCTAGCCTTTCAGTTCAGGCACTGTAGTGAGATTTCAGCAGGCTATACCTCTTGGATAGACCCAACATGGGCATGGCAAAGCTGACTAGCTCTCCAGCACTGGGACAGTAGCCAGCTACTCTAGGAAATAGCTAAACTGGCATCCCCAGCCACTGTGCACCCAAGCCCTGTGCACCTCAGAGTTGCTTTGCATACCTGCATCATTAAGATTTTTCAAATTCCTTCATTGGACTAACAGTGCTGTGCCAGATGAACAGCGCTTTCACTGCTAGGGATCCAGTAGAAAGCAGGATAGCAAGACAGGTATCACATCTGCCAGGTCTCTGAAGAAATAAGTTTCACCTCAGAGGCTGAAACCACCTTACTGTTCTTTCCATTCTTCCTAGGAAACAACCTGAGAAGAAATTCAAATGTGACACTAAAATTAGTAATGATGAACTGTTGTTAAGAACAATTTTCTCTCTCTCAGGGGCTTAAGCTTATTGAGTAACTTACCTCTCTCTCGGTTTCATCACAGAGCATTAAGTTTTGAGAAAGGGCTAAGCCCAACCACTGAAGCTCTTTATTCTAGTCATGCAAGTACAGTATTGGCAGAGCCAAATATAACACAGTTTCTCCAGTGCACAGTTACAGTAAAACGAGACAGATTTTGTGTTGTGTACATCCGGGAGGTGGTTAGGGGTGTTGCAGTGCACTGTGACTCTGAATGACTCTTATCGAGACTCAGTGAGATGTCAGGATATTTTAGGTAGCAGCTTTGAGGTACTGCTGCTGGATTCTCCACTATTATTGAAGACTGTGGTGAAATTGTAGGAACTCAGTTGCAAGGAGTTGTGAACTAGTAGTGAAAGCTGTTGGAAATGTCTCCCTATAGCTGTGTACAGAAGTGTATGTGTATGTATGTGTGTACATGTTTGAATACACATACATAACCCCTTTTGCCTGCAGGAGGGGTAACAGACTGGTTTACATTCAACAGTCTTCAAACAGCATCCTGCAAATTAGGAGCTCTCCTGTAAAACACACACTATTGAAAAAGAAAGGACAATAAAGCCACAGATTTTGTGCTTTCTAGCTGTTGAATAAGTGTAGGGTTGTACCTTTGACTAGGGTGGAAAAATCTCCTTTCACAACATGTATCTTTCCCTTTGGGTTTCAGTGGGAAAGCACAGTCCCCAGGATCAGGCCCCAGCTTGTTTGCTAAGGGAGCTGACACCTGCCTTCTCGCAGCAGGAAGGCTGCTTATTCTCAAACATCTGTCTTCCTTGTGCTGCTCCAAAAATCCCTTCCTGACAAACAGAGTTGAAGCCCTAGGACGGAGGATGAGGCACCCACAGCACTTACTTGCAAACATGGTGATGCCTGCAGCACAGGTTGCCCCAGCTGGCTTGTCATCACCACCACCAGCACCCCTGGCTACCCTCACCCCAGGCAGAGCCCTAGCTGTATAAGGGAATCGAGCTGCAGGATAGACTCTTACCTCCATTTACACTGTTTCCCATCCCACTCACGTTCAGTATAGAATGAATGCCCTTGACAGCCCTCTTCTTCATTCTTCATACACCCACACATTTTTAAAAAAACCTTGCTTTGGATAAATGATCCTTCCTCTACAGCCACACGCAGATACCGTCCTCACTTTCAAAATGTAGATTCCCTCTGAGCAAGGCTTTTCAACTCTCCTGGGCTGGAATCCTACCATGGGTGATACCCTGTGCAAAAGATGTCATGCTTAACCTTCCTATTTCTATTTTAAAATCTAAATTTCATCACCCATTATTCCTTTTGAAATCAGTGGGTGGTGACAGTCCTCAGCGCACTGGAAAAGTCAGTGCATTAGATACCTGAATATGAGTTTATGGTTTTAATTTGGTGCAAACCTCCTAGGATTTTAGTGTGAAACTGGAGAAATCCAGTAATTCCTTGCAGCTTGCTTATTTGAGTGTCTAGGGATTATTTGTCAAATTCTTTTTATATTGTCGTCATGAGAAATTTAATGAATCTCATCCACACCAAATAATCTTTCTCTGCTGATTTACTTTCCGGGATGATTTATGTATACATTAAGAGTAATAATGAGTCCTAACATGTGTAAACTTCAGTTTTCAAGGGGCTCTGGACATACTGTAGCTTTTAATAACAGACTCACATAAAACACAATTACCCCATTCAGACAGCAGAGGTGGGTAAATATGCATATGGGGAGCTAGTAAAATAAGGTTGTTATTTCACAAATTATAGTTCTGGAAAACTCTCTTCTAACACTGTTTTGTCCACGTATCCTAAACTTGGTATATTCAGCCTTGTTCTTACATGTGTTATTCGTCCTGAAGGGAAAAAGTTAAATATCTTTTCTATTGAATGAGCATAGCCATAAAATAAAATATGCATCAAAACAAAAGAGAAATAATTATTAGGTAGATTTTTCTTCCCACTATGTAACTTAAAGGTGTTACTCCATATTTTCGTCTTGTGCAGCTGACATTGTTTGATCCTTTCTCTCATGTAATCCTGAAGCTGTCTGCTCGGCCTCTCTCATATACTGGGAATATTTTGGTTTATGGCTCAACCCACCTACCAACTCTTTCACCTACTGAGATGCAATTAGCTAATTATCAAATCCGTCATCTTACATATTCCTCAGGTACCATGAAAAATAAGGAGACTTAACCTTAATCATCTTCGTACTAGTTCTCCCAGGCTCAGCATTCTCTTAACTCAAGTCTATACACATTTCTTTACTGAACTGTTCATTCATGTATTTTTCTTCTCTGTTTATTGACTTCTAATTCCCTTTGTCTATTTTTGTGCATGCAAGATTATATCTCCATTATCTAAGACTGTGTCTCCTTTGCCTAGCTCACACAGCCACGTAAGTATCGTTATTGCTTAATGTTTGTGTGAAAGTAGCATCCAGCAAATCCTGATCTGCACCAGTGGCCTACACTGGGTGCTTTTCCAACAGGGAGACAAACGGCACCTATGCCACAGAAACTGTGGTTGAGGTTGAGGCACGTACCCACTAAAATCTGCTATTTTTTCATTTAACTAGTGATAAGTGCTGACTTCTGCAGGTACTGTTTAGAGACCCTGTGAAACAGGGCTGTGGTCCCATGGTACCTGCCAAGAGTAGGTTGGACAGAAGGATGAGGACACTGAGGGGGATGCTTTTCTGGCCCCTTCATGGACCTCACCGTGGACATAAGTAACACAGCATGTGATGTAGTAGCACAAGCTGGCAGATGAACAAGAAGGGAGATAATTACAAAAGTCCTTACAGATGAGGACCAGTCCAGGCTTTTTGAAGGCCTGGTTCCTCTTCTCTCCGAGATCTGCTTTCTGCCAACATAACACCGCTATCTCACCCCTTTCATGTCAGAACATAATGCAAGATGTCCAGATCCTGCTAATGGCAGTGAAAGAGAAAGCGCTATGTGAGAAGTAGGCAAATGACAGGTCTCATTGTGAAGCTCCCTTAGAAGGTTTGTAGTACTGAGCCTAGCATGGTTGGGCAGACTTAATCAAAAGATATTTATAAATCCAAGGTTGAAAGAAATCTTAAGATTTTCAGAAAGATGTAAACCTGCTTTTCCAGATAACACTGACAAGTTATCTGGTTAAATTAATCTATGTCTTAACTTAAACAAGTGATTACAGAATATGTAGGCTGTGATACATCCCCAGCAGTAATTCTGTTAAATTTCTCAACACCCTCTACTGTGCATGTGTAGGGACTCGCAGGCACACTGAAGCAGGCTGACTGACTATGCTCCTGTCCTCTGTTGTTAACCACTCTCAGAACAGCCTTGTGCCTCCTCCTTGCAAGATCTCTGCTATAAACCCAACCATTTTAATTTTCCAGGCAATCTATTGTACGTTGCTGGAATTGCACTGACCATAACGGCAACCAAAGGGTATCCGATCCAAATTATGTAGCACATTCTGGTATTGGCCTCTGGAGCCACAGATCTGGGAGAGGGCCAGAAAAGCCATTTTACAATTATAGTCTAAGCCACCAGCTTTATAAATCCTTTAAAAAAAAAAAAAAAAAAAAAAGAGCAGGCACACCCACAGGGCAGGCATTAATCTTTAGTTTAGATAAATTCCACTTCTCTCCTATTCTCTCCTAGGTGGCAAACTGCAAGGTTTCAGCAGGAGCTCACTCCTGCTACAACGACACCCCATCTTTTTTTGCCCTAACAGTGCTTTTGCTCCGTAATAGCAGGGAGAGCATTTTTTTTTTACTGCTGTCTGTGCAGCTGCTCTGGAAGCAGAGTGTGATCCTGGAAGTAAGGATCACAAAGTCATTTTCCAAAGGAAGGAATAAGC
The DNA here is from genome assembly GCA_033558105.1 of Coccyzus lansbergi. Lineage (NCBI taxonomy): Eukaryota > Metazoa > Chordata > Aves > Cuculiformes > Coccyzidae > Coccyzus > Coccyzus lansbergi. The sequence goes on along the minus strand of JAUMJK010000072.1, from coordinate 164,610 downwards.
ATGTCACAGGAGCAGAAGGTGGAAGATAAATGAATCTAGTAATTTTGTATCTGGCAGATGCTGGGCTCTCCTCACTGCACCTCTGCTTTCAGAACCAGCGAGCAGTTGGGGGACTCATTGCACAGCCCTTACGAACTCACTTCGAAAATCATAGTTCTGCTCTGTATCTCCTTCTATCCATCAAATCCAGAAAGGTGCCATAAACCGCAGCTGTATGTCACAGACATTTCATTTTAGCCAAAAGTGAGTGCTATAAAAATGGATGTGCTGCACATTTTGCTGATGTAGATTAAAAGGAGCTTGATTCCTGTAGTCAAAAATAGTCAAAGAACAAAAATTACTTTTGTGACCCTAAATCAGGTTATAGTAGGCAAGGGTCTTTTCTGATATTCTTACATTTTATTTTAGAAATCCTCTATCGTAAAAGGATGTTCATCTGTGCTGCAGTCAATCACATGGTATCTGAGCATCTAAATGTAAGAAAACTCTTTAACAGGCACCATTCCAGACATTTTATTAAAGCCATTACCAGAGGCACATCAAAGTGTAATAAACACAGAAGCAGATAATGGTCAGAACATTTCTAGCATGAAATGCACTATCTATTCTGATTAAGGGAAATCCAGGTTAAAAGCTGTCATTTTCATTTGGCAGTTTCAAATGTCACAGTCACATTACTGAGCCAAATCCACATGCCAAGTTCCTGAGTCCCCTCAAGTTTACTGTCAGCAGTCAGTCTCTGCCACTTAAATATGAAAGTGTTTTTTTCTACAAGTCTTCCAGGTGCTCTCACTAGACAGTGGGTCTCTGCCCTAGATAATCCTGACTCTTCTGTGCTATGCAATTTCCCGGAAGGTAGTTGTCCTGGTTCTCTCCAGAGATGTAGTCCTAGTGAATCCCAGTGCCATCATGGCACCCAGTATGCATGGTTCCTTTTGACAGAAAGAGATCCCCAACTTGGCTGGGCCAGCTGGCAGACTGAGCACACACAGCACACTCCGCAAGACTGTCATAGTCCAAGCTGAGCTGAGCAGATGATCAGGAGCTTATCACAGTGGTTCATATCGTTCTGTCAATGACAATAGAGCTGTACTTTGGCTCTGCACTTCGACCCAAGCAGTTCAGAGCACTTTAATTAATGAAGTGGTAATTTATTCTCACACTCCTGAACTGCAGGGAGCTACACTTGTCTTGTAAGCTGAGTGAAGGCACATGGCTAATGCAGCCGAGGTGGATGAAGCTTAGGAGTCAGAAGAGAAAGGCAATAATGTGGAAAATTGTCCCAGGGGAAGAATTTCTTCATGTATGCTGTATCCCAGTGTCTACCAGTGGCAGCTGCTGGAGTCAGGACAGGGCTTGGCTGTACCCAAGCTTGTGTGGTCCAGGTCCATCCCTTCACTGGCACCTGTGAATCAATTCATCACTTACATAAACTGTGCAGACAGACCAAGCAGAGGGGAAGGCTTACGTGATGTAATTATTTCGGTAATTTTGGTGCTGACGACAGGAGTATAGCATTTGGACCAGGGGGTGGGTTTTTCAGTTCAGCAGTTCAGCAGTTCTTCATCTTGTTCCAAAAAGTTGCTGCATTGTTACTGTTGCAAAGAAGGGCTTCTTTCTGATTTCCAGACATTTACAAAGTAAATCAGTACTCTGGGTTGAAATCCGAATTTGCTGTTTCACACCCAGATGGCATGTGAGGTGCTAGTGAGGCACCAGCTTGCTCCTCATCAGGGCAGTTTTCAAAGTTTTCTCTGAACATAAGTGTTTTCTTTGCACTGAAGATCACACAAAATAGAGCCAAAAGAAACTGTTTAGTAGGCAATAAAAATTTAAAAGAAACAGAACAAGTACATAAAAAATGTCACCAGGAAGGAGAGCAGTATGTGCTTTAACAGCCTGATCCAAGCCACGCTGACGTCCCCCCCCACATATGCACAGTAATGACCTGACCTTGCTTTTTTGTGTTTTACTATTGCTGTGGCACCAGACTCCAACTGGAGACTTTTGATGCTCCACCATCTCTTTTTGTGTAGGAGTAAAATCTTAGAACCGTGAAGTATTTCATATAAATAATTTAACATTTTTAAAACACACAGATCAGCGCTCTGAATCACGGTATCTGTGACAGGCTTCAGATTTGTAGCAATTTTTTTCTGGCCTTTGAAATACAGCTATGTATCCCATCCAAACACATAAATAATAATGGCTAATGTCCTGTTCAGAGGGGTACTCACAGTTTCCAGCAGTTTTTAGTCATGAGTGCCATTTTGCTCCACCATCTTAACTTGGAGTCTGGTTTTTAAATTGGGCAAATCTGAAACCTTAAGTTTTGCTTCAAATTCCTGAGTACCTCTCAGCACTGTTCTCATTTCTGGTCTTTCCAAGAACTTCAGATAGATCTCATTTTCTTATAACTTCTAAGTAGTATAACCACCTCGATGTCATAATCCATTTGTTTACTTGTAGAATGAGTTGATATGTCTCTCCTTATATTTCTTCTCTGTGCTTTTTAATATGACGCTTGCTGTGCTGCATTCTGAATGAAGCAGTTAAGGGTTAATAACATCTTTGGGGTTTTATGTTCTTATTTTGTGTCTAATGAGGATCTTCACTGAAAAGTCCAGAGTAGAGTATTGACAGCAGCTGGAAGAAAAGTCAACACAACTCCACCCTTCCAGTAATAACTGGGGAGGCAAAAAATAAAGCTACACCATCCTGGAATTCAGATGAGATTAAGACTTAATAGCCCTCGCAGCTGATATCAGTTTTAAAGACCTGATCTGTCCAGTAAAACAACAAGCATAATGGGCTTGTTGAGCACTAAGGCTCTTTGAATATGGGGTATTTATTCACCATTTCTTCTGCTTCTGGGCCCCAAGTTCACATCAGTATTAGCAAGCAAGGCTCTGCTGGAGTTTCTCTTTTGTGCTACAGCTGGGGGATGTCTGCATCTGATGCCATTTAATGGCCTGCTTTGTTGCGCTCCTCTCTCACTAGACACATCCCAGAGAAGATGCATATGGCTGCTAATTGCAGATCTCTGGAGACATCTTTTTACGCCTTTTGCATACCCAGCCCATGATACAGCTGGGTGCAGATGATACAGTTCTCGAGGACAGAAGCTGCCTCCTGTAGAAACAGAGGCAGCTAGCTTTAGCAGAGGAGGAGTAGCAGGGTTTACCGTCTTCCAGAATTCTGAAATGTCAATGGCTTTCCACCTGGACTATCTGGTAAGTTGCAAGGAGCTGATAGAAGGAGATGGAAATTTTCTGAGCTGCAAGAGCAGAGGCAGAGTATGTTCTTAGAGCTGCTCTGTGATAACTCAGCTTCGTTTCTGGAGGGAGGACCCAGCATGAAACTCAGCTGTCCTCCTCACTTCTTTGCGGGGTATAAGGGTGGAAAGCCTGCAGAATGATGGAGTGTGATACTGAGGTTCAGTTTCTAAACCATGTTAGAATGGCCTATCAATCTGTATGCATAAGAAGAGCTTGAAAGAAGAACTATGAGGATGTAGACCCCTCAGAATGCAAGTAAACTGAAAGTAAAATGTGGTTTTCATCTGTCCTCTGGAAATGCTTCTGGTGCTTAGAAAGAAATTTAAGTTGATGCTCTGTACTCTTAAATCTTGAGAAGAATCTTCAGAGAAAGTTTTGCTTTTGCATAGAATCCTCATGTAATACTGCCTGTAATTTTACAGAGTCCTTTGTAACTCTGAAATGCAGGGAGGAGAAAGTTCCTTAGAGATAAGGCTCCTGAACTGGCACATGCGTGATCTCTCTAGCAGAGTCAGGGTTATGGTTTTGGTTTTTATAATATTTTCTCCTGTGGGTCTTATTTAAGAAGATAACTATAAACTCTGTTGTAAGGCTATCGAGGAAAAACTCCTCTACCTCAAAATATAATTCTTGGCTATGAAACTTGGGTCAGCAGTGCTATTATGCAGTCACATTGAAGAGCTGTTAAGGAATAATAGAAAAGGGTCATTAATAGACTGGAGAGGCCATTATTTTCTTTCAGCAGGAGGCATTGTGAAACTTTAGAAGGAATCATTTTCCAAAAGGATGGAAGGTGAAATCCAAGAGCATCCACAGGTAGGAGATGAAAATAAAACCACCTTTCAACTAAAATACATTCTTGCCTATTCTTTTTTTAGTATTTTCTGCTGATTTTGATTACTTCAGTTATTTTCTACTACAGATTTAGTGAATATTCATTTTTAATTAAAAAGGCAGAATTCACTTTAAATGTTCAAATGGAACTATTTCAAAACCTCTTTCAGTATTTTTTTATAATTTTTTTTAACGTATACCTTTCTTCATAAGCTGCTGTTTCAGTCAGTGAGCATTATGTTTCACTGCAAATTGAATGAAAATTAAAATTTACAACTTGGACAATAGGTAATAGATTTTCAAGCCATTCTCCATTACTGTATGCCACTTGAGAGACCTAAGTGTTCCAGTAATGCAGAAAGCAGCCATTCAATTTGTGTTAGCTGTCACTGTGTTTGTACCATTTATACTAAGGTCTTACACAAGATAAATGCAGCCAGCAACAGCAACTTATTGTAGAATATGTTTTCTGAAGGACTAACCTCTTGGGAGAAAGGTCAAAACAAGTAAAGCTGTTTGGAAATACAGATCTCGGAAGTGTTGTACATTGTATTTTATAACACCACCTTTTTGGCACCAAACTCATCAACTGTACTTTCCTTCATGTGATGTAAGACTGTCGAGTTTCTCAATCTCTCACAAGCTACTTTTCAAAGCTCACTATGATCTGAAGAGTGCTGTTAAATCAGGCTCGGGGATGAAGGCAGATGCCTTGGCACCTCCTCGCTCCACTTCCATGGGTTGTTCGGGACTCCCTTGCCTCCTTGCTGTGTGCAAGATTAGGATGACATTGTTGAAGGACAGAGTAAGGGAGTATGGAGTAACGTGTGCTCTGATTTTGTGTTAAATGGACATCAGCAGTGCAATTAAAAAGACAAACAAGTTTCAAGCAGAGAAGAGTCATCTGTTCTTGATACAAGGTACTCTAAAAATGACCACAAATGCAAGTATTTAGAAAAGATTATTTCCTTTCTATATCCTGGTTTACTTAATGCATCTAGGGGCAATTTGTGCGTCATAGATGTCAGCTTCTCTGTTATGTCAGCAAGCTCTCAGCTTTCTTTCTTGTATAACTTTCTTTTCATTGACTAGTTGCCAAGTTGATGGTGTCTCTTTCAGTATCTTCTAACTCACGTGCCTTCCTGTTCCCAGCTGTCCCAGTATCCTGTCATGGTGCTGAACAATTAGTGCTTAGGCTATGAAGTTAATTTATTTTTCTCATTTTCTGTATTACAGTGGGATGCTATTGTGGAGTGAGGATTTACAGAGCAAATAGTTTATGCCCATAAGGCTGCTGATGTCAACAAGAAGGACCGTGGGCTGGCAGGGCTATACCTAGCTGGACCCCTCTTCACTCAGAGTCTGACAGTCCACAGGCACAGAAGTCCAAAGTAAATGTGCGTATGAATGTATGTGTGTACCTGTATTCTAGGTACATCTTCCAGCACATGTGTTTCAGTAATAGCTGTCTCAGGGTGTTTGTGTAGCCAGGTGATAGGGCAAGAGGGAATGGCGTTAAGGTGCCTCAGGGGAAGTTTAGATTGGACATTAGGAAAAATTTCTTCACAGAGAGGCTTATCAGGCACTGGCACAGGCTGCCCAGGGGAGGTAGTGGAGTCACCATCCCTGGAGGTGTTTAAAAGGGCAGGTAGGTGAGGTGCTTGGAGATATGATTTAGCAGTAGACAGGTACAACTGTAGCTGGTGATCTCTAAGGTCTTTTCCAACCTAATGATTCTATGATTCTGTGACTTTTCTATCATCCCTGTATTGCCTTGTCTTTTTCCTTCCCTCTCCCAAGATACAAAACACTGTTCCTTCCCCTGTCAGCGCTGTCCTTCTAAATCGGCAGAGACAAACCCCCACATTTCCAGAAGCCAAGACAGCTATTAGAAGAGTGTTTTATTCCTGCATGCTTTTTTGTCTGCCTATACCAGTCACGACAAAAATCCACTTCACACGAGGCTGTCTTCTAAAAGTTTCATTTTGACTTCCAAACAGAATTAAGTGGCTCAGGTCACAGCTGAAGAGTACATGCCAGATATAAATCACATTGGGCCAAGCTTAGGATATCCGCAAGCAGTCACTGCACAGTTTCAGACTCCACAGGCCCTTCGCACCCAGACCATCCACTGACGTCAGTGGAAATTTTGGATGATGACGGAGAGCAGTGATGATGCTGACTCCGGCAGTGGAAGCCTTGAGAGCCTAATGTTTAGGTTTTCTCTGCCTTAGTTTGTGTATGCTGTCCCTCAACACAAACCCAATGCCGCACAATGCTTGTCTGCATACACTTCGGTACAGCCGTGGGAAGTAACAGCAAGCCTGTACCCTAATGCCCCCTGAAGGGGAGACAGGCAGGCTGGCTGGCTTTGCCACACTTGCACAGGGAATTTCTCATAGGCTGTCACAGTGGTCCTCAAATTCAGGCTCCCAGTGCCCTTTCCAGCACTTTCCCTGGGAGACTTCATCTTTTCAGTAACTGAGATGTTTCAACATTCCTTGAGGTGCCTCTTCAAACTACTGGCACCTGCAGGGAATTAGCCTAATCCACTTAGGTAACTTTAAAAACAATGTGGGTTTGTCATTTGGGTGGAGGGGTTTTTTGTTCCAAAAAAAATCAATTAACTCACCTTTTAAAGGCCAAGATTAGCACATATGTTCTTGTGACATGCCTGGATTATGCAAGGACACAAGTTAGATGTGACATCAGTGCTGGTGCATCTCCCTGGGTGCCCTTGCTTCTCAGTGTAGCCCCCAGCAATGTTGAGTGAGGCAACGAGCCCTGAAGCAGCTGCTCCAGCAGCTGGAGTGCCCTTCCCAAAAGGGGCATGACACCCCAACCAGCTCTAGGGTGCTGGGGAGGCTGGGACAGTGCAGACACCCATCCAGAATGGGGCTGCAATGCAGGGCTCCCTGCTCAGGGTAGATTTGCACCTGCAGAGGTGAGAGGCTTTGCCTGCAGGCTGGCAGTGCTGCTGGCACCTGGAAGCAGCAGCACAGAGAGGCTGTGGAGCTGAGCTCTGCAGCGGTTTTTTAAATTTTGGCTGCACATAATAAAAGGGAGGAGCAAGAACCTCCAGGGTAACAGTTTCTCTGGAGACCCAGCAGCCCCGGGCCACTTGTACCTGATGACTGCAGCAGGAGATGGTTTGAATTCATCTGCAGGGTCTGAACTCGTTATCGCGCAGTTGCTCGAAGCAGTCAGTGTCCTGGTTTTTTAGGACAGTGGTCATTAGGTGCATGGTATAAGCAGGAACAATCCTGCGAGAGTCAGGTTTTAAGGGCACCTGGTCACTAGCCATTCCACTGGGCTGAAAATACTTGCAAGTAGCAGCAACATCCTGACTGTGTTAGCATGCTCCTTGAATCAGGCCTTCCCTGCTGTCTTCACTCTTTGATGAACCCAGAAAGAGGAATACGTGATGCAATGCAGTCTTTAACCAGCAATGGTCATCTTCAAAGTAGATGCCCAGCCACAATCACAACAGTAATTAGATTTAAAGTATCTGTGTGAAATTTATTTTGGACAAGAAGGCAGTTTTAAAGGCAAAGTTACAGAGCCCTGTTAGGAATTCCCCATTTCATTGTTGGGCTTTTCTAAACTCTTGAGTAAATACCATCTGACAGTTCACTGCTGATTATTTTGTCAGTTTGCTCCATAACTCCATAAGCACCATAGTTAGCTTGAGTATGGCTACTGACTACTCTTCATACTCTGCCATGGTGTGCCTGCATGTGGCTGTGTGTGGGACTGAGAACTGATGTAAAAGCTGCTTTTTGGGAGCAATACTTCCTGCATTTTCCAAAATGACACATCTTCTCTGGCCTGATGGAAAACCCACAGATGCCAACCTGCCCCACACAGCACGGTGCAGGGGACATTCAGTGGGACTGTCTGACCTGTGTGATAACACTCCACAAGTATGAATCATAGAATCCCTAAGTTGAAAAGGACCTTTGAGATCATACCTGTCCACTACTAACTGCACCTGTCCACTACTAAATCATATCCCTAAGCACTTAATCGACCTGTCTTTTAAATACCTCCCTGGATGGCCTGTTCCAGTGCTTCTGAACCTCCCCTGGTACAGTCATGCTGCCATTCCCTCTCATCCTATCACCTGTCACTTGGGTGAAGAGACCAATACACACCTCGCTACAACCTCCTTTCAGGCATTTGTAGACAATGATAAGATCTCCCCTCTGTCTCCTCTTCCCTAGACTAAAAAACCTCAGTTCCCTCTGCTACTCCTTATAAGACTTCTCCAGCCCCTTCACCAGCTTTATTGCACTTCTCTGAATATGCCTCAGGACCTCAATGTCTTTCTTGTAGCAAGGGGCCCAGAACTGAACACAGTATTCAAGGTGCAATCTCACCAGTGCTGAGTACAGGGTCAGAATCGCTTCCCTGGTCCTGCTGGCCATGCTGTTTCTGATAAAAAAACAAGATGCCGTTGGCCTTCATGGCCTCCTGGGCACACTGCTGGCTCATGTTCATCTGCTGTCAATGAACATCCTCAAGTTCTTTTCCTCCATGCAGCTTTCCAGCCACTCTTCCCCATGCCTGTAGCACTGCATGGAGTTGTTGTGTCCCAAATGTAGGACTCGGCCTTGTTAAACCTCATCCCGTTGGCCTCAGCACAGAAATCCAGCCTGTTCAGATCCCTTTGCAGAGCCTGCCTGCCCTCAAACAGATCGACACTTCCTCCCAGCTTAGTGTCATCCTTGAACTTACTAAGGGTACATTCAATCCCCTCATCCAGGTCGTTGACAAAGATATTGAACAGCACTGGACCCAACACTGAGCCCTGGGGAACACCACTTGTGACCAGCCTCCAGCTGGATTTAGCTCCATTTCCCACCACTCTTTGGACCTGGCCATCCAGCTAGTTTTTAACCCAGCAGACTATGTGCCTGTGTAGGCCAGTGGAAGCCAATTTCTCAAGTAGTGAAACTGTGTCAAAGGCTGTACTGAAGTCCAAGTATGCTACATCCACAGCCTTTCCCTCATCCCATAAGTGGGTCACCTTGTCATAGAAGGTGATCAGGTTGGTTTGGCAGGACCTGCCTTTCATAAGTCCATGTTGACTGGGCCTGGTCACCCAGTTATCTTGCTCAGCTCACTCATGTGCTTGTGGACACCTGTGACTGTGGGAAATCTGTTGCAATGTCTGCACTGCCACAGCCAGTGCTCTAACTCTAAAGCATCAGCAGTGCAGTAATGCTACTTCACAGTTTTATGTTCTTCATAACATTTTTCCTTATGTTCCCTCAGGGGTGTCTTGTGGTCCTGCTCTCACAACAACAAACCGAGATGCAAAATTCTGCAGTATGTTTGGGTGCAAAAATTAAATTAAATATTCATCCTAATGCAATTCACTTCCTGCAACCTTTTTTTGTAGTCACGTATGAAAAGCTATAGAGTGTGTCCTAGGACTACTTCATTTCAGTGAAATGGACATAGAAAAACCAAACAGGTTTAGTGTCCTGGGCACAGCAAATTGTGGGATGGAGGACCAGATAACAGTACGTGAATTCTCCCTGTGGTTTGGTCTTTTTCTTTTAAACCCTTTTTTTTTGAAAAATGTTAGTTTAAACAATCTCTTATTAAGGTTTCTGAGAATGTGCTGAGGCTTGTCTTGGAAATGTGTATTCAGGTGGTTTATAAGATTTGTATTATTTGCTTCTTTTGGAGCCGTTCTGGTGTATTATGTAAATCCATAGCTAAGCATTTCCTGGGACCATTTATTGTGCAGATGCCTAGTTTGGCATGTGTACAGTGCTGAACAAAACCAATTGCTTTTGCCTCTCTAGTTCAGAGAAGGAAAATCAGCCTGGAGATTTTTAGTTTCATTTAAGAGAAGACAATTTTTTGCATTTCATTGCTTATCAGAATTAAATTTTCTGCAAATGAGCTGGAAATTCCCAGAGCTGATAAAAGTTTAAAGACAGAACATCAGCCCCAAGTCATATGTAGAAACAAGTAACAGTCAACATCAAACACAGACATCTAAATGTGGCAGCTGGAAGCTAGATTGACTTCTGTTGTAATTTCTTGCTTTTATTAAAATGCTTACTGAAAAATACGCACAAGATGACAGGCATTAACAAGCCATTAAGCTATTGTACATAACATCAACTTCAGAGAAACTGTTTAATCCCTTGAACAGTATTTTTCAGTCCATGTAATCAGAGAGGTTTGGTGACAAGCCCCAGATCTATCTGTTGCTTTAAGCGTCAGTTCAGGCCTTTTTCTGTGTACTTACTCTGCACCAATTCACCCCCAGAGCTGAAGAAAGCAGGCATGGGAATTTGCTGACAGCAGGAAATTGTCTGTCTTTTCTTAGTTTCCAGGTTTGGTGTTCCCTGGCCAGGTCATTGCTTCACTCCCAACTTGGAAGCTCAGGAAGGGACTGTGAGTTGTAGTTTGCCTCTGTGCCCTCCCACAGGAAGGGGGGTCTCTAAGGGGCCGTCCTGGGTTACAGGCAGTGATTTTAAGGTTTGACCCCACCCCAAGCCTCCAAACTGCCTCGTTGGGGTTGCTGCCAGCCACACCTGGAAGGACAGAAGAGGCACTGAGCTCCTTGGAGACGTTTTCAGCTGCAGCTCACAGGTCTCAGTGGGGATGGGACAAGCTGTTGGGGGTCATGGTAAAACCTGCCACCCCACAGTCCCTCTGAAAGAAGGCCCCAGTTACTTGGAGCTGGTAGCGGGCAGCACTGCCCCATCACCCACCTCTCTCCTCCACAGTCTGATGCACTTAAGTCCTGAGACACCTCAGACAGCAGAACTGTGAGACATGTCACCATCACTTGAGTTTAAATGAAGCTGGAAATAAATGTTTTGAATTATGCATTGTAGTAGAACATCATGTTGTGCCACTGAACTCTGCTAGAGGAATGGAATGCAAAAGCTGTTTTCCACTTGTGGGGGGAAAGCCCTACCAGCAGTGTTATCCCCTCACAAACGGTCTGATGCTAGCAACTGTGGGGCCCTATTCTACACTAAACCTCCCATGTGAGCAGTACCCACACCCTACAGCAGCTCCCCTCTGCCTTCTGTCCACAGCTGGGCTTAGAACTAGTGCTCAGCCCTGTAATCCACTCTGCTTGTCCACTGGGGATCCCTCCAGCATAAGCCCCAGGCACTTGAAGGGACAGCACAGGATGGGAGATCCCTGCCAGGGAGAGGTGAAATCCTTACTGTAGTGGGGTGGCTATGAGCATATGTGCTTAGTATGGACTGGGAGTAGCTCACCAGCATGACAAAGCACAGCACAAACCATTAGTGACCTACTGCTTGAATTTCCTGCCGCATAGGATTTATAGACATGATCTCAAATTGACCTGACCCTGAAGACAGGAGCAATCAATTAAACTTTTTTTTGTGAAATCAGCTGCAAAAAAAAATGGTACTCTTATGACAGCCTGTCCTTTCTAAGGACAGGTTGCTCCAAATTTGAGATTTTTCTGACAGTAGCCAAGCATTCCTTCAGCTCTTCTCAGGCACAGATCTGGTAAAGGAAAAATGCGTGATTGAGATGCGTCACTCACTAAACAGCTTAATGGTGCCCCTTCACCAGCCATTATTGTGGGCAGTGTTAGTTAATGGCCACTTGAAACATGCCTGGCATTTTCCAGGGAACTAAAGGATGCTCCTTGTCTCAGAGTCCAGAAACCAGTGCCATCACCAGGGCTGATATTACCTGCCTCCTGATAATGAGAGGCCAAATGAGAGACCAAAGAGCCAGGATATTCAGCCCTAGTTCAGTCCCCAGCATGGATAGATGGGACCGGGTAAGCACAGAGCATCTCAGAGGAGTGACACAGCTGCTTTCCTGGCCCTGTCCTCTCGCTAATGGCCATGGGCTGCAGCAGAGGAGGCAAGGGGTACCAGCACATCGAGGGCAGGTCTCAGACCTCTGCCCTGTGGAAACTGAGGAGTTGCTTATACTCTCCCAGCTATCCTGGGCTGCTCCAGGTGCATGAGAGGAAAGATGGAGATGGGGATATATGGGTTTTGTTGTAGGAGCTTTGGACTAGCAGGGCAATAAAAGCCACTGCAGGAATCCTGGGCACCTTTCTGCAAAGTGCTGAGGCTAGAGGATTTATTCACAGGTTTTTATGATCTGGGACACACCACAGGAGCCTCCGTGCAACTGTTCTGCTGGCATGGGAACCTGCAGTGACTCAGGAAAAAGGCGTTCGGGGCTGTCTTGATAAGTAACAGAAGTTGGCTATAAAATAAACATGAAGGAAAAGTAAATACACAGTCCTCCAAAGGTGCAGCCTACAAGCAACCCTTTCCCTGCCTCTTTCAAGCACTCAGAGATTTCACCTCTGCTTGCCCCAACTTGCACACCTGTAAAATAGGGGTCATGAGCCCAACCTTCACTCGCAGTGCTTCAAAATCTGCCCAAGAGGCTGATTTTGTCATGACTGCTATTCATTGGCTCAGAGGGGTGGGGAAGTGGATCTGAAGGCATGATCCTGTTTTCTGGGAAACACAGCAAGTATGCTTCTGGAGAGCATTTCTGTGGAATATTTTGGCTTAACTTATATCTTTTGTATACACAGCAGTCTTTTACCTACTTCCACTTGTGAGCATAATGCATGAGGGATGCTGTGGCCCTAACAAGATGAACAAAAAAAAAATCCCAGGAATTTATTTTCACTATGAGAAACTAAACTTGGGTTTAGTTTCCTTCCCTCCTTTTATCAGCCAAGGTACCTCATCTCATTTACTTTTGCTTGCTGCAACTGGCTTGTGAGTACCCCAAGAAGACGTGGCATGACATTTTAGTCCATGTCTCTTTTTTCATATGTTGAACAGAAAAATTTATGACTGCTAACACTGCATCTGCAGATTATTTGTCCATGAAGGCCTACTTAGTGCAGGGATTAGCAAAACAAGTTTTGCCAGCCAATCTTTGATCAAGAGGGTAGATTCACTGGCATGGTGGCAGCTTTGCTGTGCTCCAGGGAGGCAGTGCTCACTCTGCTGAAAATCAGGAGTAATTTAGCCAAATTCAATTTGCAGGTACAGACCTTGCAAGGTCAAAGTAAAAAGCACAGTCTATAAGGAAAGAAAAAATACCATCTGCTAGAAGCAACAGTAGATCCAAACCTGCTTTAGGGGAGAATGCTTAGTATGAACACTGCGACTACGAGAAACTGTAACAAAAGTTAACGGTCTGGAAAGGAGAAATAAGCGGCTTGTGCAAAGCATCCCCTTAGGATGTGTGTTCCTCCCAGATATTTTCTACTCTGCTGCACCTTTCCCAAAGATGTGATGGCAGCTTCAATGGCTTATTGACTTTCCTGGCATAGGGTTGATACACAGTGAGCATCAAGAGACCAAACCCCAGTCTGGGGGAACACACTGGGCATGTTTTTTCTGGTTCTTGTCTACCTTTCTTCTTCATAGGTGGGTTAGTTTGGTTTGGGGTGTTTTTGCAAAATATGAAAAAAAAAAGCATTTCTTTCAGTCTTGTCAGGTTTTTATACATTCATTTGCATGAGGTTCAAAGCAGTGGAGAAACATCCTAACTACCTAGCAGTGGTTAAAGGCAAAAAAAAAGAAAGGCAGCAGAAGGTGAATAGTTTTAAATATATAACTGAGCTCAATGGGGGCAAAAAATGGAGGTTTTCTGTCATATTTTGTTTGCAAGTTTTATTTACCTGCAACACCTGCTTATAATATCATTAACTTTTACTTAGCACGCAATTTTTGATGCTAACTACTTCTGATTTACTTAACTGGGAATGGTTGGTTCCGGTGACGGAGGTATTTTGCTAGTCATTTTGTGCTGGAGACATGCGTAATGGGACAGAGCTAATTTGCCATTTGCTGGATTAATGAAGATACACACTTAAAAACATTATGAGGAAAAACAGTGACTAGTAAGTGAAAGATTAAGAAACCAGCAAACACAGAGTGAAAATATGAACAGTATTATTTCTATGCCTTAGGCTTCTATGTTGTATATTTCTGCAGCACAGCTTCTGTAGTGCTGTAGCATCTATGTAGTATTCCCAGGTGACAATACACATTTCCATCAGGCCCCAGTACGTTCTCAGGGCACTCCGTGACAAGCAGCAGGGGACAAGATTCCCCATTTGGGAGAGGGGACTGCTGGTGTGTGTGGTTCCCACTGCTTTATTTTGTACCTATGTGCAGGTTTCCATCTGTTCCCACTGCTATCTTCCCGTGCAGAGGATGCCCTGAAAGCCAGGCAGCTGCTTCTGCTCTCAGTTGGGCTGTACACCACCCATCCCAGTCAGCATCCTGAGGAAGAGAAGAGCAAGCAAGTTTGGAGGAGATACCCTATGCCATCTCACCAGTGGTGCTGAGGCAGCCAGTTTTCTCTGGTGCAAGCAGAGGACTCCCTCAATGTCCTGTCCTGGCAGGCAGACCTGCAAGAGACTGTCCTGTAAAACCTCAGGGAACCAACCCCAGCTCCCCATCTGTCCTGTGGCTTCGGGAAACTTGGGGTCTGGCCTTACACGAGAGTCCTCAGTGCTGAGTTAGGCTCGAGAAGGCATCAGATGCTTTAAGACTGCCCTCCAGGTAGGGTAGGTTTTGTCTTTCTTAAAAAGTAATATTTTCTTTACCAGGTACTGTTGTTGAAATATTCATAGGCAGGCTTTTCTGCTGCAGTCAGACATGCCTGAAGCACTACAGAACACAAGCTCTGTTTTTGCCAAAGTGTATCCATAAAATATCAGGATATTTGTTGGGTACAATGTACCCTTGTGGGCAAAACTGAAATTACTGGACAGTGGGAACAACTGTGTCCAAAATGTTTTATCAAAATATTTAAAGTTGAAGGTTGTTTTTTCTGGAGTGACTTCATCCCTGACTGTTTGGGATTACAGTGTAGGTTATAACACAGTCCTGTCTTGCTTCCCATAACTATTTGTCTACCATTACTCGCTGACAACTCTCTTCATCAAATACTTCGTGCTACGGCTTCACAAGCTGCATTATGGCACCAAGGAAAAATCAGTTTCCTCTGCTACCCCCACAAGAAGATCCATGGTTCAGCAGTGCATCAGCAACGACATTGGCTGTGCATGTGGGTATGTCTGGTAGCACCCTCTGCTTCCCTGGGTGTCCTCAGAGAGAAGCTCTTTTACAACCCCTTGCTGGATGTAAAAACGTCTGCAAAAAAGGAGGTCTCCTTTGGAAGCTGGAACCACTCTACAAGAAGCAGTTCAGACTTGATGAAACCAGTCAATACAACTAAAAGGAAGCTCTATTGTATACACTATTATACAGGATCTTGATTCATGCCAAGACAAAGTTGTCCTTTGGGGCATCCTGGCACTACACTAGGTGCTTCAAGGCTGGAGGTGAGTGCCAGGCTATTCTACTGCATGAATCTAGTGGTATCTGCTAAATGATAGTCAGACCCACAGTACAGTAAAAGCATGTTTCTCCTGTATATAAAATAGTGATACCCAGTTCTGTATGTAGGGAAGAGATTTTTGGCAGGAGGAACTTATTTTTACCTAGAATGAATTCCAACATAAATTCCGTTTTAATCCTTTCATTTGAGTACAGCCTTCCTGTCCTTCCCTTACTAATGACATCGTCATTTAATTTAAACTGTGCCTGCAGCTTTTGTCTTCAGAGCATTAGAGACTGGCTACCTGTGACAAACTGGTAGTCAAACCCTCGCTGGTGTCTTGGGAAGCAGGTTTAAGCCTCTAGTGAAGTTCAGGACTGGGTTTTTCAATTTCTTTCTGCATCCCTGTGCCCTCCCTGCATCTCCTGTGGCAAGTGGCTGGTACATGCAGTGGTGCAGTGGGCTGAAGGCCAGATTGGAAGTGGTTATAGAGTTTGTGAAGGGGGTCAGTGGATCCAGGCCATGTGCTGAGCACAGGCAGCATCTATTGGTGCTGCATGCATCCCTGAACAGTCCTGCATGGTGTTGGCAGGATACAAGTCACAATGCAATTTCTGGTGCAGAGAGGTAGTTCTACTGATACAGAGATGCAGTTAAGAGGTTCTGCAGAGAATAGGCTGCTGCCAGCAAGTAATTTCATACAGGAGAAAGGACACTGACATACTGTCTGTGACACTTAGTGACACCATGCAGAACCAGCAGCTCAGATGGAAGTATGTGTGTGTGTGTGTGTGTGTATGTACAGCAACCAAAGCACCAAGAGATGGACAAGATCTGCATAGCCGTAACTCAATACGAGAGACTAGCAGGCAATGAAACACAGCAAACACAAAAAATACGTTTCCTCTACTCTGCAGCCTTATGCCTGCTGCAGCAGAGAGGGTGTAGGCAGACACAGAGTTAGTGATAGGGAAACCTGAAAAGGCTCAGAGCGTGGATGAAGTTTTTTTAGGTAATAACCTCATGCAGCCCCATCTTCTGCGCAAGTGGATCAAAAGCACACTTTTATCATACTCCAACTAATGAATCTTACGTGCCCAGGCACAGGAAGCAAACAGCTTGAAATTCAAGGCAGCAGTAAAAACATATTGGGCATTCATTGTAAGAGGAAAATCTAATTTTGCTCAATTTTTGTCAAAGCACCTCATTAAAATACTTCAGCACCTCATGGGTTTTGCAGGCTTGAAAGCAAGCAAAGCCAGTCCAGGCCATGGTACCACTGCTGACTACTGCCTGCACACTTCAGCAGCCTGCAGCCTGCATTTCTTCTTTGCAGTATTGAATTTCCCTGCAGGCAGCAGTTTCCAGCTTTGCTGCCTGGCAGAAGCAGGTTGCATGCAGGCTTCCCCTCTTAGTGTCTCCACAGAGGTGATGCCTGCAACCCTATCCCAGCCCCTACCAGCTGCCTCTGCCAAAGCCACAGCAGCAACGCCTGGCTGCACCCATTACCTCCAATCCACTTTTCCCATCAATGCCTTGGGCTCCTGGAGTGCTCATGCTGTAGCTCATTCCTCAGCTCCTTCATCTGATCTTTTCCTAGCTTCACTCCATCAGCCAGGCTCAAGCAGCTGCCCTCAGACTCCCTGAATACCTTTCCTATGCCCCTTCAGCTCTCTCATTGTCAGACAGGACACTGGTGTTAACTTTTCCCACACAGGGTTGTACCTGCTATGCATGCTTCCCCCTTGAGGATTCACAGCATCCCCAGATCTTGCTGTATACATGAGCTCCTGACACCCTTGCTCTTTGCTGCCACTCCAGCTGACCTGGTGCATCCCTGCATGGCACTGTGTCCCTTTGCACTTCCCCACCCCAACAGGCAGCTGCCAGGCATCTCCTGTCTGCTGCTCTCAAGGGTCTTGAGCCAGGTCCCACCCCACAGATGGGAGAAACCCCAAAGCAGGTTCCGGCAAGCCGCAAGAATCTTTCTAAGCCCTGCATAGTAGATCACGGATGGGCATCAGGGTTGTGGAGGAGCTTTGCTATCAGCCTTGGCCCTGGCCCCGGCCCCTCAGCATCCTGATGCCCATTGGGATGAAAGGAGGAGGATGGCGTCATGCTGTTCCAGGAAGTCCAGTGTGAAGACACTCATGGCAAGGCTGGAATTTTACCCCCTGGCTTCACCTTTCCCCGTGCTCTTTCAGTGCTGTCCTCATGTTTAAAGCCCCTGCGTGTTCATACCCTGTGCAGGTGGTGACTGTTGCAACAGATGCTGAAACCTTTATTTCTTCTTCTCTTCAAGGTTTGCACCTCTCTTTCTCCAAGGAAAAAGAAGTAGAGCAAGAAGGAAATGAAACCTGCATGTTTGCTGCAGACTGTGAATGGCTTGTGTAGTAACGCTGCCTTTCTCTCCTTGTTTTAGGGAGTGCTGTCGATTTTTTGGAGACAATGGCTTGACTCTGAAGGTGTTTTTTACCAAGGCAGCACCCTTTGGTGTTCTTTGGACACTCACAAACTACCTTTACTTACATGCAATAAGGAAAATAAACACTACGGATGTCTCCGTGTTGTTCTGCTGCAACAAAGCTTTTGTGTTCTTGCTTTCATGGATCGTTCTGAGGGACAGGTTCATGGGAGTGAGGGTAAGTGACGCCTTATCTGTCTCCTTTCCTCCTCCTCACTCTTCTGCCTTTATTTCTCCCTTTCTCTCTTTCTGGCCAAGTTGAGCAGCATCCCTTGCAGATGGCCAGGTCATCACAGAAATCCTCACATAGTAGGGACCTGTCCTTCCTGTGCCCTGCTCAGTCCCCATCTGCCCCCACCTGGTGCCTTCAAGCATTTTCCTTCAGAAAAAGAAAATATGACTTGCTACAGAGCTTGGCATGAGCTGCTCTATCCATGTGGATGCGCATCAGCCCGTGCCTGCCCCTTCCAAGCAAAAATTCCCAGGTTGTGGCAGCAGATCAAGTTGTTTCTAACTGCATATTCCTGGCGGCACATTATGTGTTTCTGGTCCCAACCTGTGCATGTAGCTGGGCCCTCGTCTTTCTTAGGCATGACATCAGGCTTGCAGGGCAGCACAGTTGTTCTTGGCACCCATGTTAGTCAGCAGCAGCTGTGGAGAGGAGAGCAGGGCTGTCCTGCTGTCTCAGCCAAAGCATCTCTATGCATTATTGGTGGAGGATCAGCAAAATACTGGTGTGTGTGGACTTGGGTTTGGCCAGCATCTGTGGGCATGGGGACAGGCAACACGGCAGGCAGTGTGGCGGCAGGTGCACTCCCACAGGGCAGCTCTCCCAGTGGTTTTTGTGTTTGGTTACACCTTCAGTACTACACCCTGGGCACTCAGTGTCCTCTGGCAGCTGAACCAGTCAGATGAGTGCCTGGCATCCACCCTGGTGACCCACCACCCCGGGACCAAGGGGGATCCACCAAGGCTGGGAGTAACTGCAAAGAAAAGGCGCCTCACTGCACCAGCAGGCACTTATTAATATTAACATCAATAAGGGTAAGAATACCTATTTTTCACCTACTGTTTGAAGAGCTCTCTGCTCACCCACCCAGGCAATGCTTTCAGTGCTCAGAAGAGTTTGTTAACCTTCACAGCATGAAGCAACCAAGAGTTAACTTTTCAGGAAGTTAACTTTTCGGGGAAGCTCTCCAGCAGGAGAGCTTGGCCAGCCTTGTGGTGGCAGCAGCCAAAAGGCTACTACGGGAATTGTTTCAAAATGTACCTGCCAAAAGCCTGGCCTGGCCAGCTGGTGTCTGCACTTGCCCATCCACCTAGTGCTGGTGGGGTGCCTGGAGGGGAGGTGTGTGGATGGCTGACTGCTGCTCTCCTGCGTGTGCAGCTTGCTCTTTGGTATTCATGTGTCATCTTTCATTACTGGGTATAGCTGAGGTCTGAGGGGAGAAGAAGCCAGCCTGTGTGTAGAGATACCTGAAGGCACACAGACACTGGAGCAGATACACTTCACATGCACTTCCAGGTTCAGGGCCGTGCATGAAGAGCCAAAGCGGTCAGGGGCTCTGTAACACTTTCCTGGCCAGGCTAGTTCTGATGCATGGCAGGTGACAGGCTCTGGGGAACTAATCCTACTCTGGATGTGTTCTTTCTAAAGAGGAAAAAAGAGTAGGGCAGCAGGGAAGCAGCCCCAGGTGGTGGTATTGGCCATCTCCAGTTGTCCTTTGTTTCTTATCAGCACTGGCTTGGGAAAGGCTGACTTGCTAAAAACCCAGCTGCAAGAGGGGTGTAGGGGTGCCCCTACCATGCATCCCAGCCCCTGACCGTGGCATCTGGCACCAGTGAGGGGTAGCAGGTGGGAGGGAAAGGCCATTTCCCATCCTCATGACAGGTCAGCAAGTGGCCTAGGTACAGGGGCAAGGGGCTCACAGGAGGACTGAGCTATTTGCTTTGGGGGAGATGTGACATCCTAACATGTTAGAAAAAGTGAGTGGGGACATGCTTGTACCTGGGGATTGGCAGGGCAGAGAGCAGCACAGCAGCCCTTCCACCCAGCTTTGTGTGGCACAGTGGGAGTGCTGGGACATTCCTGTCTGTGGAGGGATATAGTGTAAAGTCTTCTGGCAAGATGCATTTTCTTCCATCTTTCCTCCCTTTTCTGTACAGCCCATGTGAAAAGCAGCAGTGAGTGCCTCAGGATGAACCCCAAAACAAAGTCCTCTTCCTGGAACTGTAAGCCAGCACACAGCACAGCCCCAGAGGTTGTGGTCCTTCAAGGCCATGCTGTGTCAGAGGTGCTAACCCATTTAGAATCACCCTTTGAGAGGTAATTTGTCAGAAGAGGCTGAAATGGGGATAGTTCCTTGCCCTAAAATGAGCAGGAACCATCCCACATTCCCTCCGTCCCCCCAGCAAAGCTCTGACTCCCTGTTCACACCTGCTGGAGAAGAGGCCAAGTGAGAAAGGCAGCAGCTCAGAGTAGTTTAAGCATATACAAGTACTCTACTTCACCTTCAGCAGTACAACTACTACTAGCTCTACAAGCACTTAAATCACAATTTACATGGAATTTAAATGTAGGAGCAAGCTACAAAATCCCATTCTCGCCACTCAGGCACTTTTACGTGCTTACATCGCCTGAAACGAAGTTGCTCTTCTTCCCCTTTCCCTTCACTGCAACCAGAGCACAGTGTGTCCAGCTGAGCTGTGAGCTGTTGTATTGCTTTCAGAGAAGACTCACATGTAATGAAACTGTTGCCTCTGCAAGCCCTGCAGTGCTGAGGCATTTGCAAGTAACCACAGGCCAGTGGCCATGGTATGATGCAGTGCAAACAGCCTGTCACTGCTGCTAACAATGTGCTTAATAGACGGGCTGAAAGGCTTCCAGAGAAAGTGTATGTGACATGCTGGGCATGTCGACAGGAGAGCCCTAGACTCATCTGACACGCATGACACACTTGATAGAAGAGACAATGACTTCTGCCCCAGCAAAACTGTTTGCTGAATGCATTTGTTTGCATTGATCTTGGGTACTGGTATTTCCCTCCATGCCACAGTAAAGAAAACAGCTCAGGATGCAAGAGAGCCATGGTTTGCAAGTGTCTCCTGCACATATAATGCATAGACAAGCACACCTGCCAGTGGGCCTTGGAAATAAATACACTATCAATTCCCAAATAGTAGTCTTTTCCAACCAGGCAGAAATCCAGCCTCCCAGGAGGTACTCAGTAGTCAGCCAGCTCCTAACACTGAAAGCAAAACTGGATACTTTTTATTCTGCAGGTCATTAACACATCCTCCAAGTTTCATCTGCAGTGAAGCTGTGTGCGGCAGTAGGGGCTTGGGCAGGATCTCCTCATCAATATGCATAGAGGTACCCACTGTTTGCCACAGCCTGGTGTGTGGATGTGGTCTCCATCCTGCTCTACAGTGAAGGCTGGGCAAGCTCCATGCATCTCAGACAGGAGACAGCCATGCCTGGAGCAGATGTTATAGGATGCGCTGCATCTTCCACTCTTTGTTGCCTGGTCTGTAGAACATGTGATGTTGAAGGGCTGGGGTTGCTGTCTTTCCAATAAGCCCAGGTCACATATCTTGCAGCTCTACAAAGAACCATACTGAGTCAGAGCAAAGCTGCGTCTGCTCCAGGAGCCTGGCTCCAGCAGCTGCCTGTAGCAGACACCTAGAAAAATCTGTCTAAACAGGAAAATCTTATAATGGCATTTCCTCATGAGACTTTCCAGCCTCTAGCAATATGAGGCTCAAGAACTTCCTGAGATGGAAACAGTTTTCCTATAGTTAATAGGCCTTGATGGATCTTTTTTTCTTTCATGAGTTTATCCTTGTAAACTTTTCACATTCACAATGTATAGAATCATAGAATGGTTTGGGTTGGAAGGGACCTTAAAGATCATCTAATTCCAACCCCTCCCCTACCCCCTGCCACGGGCAGGGACACCTCCCATTAGATCAGGCTGCCCAAGGCCCCATCCAGCCTGGCCTTGAACACCTCCAGGGATGGGGCAGCCACAGCTTCCCTGGGCAACCAGTGCCAGCGCCTCACCACCCCCATGGTGAAGAGTTTCTTCCTAATGTCTAATGTATTTCTTCCCCCTTCTAATTTAAAGCCATTTGCCAATACTAAAGCTTTCCCTGGGGAATTGTATGTTGGGTGAAGGCAAATCTCTTTTTCGTTGTTCTGCACCTGCATCATGCTAGTCTCACTTTCTCTGTTGTGCCTCTGAGGGCACTCTGTCTGAATTTTTATTTAAGAAGCACCAGCATGCTCACCAGGGCTGCTGAGCTCCTTCAGTCCTGCTAATCTGACACAGACCCATGTTGCTGTAGAGCCACACATAGGGGACCCTGGGAGAGAGTGTGTCTTTCCTTGCCTTAGAAACTAACCTGTCCAGGTCTGTAGGGCCCAGTTACACCGTCACCAAGCTTTATTTTAGAAATGATACCCCACAGCTGTGCATGAAGAGTTCTGATGCCAGTGGGGCTGCGAGCCAAGATGCTGTATCTGAAACTCCCCAAATTTGCCTTGTGCACACCCGGCCTTTGCAGTTTTCATCTGGCTCCACTCTGATCAGGTAATAAATCAGCATCTTCAGAACCTGCTGCAACCTCAGGACTTGGCTGTGTAAGAGGCTGAGCAGCTAAGGAAAACCCTGTGCCTCCACAGCCTGCTGAAGATGTGCTCATGCAGCATCTGGAAGAGCAGTACAGCAATTTTTAGTCTCAATCCCATTCTTGTTGAGGTGCTCTTAGTAGCTTTATTTTCCAGGCAGTGTCAGCTTCTGCTGATACGGGCTTTTTTCTACCTTTACACTACCCAGGCACTCTACAGCAACACCTCCAGAGAAACTGATCCCCTTCCAAGTGGAGCATTTTGCTCTTGGGTGAGATTGGAGGTATTGATGTCAGAGTGCAGGAGGGATCTGCTGAGTGATTGTCTGTGGAAGGTTTATAGGTGACCCCTGGCACCAGCCCCAGCTCAGCCCAGGGGAGAGGCTGCTGGTGCTTCTGGGATGGGGATCTGCAGCTGGTAAAGAGGTTCCCCTGCCACAGCTTGCTCACCAGCCATCAGCAGAGTTTGGCGCGCAGGCTTTCCCCCTGTATCTTCACAGCAGCCCCAGTGTCTCTGGTGAATGGGAAAGGGAAGAGAGGAGGCCATTGCTTTTGAATGTGTAAGCAGCTGCAATCTGTCAATGGGGCTTAAAATCCCAGTGTCACCTCAGGAGAGGGGACAGTTGGTTGGCACTGACACAGCTATGGGTCAAAAAATGTTCATGTTAGTCCCAGTCACGTTAGAAGCATCACCAGGACTGTGCAACCTAAGGGCACATGGTCTAAGCAGCAGAGCCAGGATGCATGAAGGATGCAGAAAGCCCTTTTCCCCACAAGAGTTACTACCTGGGGAGGCTTGAGGCACCTAGCAGGGCAGCCCCAGAGAAGATAAGGATCTCTTGCTGACACAGCTGAATTGGGCAGTCGGTTCCCTGCTTTCATGAATGCCACTTCTCTTTGGGTGACACCCCTTAGGTGCTGTTGTGGGCCTGGCTGGCTGGCTAAACCTCCTCTGTCCTCTGAAATGACACATCTGAACTGGAAAGTAGCTGTCTGAGTTTTATTCCCCTGTTTTTTCAAAACAGTTTTTCCTACAAAACTTCCACAGGACACAAATTCTTTCCTGCAAGCACCAGGGAGTTAATACTTGTGTACTATTGTCACACACAAGCTGCAGGGACCCACTGATGGGGACAGTGACAGAGGTGAAATACCCACTTCAGCTGAGTCCCAGACACTGAGCCCTGCTGTTTTGTTTTGCTGCACACCTACTCCCCACCCCGAGGCAGCTGCTCCTGCACAGTTCTGCCTGAAGCTTCCCTACACAGCCAGGGAAGCTACAACAGGCGGCAGCATCAGCTCTGCGAGTACTAACCTGGGCTTGCTACTATTTCTTTACGTAAGCAGATGATACAGAAGTACTGCCCTCTCATTTAAAGCTGCTCTCATGTTTTTTGCATGTTAGGGGTTGTCCAGTAATGCTTGCTTGCTTTCTTTCTTTGTCTCCAATCAGATCGTGGCTGCTATATTTGCTATTGCAGGGATAGTTATGATGACGTACGCTGATGGGTTTCACAGCCACTCCGTTATTGGGATAGCCCTGGTGGTGGGCTCTGCCTCAATGTCTGCTCTCTACAAGGTAAGCACACCTGGGTCTTCATGCCCAGAAAGATGCCAATCAATCACCCCCCATCACTCACTTTAATTGCTTCTGTCTTACTTGCAAACCTTTATGCAGTTTAGTGCCACGTGCCCTTCTTTGAGGGGCTGTGCCATAAACACACTGACTCTGCAACACTGCATTCAGGTATTCACTTTCTTGATGTCTGCCCTCACTTAGAATAAAATCCCCTGCTTCCTCGAAAGAGTCTTTTTCAGTGCCCAGAGGAGGATTTACAGATGTCCCACTTTCTTGAAAAATGAGGTGGCTTTTCCATAGGTGCTGGATTTGACCACTCATCCTGGAAGCTACCTGCAGAGATTTACCTTCTCTTTCACTTTGTCACCTCCCCTTGGCAGTCCTCCATCAGTGGCATATGTAGCCTACGTTGGAATTAAAGTGTTGCATAACATGGAATTAATCACATGCTGAAAATCCAATAACACGTGCCTTTGAATCGAGGTCTGTCCTGACCAGCTGGGTAAGCTACACTATGTGTAAGATGACATGCAGCCTTCTCTGCTGGGCAGAGAGCCATTTCACTTAGCCTGGGACACATACGTACATTTGCCCCTGTGCTGCTCATGGTGCTCAGAGTCACAATCCACAGAGAGGAATAAGCACTTGTAGGATGCGGTTCTCCCCCCTGGCTCAGACGTATAGGCTGCAATGAGGTGTAGACCATCTCTGTGTGGTCTAACCAATTGCACCATACTAGTCCTTCAACAGAATTTGGTCAGACAAGCCCTGCAGCCTTAACACAAGCGACCAGGGAGACTCATCAAACAGAAACATGTCCCTCAGCACTGTGCTGCAATGCTTTCTGCTCTCAGCCTATAGTGAAATTTCTTACAGTTTTTTACTCTAGAAGAGAATTTCCTTGCAAGAGCAGAGACTTGCACCTTCAGACCCAAGGAAATGCCATGACTCTGGAATCATCTGCAGGCAGGTTTATTCAAGGCTACAGCATAGCTTTGCCCCTTTTCCCATGGCACTGCTGCAGGGACAGGAGTCTCAGGGCTGCTCCACCAGAGCCTGTGATGGTAGCAGGGCTGGCAGGGCATTACTGTGCAGTGTAACTGCATGCAACGACAGATGGAGCTGTGTGACTTGTTCTGCGATGAATGCTACTCTGCTGCTGTCACTCTGCTCTTGTATTCTGCAGTCTGGCTCGGGTTTGCGTGCTGAAGGGCCAGGCAGATAAGTTGTAGCACATGCAGCAGAGCCGCCTTGAGCTGTGCTCCCACATCAGGCAGACCACTTCAACCTGCCTGTGCTGGCTGCCCGCCCTGCCGGAGGCAGCACACCAGTGGTGGCTGTGAGGTGGTGGGAGTGGGCAGCAGCCCTGCGAGTGTGGCAGCCCTACAGACTTGCCTGCAGGGCTCTGCAGAGGCAAAGGGCAAAGATAACTGACACCGAAGAGGTAGTCTGCATTCTAGCACGAATCGATAAGTTAGAGTTCATGAGCTCGCATGGTTTGCAGCCCGTAGCATGGGAAAGCTATACCCAGAGCCCATGGGATCCATCAAATCCTCTGCAGTTCTCTGGTGGAAAACTGATGCAGACCCCAGAGCAGACCTATCTCTGGGGGTGCCCCCGATGGGCTGCTCATGTCCCTTGTTTCCTCTGTCTTTATCCCTTCTCCCACTAACAAACGAAAGCTTTTAAATCCTTCCCTGCAGTGTTATTAGTCAGGCTGCAGCTCTGTTCTGGGCTGCTGTCTTTCTAGGGGCAAGTTCCCAGGAAGAAAGCATTCTGGCTCTCTGCTAAGTGGCAGAGACAGTGGTGCTCACAGGACAAGGTAGGAGGACAGCCAGGCAGTATTGCTCACCAGCTCAGTATTCTCAAGTGGCAGGCAGCTCAAGGCCTGGACCAGTGATGTCTCATGCAGGGAGAACACATACACATTGCTTCTTCTCTTCCCTCTGTCCTGCTCCACCAAGTCTTCTGTTTTTAATGTCAAATCTTCTGGAGGCTTTCCTGGAGGAAGTGTGCAGAATCATAGAATGGTGTGGGATGGAAAGGACCTTAAAGATCACCTAGTTCCAATTCTCCTGCCATGGGCAGGGACACCTTCCACTAGATCAGATTACTCAAAGCCTCATCCAGCCTGGCCTTGAATGCCTCCAGGGATGGGGCATCCGGAATGACCAAAGGGTCTAGGTTTAGGGTAAGCGACCATTTCTTTTGTGAGGTGCATGACCAAAAATGCCAAGTGCCCATCCCACGTGGGTTCATTTGGCAGCTGCACCTGCTTGTGTTCCATGGGGATGCCAGGAGGGAAAAAGCTGGGGTACACAAGCTGCTCTTCATGAGCTGCCATCTCAAGTGTCCGGGAAGCATCACCACACAGGCGCTGACTGACACTGCTCGGCACCCAGCCCATTGGCCTCAAGCACTGGCCAGTGGGCCAAGATGTTAAGAGCCACTGGAGCCAGGACAGCCTCCTTCCTCCCAGAGAAGTGGTACAAGTGAGTTAAAGCCATGTGTTTTCCTTTTGTAGGTTTTATTCAAACTTCTTCTGGGCAGTGCTAAATTTGGAGAAGCTGCCTTATTCCTGTCTGTGTTAGCTGTCTTCAACGTCCTCTTTGTTACCTGTATTCCTATCATCCTTTATTTTACCAAAGTGGAGTACTGGATCTCTTTTGACATTGTTCCTTGGGGAAACCTCTGCGGATTTTCAGTTCTCTTATTGAGTGAGTAGACGGGGGCTTTCACACTGCTTGGGCTAGGGGAGGGTGCCAGAAACTGGCTGCTAGTGGAAGCTGCAGACCTCTGACATACTGGAGTTGTTTTCTTCTCAACCTAATTATTCCCATGAGAAATCACATAGAGGGCCCATTCCTAGCCAGCAGTGTAGACCCCGCTCCTGCTGTTATTACCAAGCCAAAATATTGTGGCCATCATTAGAAGGTGCTGGGGGACTAAATTGTAAAGCTTGTCCTAACTCCTACTCCTTAATTCCACTTCAGAGAGACAAGTGATGCTTACCTGCTGCGATGGGTAGCAGTCCTGCTGGCAGGACATTACCTTGGGCTCATCAGCATCCCCCAAACAAGCAGGTCAGGCCACTCCAGTAAAGTCCAACCTCTGATGCCTCTGCTGACTTCAATAATAGTGAATTGTTGTTCTTAGAGAGCAAGAAACTTTTGAAAATGTAACACTGCATAAGACTGATGGGAATTTGGAAGGCAGCACTCCTCTCTTCTGCTGCCACTGATGTGGCACTAAGGGAACTAGGCTGTATTAATTGTGCTGCCACAGTTAGTTCCTAAACTGGATGATGGCATCGCATCTCCTAAAATGTGCTTTTCATTTCTACTGGAAATAGCCTTTCTCCATCCCTGTTTTGAGTCCCAGCTCCTTTTACCCTGAACAGTCACCATGCTAGACTCTCAAAGTACCTCCAGTTGACTTACTTGTGGATTCAGTGCAAGTTTTCTGTAAGCAGGTACTACAGAACCTGGCAAGCTATTACTGGGGTGTGTAATGTATAGGTACAAATAGAAAATAGTAGGGTCCTGACTAACTCAATACTGGCAAGGCTCTCCTGACTTTCCCAAAGCCCATCCACGGATACCTTCCAGAAGTTAATGCCTCCTATAGGAACAACATACAAAAGAGGCTAGGAAGCATAAATGTTTCAAGTGACATTCCCTCTGCCACATATGTCTGTGGTAAAAGATGTTTTTCTTTCCTTCTTCAGCATTCAATATTCTACTTAATTTTGGCATTGCTGTTACCTACCCCACTTTGATTTCTCTTGGAATTGTATTGAGTGTGCCAGTGAATGCAGGTAAGAATTTCTGCCTTGCATCTTAATGAACACATTGAGCCTGTGGCCTTTCAAATACACAACAGAGATAAAAGCAAATAGCTTAATTAAATGTGTTCTGCATCTTCTGTCAATGACTTACAAAGATGACACTAATTCAAAATGTATACTTGGCATGTTAAATATGTATTGTACAACATTACATGAATATTCCTAATCCCTAGAATTGCTTTTTAAGTTACTGTCCAAAGAAGCCAGCGTACTAAAAAACTAACTGTATTTGAAGTCATCCATCTCTGGGCTGTGATGAAAACTCATGGATGAAGTAGAAATCAGTTCTCAATAGTTTCTTCAAGGCAGTCTTAACACTAAATTGAAACAAATAAAATTGCTTATAGTTTAGAGCACATATGTATTAGCAGTTCTGTTTGCCTTGTTAAATAATATTTTGGGTGCTTGTCAGGAGCACTGGACAATTCTATACTGGGCATAGCCTGGTAGATGATCAGTTTTCTGAAATTCAGCAAAAGCCAAGAGGCTGCAGAGCCCAAAAGAGCTGGGCAGGGGAACACAATGGCAAACCTGACCCAAAGCAGATCCACCTCTCCCAAACCAGACTCTTAAAACACAGTGTGCTGAACTAACACCACAGCACAGGTGGTAGGTCACAGCTTTGTGCTGACAACACGCATGCAGAGATCACTGGCTGCCATGTCAGACTTTGGTATCGAACAGTGTGATTCCCACCAGAGCGTGTACACAGCTTAGCATGTGCAGGGCTTCTAATTTAGCAGGGCAGTCAAGCTGGGAAGAAAAATTGCATAATTTTTCTTCTCAGCTGTGCCAGGGAAGGGCAATGCCCCATTCTCTGCCATACCTGGACCTCAGTAAGAGTTCCCATACTGGCAGTGAGCACGGGAGACAATGTTATAGCAGACGACAACTGCAGTTCCAGATATCACCTTTTGAGCCCTGAGACCCCAAGCAAGGTGTGCCTGCTCTGAAGGGGGCCGTAGCCTGCTGTGTGCTAAACCAGAAGGAAGGGTAGTTTCCCTGCCACCATCTCCTCTGTGGTGATTCTCCTACCCTAACTAACCTTCAGAGCCTGGGAGGTGAGGGGGAGGTAAGGGGATACTGCCCTAATGCTTTGTCCCATGTAATGACGCCTGTTCAATGTCCCAAACAGTTGTTGACCACTACACGAGTGAAATAGTCTTCAACAGTGTCCGAGTAATTGCTATCATCATTATTGGCCTGGGATTCCTCCTGTTGCTTTTGCCAGAGGAATGGGATGTCTGGGTAATAAAACTCCTCACACGTCTCAAAGTCCGGAAGAAGGAAGAAATGCCCGAAGGGAATGGAGACATTGCTTCAGGACTGCCTAACAAAAGCCGAAGAACACGCCCCTCCATGTCATCCTTTGCTCATTAAATACTCTTTTTGCCAAAACTTTGTGGTTAAGCTTGTATATCATGATGCAAAGGTCTTTTCTTGGGAAGAAGCACACCTGTCCAACACGGTGTACATACCTGTACAGTTTTGATATGATCACCATCTAAGGCATTGAGTCTTGGCATGTCCAGTTTGCTTGTACTTTTTTCACATCAGACCTTTCACTTAGGTAGTACACTGAAAAAAAAAAACCAACTTGCAAACCAAGAACCTCTCTTCTCTTTTTAAATGAATGTAATATATAGGCAAGATATATTTGCGTAGGTTATTTTAAAGAATGATTTTCATGAAAAGCAAGGCAGACATTTTGAACATTAGGTATCGAATGATGCATTGCACACTGTGATTTAAAAGAAACAAATGCTATGCTACATCACACATTTATTTTTGACCAGAGCTGTACGCTGAAAGTTTTTTAAGAGGCCAAAAGCAAATCTTTTCGGGGACAGGAAGATGGGGGGAAGAGTGGAAGGAAGGAGCTTTGGAAATTGCTCTGTGTAGATGAGAGCATGTTGTGCTGCAACCAGGAGAAAATTCAAGAACTAAAAATGCTTGCACTAAAGCACTAGAGAGAAAGCAGTTTAGAGCCCAGATCTCCTTATTCTGCACGTGACTGTAGTCCACGTTTAAAATCATGCAAGAGAAATCCAGTGCCTTCTACAGAACTCTTGTCTTTATCCACGCAGAACCAGGTCCTGCCATGAGACACTTGCTATCGCAGGGCTCAGGCTTGCGGCCCCAGAGGACCCCAAATTCTCACCAACATCAGGACGTGCCCCCCATACACACTGTGGCTTCTGTGGGAATGTGAGGCCTGGGGACTGCAAGTTTTAGCGCAGGAGACCTGGTTCTCTTCTCACTTGCACAGGTTTTGCCCCTGTGTGGAGCTGCACTTAATTAACACCAGTGTGAGGAAGGGGGAGTCTTGGTCATGTGTGGGACAATCCAACTGAAAATGTTGAAAGGGGCTGGCAAGAGCGTGGTTGCTGATGTACAGTCTGAGAGCACGGACTAAGGGGGTGAATCGCTAGTTGCTTTTACTCCATAATTGTGAGTGTTAAAAGTAAAAAAATGTAAGATATTTACATCAAATGTAACACTTTTTATGAAACTTGTAAGCACCAGGATGTTTACTTATGCGATTTTGGTTCGCCATTAAATTTCTATCTGTGATAGATCACATGCTATGTACAAAGTGGGGGGGAAAGGTTATAGTTTACTATTTTTGAAGTTTACATTGTTGCATACAAAATTTAAAGTGTTCTTTTGAACGGCTGCCATAGCCTAAGGGTTCCTGCTGCCACTGAGGCCCTCTTTGTCTCAGGCAGTGGTGGCATCCACTTCAAAACATTTTAGCAAATCAACTTAAGATTCCATTATCTGTTTGGCAAAGCTAAATAATAAAAGATTTTAAACTCAACATTGGTCACTGCTATCTGTTTCCATCTCTAGACAGCACCTTTATTCCAATTTTACTGTGGGTAGTATTTGTCTAAAGCGATTGGAAGGGAGAGAGGCAAGATCATCCAGCAACGACAGCTGCAGCTGATGCACCACTTGCCATCCTCTTCTCTACAGAAGCTGTTTTAGTCTCCCTGGACAATCCTGTCCTGGGGGCTGATGTTAGGGAGCAGTCAGGAAACACATGTCCAGTAGAAACAGACCAAAGGAAAAGCCGACTTTCCTCTGAAGCCATCAGTGAGCAGCCATAAATGCATATGCTAATAAGTATTTAGGGGCTATGGATGGGACATGAGTTTGTACATCAATAATTAGGCCCTAGACCAGGCCAGTGGTATCTTGGCTTGTATCAGAAATGGCATGACCAGCAGGTCCAGAGAGGTTATTCTCCCTCTGTACTTGGCACTGGTGAGACTGCTCCTTGAATCCTGTGTTCAGTTCTGGGCCCCTCATCACAAAAAGTATGTTGAGGCTCTGGAATGAGCCCAGAGAAGAGTGAGGAAGCTGGTGAAGGGGCTGGAGAACAAGTCATATGGGGAGCGACTGAGAGAGCTGGGGTTGTTTAGCCTGGAGAAGAGGAGGCTGACGGGACATCTCATTGCTCTCTACAACTACCTGAAAGGAGGTTGTGGAGAGGAGGAAGCTGGCCTCTTCTCCCAAGTGACAGGGGACAGGACAAGAGGAAATGGTCTCAGTCTACACCAGGGGAGGTTTAGGCTGAACATTAAGAAAAAAAAATTCACAGAAAGGGTCATTGGGCACTGGCAGAGGCTGCCCAGGGAGATGGTTGATTCACCTTCCCTGGAGGTGTTTGAGGCATGGGTGGACGAGGTACTGAGGTGCATGATATAGTGTTTGATGGGAATGCATGGACTCAATGATCCCGTGGGTCTCTTCTAGCCTGGTGCTTCTATGATTCTATATGTTGTTTCCTACATATCTCTTTATATCCCTACCTATCTCAACAGACACTAAAGACTTGGTAACAGGGATTACACACACAAGCAAAAATCTGAGACTGAAAAGCTGCTTGCAGCCACTGCCCCATTCAGTGTTACACACCTGAATTTTTAAATCTATTCCTTTGGGAAGCAGGGGAGGGTAAGGCACAGGACAAGAGCACAGGTACAACTCTAATAACTGGTCTGAAGGGCATACACAGGACTTCATCTCAAAGCTCCCAGCTTAGAGTTTCTTTCATCTTCAGGCATATAATTTCGTCATCGTCAAAATATCCCACATCACACGCAGCTCCCCTGTCTGAGACTAGTCTGGAGAATAATGTATAAACAGTCCTTACATTTTTCCATAACCCCAGTAAATGGCATCTTCTGTCATATCTCAGCTCCATTTTACTGTGAGCTTGATGCAGTCTGGTAGGTATCCAAAAGGCTCTAAACGCCTCTTTAAAAACTGCAACTAATGTGTGTTTATTACTGAGATAGCAGCAGATTTTTTAACATTCAGAACAGATCATGGGGGAATTTATGCACCAGAATGGATAGCAGCATTGCTAAAACTCTATGATTTACCAGCTGCAGCTGTCATTGGTTTTGTTGGCTCATCCTTCCCGAGAACAGGCTAAACACTCGCAAAAGCTGGGATTTCATGCAGCACTTTATTACAATCTCTCTTCTGAGTGGGAGTCAGACAAACTAGATTTACACATGTTAAGCAATTCTACACTACACACAGACAAATTAATCAGATGAAGTGACATATATTTCTCCAGGTAACACCTTGCCCTAAGGTTAAACACCTGACTTGACAGCAAGCAGAACCTTTGCAAAAATCTTTTAGACAGCGAAGCCCAGGATGTAACGAGGAGAACATCAGGAAAGCAGCACGTCCATATGAGTACATGTGTGCATCTGTAAGTGCCAAAGCTTAACAGATCTGAAGCTGAAGAGTGAAAGGAACTGGAGTCATTGGCACCCACCAGAATGACAAGGCAGAGAGCAAGCCCTTCTGAGAGCCTTCCAGTGAAGGCGAGATTGAACCCTCCTAGTCTTGGACAGTTAAAGGACTCCCAGGACAAATTCAGTGCCCTGGAAAGAAGGGATGAGCTGTGGCAGACTCCCCTGCTTGTCCTCACAGGCCAAAGCATTCGGTACAATTTCTGCAGCACCCTGCGAGTCAGATGCACTGCTGGTCTGTGTGGATCCTACACAGCTCTGCAGGGCCGTATCTGCTTTGCAAAGTAAAGCAACACAAGTCTGAAACCAGCACACTTTTAGCCCACCCTTGGCCACCTCAGCCCTCCTTCTGAGGTACAGCCACAGGACCCTGCAGCATCAGGCCTTGCTTCCTGGTGTCTTTGAAGCTGGCCTCCTGCATCATCACTGTGTAGCTTCTGCTTTCTCAGAACGCTGCTAGCCACCAGTGTGCACCCGTCTTCAAGGGCTGTCCTCAGTTGTCAGGTTTCTGTTTCAATTTAGCTCCCACAAAGCATCTTGGCTCCTCCAGCAAAAGGGGGAAACCAGTAACAATCCAGTGAGCTTAAACAGCAAGTTGCAAAAATATCTGAGGAAAGTAAACGGCATCACCAGAGCCCATTGCAACTGTCAGCTTTCATTGCTGCACAGTATACAATACGGGTGAGGAATCCAACAAAGGAATAGCAGTTCTCCCCTCCACTCATGTCTTTTCTCTTGGCCTCTTGTCTGTATCTCCTGCTGATAACTTTATTGTATTTTTTTATTTCAGCTCTCCACAGTGACTTCATAAGCCATTCATCAGCACATGAGTCCAAGCTAGGCTAATTTTAAATAGTTCCGGTCTTCTGTCTGGAATGGTTGTATTCATATCTGTAGCCTTCAGAAAACAGAAATAAAAGGCAGAAACCCAAACACAATACTCATCAGATGGACAGAAGACACTGAAACTGGGTTATAGCTTTGGGGATCCAGGGTGAACTAGTAGAACTTGTAGATCACCAAGTTATGGGGCTGAATTAGTGACTCATGTAAGCTCGAGGACAAGTCACTTATCCTCAGCTCTGCAGAGGACTCTCTAACAAAGATAGTGCAATATTGATTTGGTCAGGATTAATACAAACAGTACCTTCAGCCTATAGGGAAGGACATCACCAGGTGGACACCATTTCTGGTCAAAAACCTTTCTGCTGCTGTACCTGCAGGTCTGCAAACCCATTGGAAAGTGAGGGTTTCCCTGGGCAGTGATTAAAAAAGCCTGAATCGACTTGCATAGCTCTGGATCACATTTTTAATAAACTCAAAAGTCTGCACAACAGAAGCACACATGAAACACTTCTCTTTTTCACTGAAAAGGATGTCATAGGTCTCCAGGAGTTCTGAAGTTCAGGAATAACACCAGCCACCCTGCTGGGCTACATACACTCAGAAAGAAGGCTGGGACTGGAGATTTATTCGAAGAGTGAGGAACGAACAGAAGCCAGAAACAATGCAGCTGCTGATGGGATCTGAACAGAAATGCTCTTTGGGATATTCTTTCCAGTAGGAGATGCCCACCTGCCCTATGCTACAACTCCAGTTTGAAGAAATGGGGACTATGCACATGCTGTAAAGTCATAAAATACTTAATGTGGGAACATTTTACAGAGAAGAAGGCTTGGATGCTGTGAGACTGCTTGATACTGAACAACTCTAACAAGACCTTGAAGCAGAGAGCCAAAAGATAAACACAGGCCAGCTGGGAGGAACCCAGCAGCTAGTTCAGTGGGAACCCATACCAACAGAAAAGAAAACAATGGAGATGAACTGTCAACATAGCTAACTTTAGTATAACTTGGTTTCTTGGTATGCACGATAGTTTAGCCAATAAGATGTTGGTAATAGCCTTGTGGACAGCTACCTTTAGCCAATAATACACTATAGTCACCCTCGGGGGGCACACAGTTAGGTAATGGAATGGGGTATATAGAAAGACAGCTAAGCTGAATAAAGGGGTGCTTCCTGACTGATCAGATTGATCTCTGCTTCTGTTTTACAACAACTTAGAGTTTGTCTCCAGGTTCATGGTTTGCATTGCGAGAAGGATGGAGTCCTTTAAGGCTTCCAGACCTGTGCTACACCTTGGCAAAGGCCAAGTCTCAGAAGCTTCTTTCACAGTCTTGTCCTCATGCAAGCTGTCTTTGCAGAAACTGCCAGCAGTAATGGATTTTGATGGATGAGATTAATTAGCTCATTATTAAAAGAGAAGCAATTAGATTTTCTTATTTAGCTGACATGTGCTAGGACATTTCCATAATAACCTGCAACTTATCTAAAAGTCCTGAACATTAAGAAGGGAAATAAGAAAAAAAACAAAAAAGAGCTGAAAGATCTTGTGAAAGAGGAAGTCAAATGAACAGGTGCCCACTTGCAGCCTAAAAAATTTAAGAGGAAATCACATTCCTAAGGACAGGACTAGGAGCTCAAACTAATTTTTCTGAAAATACTGAGCCTCATATTTCTCTATTCTACATGAAAGTCTGCTAGAGGGATCTTTATAAATGCACAAGATCACTCTAAAGAAGGTGATGATCAGTATTTCTCCATGCTCATCAGAGATACACTAGGGTGTGTGGGAATATTATGGAAGATTGGCAGGGGGGAATTGTAAAACACGCTAAAGTGACCTTGCAGTTCCGATGCAGAAAAACACACGAATCATGCTAATCATTGTCTAGTCTTGTGTGGCTGACAAGTAAAACCTTTGTATTTAGGTAACATAGGCCTGTGATAAACTCAGGGCTGTCTTTGAAAACGTGCTTGAGATTTCTGCCCTGCTGTGAGAAAGATCAAGGCATAGTGGAAAACTAATCCCCCTTTCTCTGATAAAATATGGGCAAGGCAGCAGGTTTGGGATTCTCACTCTCTATCAATGACTAAGCTCCATGGTGCCTGTATTCCCACATGCTGTTTCAAAGCTCCCCTGGTTCATAGGGTAAAGGAAATAAATTTACTCTTTGTATTTTATCCATGGCTTTGTGGTTGTTCCTGCGTCCTGCCTATATTTGGCTCACACAGGATGCAGCCAATTTATTTCTCAGTAATGAAAAGTGAAAGGAGAGTTACAATTCTGGAAAAGGCTTAAACAAGGGAGGTTGTGGAGCTCACATTAGTACTGTATTTAAGAACTAGCTTTATACAATTTCTATGCAATTATCTAGAAACTTTTCTTTCATCCTGGTGCTGAACTAGATGATCTCTTCAGCAGAGAACTAAGGAGTGTTCCAGCCCTTCATCTCCATGTTTCCCTCCAGTTCAACTTACACTCATCCCAGCTAGCATATCAAGACAGTCATCAGTGCATTGATTTCAAACAACAGCAATCAACCTGCAGAGCATCTTTCACCCAAACAAAAAGAACTTAAGTAGATGTGCTTTGACAGACTTATCCACCATAAACTAAGAAGTTTTCTGATGAGTGACAACAGTTAATTTAAAGCTAACATGTATTTTCAGCTTTTTCGCCATGTCCATTACCTTGCCAAATCCCACTGGCTATTTTGCTACCGGCCACATGACAGTTGGAGATCCCCTCTCATTTTCAGTCCTCACTCTCCAGAATCAGTAAAAAAGTAGGATCAGTAGATGATCTTTTATGTGTACATACAAGAAGAATGGCCTCAACACAGCTCCTTTGGTAACAGTAGTAATTTATTCATGTTCTTGGCTTCCTACCTCACTAACCAGTTATTAGCCACAAGAAAAACTTTCTCTTTTGAGCCACGGTAGCTTCATTTCTTTTGTAGGAAGCCTCATTAGGAACTTCTCCGAAATCGAAGTGAAGTGCTTCCTACTCTCTCAAACAAAGGGTCATGACAAGTGTGTGGAAAGTCACCCATGTTCCAGACTCCTTTTAACATGAAAGCACAAGATTAGTGAGAGACTGAGACTTCTCCTTTGCTTTTCTGTAGGCAAGGGTTGCCTTGGCTAACATTTTCAGATTATTTACAGCAAGTTGTAGCTTCTGCACTTACCCATGACTGACCCAGATTCTTAAAAGATTCTTATAAGATCCATTGAAGAATCCTAAAAGGTGTATTCCAGTGAGGTCCAAGCAGCAGGATTTGTAAGGACTCACAAAATGTGAACTTCAGCTTGGGTTTCCTGCCCTGCTGCCCACTAGCATACAGTGACCATAGATGTGCTGTCTCTCACTGATAGGTCTCACTGTCCTTCTGGCTTTCTGAAGATGCCAAGTCTTTAATGACTGCAGCCTAGTAAGCAAATAGAGTAAGTCGTGCAATAGCCTCCTTGCAATTTTTAGCCAACTATACATTTTAAATGCTTTCCTGATTTGTAAACAAAAACATAAACATCTCTCTCAGTGTGTGATTTTGGATTTGGTAAAGCATGCCACTTGCTAGCTTGACTGATAAGAAAATTGATACTAATCTTGGGAATAAACACTCACCATGTTCGAGAATGATATCGCCATTGTGCAAGCAATGTCGACTGGTACAGCACACCTGTGTTTCACAATCTTTTAGTGAACATAAGGTAATCAGTGCAGCCGATGGTTTATTAAATAAAATAACTAAATGTTAGCAAGCATCTGGACTTTTTATAAAGAATTTTAGGATATGTTTCAGTCTCAAAGAGAACTAGGAACCACTTATTGCTTTTAGTACGTAACATGCCACAGAAATTTGAAGGCATCTAAGTGAAACTCAAAAGATGAGTTTTCTTTTTCCATTTACATAGCTTTGGAAATTGGTGTCTGCTTGCAGAACAGGCAGATTCCCAGTTCTCCATTTAGCTTTCTTAGAAAAAGTTGAGCATCAACGTTGCCACAAAGCAAGCTTGTCTCATCCTTGGTGGGCTTCGAGAATTGTTAATCAGGAGCCAACAGAAGAGCAAGAATTAGTCAGTCTGCCCACTTCATCATAGCCTGCTTTTCCCCAAATATGCCTTTTCTTGTTTTCTTCCTTCCTAACAACTGAACAAAAATGAAATATTGGAATTTAAAAGTGTCTATAATTAATTACTTCATCACCTTAAAAGAACGCTAAACCTCCGGTAGTTGTGGTTTTAATTAATCATAATCACCAGTGATTAGCTTAATGATTTTCAGCCTGCATTCCAGAGTACTCCGTGGTGTCCATGAGAAGTTATGAAGACAAGCAAGCCTTTTTCAGCAGACTTGAGATCACTCAACAGAGGTCTGAAGAAAGTGACAATCTCTGTTCAGTCTATTCATTCTCCTTATGTCTCCATATCAGCCACCACAGACAGCTTAGTCCTTTCTCCTCAAATGCTTTTTTTCAATAATAAAACAAGGCACAATTGTGATTGTTTTGTTCTTTTTGTTTATTTTTTTCACCAGGCATAGCAAGGAATACTCTAAGACCAAAGGAGTCAGAGTTTCATCCTTAATGGACATCTGACAAGGAAGAAAGAGAAAATCTTAGTATATTGTTCTCTCTCAATACATATTTTTTTAGTTCTTATTAAAAACTGCTTGTTACTCAGCAACGGAAGAGTGTGTTCCAGGCTACCTCAGGTAAGATTTTGTTACTATTTCTATCAAAACAAATAGTTTGACATGGTGCTAAACTGGTTAAAAGACTCAACTTTTAAATTCAGTTCACTGAAAATCTATTATGGATAAGGATCATGTATCAGAATCTATCACTGAAAGAAAACCAAATTAATTGAGCTCCTGGTATAAGCACAAAGATGAAAACAGCTATAATACATCAATGACTGCTTGCAATATTAGTCCTTGTGATGTCTATAACATGTTAACTGCTTCCAAAGTGAAAGGAGAAATCATTATGATTGCCAATGTAGAACCTGCTGGGGAAATTTCAGTTAAATATGGGATAAGTAAGGCTGTATGTGAGGAGAGACCTGTTTGATGTTAACTGGATAACAAAACAGACACAATGCTGTGTCCCAACTAACAAGAACAGGCAGTTCTTGTCTAAGTCTAAGAGCTGAACCACTGTATAGAATCATAAAATCATAGAATCACCAGGTTGGGAGAGACCCACCTGATCACTGAGTCCAACCATTCCTATCAATGACTAAACCATGCTCCTCCGGACCTTGGCCACCCATGCCTTAAACACCTCCAGGGAAGGTGACTCAAGTACCTTCCTTTGCAGCCTGTTCCAGTGCCCAATGACCCTTTCTGTGAATTTTTTTTTCCTGATGTCAAGCCTGAACCTCCCCTGGCAGAGCTTGAGGTCATTCCCTCTTGCCCTGTCACTTGGGAGAAGAGGCCAGCTCCCTCCTCTCTACAACCTCCCCTCAAGTAGTTATAGAGAGCAATGAGGTCTCCTCTCAGCCTCCTCTTCTCCAGGCTAAACACCCCCAGCTCTTTCAGTCGTGCCTCATAAGGCCTGTTCTCCACCCCCTTCACCAGCTTTGTTGCTCTTCTCTGGACTAGCTCCAGAGCCTCAACATCCTTCTTGTGGTGAGAGGCCCAGAACTGAACACAGGATTTGAGGTGCGGTCTCACCAGGGCTGAGTACAGAGGGAGAATAACCTCCCTGGACCTGCTGGTCACACTGTTTCTGATACAAGCCAAGGCATCATTGCCCTTCTTAGCCACCTGGGCACACTGCTGGCTCATGTTCAGTCAGCTGTCAACCAACTCCACATGATTCGCTTTAATGCATTACTGGCAAGAGTTTCAGTGGGAGACTCCTGGGTTAGGCTAGGCTAGCGTTAATTTTCCTAAGAGGCTGAGAAGGGACACAGAATGGGCAGCAGACCCAAAATGACTGAAGGGATATTTGATACCATGACGTCACATTCAGTATGAAAGGGGGATAGTTGGCCATGGGGCAGGGTTGGCGATGCAGTTGATGGTGTGGTTCACAATGTGGTTGGCAGTGCAGTTTACAGATTCCACATCAGGAGCACATGGGGCATCAGCAGTGAGTGGTTCACTCTTTGCATCATTAGAATCATAGAACAACCAGGTTGGAAGGGACCCATCGGATCTTCTAGTCCAACCATTCCTATCTAACACTAAACCAAGTCCAAGTCCCTCAAGACCTCATCCACCCGTGCCTTAAACACCTCCAGGGAAGGTGAATCAACCACCTCCCTGGGCAGCCTATTCCAATGCCCAATGACTCTATCTGTGAAAAACCTCCTCCTAATCTCTAGCCTAAATCTCCCCTGGCGGAGCTTGAGGCCATTCCCTCTTGTCCTGGCCCCTGACACTTGGGAGAAGAGGCCAGCTCCCTCCTCTCTACAACCTCCTTTCAGGTAGTTGTAGAGAGTAATGAGGTCTCCTCTCAGCCTCCTCTTCTCCAGGCTAAACAACCCCAGCTCTCTCAGCTGCTCCTCATAGGTTCTGTTCTCCAGCCCCTTCACCAGCCTCGTCGCTCTTCTCTGGACTTGCTCCAGAGCCAATTAGCTTTACATATCTTTTTATTGTTACTGTAACTATGCTTTTTTCTCCTCTTTTGATCTCCTGCTAGACTGTTTTTTTATCCCAACCCACGAGTCTTACATTCTTTGTTCCTGATTCCCCTTCCCATTCCACCAAGGGTGGAGAGGAAATGAGCAACTGGCCTCATGGTTCTTCTTTGCTGGCTGGGGCTACACCACAACAGAACTTTTTGGCACCCAATGTGGGGCCCAAAGGGTTGGGGTAATAATAGATTCGACCAGAGTATGTTAAAATAAATTAGTTATATGCATTTATTACATGTTAGTCACTGGTTACAATGTGGCTGTGTTTGTTGGCATGGTTGATATGTAAATCTGTATATGCAGTATATATCCCTTGTGATACTGTTCATCACCTGTAAGAAATGGATCAAGATGATCATGATCCTGTTTTGTGTAATATTGACTTATGATAACATCACTGACCATGAGGTTAGGCCAATATGTGTATGTGGCATTGCTGCCATGTCTGTACCTTGGGTGCCACCTCTTGGAATTTGTTAATAGTTGCACCTGGTCTGAGGGAAGATTGGGGGAAAGGGAGCACTTTCCCCTGCTCTTCCATCTCCCCTTTATTCCTCAAGCTAGTAACAACTTTTGAGAATTTTGAAATGCCTTGGGATGTCCAAGCCAGCATGCTTTTATTGATAAGTCTCCAGAACGTGCATCTGGTCTTATTTTTTATATATAACCCTTATATTTAGGGTTATGAAAAATTTTAAACTATCACCCAGAGATTTGCCCCAAGGCTGGATAGCCATAAATGACTGGGCATGTAGGAGAATATGGGTGGGTAGCTAGAGAACTTCTCACTCCCCAGTGGTTTGGAACCTCATTCCCAAACAACTACAGGACCCTGATGGAGTGATGCATGTTTGAAAGGAAAATGGCTGTGGCTATTCCAGAAGGGGCACAACTTGCTACACAGTGCTCGGCCCTAGGCAGTAACTACCAAATGGTGCTTGATATTATGAAGCACTTTCACAGGGATGGGAAGGAAAACAGACCGGCAGGCACTGAGGCTACTCCAACCCCTATGACAGGCACTGTAGTTACTCCAAGCCCAGCAACCAGCACTATGGCTACTCCAGCCCTGGCTATAGGCACTACAGAAGAACCAGAGAGTGAACCCTTGCCATACAAAACACTCCTACACAGAAGTACAGGAGGAGGAAGCAGAAACAGAGATAATCACCCTATACCTTCTCCCCAAGCGAGTTGCTTCAATGGATAACAAGGCCCATAGCTTGGAATTAGAGGGTAGGGAAGCCAAGTAGCTGGGATCGCTGTCCAGGGAAGGGGGCATTAACAAGTTGATTGGAAGAAAGACATAAGTCCTCAGCCTCTGGAGGAGGCTTCTGTCAGGTGTGATGGAAAGGTACCCCTTCAAGGAGGATGCTACATGCCATCCAGACAAGAGGATCACCATGGAGAGTGGTATCCAGTACCTCTGCAATTAGCTGTGCTGTAGGTGATTTACAATGATCCAAATAACAAACAGTTACTCAGAGATGCAGATAAGGTCCAATGCACACAACCCATGTAGTCGAAGTCTCTATGGAGTGCATCATTACCAAATGCCAACTCATTGGCAGTAATGTTTGAAAAGGCGAGGGACAAACAGTGTATGAAGGAAGTGGGTGGCCAGCTCCAGCAACACAAAGAAAGTCTCTCTTCCTCCCTATGGACCTGCATTTCAGCAGAAGGAAGACTATCCAAAAAATCTGAAAACAATGCAGCTAGTGGTGTGGTCCACAGATTCCACATCAGGAGCACATGGGGCAACAGTTTTCCAGTTTTCCGCTGTGTATCATTCACTTTGGATATCCTTTTGATATTGTAGCTATTGTTTTTTCTCCTCCTTTGCTGTTCTGTTAAACTTCTTATTCTAACTCACAAGTTTTACCTTCTTCATTTCTGATTCTCTTCTCCATCCCACTGGAGAGTTGGGAGGTGAAGAGTGAGCAAGCAGCCACATCATTCTTTGTCATCATGTGGGGTTAAACCATAACAGACGTGGGCATCTATTTAACATCTATCTCACTAATCACTAAATGAAAATATAATTCAGTGGCTTCAAATGTGGCATGTAATAAATCTGGAATCTTTTCAGCCTCACATCTTTCTAGAACATTTGCCTCTGCCTGCCTATTATAAATAACCTGTTTATGATTTACTGGGCACATTTCTCAAAAGTAAAAGACTAGAGCTATACACTTAGGACTGGCAAACTAACAATAAAAAAATCCACCACCTTGTGACTGCCCTTTAATCAAATGGCATTAAATCTATCTTTTTTCTCCCTCTTTATGCACTTTCTAAAACCAGATCATTAAACTTCCATAATATCCATTACACATAGTTATTTACAGCTGTCTCCAGTGAGTATTTCTTGGGTTGCAGGTCATTAAAGTATTTATCACAAATATTCCAGATGTACTATTTGGGCTTTGTGATTTACTACATATAATCCCATTATCTCCTCTATTTAATTAATGCAGTAACAGAACAACGTTACATGCACTGTAAATTTTGAAATCTAAACCACAATCGACATTTCCTATTATCATGTTTCAGTCTTTAGACTTCACATTCATTTTCTTCTGAATATTCATGCTTGTAAAAACTTGCTTTGCAAAAGCTGAGTGCAAAAGGGTCGTAAGTAAGCTGTAATACAAATTTACTTTTACTTTAATTCTTTTCAACAGAAAACATAATTTAAATTCTACTTTTGTAGTTACTTCCACTCACCTTAAAACTCCTGTTCTATAAGAAATTAAATTACTGCTTTTCTCTCACCTATCATAGCCTACCAAAAAGGAGGAGGTTAAGCAAATAGGCAGGGACCAGAACATGGACTCCATTCTGAGCCACATAGTGCACAGCAACACTAAACCTCCCCTGGCGCAGCTTGAGGCCATTTCCCCATATACTTGTCCCCTATCACTTGGGAAAAGCCAGCTCTCTCCTCTCTACAGCCTCTTTTCAGGTAGTTGTAGGTAGCAATAACTCCCCCCTCTGCCTCCTCAAAGCTAAATGTCCTCAAACATCCTCAACTCAAGACTACGTTAAGTCCCTATTAAAAGCATCTCCCCAGCTGCCAAAACTTTATGCTCCCAAAAATGCAGCACGATACTATGGGCCATACCTTTCAAAACTGCAAACCCACTCTGTATTTCCAGGCAGCCAGTGTGGAAGACTATCAATTCCTTGGCTATCACAGCCCCTAAGGCCAACCATATCAAAAGAAGTGTGGCCAGTAGGTTAACAAAGGTGAATTCTCCCCAACTAGTCTTTCCTTGTGAGACCTCACCTGGAATATTGTGTCCAGTTCTGTAATCCTAAACATAAGAAGGATATGGGGCTGTTGGAACAGATCCAGAGGAGGGCTACAAGGATGATCAGAGGGCAGGAGCACCTCCCATATGAGGACAGGCTGAGAAAGTTGGGGTTGTTCAGTCTGGAGAAGAGAAGGCTCCGAGGAGACCTTACAGTGACCTTCATAGAATCATAGAACAACCAGGTTGGAAGGGACCCATCGGATCTTCTAGTCCAACCATTCCTATCTAACACTAAACCAAGTCCCTCAAGACCTCATCCACCCGTGCCTTAAACACCTCCAGGGAAGGTGAATCAACCACCTCCCTGGGCAGCCTATTCCAATGCCCAATGACCCTCTGTGTGAAAAACCTCCTCCTAATCTCCAGTCTAAATCTCCCCTGGCAGAGCTTGAGGCCATTCCCTCTTGTCCTGGCCCCTGTCACTTGGGAGAAGAGGCCAGCTCCCTCCTCTCTACAACCACCCTTCAAGTAGTTGTAGAGAGTAATGAGGTCTCCTCTCAGCCTCCTCTTCTCCAGGCTAAACAACCCCAGCTCTCTCAGCCGCTCCTCATAGGATCTGTTCTCCAGCCCCTTCACCAGCCTTGTTGCTCTTCTCCGGACTTGCTCCAGAGCCTCAACATCCTTCTTGTGGTGAGGGGCCCAGAACTGAACACAGTATTCAAGGAGCGGCCTCACCAGTACTGTACCTTCAGGTACAGTGCTCACCAGTGTGGCCTCACCAGTGCTGTACCTTCCAGTACCTGAAGGGGCTACAAGAAACCTGGAGAGGGACTGATACAAAGGCTTGCAGCGATAGGATGAGGGGCAATGGGTATAAACTGGAGAGGGGCAGATTGAGACTAGACATAAGGAGGGAGTTCTTCACCATGACAGTGGTGAGGCACTGGCACAGGTTTCCCAGGGAAGCTGTGGCTGCCCCATCCCTGTGTTCAAGGCCAGGTTGGATGGGGCCT
Source organism: Coccyzus lansbergi (assembly GCA_033558105.1). Classification (NCBI taxonomy): domain Eukaryota; kingdom Metazoa; phylum Chordata; class Aves; order Cuculiformes; family Coccyzidae; genus Coccyzus; species Coccyzus lansbergi. Next base: position 120,091 of record JAUMJK010000072.1, on the reverse strand, counting down.
TGGGCAGCCTGGGCTGGTGGGAGATGTCTAACCCCCACCCCGGCACAAACTGAGCCAAGCTCTGCCACGAGAAATGTTTACAGAGGGAGATTTTATAAGGCTCAAAACCAGAAACCCACACACTCGGCAGTACCGAGGGGGCGGGACCGCAGTCTCCCCGCCCCGAGCGGCGGCTGCGCGCTGGGAGCAGCAGAGCCGCTTCCGGGAGCCTGACCTTGGTGGGGGAGGGGAGCCGAGCTGAGCGGTGAGTGAAGAAGGGAGTGAGGGAATGAGGGAGTGTGAGGCGAGGGGAACAGGCAGCGCGCCGGGACTGCCACAGTCGGGGTCTGTGTGCGGTCTGTCTGCGTAGGAAACCGTCAGCCTCCGGCCTGGACAGGCGCACACTCTCCTGGGAGGAAGACTGGCTGGATGGCCAGGGCCAGGCCGGTCACAAGTGGGGTTCCCCAGGGCTCAGTACTGGGTCCAGCCCTGTTCAATGTCTTCATCAATGACTTGGATGAAGGCATTGAGTGCTCCCTTAGCAAGTTTGTGGACGATACTAAGCTGGGTGGAAGTGTCGATCTGCTGGAGGGTAGGGAGGCTCTGCAAAGGGATCTGAACAGGCTGCACCGCTGGGATGAAGCTTAACAAGGCCAAGTATTGGGTCCTGCAGTTGGGGAACAACAACCCTGTGCAGAGCCACAGACTAGGAGAAGTCTGGCTGGAAGGCTGCCTGGAGGAGAGGGACCTGGGGGTGTTGGTTGACAGCGACTGAACATGAGCCAGCAGTGTGCCCAGGTGGCCAAAAAGGCCAATGGCATCTTGGCTTGGATCAGAAACAGTGTGACCAGCAGGTCCAGGGAGGTTATTCTCCCTCTGTACTCAGCCCTGGTGAGACCACACCTCAAATACTGTGTTCAGTTCTGGGCCCCTCACCACAAGAAGGATGTTGAGGCTCTGGAGCAAGTCCAGAGAAGAGCAACAAAGCTGGTGAAGGGGCTGGAGAACAAGTCTTATGAGGAACAGCTGAGAGAGCTGGGAGTGTTTAGCCTGGAGAACAGGAGGCTGAGGGGAGACCTCATTGCTCTCTGTAACTACCTGAGGGGAGGTTGTAGAGAGGAGGGAGCTGGCCTCTTCTCCCAAGTGTCAGGGGACAGGACAAGGGGGAATGGCTTCTTCCAGGGGAGGTTCAGGAAGAAATTTTTCACAGAAAGGGTCATTGGTCACTGGCAGAAGCTGCCCAGGGAGGTGGGTCAATGAGGTGGTCAGGGATGTGGGTTAGTGATAGTGGGAATGATGATCCAGTGGGTCTTTTCCAACCTGGTGGTTCTGCGATTTTGTTCTGTGATTCTGTGTCCAGGTCAGCAGTGAAGATGTCGGCACCAACAATGGAGGAGCGGAAGGCATGCTGGGGAGCACGAGATGAGCTGTGGCAGTGCATGGACAAGCATGCAGACGATGACGCCAAGTGCAAGGAGCTGCGGCGAGCCTTTGAGGCACGGTGCCCGCAGCAGTGGGTGAGCAGCCATCCTCCTGCTCCATGGCTTGTACCAAGTGCACACTGGCCACAACAGCAAGGAGGGATTGCATTTACCTGGTTAATACTGGCCACTCAGCAAATGATCAGAGAGCTGGAGTGCCTCTTCTGCAAGGACAGGCTGAGAGAGTTGAGGTTGTTCAGCCTAGAGAAGAGAAAGCTCTGGGGAGACCTTATAGCAGCCTTCCAGTACCTGGAGGGGTGCTACAGAAAAGCTGGAGAGGGGCTCTGGAAGAGGGATGAGGTCCAGGGAGGTTATTCTCTTTCTGTACTCGGCACTGGTGAGAGCACTTCTTGAATACTGTGTTCAGTTCTGGACCCCTCACCACAAGAAGGATGTTGAGGCTCTGGAGTGTGTCCAGAGAAGAGCGACAAAGAGAAGAGGAGGCTGAGGAGAGACCTCATTGCTCTCTACAACTACCTGAATGGTAGCTATGGAGAGGAGGGATCTGGCCTCTTCTCCCAAATGACAGGGGACAGGACAGGAGGGAATGGCCTCAAGCTCCGCTAGGGCAGGTTTAGGCTAAACATTAGGGAAAAATTTTTCACGGAAAGGGTCACTGGGCACTGGAACAGGCTGCCCAGGCAGGTGGTTGACTCACCTTCCCTGGAAGTGTTTAAGGGATAGGTGGATGAGGCACTGAGGAGCCTGGTTTAGTGTTTGATAGGAATGGTTGGACTCGATGATCTGATGGGTCTTCTCCAACCTGGTGATTCTATGATTCTGTATCAGGGAGTGCAGGGATAAGATAAGGTGTAATAGTTTTAAGATGAAGGAGAGGAGATTTAAATTAGATATTAGGAAGAAATTTTTTTTCTGTGAGGGTGGTGAGGCGCTGGCACAGGTTGTCCAGGGAAGCTGTGGCTGCCCCATCCCTGGAGGTGTGCAAGCCCAGGTTGGATGGGGCTTTTGAGCAGCCTAATCTGGTGGGAGGTGTCCCTGTCCATGGTAAGGGGGGTTGGAACTGGATAATCTTTGAGATCCCAAAGATAATCTTTAAGACCCAAACCTTTCTATGAGTTTATGACTCTTGCTTCTTGGATTGCAGAGCACATGTGATCTTAAGACTTTCTTACAGATAAGCCTACACTCTAACTTAGTTTGCACACTTTCAGTCTTGCTGGGAAATTAAACTCTTGAGCAGACCCCTGATTGGCCCAGCAGCATAAAGTATATAGGAAAAATACCATCTCAGACTTTCAGATAATTACACAACTGTCCAGGCTTTTTCTTCAAGATAATTAAAAAACATTCTGAAAGGTACTCAAGATCTTGAAGTGCACAGAAATTACTGGTAGTGAAAGGCTAATATGGAAGGGAGGTGACATGCAGAACTTCTAGTTGTACGGTGTCTCGACTGGCATATGATACATTCTGGTGCTTGCTGTAAACCATTAGCTTACATCAGCTCACTCATTTGCACTCTGTCTTAATAGGCATTGCCTTTTAGGAATGGCAGTGTCTGAGAGGCTCAGCAGTTCCTGTTGGAGCTAGTTGACTGAAGTCAGGTTAAAATCCAGGTACATTTACAGTTGTTACGCTAATACTTTGAACACTGCAGTTCTGTCCTATGTCATCTGGAGCGATGGCGTTTTCATCTGTCAGTGCTTTGCACCATACACAGCAGTGGCTCTAGATTAAGAATTCATAGGTCATAGAGTCTGTGATACTATAGAGAAGCTGCTGGACTTGCCTTGTATTACAAAATAAACTTTGTTCATAGCAGTGAAAACAGCAAAGCAATAGACTACCTTGGATATTGCTTCCATGTAAATAATGCTGTGGTTATAACAGGAAACTGGAAGTTCACTTTCAGAATCGTAAAATACCTACAAAACCAAAACCTGTTCTATTTCCACCCTTTAGCCTTCTGTTTCAACAGAGAATATCCTGACTAGTCTATTAAGTTAAAATCTTCAAGTTCAGTGACCAAAGATTGTTTATTCCTTAATTATCTTGTGATGCAGAAAGTTCTTTCCTCTGCTAGTTTCTTCTAATGAACACGTTTTCTTTAACAGGTTAAGTATTTTGACAAAAGAAGAGACTTTTTAAAATATAAAAAAATGCTTGAAACAGACGGGTATCATCCTCCAGAAGCTGCTGGAAAGTCTTAAGTACTCTGCTTTCAAAATAAATCTAGTGAGAACTATTGGAGGAAGAAGCATGGGAAAGCAACAGAGGCTGCTTGAGCTCAAGAACTGGTAACCTTACTGACTCCCTGAACTGCAGGTTTCTGTTCTTGTTGCAAGGTCTTGTGTGTCTGCTGAGAAGAGATGATCGCGGACAGCTTTTTCATGACTGTAAGTCAAATAAGTATGGTGCTGGACTGCCCACAAATTTAAGGTTTGGAATGTATAATTAGTCAAAATTTTTCACAGGAATAAATGATTACTCAATAGTTCAGTGTACATATTCTTAAAAAAACCCAAAACAAATCAATAAAGTAATTTTTCACTAGGTGAATGAGTTTTTTTGTTGGAAAAAAAAAATCCACCTTCCTCTCCTTGTAAAAAAGAGGTGGTTTAGAGTAATTTGTATTTGTCATTTACAAAGTATCTGAAGTATTTTTAAATGCAGTCTAAGTCAAATCACTATAAACCAGCAGGTAGTGTAAAATTTTGATTGTGGTTGCAGGAAGGCTGCACTTCAGGCATAATCATCACAATCAAAGTGACTGCAAGTAAAAAAACTCGTGTTTTGATGTTAGTTAGGCTTGTACATGGTATCATGATGTTCTAATAACAGAAAAATCACACACACTACATGCAATATAAAGAGTTTATTTCCAATGCAACAGTTTTATTTAAGGAGGTAAACTATTAATAAGGCATTTAAAAATCACTCTGAACTATGACAGCAAAACATGCAAAACTTAAGAACTCATTCACCCTGAGGTTTCATTTCATCTATTCAGAATTTCATGTTGTAGCACCATAGGAGGTCACCCAGCTGTACTATAAGGCATGAAACTCCTGGCAGTTATTTTTGTTGTTTCTGCTTGATCACTTGTTGCCTTGTGTATTCCCAAATCAGCAGAGCGCCACTTACATGAACATTGAGTGACCGAATAATACCCTGCTGAGGAATTTCCACACAGACATCCAGGTGGTGAATCAGGTTTGCTGGAATTCCTTCATGTTCATTTCTAGTAAAGAAGAAACAGTAACATATCTGGGGGAAAAAGCATTCTAGAAAGCAAAAATCACAAAAACAATCAAAACACAATGACAAATGGTGCATCTGCCTTCAATACATAACTAATTAGGACAAGAAATTATTATTTTTTAAAAAACAGTAATATGTTACAGATACAAAGCAAACATGGGATACCTGACTAAACTTTCATGTAGGAAAAACTGGTATAGCACTTCATCTTTAATCCACTGGTCCAGCAATAGGTGAACACGCAAACTAAGGACTCCCTCTATGCCTTCATTGTGAAACTATCCATACAGAATGAAATAAAAATCTATAGAGGAAACAACCAGGGCATGAAGCTGCTGGCACAGTAATAAAGCACAACTACACCACTTTGCATTCAATGAGGTCTTGCTTTAAAGAAGTGTCAAGACTGATCGAAGCCTTGAATGAACAGAACAGAAAATATTTATGGTTATCAGTAACTAAGAACTTTAGAAAAGAGAACAAAGTGATTGTAAGAAATACATTCTGAAGACAAGCTACATATAAAAAGGTTTGTGAAACAGGTACTTCTGCCCACTTTGTCACAAAAGGACAGGCAGGCCATTCCTCCTGGTTTCAGTGGCCCTGCAATTCCAGTAGCTTTTGGAGTTGTAGGCGCTTTCCTCTAGATTTCTTGAAGTAGCTTTCCCTTTGTCACACCTGAGCCTTTTCTGCTTATAGGAACTGCTTATTGCTTTACTGTGAAGTTGTCTTGGCCTATGCTTGCACTGCAAAACCTCGCTACTTCGTCCTGTGCCTCACTGTTAATTTTTAAAGTATCTCTCAGCTACGCACATTGGCACTTCAGTCCTCCTCACAAAGTTAAGCAGAGCAAACAGAAACCCTCCCCTCCTTGCTGAGCTCACCACAGCCTACAAATATAGGGTCCCATGTTACTAACGTGAACAGATGATACCCTGTCACACCTTGAAAACTATAATAAGTTATTGCTAACCCCACCCATAAAAAAGGGGAGTTACAGGGTATGGGCAGGTTAAGTATGGGGAGTACTGTTAAAGAGTAGATATCAATACCTCCTACTGCTCAGCACACAAAGCCAGTCTCTGCTGTCTCCATCATCTCTTCCCATTCCAAATATGTTTTTACCATTATTGCTTGGTTTTCATATGACCACACTCAGACTAGTAGAAGGGATGGACTGCAAGAGGTTGACTTAGAAAAAGTGTGGTCTTACCCCAGCAACAACAGTGACTTCTCTGGGAAGCGGTATTCTGTAAGATCAAAACTTTTAGCTGTCTGCTCCACACCAATAATAGTGTAGCCTTCTGTTTTTTTCTGCTGCAAATAATCAACAAGCTGAGACGGTTTCACCTGCCGGTCAAAAGCAGAGAGAAATGTACAAATATTTAAATATCACCTTTTGTAAACTTCTAAAGTTACTGTGAATCATCAATTTAATTGGACAGTTTTGAAGATTAATTATTTTTATCCCCAAAGCCTTTGAGCATATACATAGCTTAACATTTTAAAAGCACTTTGTTAATAGCACAGAAGGTTCAACAATGTCACAAAACAGGCTGAAAGCTTGTGAGCTACCAAAAAACAACTGAGGAACCAACAGGAAACCTTGCAGTTGGTGTGTACTATAGGCCACATGATCAAGGAGACCCAACCAATGAAGCCTTCCTCCAGGAGGCTTCACACTCACAAGCTCACATCCTACTTCATGACTTAAACTACCCTGACATATGCTGGAAAAGTAGCCTGACAAGCTGCAGGCAATCCAGGAGACTCCTGGAGTGCATTGAAGATAATTTCTTAATCCAACTAACAGAGACTCCCACCTGAGGGAATGCAATACTGGAGCTGATGGTCACTAATACAAGTGAGCTCATCAGTGATGTCAAGATCGGAGGCAGCCTAGGCTGCAAGGATCATGCACTGGTGGAGTTTAAGGTCCTAAGAGACATAGGAGAGGTGAGGAGTATAGTTTGGTCCCTAAATTTCAGGAAAGCAGACTTCCAGCTCTTCAAGGAATCAGTCAGTAGGACCCCCTGGGATATGGACCCACAAGGGACCGCACAAGGGAGCGGATCAGAGCTGGAAAATACCGAAGGATGCTTTCCATAAAATGAAAGAGCACTCAGTCCCCAGATGTAGGGTAGGAAATCAAGCAAAAAAAGGAAGAGACCAGTGTGGCTGAGTCGAGAGCTGCTGGTCAAACTGAAAAGCAGGAGGGAACTGCACAGGTAGTGCAAGCAGGGACAGGGAGCCTGGGATGGGTATAGGGACACTGCCTGGTTGTGTAGGGATGGGGTCAGGAAGGCCAAGGTGGAGCTGGAGCTGAATTTGGCAAGGGAAGTGAAGACCAACAAGGGCTTCTACAGGTATGTCTATCAGAAAAGGAAGGTTAATGAGAGCGTACGCCCACTGATGGATGAAAATGGTGACCTCGTATCATAGAATAATATGCAACAGAAGCTCTATCATCAGTACATTTCTGTACTGAGATTAAGCAAGACATGTCCATCACTTTTATTTTACACAAAACACTACAGCTATCTTGTTTAGATTAAAACTAAATTAAGCTGACTTGTGGGGAAAAAAATTAAAAAAGTGCACTTAATCTTTTAATTTACTTACATCTGAAACTTGAAAATACTTGAAAAGCAGGTTATTAAAAATTATCATAAACATTTTCTACCAAATACTGAACATAAAGGTTGAAACTCTCATTTTTACAAGCTAGAAAATAGATTCTAAAAGCTTGGCACAAGTTAGCTTCAGACAAAGTTGAAGATTATCCACATGAAGTTACCTAAAGCAATGGACCAAGAAGATAAATGAAGTGATGGTCAACTTTTATAAATAAACATCCAATTCCAATGCACCACTTTAAAACACAGAGTAAAAATGACAGTTCACGTAATCAGTTTATCACAGCAATAAGAAATTAAAAGCATTTAAATTCTTTTTTATGAGGTTGATCCAAAGCTTATACCAAAATATTGAAGAATAAGTCTCAGAGATAACACTGGGAGCTTCTGTTAAATAAAACATTCATTTTTACAAGATAAAAGAACTAAGACTCTGAGCTATGCAACTACGGAAATGAAACTTCACAGTACACGTTTTAGCTATTAAAATGTTTCCATTCACCTCAACAAGGGGGAGCCACTGCTCGGCAGAAACACTAAGATGCTGAAACTGCTTGTCCTGTATATAATGAAGGCTGCCAACAACTAGTGCAGACGCCCCGAATATTTCGCTTGTACGACATAAACCTACAAACAGAAGAATTAAAGTCATTTTTGTGTAGAAAATAAACATGAAGCCAGAATATTTTAGCAAGTGAAAGAGGATAAAGTAATCTCTTGTATCTCTTTTGTTTTCTTTAGCCCTGTTATTTTTCATCACTTTCAGGTGCTTCCTAGGTCTTTTCCAAGCCACACCTTGTTCCACATGATTTACCAGAAAAAAAAAAAAAAGGTTGGTAACTTAGCAGAAAGATAAAAATTAGAAAAGCACTATGAGATGTGTTTGTACTAGCACTATGTGCTAATAGCAGCCTGATCTAGTGAGGTGTCACTGCTGCAGCAGCATGGCAGGGCAGCTGGAACTGGATGATCTTTAAGGTCCCTTCCAACCTAAAGCATTCCGTGTCTGACATCGTGCTTCTACAATATTAAGTACACAAAGTAAAGCCTCAGCAGGGATGAATGGACGGACACACACACACACTGGAGCTCTAAATCCAGCAACTGTTCAATGAAAGGCTTGAGAGAATGACACATTACAGTGTTACAGGGCAGCCAGTACAAGCCTGAGGGCTCATTTTTCATTAACAGTCTCACTGCAGTTATTTAAACTGACAATAGCAAGCACAATGCAATAAAGTATGTGCAGGATTTATTACATCACAGCTTGCACAACATTGTGAAGGAGTACTTAATCAGGAACAGAAACTTTCTGTCCAACAGTCGTAAGAAACTTGTAGGTCTATGAGATTTGGTTTACTTGTTACAGAAAAAAAATCTAAACAAAAATTATTTCCTTTAACCGCATAGACAGTTGTAAAACTCAACCGTAAAAAAGTAATAATATAAAACCAGGAAGAAACTGAACAATTCTTGTTCAGTACTTTGTGCAAGTACTTTTTTCCTTTTCTTAAAATGTAACTACTAAAGCAGGTAGCAGTTCTTCTAGGGTAATGATCTATTTCTCTTAGCAGCACTTAAATAACTTTCTAATTATCAACATAAGATGGAATTCATTCCTATTATACAGCTAGGCTCTAAGGTCTGAAATGAAAATTGTAAAATGTGCAATCAACCTTACCTCCCAAATTGGTAGGTTTATCGATAAGTGAAGCCACCACAATCAGTCTGCTGTTTGATTTACCGAGTTTAGCAGCACGATCCTGAAATACCATTTCCAGGTCTGAACTAGGAGTACTGTTTTTCCAAGGTATAATTTTCTTCTGAACATCAGTCCATTCTGTCTGGCCATCTGTTTCAGCTGAATTTGAACCTACAAAACCAAGTTGCAGTCATATAGATATGCAAGTGGTAATGAAACTACCGTGTCAGTAAAGACTACTATCTAAATGGTAATACTATAGACACCATTAGTCATATACTATTACTATATGGTATATCCTCTGCTCACACAGACAGAAGTCTATTTCAGCTGATAAACATGGATATCAGATCAAATAAAGATGTATACGGCTACTACATAAAATTAATTATATTTAATTTAGGTTAGATGTATTTTACCTATGTCTTGCTGAGACCAGTCGCTTGGTTTCAGATCACGAAGTTCTGCTCGAGAATGATACCACTGAAACGCCAGTGGCAAAGGAATGTCAGTGAATCTGTCAAACTTAGAGAGTGAAATCCATTCATCTTCAGCAAGCTCCGAAAGGCGAGGAAGAATGTAAAATATTGTCTGCAATGTAGCATAGTGTTATTAGCAGAGAACTTCTAAAGCAAACAGAACAGATAATAAATAAATCTCCAGTAACATTACTGAATGCATCATATATCTAGCATTCTATGATTTTAATACTTGGCTTTCTTGGTACTTGTTATAACTTACTAATATGTCTCTCAATGTTCATGAATTTACATATAGCCCTCTCTCAAACTTCCATAAATCCAGTCTCTTTCTCTCTCCAATTAGGCCTTTTTTTAAGGATCTGCATTGATCACTTTTTAAAAATTCTAGAATACCAAACAATCAGTGCTGTGCCTCTCAGCATACGGATCTCGTGAAAATGTTTTACACAACATGAAAGAGTTTTCAGACACTCTTACAAACTTCTATTAAAGAATGCAGATTCATTTAATGTCAAAAGGAATATAGTCAAAAGCATTAAAATCCAATAGCAAAATCCCACAAGTCACTACCAACACAGCTAACCACAATTATCAAGAAGGAACAAACACACCAAAAGGGAAAGGCTGAAAAAGACAAAGTTTAAAACTCAGACATTTTGTTTATCCCAATGCACCCCCGAGGTAAAGGTTAAGATGTATCCTGAGTATATCTAAATACTCAAAGCATTAGCTTGGATTTGGGATTTTTTTGTTGTTGGATTATTCTGGTTTTCTTGTTCAGGATTTTCACCTCTGAATTTCATTATGTCACATCTAGCGTATTTCAGTTTTCACAAAAATATTTCAGAGAACATCAGTGAACAAAAAACTAAGAAATTCCTTCTCTGAAAGATGGCACTGTCTGTGCAGAACATATGTATCCTTTTTCACACTTATGTTTACCTTGTGTTTTCAGCCTACTTCCTCTCTCTTGTTTTTATCTGCACCCTTATTTTTTGCCTTCCTTCCTTCCTTCAGAGTTTATTCACCTGTCAGTTATTTAAGCTATGTCAAAAAGGATAGCTGAAAAATATGTTCTAGAAGTTACATATCTGTATCTGATCAAACTACAATTTAGCTAAGCAACCTCAAGAACAGACCTCTCCAAAACTCTAACAAACTATATGCAAAAAAGTAGAATAGAAGTAACTTTTCCAGCCACCCACACACAGATGGGCACATCATTCATCACACAATTCTTCTTAGTTGACCTAGGTTTTTAACACAATATTAATTACAGAATTAAGCTGCAGTCTTAGTCTTATATCCATCACAATTTAGGTGAATTTTTCAGAGTTTTAAATGAATAATACATGTTCATTATTCACCCTACATTAAAACATACAAACCAAGACAAAAATACAGTTATAAAACTACACAAATACAATGATTAGCAGTAGTTTCAAACTTGCCTCTAGATTGTAATCCTCAACTGGATGAAATGTTGCAAAGAAGAAATGATCTTGAATTCGCTGCCAGTTCCTCCCAGCATTCCTGCAATTGCAGAAATGAATGCAAGTTGCACAAAAAAGGGAACATACTATTCTTTTATTTAGTGCCAAATTGGAATACAGCAATCTCACTGTCTTTACTAAATACTGCAGAGGAAGGAAAATACTTTAGCAATTGAGTAAAGACCCATTTTAAAAAAAAACAAAAAAAAAAAACCAAAAAAAAAAACACCACAAAACCCCCAAAACCACAGCATTCAGGAAATAAGTTTTATTTATGTTTCAAGAAAGGCCCGTAACATGGGCCTTCAAAAGAAACAGGTTTGGGAAGAAAACGTATCCCATCTAGGCCTCTAAAATATACTGAATCTTTGTACAAAATTTAACTGAATTGTTGTATTTCCAAATCAGTGAGCAGAAAAGCATTTCTGTAAAGCTGATTTAATCACCACTCAAAATTAATTTCTCTATCATTTTTTTCTGCCACAGAAGTTTTTTCTAATATTAACACCAAAAACATTTTCTTTATTTGAGAATTTACTGGTGTCAAGAAGTTTGGAAGAATTAATTTTATTCCTTCAGAACCCATCAGGTACAAGAATTAAACACATTGGACTATTTTTTTACACTACCTCTAAAATATGAGCACTGCTCAAACATGCCAAGAGTTTTTCCTCTTGTGCTTTAAGACTGCACTGCTACACCAAATTCTCACTTCATTTTCTTACATTTCAATTTCCAAGTTTTGGTTTCTTTTTAAACAGAGTTAAAACTCCATGAAGCCCCACAGATATTATCAAGTGCTGTTTAGAAAAATTAGACTCACTGCAAACGGCTCACAAGAACAATGTCAAGCTGTTAAGTCAGAATAACGTTACTAACCCTGTGCCATGCATGTTTTCCACTTGTTGAAGGCTAGATTCAATAACTGGTGTCAGAGCTTCAAATTCTTCCACTTGCAACATTCTGCACATACTCCAGATTTTTTTAAGGGCAACTAATGCATAAAGCCGAACACTGAAATTATGGTTGAAACACCACTGCAGAACAACTACGAGGGCTTTCTTCAAAGCTGGCTTCTATTAAAAAAAACCCCAACAAAGATAAAGAAGCTTCTTTCATTTATGTTACGACATAAGATGCCATTCAGAAGTTAAAAAGCCAGAGGGGTATAAGACAGTGGCTTCTTCAAAAACAGCCTTTCAGAAAGTCAAATCTTTAACAGTACATATATATGCAAATACAGGCTTCAGAACATACACTTTCCTTTATTCCTTCCTCCTTACTAGGGCACAGACTTACAGCCACCCACAGCCCCACTTGAATTTTGAAAAAGTATTCATTTGCTTTTAAAATTATTATTCTGTATATAAGCTTTTCTTCTGAGAAAGCTGATCTTGCAAATATATACAAACACTGAAATATAACAGCAATGCTTGGATTGCTACATATGTGAAGTAGTTGATCTAATGTACCATCTTAACTGTATTCTAGCCGCTATTTTACAATTCAATTAAAAAAAAATCATGAAACCCAAATAAAGAAATCTAAATGTAATATGGACTGCCTGTTATCAAAGAAACCCATATCTGAGTGCCATTATTTTATACAAAGATCACCTTCTCCAAGGATATTGATGGCCAATTTCATGGAGATTAAACAAGAGCAGCAAGAAGAACAATCCTGAATTGTCCCAATCCACTCACATGTTCAGTTAAAACCAGAGTAGCTATTCTAGAAAAAACTCACAGGCAATCAGTCCCTATGTATCCACAACATCTGCCATAAAGTTAATTTTCCCAAGTTCGATATGTTACACAGGTGATAGGAAGAGTTAGTGTTTTCCATGTCGACAGATATCTTAGTAAGAAACAGATAATAAAAAGGTTTTGAAAACAGACTGCTAAAATGGTTATTATTTCAGAAAGCTATATACAGTGCAAATGAATAGGAATAAACACTGACCTTTTCTGAGGTATTTTGAAGAATAATATCAAGGTGTAATAACACTGATAAAAATGTGCAGATGCTTGTTTTAAGCTTTTCTTCACCCTAAAACAAAGGAATGTAACAATGAAAGATTTCACAGCATGTTCTGCAGAAGCAGTATTAGCACTATTAATAAAAAAAAAAAAACACATTTCCACAGCAAAACTTACTAATATACAAAGTTAATATTATGAAGATTCAATTTTCCCTAACACATTATTTGCTTTGTACTAACATATCCATTGGAATGATGTACACCACAATGTAAATGAGATAAAATGCAACCTAAATTCACTGTATTGTCCATCCTCTCCAGCCTGCCAAGCCCTACACCCAACAGAAACCTCAGGGATTTTTGCAGTGCTCACTCTTTTCCATGTCACTACAAATGTGGGTATTGGATGCAGAACAAATAACCTTGCATCAGCCTGAACCTACATTCTTCACTGGAAGAAATGAGTTTCCACACTTGTGTTCACCAATTCCGCTTCCAGGCATAGCTCCTATTCTTCCATTTTACCACAGCACTGCACTGCAGGCTAAAGTTCAGTTAATTTTTCAAAATGATCCTGAAAATCCTTTTCAGAATGACTGTTTTCCAGGATAGCCGGTGAGACCGCTCCTTGAATACTGTGTCCAGTTCTGGGCCCCTCACCACAAGAAGGATGTTGAGGCTCTGGAGCAAGTCCAGAGAAGAGCAACAAGGCTGGTGAAGGGGCTGCAGAACAGACCCTATGAGGAGTGCCTGAGAGAGCTGGGGTTGTTTAGCCTCGAGAAGAGGAGGCTGAGAGGAGACCTCATTGCTCTCTACAAGTACCTGAAAGGAGGTTGTAGAGAGGAGGGAGCTGGCCTCTTCTCCCAAGTGACAGGGGACAGGACAAGAGGGAATGGCCTCAAGCTCTGCCAGGGGAGATTTAGACTGGAGATTAGGAGGAGGTTTTTCACACAGAGGGTCATTGGGCATTGGAATGGGCTGCCCAGGGAGGTGGTTGCTTCACCTTCCCTGGAGGTGTTTAAGGCACGGGTGGATGAGGTATTGAGGGACTTGGTTTAGTGTTAGATAGGAATGGTTGGACTAGAAGATCCGATGGGTCCCTTCCAACCTGGTTGTTCTGTGATTCTGTGTATTCCTTTTTTGTAAATCTACATGCTTTCTGCTTGCTCTGTTTGTTTGAATAGGCCCATTGTGTTTCAGTACATTTATTGTAAGCATCAGATTACTTTGATCCAATAGGTTATCATCCACTACGATGACAGCAATTCCAACTACCTGAGCTCTCAGAAAGAACTCAAATATGAAAAGGTTACATCTCTTACAGCACTTTCCATCAGTTCAGATAGGTATAACAAGCCATCTTCATGCATTTAAAAGAAAGTATAAGTTGTAAACAGGAAGATTCCTCTCCCATCCCAAAAAAACCAACCAACCAAACAAAAAAGCCTCAAAGACCATAGCATGCCTCACTAGCAAGCAAAGTTGTCCCAGAACAGCATTAAACATAGCATTACACACCTGCGTGTTTTGGGGCAAAAAAAAAGATACATACAATTTTCTGGTTTTTTATTTAGTTTTAATTCTTGTCCTGCTGTTTGGCTTTTTAAAAAATGACAGGGCCAACAAGGCTATATGATAAGCAAGACAATATCTACATTTAACTATTATGACTAGGGAGCTTCAGCAGAGACACCACTGCATGTCATGTTTTCCTGCGGAGGAGATGCAAGTATGCACATTTTCTATTCAGCATAAATGTACAGTGCCAACAAATTTAAGGATATTAATACAGACAATTACTATCTCTACTGGTCAATTCTGATAGGTAATTACTTAAACAAGAATCCAAGACACCAAAATGAAATGCTAATAATTCAGTTCTCCTCACTCATCTCTTTCATGACTTCTGGGTACTGTAAGTCAAACCCTGTCTCCAGTTTTGGAACAAAACTCCACTGTGAGATAAGTCCATATTAAAAGCTGCAAACTGAATAGGTATTATGTCCCTAGAAAAACAAGATACAGAAGACAAAAGCTGGGTGTGGATACCACAAGTAACTTTGTAGTATCTTCCCAAATTCAGAAACCAGGACATTTATGTATTCCTGATGAGTCTTAGAGTGGCAAATTCAAAAAGTACTCTGACTCCCTACGCCAGCTCAACTCTGCCCAGAGCAGTACATTACAAAGGGAAATCTCTGAATTGGAAGAATTCACTTGTCTTTAGCCACTTCTAGATTACAAATGTCTAAATGTCTCAGACTATAGTTGATACTGTCTTACAACTTAATTTGATCTGCCCAACAACTCACTGCTTCTGAAGGAAAATTGGAATATAGAGAAAATAAAGTATGCGAAGAAATACTATGACCTCTTTGCTCAAATTAGTCTTTAATGAATGCCAAGGTTCTTACTTACATAGCAAAAGCAGTCCCATAATTTATTAAGGAATTGGGGGTATTTATGTAGGCTCAAGATAATAATCCATTCTATGATGTATTTCACAGATGCCTGATTGTTATCAAATCCCGCCTGAAAAACTTTGTCAAGGGTTCCACACAAAAAATTCTGAGAAAACAAAAATGAGATAATCATTTAGTCTATTGTCAGCTATCAAGTTAGATTTTTCTTCATTGAAAAGAACATTCTCAGCTTTATCATATCATAAATAGTTTTATTACTCAAATTAAATGGCTCTAAAATGTTTTTATTTCTTTATACTGCGCCAAATATTTTATTATGAAGATGGAACAAAAATTTCTCAATTTTCTGCATGTTTATAACATAGTAACATTTTTACTCAAACTACTGAAAAACTTTAAACTTTACTAATGAAAAGCTTTACATCAGATAGTACAGAGTTTTACCTAGCTTTAACAGGAACAAGCTAGTCTCCCACAATTCACATATCGCCAGTTTTCAGTGACTACTATAAAATGAATTGTAAATCCACGACTTCAGACTGAAAGAACAGAACTACACAAAATTTCTACATCTGTAACAGAAATTACATGCCTTTTATAACCTGCTGTAAATTCAACACATGTAGTTTGCATGACACCAGATTATTCTTGAAAGTATTTATTTACTTAAGAATTCACAGTGAAAAGCAATACCTGGTCAAGCTTCGGAAGAAGAACTAAGAGTGTCTGCCATATCCGGTTTTTAATTCTATGCTGTAAAGAGTTTGCATAATAGCGTGTTCTAGATCTGGATACCAGTTCATCCTAAAATGAAATCAAAAGATTTACTACATATTATTCCTTTAAAACTGATCACATGGAAATATACTTTACAGTACTAAGAGAGCATCTACTGCACAGACAGTAGCCGCACTGAATTTAAAGTTGAGTTCATTTATTTAGAACTAAATTTTGAAGTTTGGAAGTTTGAAAAAAAATATACAATTCCACTTATTATTTTTACTTATGAGCACAACGTTAGGTATTAAGGCTGTTCAGTATTTACATTTAAGCACTTACAACACCTACTGTATACAAACTATTAGAACAGTATTAGATAAATGCCGGCATGAAGACTCAAGCTATCAGTTCCATAAGAACTAAAGATCCTAAGTCAAGAGACGAGTATATAAAAACATTTCTACTTTAGTCTACATTTTCAAAAATGGATTTAGTCATGCTATCAATCAGATCAGCGTGTAACTACACTTCTAGTTTTGAGACAGAAATTGTTATTCTGCAACAAGTTTTTTTATGTGAAAGAACGGATGAGATAAATGGAGCTTTAAAAATATTCAAAATTCATGTTCTCATACAGCTTAGATTCTTTCCCTATACACTCTCTTTGTTCTTGCCTGAAAAATACATGACACCTAACTTAACTTTTTTAAACAAAAGTTATTTGGTCATCCAAGTCCCATACTAATATTAAAATGCAAACATACTTTATTTTTACATGTTTAAGCTTCATATGTAAGTCAGGAAATCACCTTTAAAACTCACTTTCCACGTTTGCTCAATCTTACAGCATGAATATTATCGACATTTCTCTAGTAGTTAATTGATAGGAATGAATGACCACCCATAGCAACATTCCAGTACCTGAGAGAAGCCCACAAGAAACCTGGAGAGTGACTATTCATAAAGGCTTGTGGCGATACAACAAGGAGGAATGGGTGTAAACTGGACGGGGGCAGATTTACATTGGACATTAGGAAGAATATCTTCACCATGAGGGTAGTAAGGCACTGGAATAGGTTACCAAGGGAGGCAGAGGATGCCCCTACCCTGGAGGTTTTTAAGACCAGACTGGATGGGGTCTTGGGTAACCTGATATAGTGGGACGTCCCTGCACATAGCAGGAGGGCTGGACCTAGATGATCTTTAAGGTCCCTTCCAATCCTATCTATTCTATGATTCCATGATTTCTTCTTCTTCAGATAAAAGCAGAATTATAGCACCAGAATGCATGGGTGATGTTCTAATAGAAGCTGTAATGATTTACCACTTTAGTCATAAATGACTTTACACCATTGCCAGTGCCTAAGTAGCTATAAGTGACAACCAGATCCCAACCATTTTGATTAATTCTATTTATAAAGGTCTTCTATGGAGACAACAACTCTCTCAATTCAAAAGGTAGTCTGCAATTGTTAAAATCAAATGCAGTGTCTCAAAAGGCAGCCTAAAGGAAGATTCTTAATGCAACAATGCTTGCAATTTGGATAATATTCTGTGAAGTCAGAAAGTCCAGAAATGCCAAAGACAATTTTGACTATTTCGGTTGGCTGAATTAGCTTGTGTCTCACAACAGAAGTACATTACTTGGCAAATCTAGACAGGCTATATGAACAACAGTAAATACATCCTGTCAACTATAAATGCTTTTTAATATTTCAATAATTGGACTAACATTACATTTATATATCGAGAGAAATTAAGTTTACTTTATGAAGTAGTTCGATGAAAATGTCTTCCATAAACGTCTTATGTAAGATATCTGATCCATCCAACGAGCATAGAAATTTAATAGCACAAACTCGAACGTAGTGATCATCTCTGTTTGTACTGTAAAAGTACAAAAGTACAAAACTCTGTTTGTTGTGATATAAAGGTTATTCTTCAATTATACACAGTCACGAAACACATCAAACAGCCACCGCATCTCTAGTGAGACAACATACAAATACCCAGAACCAGAATTTCAGTCTATTTATCAGTGTTGCTAAAGAAAACTAGTGAGTTCCAGATAACCTGCCTCTGCTTCTACCTACATGTCCCTAATAGCAACTAAGTATTTAAAATAATTTTCTACAGAAATAGCTGTATCATAAAAAGTTTTAAGCTCTGTGCCTGTAAACAGTCATCGTAAAACAACGAATTTATGCTTACAGTTTTGGTCAAATATTCTAGTCCAAAATGACATTTGATCTCTATTACTCAGGGATAACTGGAATAATTAATGCCAAGAGCAGAAATGATGACATTACAGGTAAAGCATTACATGGCTGCAAACTATCACAACCAGACATCCGGAAACCAAGAAACTCTCAAGAAAAAACACAGGAGTAGTGAACACTGGCAGATTTTTTTAAAAGCTCAGGTTTTGGCAACTACTTCTCAAAACACTATGTTTGAATTGTTTCTCTGACTTTCCCCTAATGAAAGTAGACTGGAATTAAACTTAAAAAGAGCTCAATAATCCAGCAGCCAATGTCCCTCTTTCAGTAACTGGAGGTAGAGCCTATTGTCAGTATCCAAGCTAAAAAGGCCTGCAAACAATGTTTAAAATCCAAGCTCCAAATCTGGCTGTACTAAAGCCCGAGTTTCTTAACTGTCCTGCCTACAGTTATAAAGGCACATATCAGCTCTGCATCCTAAAAAGTATTAGTTTTACAGGGTGAAACAAGGCAGTAGTTATTTCAGCCCCATTCAGGTTAACAAGTGGGATATGTTTTTCTGGAAAATAGTTAACATCTTTCTACATTTTGTTTTGGAATTATGAACATAATATGATGTATATTCCTTTTACCAATATCTTGAAATGTTATGAATATAGTCCTTGGAGTTCCCCTTCCAACTCGACATATTCTACGACTAGAAGCTGACTTGAAAAACATCATCTTTCCTATTACTGCATCAATTGTAACGAAGACCCAATTCACATCAAATTTTTAAGATGTATCCTCAAAATCATTACCTTTCTGTAACAACATTTGCTGCACATTTTTCTCCAAGATTTTCTATGAAGGCATGAACATCCTGAATAAGCCTTCACAGATGATAGAAAACAAAGCAACAAAATTAGCAAAATAGCATACAGAAAACGACTTCAATAGCTATCTCAAAGTTTAAAAGAAAACAAAGCGCACAAAATTGTAACAAACATAGCCACAGGGGTTTTTTTATACCTTTGATCTCTCCTAAACACAGTTCCAAAGACACAAGCCTCAGTAATAAGTTCACAATAACTTCCAGCATTTACAAAAGCATTTGTCAAGGCACGTCCCTCTTCAACAGTGGGAAATATCCAAGATTTACAACAATGACTAAGGACTACATTGAAAACTCCAGTCTTTGTAGTGGACATGTCTATGAGCTTGAAAATTATCTGAAAAAAAGAAGAAAAGATTCAACATCTGATATTCAGAAGTGCTAGAATTATTAGAACATTGCAGTGATATCTATTTTAGCAGGCCTGATCATCTTCTGCAATGATATCTCTGTTCTGATTAATGCTTTCTTCAATTTATTTGTAATTCCTTACTTATAAAAGCAGGTGAATGGGCAACAGCTGGCCCAGTACACATTTATGTTAACAAAAGATAAAACTAGTCTTTGCTTAAACAGACTGTAGCACCAGATGCTTTACAGAAATCTGCTGATACAGGGAACAAGCGCAGCTCAGCTTCCTTCCCAAATACAAACCTGGTGGTTTTAATCAATCCTCACCAATTTAGAAAAGAATTAGACATCAAACAAAATTTCTTCCACTGGCAGTCATATCATTAATTCCCTTTACTGAGGATTACATTCATGTTGAAATTAAAGTTCATATTTATGCACAATATACACATACAGACATAAATATATATATATCTGGGGACACGATATAGCAGTTGTGGACACGATTTAGTAGTACACAGGTATGGTTGGAGTTGATGATCTCCAAGGTCTTTTCCAACCTAATGATATTATTTTTATACTTAAGATTCATGTAACTACTATCTAGAACTTCTCCAAAAGGAGGAAAAACAAAACAAAAGCAAAACTGCCCCAAAAAATTTTGTTTCCTACTCTGTTCCTTAGACTAAGTGCAAGAGTAAATTGAAACAGGTGAGGTTTTTATAAATCCCTTTTAGACAATGTAAGTTAGGGTTGTCCATGAGAATGGTTTTCCAGAGGGCGAGACAGCTTTTGAAAAGGCAAAGTTTCTTGTCTTCCCAGCTCTGAAATCATATTTTTGTTGATGTGACAATTCTTTGACAGTAACTTTGTTTTTATAGCAAAAAATCTTCTGAATTGCTAAGGATTGAAGCACCAAGAAGCTCATTAAAAGCTTAAGCTGAAATTCTGAAATGCACTTTGAAAAAACACTTTCTGGAAAAAAAAAACCTAACCGAAACCCCACCCTAGAAACATCTGGTCTTTTTACAAATAATTCAAACTTATTTTAGTGCGATGGTAACTATGGTGTTTCATCTGCAGGGAAGCAGCATGAGGTTTACTACACATTTCTAAATCCTGAATTGGTTTTTTTTTTCCATTAACATAATGAAAATTCAACATGCACAAGAGAACTCTAAGAAAATTAAGTTCTAACACAATTCAGATTCGTACATTCACAAAGAAAAAGTTCAGCAGAAGAAATAAAGTCTTAGAACACAGTGCTCTGGGCACCTCTGCGGAAGTCCTTCTGGATTTTACCATAGCAATATTCCCTTTTTAGCTCAAAAATAACAATTTGTTCTGCCTCTTCTATTAAAAAGACAGTGCACTGTGGCAGACTATTAAAATTATTGCTTCTGTGACAAATTACTATCAGGCAGTTCCATCTCTTCTTTCTTTTTAGCTAAAACTATACAGTCATTACACAAGAGATCACTGAGGACTGGGATAAGAATATACATAAGTTTGCACTTGCTTGGGAACTTTATCTTCATTTTCTTATGAAGGGGCTTGACCAGATGCCCTTTGTTCAGTATAGGAGACCTTCATTAGCACCTTGAGGCCTGCTGTCATCTATGTCCCACTGCAGACAATGGCATAACCGTCACACAGACTCAAGACTCTCAACACTGGCAAAATACACCTCACAATGTTTGAAATAACACCAAAGTTAAAACAGTAATTCTAAGAATTTAAACAAATTTTAAGATCAAAGCAAAATTAAGTAACTACAGTTCATCAGTAGTTACAACACTGAGCATACAATTATCTATTACAGACAGTAATTGAAAGAAAAAGCTAATGGCTTCCTAAACCGATAGACTTAATCTTTGCATATGTATCTTATTTTGGCTTGGGTCCACATGAAGATTACAAATGCAAAGCATTACCTACTGTTTAAAATAGATGACAGTAACATTTGTTTGAAGCAAGTTTTCAAGAAGAACAAAGAGAAAATAAGTTGGACTGTATTTTAAGATAATATGGAGATATCAGAGCAATTTTAAATAGCTGTGAAGTGTTCATTTTTCTATATTTTCTGAAAAATTATTTTGGAGTGCCTGTGCTAAGTGCAAAGCAGTGCATAAGACTGAGTCTGAGCATACGCATATAGAGACACCCAAAATATATTGTGTTACTGCTTTGGTAAAAGTCTTGCATTTGTCATGGAGTGTTCCACACAAACATTTAATTGATGCTTAGAAGAGAAAAAGGCAAAAAACCCAAGAAAGTTTTCTTAGAAAAGTAACAGTAAACAACTTCCTGGTGCATAAAGCCAAAATGAACCAACATTCCAGTACTAAATATGAAGGCAACTCTACCACGCAGTATAAAATTTAACTCTAAGGTGATTATGATTCTTAAGTTTTCTACACCTGGACCCTCAGAAAAAATCAAAACTTTAAAAGCAGCAGTTAAACTTAGCTTATTCAATAGCATTTATCAAAGTTTTTAACTGTTCTCACTTTTCATTTAAGAAAATATTTTCATGAAGACTAAACTATTAGAAAAAAACACATATTTTTTCCAGAATATTAAGAGTTTCTGACAGTTCACATGGCAAGTCTTGAACAAAATATTCAAGAGGAAGCGTATAACAAAAAAAAACAAACAACCAAATAGAGAAAAAAAAAATCAAAGGACAAAACCCCCCATTTTCCTGAATGCAAAAGACAATGAGCAGTCTGAAAAATCAAAGAATTGATATTTTGCATTTTCTGTGTTACAAGAACAAACAATATATTTGTTTATCCTCAATAAAATTCTCAGATCTTTTGTCTTCAGGCTCTCAAACTAATATCTTTTTGGAAATAAAAAACAAATCACGACAACAGCTATAGGCAAAATGAAAAGTAAAATACATTTTTACATCCACATAAAAGTTATGCTCACTTCCCCCGAAAAAATCCTTAAACTGACCTCTTTTATTTTGGCGTATGCTTGACCGTTTGCACTTGCAGCAACAGCTAGAACCTCATTATCAAAGACAAACTGAACAAAAGCTTTTAGATTGGGCCAAAATATTAGCTGTGTGTTGCTCAAAGAGGATAAAATTTTCCAAGCCATATCAAATGCTTCTATGCAGAGAGACTCCGCTGAGTCCAGAACCTAAAAACAAAGAGAAGGGAAAAAAGTGTTACATTTGACAACACCTGTCCCCAAAACTATTAATATTGTGCAGTTTTTGTATCTTTTACCTTGGGAACAAGGACTTTCATGCAGTTGAACACAGGTAAAACTTGGTCTGAAGGGAGAATAGTTAAGGCTTCTAATGCAGACTCTAGAATTTTTCTTGCCCTTTCAACTGGAGATAATGACCTTTCTGAAGTTTCTTCATACTCTTGAGCCAGTGTCGGAAATGAATTCAAAATGAAACGAAGGCAAATCCACTGGTCACGAATATAGCATGCAACAATTTTCCCCCATCCTTGAGATGTTTCTTCACATAAGCTGTAAGAACAATATTATTCTTAATAACATATGGTACTAATTTATTTTGCATATTCCCACTCCACTAGGAACTGCTTAACTGTAGAAACTCACTACACTACAAGATGCTAAAATTTACACAGGCTGAGAGAAAGACTGGACAAGTTAATGGAAGAGAAATCTACAAACGAAGTTTTTTGTTCAACACAGAAAAATCAATTCTGGGCTCAGGTAGTCTCATTAGTCAAACACCCAGGAGTGTATTTGATGGAAACATCACTATACGCTGACTGCCCTTTTTTTGCTAACCAAGTATTTCCAGTTTGGCCCTCAGGCTTGTCCTGAGCTTCCCTCCTCCAGTAAATCATTTGCACTTAAATAGTCTTGTATACATGCTATGGCTTTGTGCAGTGTATATACTTTTAAGCTGGCATAAGCGTAAGCAATATTCAAAGCTAGCATTGGCTTCACAGTACTAAAGATTAAGCAATGGAACCTTTGGTTTAGTCAATTAGGGCTGCTTTAACATTCCAAAACATGAATATTAAGATGAAAGAGCAACTGAATGAATAGCTTGTGTTCAATAATTCATTTTTATCTTGGCAAAAAGTTATCAAAGAAAAAAGGGAAAGCCAGCATCTGAATCCCTGTGCAACATCAAGTTTATTCCAGACAATTACAGAAGCTGTACCATAGACATACCTACTTTTTTCTTCAATGCAAGATGGCTTCTTTAATACTTCATTGAACTCAGAAAAAGAAATAAATCTCTTCAGAGCATCCACAGAAGGCAGAGATTCAAGGTGCACTTCAGGTTTCTGATCCATTATCTGACAAACTGCACTAAGAGAAGCCGTGCTAGCTACTTTCTTAATCTGTTCTTTAAGCTTCGGCTCCTAATTAAAACCAAACCATAAATGAAGAAACATGCACCAATTTGTTATAATATAACAGAAATAACCTAATGATACATTTAATAATACTCCTACTTGTACCATCTCCAACATAAGGGACCTATTCTGCATCCTTCTACTGCCTTAATTTTTTTGCCCTGGGCATAACATAGCTTGGTTGGCTGGATCAGTGCGATCAATCACAAGTTGCATGATTTATACTCTTTTTCATTGCTTACAAATTACAGTCACTTATTCATCAAGCACAGGTACCTAGGCTTGACTATGATGGAACCTTACTGTCTTGCCAGGTAGCAGTTTATATTTATTGCTAGACAGTAACTAGAAAAAAGATGCGAATCTAGGTAGTCAGAAACCCAATTCAGCCAGAGAGTTGAAATTCTGAATACCACATGCCAATAACTCCAAGAGGCTGTTGTGTCAAGAGACCTGTTGGTCACGACACCTACTATGACTATTTCGTATGATAAACATTTATTATATATATAAAAGGCATGAAAAAAGTGTCAATGAAAAAAGTCAATAAGCATACAGTTGTCTAACAGTAATAAAAGCTCAATATTATTTAAAATTCTTAAAGTTACTTTCAGCTCTCTAGATCACAGGAAAGATTTTTCTCGTATGTAATTAGTGTGTTCTTTTTCCTTCTTAAACTGAAGATGTACTGTTTGTGCAACTGAAGAAATCATCATGATAATCCCACTGAGTTAAAAAGAAGGTGACAGAGGTCCTCAGTGAACATGCAGTTTGAAACATAAAATGTTCACTTTGAAATTAGTGGAACATTTATGTAATTCACAGAGACAAAATACAAAAAAATTAAATCTTGCTCCTTGTTTCTTTAGAAAAGTAAACCTATCAAATCAAATGCATACAACCTTTTAAATGTGTTATTATAATGTGTTCTTGATCGATATTTCAACCTAGAAAATACCAAATATTATAATGCCTGACCAATCTTAATTCAAACATCCTCCTTTTACAGAAGATCCTAATATTTAGTTATCTTTTGAAAATGTAACTATCCCAGGTATCCTAACTTAATATATACAACTATGGGACAAAAAATGCCAAAGCAATGCTGGGATCTGGAATTTCTTTTTCTCTTCATGTTCCAGCTTGGAAATTCAACAGATCATTGATACAAAGGGTATTTTCATTTAACAGTAACTGCCTTAGGAAGATTGGTATATATTTGAGGAAAAAGCTTTTTAATATACATAGTCTACCGTTACAACTAAAGTTTTACTTTAGCCATATAGACTTCCAAAAAATTTAGTAAGAGAAAACAGAAGTATTAAAAACCTTAGCTCTAAATATTTTACATTAGCATTACACTGCCAACTAAAGGCACATACATGTTAGGGAATACATATACACATACATATTTACATAAAAACTTTTAATTGTATTATAATATAGTTTACATAATTATTTACATATAATATAAATGTCTTATAGGCATTGACAATAGAATTTATTTAATATTTACAATTTTATTTTATATTTATTGTTGTAGATAATGTTAAATTACCTCTTCACGATTTCTCTCCTTAAGATTACGAATAGATACATTTGTCAGGGACATAATGAAATTCTTGATAGATGGCATTTTCTTCCAATTGACTTGCAAGCATATATTCATTATTTCTGGAATTAAAGCTAAGTATAGATCACAACGATCCAGATCACCAACCTAAAAATGAGGAAACAAAGGTAAACTGAAGCACTAAGAGAAAGAAACTTAAACGGAAAAGAAAAAAAACTAATAGTCAAAATTGACAGCAGAAGGAAACCAACAGCAGTCATTGCAGTTGAATAAACTTCTATTTAGTTTTGGGGAGTGGGGATGGTGATTGTGTATAATTTTTAAAAGAACCTGTAAGATTAAAAGATTTCAGGGCTCAGAAGTATGCCTTCTAAGAGAGGGTGTGAAATTATGAAACAAGTCTCCACTTCTGTTAATTGCTAAGTTTACTTAACTACCCTTCCTGGGCCCAAAGGAAAGCCATGGAAAAAACACCTGAGCCAGCCTGAGTATCAGAAATGGTGCCGAAATGTAACTCAGTTATCAAATCACAGCACCTGGTACACAACCAATGGTGCATCTTGCAAGTCTCTCCCAACTACACTTTCTCTCACAGTCATAATCATCGTTTTATGGCTGTTGATTCTCCTCTTGTATTTGCTATCTTTCTCCACGTATCATAAAAATCACCCCTGTATAAAGCAGAAATTACATGAAGAAAGAACTTTTCTTGCTTTAGTTCTGAAAGAAAATCGACCTTTGAATTTTCACTATCCTGATTCTTTAACTTCTGCTTTGACACGGGACCATTCTTCACATCCATCTTCCATCATGCTCACGCTTTGAGGGCTGTCCACTACTGGATGCATTTTCTTTCTTTATATTTCCCCTATAATTTGTACTTTTCGTAGTTTCTGAGAAAGTACCTGAGCATCACATGCTACTGCCCAAGCTTCCACCCTTGCAGAAAGACATGCTTCCTTTTCCCCTCCAACTTAGAGGCTTTTTCACTTTCCCCAAAAGTAAATTTTACCTTTGTTCATTATAATTTCTACACACTTGACCATATAATTTTCTCTGTGAAGTCTAAACTGGTGTTCTTTTCTAAACTCATTCTTCACTAAATAGTTCTCAAAATGCCACTTTGCATTCTGTCCATCTCATTACAGCAGCCTCTTCCTTTCCAATCTTTCTGGTCCTCTCCCTTCAATCAAATAAATAAGCAAAACTACATCAAAGTATTTCTCAATCATTACTTACAGTGCTTAACTCATCTGTAGTAAGCTGTCGGAGAACAAATTCAAGAACACTCTCCACAGCTGTCATTAGAGATTTCCAGATAAAAAACAGGACCTCATCTGTGCAAACATTAAAAAAAAAGTATTAACATGCAGAAATACAATTTCCTTAAATAATTTATCATATCATACAGCTCTAATTAAGTTATAAACTCCAAGTTATACAGTAGTAACTATTCAAATACTAAGAATACCTTAAAACCAGTCCAACACCCTTTAGCAGTGCAAGCCATAGGGCTGAAAGAATCAAATCAGATAATATTCTTCACAGAGATTTATCATGAGTTAGTGAATAAAAAAACATATGAAACCACAAGACTAGCACATAATTTTCAAACTTACAATGCACACTTTTGTCCTATTTGCAATCCTCTGCATAAACAGCTTATTAATGAACTTACTCTTCAATAAAGAACAAAAGTTTCCATATCCAGCAATTAACTGAACATGAGAAAAATGTATCCATTTCTAATACCTACAAAAGTGAAAACTAATTTTTGGGTGGGGCTGGTTTTTTTGACTTTCTAAAGAATTCAGTTTCAGATAGGATCTTACAAGACTTCAGTCAGGTAGCTTTCCAAGCTTAACATTGTAAACAAAATGCAAGGTCATAACATGAAATGCAATCCCTTCAGGAAGAAAAGACGAGGCTACATAGTTACACCACACGTGCACAGCTTTTCACAAATAAAAAGACACAAATTTATTTCTCCAGAGAGGTAGCTCACACTGGTAAAAGGTATTTAACTACAAATACACCTCCATCTATGCTTCAAGGCTGATGGTCAAGCTGAAGGTCAAAGTAGTAACATATCGATATGAAAACAATTAAAGTATTCTGCATGACCATCTTTTTCCAAAAAAAAAAATCAGTCATTAGTTTCACTCTTTAGCAGAGTTACTAAGAAGATATATCTGATGTTTCTTCTGGAGTTAGTCCCAAGTTCCACTTCATGTAGTGAAAATATTATGAAATTAAAGACCTTTAAAAGGTAAAAATACAAAGGGAAGTTTGGTTTATGGAAGTTCCAAATCTATATTGTACTTCCTTTCAATATTCTCCATTAAAATGGCTCATTGGACTGCAGTTTTAATGCTTAATTTGTTTAGAACAGTTTAATTATTTCAGATCGCCATCATATTTCAACGTAAATCTCAAATCACTAAAATATCTTCTGCAATTAAAATCTAGGAATTTTTCAGATAAACATCCCTGGAGGAGTTCAAGGCCAGGCTGTATAGCACCTTCAGCAGCCTGATCTGGTGGGAGGTGTCCCTGTCCATGGCAGGGGGGTTGAAATTAGATGAACTTAAGGTCCCTTTTAACAAAAACCATTCTATCATCCTATGTTGGACAAAATCCAATTCACTACCAGCAGCTCTGAAACACTATCAAAAAATAATCAGCAAAACCTGTTTAACATGGTGAAGTCTAACAACAGCACAGACAGCAAGACCTATAGGAAAATGCTGCTGATTTCAGCATCCACTTCAGACATGTCCATTAAAGTATTCTTAAACGTTCCCATTAAAGTATTCTTAAATTAAACACTCCCCAACTGTTAATATTTTTGCTTTACAGGTTTAAATTCCTTTCTTCTTCTCAGACAGGACTTTTCACCTGCTCTTTAACCAACACAGAAACAAAACTTCCATATTTTACTGTATTACACTTCCCACCCCTTAATGCAGTCAATTCACACATGCAGAAACAAGATTTATTACTTGGCACTCCTGTGCAAAAGAAAGAAGCATGAAAACATTGTAGGAATTCATATATGATAGTAAAGCAATCCTTGTTTAACTTAACACAAAAAGACATAATATTACAAGTTCAATTCTGAAAGCTTCTTGCAATATACTGACAATAAGCTATACTGGAATACCTAAGGGGTGTTCAAAAGATTGGAGACACTGTGATGCAAAGACTTGTCATACTTTAAGAACTCTTTTAGCAGAATTCAACATGCTAAGTCAGGCATCAAAATTCGCAAAGCAGAAGCAATCAATTACATCCACAGTAGAACATACATAAGGAAATAAGGCACACAAGGAAATTATTTACAGATAATAAAAACTTAAAATGCACTTTCATGTGTTCTGTACAGTTCTGCCTCAGGTTTTTTCTAGTCTCATGTTGTCAGACTGAATGCACAATGGTAGTTGTGGCACAACTTCCAGTTTAGTTTCATCTGAAGGAATCCAATTCAGCAGTCAAGAGACCATCCCAATACATGAACTTCAACAGCCTGTATAAATAGTGCCCAATAGTCTAGTTAAACAGTTAAAATTCAAAAGAATGTATAAAGCACTTTTTAAAATAAGGGTAAGCATTCACTTAACGGCTGCATTCAGACATCTTTAGGAAATCTGGATGCAGAACACAATTTTTTTTTCACATAAAAGCCTAGGACCTGCGGCCCCAGCTCCAAAATTTTTCTTATATTCCATATTATAAAAATGCTGAATAAAAAAATCCCCAAATAATCGGAGGACACAGAAAACAAATGCTAAGATCCCTCTTGTTCCCGTTCAGCATTCTAATTCATCAAAATAATATTGCAATTTTTCATTTGCTCTCAGGAAATCAAAAAAAATAGGTCTATTCTGGTTACAAACGGACTAAGTTCTAACAGAAGCAGTAGTAAGGACTCCATACCTCTTGTTCAGACTCCCCTGAAAGATCTAGAAGTTAAAAGCGCTCCATCTGTGAGGGCTAAAACTATAGTTAGGTCAGCAGACTCATGCTTATAAGTGGTACCTCTTCTTGCTTCTAAGCAAAGTCAAACTAAAGCAAGTCAGTTAAGCATGCTTACTGAAATCATGCCTAATACCATGAATTAGACAGAGGCATCCTGTATTTTGCAGTCCAAAAGGTGCCAGTTGACACAAAATTATCTACCAGTTAGCTCAGAAAACAGCATGTCTGCCAGAACCACTTCATGTACTCAGGGAAGGCTCTGCCTGAACCTGTGGAAACTGAGCACGTGAGGCTGGCTTTCTGTGCCAACTTCTTTCTGAAGTGTCTAAATGATTTATGGAATCCATACCATGGCAAAGTATACACCTATGAATATTTGTAACATGGTCACCATCTCCAAATTCTAACCAACTGCTGATCTAATCCTAATGGATAACACTTCCACATTCCCAATTCCCAGTCCTTGGGACACCTTCAGAAGAGTTCCTGTAGAAATGGACCCACAGCTCAGTTTCATTACATATATCCCAGACTGTCAACTTTTACATTTACCACTTCCAGGCTAGTATTAATCGACAATATGGCCTTAAAACAGGTAAGTATCTTAGTTTTAGTTAGACTGTAATTAACAGAAGACACAGTATACTGAAGATATCACTAACCATCTTGTGTATTGGAACATTTTAATGAACGGGTCTGCAATAACGTCAAGAGAAGCTGTAGGCTTTTATCTGCTTTCAGTGTTGGTATGTAAGCATTACTGCCAAGTTTCATCAAGACATCCAGAAGAGGGTTCAAGAAAGCCTCAAGTTCAATCCATTCTATGTTGCTTTTTCCACTACACAAAAACAAAAATTAAAAAGAAAGTCTTCTTCTGAGTATCTGCCTTAAGAGCTGAAGTCACTTACGGAAATAAATAGGACACATTTCCAAGTTAATGAACTATCTTTAGAAATGTTACCCAGTAATGCTTGCAGCAACAGTTGGACAAAGTCTAAGGAATGATCAGGCTGACTGAAAGCCTACAGAGAAAAATGGACAACTTCCTGAGTTGATCAGGCTTCTTCTGGATCCTTCATGAAAGAGGGGGTTGAAAAGAGAAGCATAAAATAAGATGTTTCATACTTACCCGCATTTATTCCTCATCTGCTCCACATCTGCAGCCAACAGTATCATCCTAGCGACAAGCTTAGCTTCAAACCAGTCAGGCATAAAGCAATTTTCTCCTGATTAAAGATATTTTAAGGTTTCCACAGTATTTAAAAAACACCTTCATATTAATTTTTAAAACTTTCGGGTTTTTTAACTTAATAAATTGGTAAATATCAACAATTAATGCTAACAAGAATATTACTACTTTTTTTGCATTATTTTATCTAGATATAAACAACAATTGCTTTTCCTTTATGACTCAAAGAGGCTAAGGTCATTGGCCTCTATGCTGAAAAAACTTTTAGGCAATGTAGTAGCAATATATTATGTGCTAGTTCCCAACTGACTTTTCTATTGCTTTAAAAAATATATTAGCATATTCAAGTGAAGTTAACCAAGAATATAATTCCACTATGCTTCATCAGAAGCATCACCTGTTCTTTTGACCAGATAAAAGTTACATGAAGAAATAATATTATTCTGTCTGAAGGAAATATAAAAAAAAAAAAGTTTTGCTTTTCGTCAATCTTTTATGCAAGGACTACGTCATCACACTTGTAAAACTGTTTGTTGAATAGCAGTACATAAGCTGGCTTTAGGGGTTTTTTTGATAGGTATGTTTTTGCTTTGGAAATTTAGAAAGCAAAACACGCTTTGGAGGTAAAATTCAATCATTTGGACACGGCTGAATTTTTTCTCCAGAGACCTGCTCATAAGTCAAGATTTGTATGGAACCAGAATATTACAAACATAACTTCTTAAAGATGAAACACAGGTTATCACCCTGAAATTACAGACAGTATAGACTAAATACTAAACAAGCATTTCAAGAAGGAGAGAGGATCTGCCAAAATTTTTAACAAAACATTATCCTTAGAATATTAATAGAAAAAAACTGGTTGCAACTTTTCTAACTATGACAAAATATATATCAAACAATTTCCCAGGCTGCAGGATGCTTCTGAATCTATTTTCATTAGCAAATTATGTTCTGGCTTTTACATCTCCCAGGCCTGTAGTATGAACAAAGTGTTCGACTTTTGACATCACAAACCTATAGAAAATTTGATACAATTGTAGTGCTTAAGTAGAAAAGTTAAAGTATTCAAAAAGCCAATTTGCCATTCTCTTCAGTGTATCTGAAAGTAAATTCTAGACTAGGGCTGTTCAGAATTTATCTGCATATTTATACAGAACACAAAGAACCTTTCTTGGTTGTAACGTGACAGGTCATCTGCTGCAAGCAGTCCAAGATCAAAAGAACATCACTACACAGGAAGGTACGTAATGGGCTACCAAGCTGTGTAACCATACGGCATCTCTCCATAAAACATACTCAGTCATTTTGTAAAGCTCTGATAAGAAAGGCTACAGAGCGTGTAGCTATTCACATTCCCTCTTGCTTTCCTCTGCCCCTCATGCCAGTATTTTCACAGCCCACCAAAAAAGGAACAGAAATCTAATGGACAGGCATCAGTGTAGTGTTAAAACTGAATAGTAAAGCTTAATTTCCAATTAACACTGATGCCTGTATTTCAGGATGGAAAACTGGATTTAGAAAATAAAGTTCAAACTTAAGAATCATAAATACCACAGATCAGGTAAAATTCAAATAGTTACAATATAAATAAACAGTTCTTCTAAGGTCCAAAGGATTTTTGTAATATTTTTATTTAAATTATCTTCAAAGTCTTTTCATATTAATAAACATTTAACTTACTTTCAGATGCCGGTGTCTTAAGGTATTCTTGCACAAGACTGCGGACATACTGACACAACAATGTTGCCTCTTGATGTTCAGAATCAGAGGTTGCAGACTTTCTGAAGCATCCATCATTCACTTGCAGCCATCTGCAAAGCTAAATTAAAACCAGTGTGTTACTATTTAATCATACCTGCCACCTCTGTGCTGACATGACAAGCCTAGCAGTACAACAAAAGCACTGTTAAATACAATTTGTAACATGAACAAATCCACATCATGGTGGGTACTAACTTTATCTATCCACTTAGCTGACTATTCCCCTCTAATGAACATCACAAGAAGTTTTTCCAGAGAGTAATTGAGAATAACTCTCAAAAAATAATTAATACCGATATAAGAAAAAAAAGGGGGGGGAAACTCTTAAAATCAAGAAGACTACTAAAAATTCCCTTATCTCAGAAGGGATTCCCACAGCCAACTGTGTTCTAGTGAGAGCTGCATATTTATCATGTTTTTAAAAATTTTCATGCCCAAACTCAACAGAATAGGAGACAAAGTGCAGCATACACAACAAGAGGACACCATGCAGAAAATCATTTATTGTTATATTTCTGTACAACTAACCAAACTTATGTTTATGTATTCAGTTGGCTCCAGTGTATCCTCTACAAAAAATT
Organism: Coccyzus lansbergi; assembly: GCA_033558105.1. Taxonomy (NCBI): domain Eukaryota; kingdom Metazoa; phylum Chordata; class Aves; order Cuculiformes; family Coccyzidae; genus Coccyzus; species Coccyzus lansbergi. The sequence continues at coordinate 87,079 of JAUMJK010000072.1, read as the reverse complement.
ACTTCTTCTCTGAGGCTTTTTCATATCATTTTGCATCTTACAATGATACAAAACATATATTATCTGGAAATATAAAATTTAAAGCCTCGCTTTACATGATAGGCACATTTTTCCCTTTGATATTACTCTGTTACTCCTGTCAGTGGTGGGTTCATCCAAACAACATGCAAATTAGATGCAGCTCTTGTACAATTCTTTTGGCCCAAATACTGTCCCATTCAGAGAGTCTCGGGATCCAAATTATCTTGGACAGTAATTTCAAAACTAAAAGAGGCGGAAACATGTATTCTACTAGCAGACTAGTCCTCTAAAGATACAACAAAGTTAGAAAAATCTTGTTCTTTCCCCTTAAATGAAATTTTACAACAAATAGCTGAAGGGAAATGAGAAGGAAGTAGCAACAAAGGATACATATAATATACAGAAATAGCTGTGTATAGAATCAGATAAGCAACAGCAGTTTCAGCTAAGTATGTTACATCCACCTGGCACTCTTAATAAAAGTAAACAAGAGAAGCCAAACTTATGGCTGCATGGATTCTGTAGGGTGCCCTGCTTTGCACTCTCCAGGAAGTTACTAACCACCCAAGAGGAATGAGCACGGATCCCTGATGGAGGAGATTACACAGTAGTACAGGATAACCAATAGTGATTTTAGTTCCTGTAATATTCGCAAAGTATTGAAAATACTAGAACTGCAAGGAACATAGAAAAGTCTTTTGAAGGACCAGTATTCAAGGACCAACAAGTCTGAAGAAGACCTGATTCTGATTTGCATTTCAATATGGTGACACACAACAGCTGCAATATGAACTCTAGGGAAGAGTGAACTGGGGCACACAAGCTCTGGAGTTCATAAAAACCTCTGCCTCAAGAAAGAGCTTCCTTCTGAAGAACTGAGAATTTCTGCAGGAAGACAGAAGTCCTGCTTTTCTCCCTGCCCACCTTAACTTACACTCAATCACTAAGAATTCTGCTTGGAATCTGCTAAATAATTTATTTAGGGTTAGCATTAATCCCTCTTATAGAATAAAAACCCAAAACAAAACAAAATTTCAAGTGAAATATGAATTTGGCAGGATTCCACATCCAGAAACTCCAGAATGTACCAATACAAAAGTAGCTAACTATTTGAATATTAAATTAGCAATAATAAATCATGCATTTGTAGAGGTATTAAAAAATGTCTAATGAACACAGAACCAGTTTCAGTTCTCACCTCCATCCATAACATTGTATCTCTCCGTAGGGACTCCTCTGGTCTAAGGGACTGAAGAAAGCTCGAGATTTCCGAGAGAGACACTTTCTCCTGAAGAAAACAATCAATCATTGCCAATACGATATATAACATTTGTGTTTTGACTCAAGAAGTTTGCTGTCATCTGGCAAAAGTTTCAGAAAAAGAAATCAACTTTCTCCTCTCCCCGGCAGATACACTTCTATGTCTTTTGGACCAACTTATCTTTACCAAGGAACACAATTTAGTTTCCCAAGTATTAAAATCTGTCTGTAAGTTAATTAGTTACTAGAAGAATATTGCTACTCACTCATGTTATCTTTTAAAAGAATGTACAAAAAAGAGTAAAAGTCTTCGATATCTGTTTCTGTACTTCCGAAAGAAAAGTCCACTCAGACAAGTTTATAGCCATAACATACAACACAGAAGACAGTCTACTCATCTAGAAAATGAGCATCATCTAAAACAACCAAAACTTGAATACTCTGAATACTGAATAATGAAGGTCTCGCTGTTTCAACATTAATGGTAGTTTTAGCATCCTAGTAATATGAATACTTTTATTCTTAGGTACTTAAGAATCATCCATTCTGTTTCTATCTGTTAAAACCTGAGTTCTTACAGTGGATATTATGAGAGGATACTATTGCATAACTTCTGTATGAAACCTCATCAAAACAACTAATAAAAGGTTAATGAAAAATACATCTTCTGAAAACCAAAGTAAACGTGGGCATATCCATACCTATAGATAACATCTTTTTTAATAGTCTACAATAATAATTAAAAAAACCCCCACAAATCCAGCAAATCAGCTGTCCCCTATTGTATTTAACAGCTTTTTGATTCCTGTTTACCCTGTAGAAGTGTTACTATATTTCTATTACAAGAGGAAGAAAAAAAACAAATTAACTCACAACAGCTGTCAAATGCATCGCTGTCTGAAGAAGATAGCACTGAGCAGCTCCACGCAACAGTATCTGATGTGTAATCATAGTACACTGCAGGACATCTCTGGAAAGAAGAAAAATAGCACTGTAGAAAACACACCTAGGAAATTCAAATATTTTCATGTATGTGTTAATTATTAACCATTTTCAATATATTAGATTGTATTTAACAAGCCAATTCTGAGTACAACACAACCATTGCCTGATCAGACAGCACAGAATCTGGAACCTAGGCTACTGCTGTATGTGCTTTCAAAAACCAATATTAAAACTCGGATGAGCATATACCTAGGAAGATAAAAAGCACAGGTGCAGGGCAGCAAAACAAAACCTAAAGGAACAATCGCCATGATCACATCAGTTCAAACGTATAATTTAATATTTGCATTTCTGTTTCTAAAAAATATGGAAATAAAACACATCTGCCCTAAAATTCTCACTCCAGCACAAATCTGAGAGAAATCATCAATGACCTTTGATCAGCAGAGGTATGACTGACTTTTTTTTGCTTTTTTCTTGGTAAATTGCTTTTATCCAATATCCCTTCAATCATCAGTAAAATTTTATTTGAAAGCTCACATTTTAATAAACTGGAATAATTACTGATTCTCAGTGCTTGTAGGAAGTGAAAACAGACACTTAAGAAACAGTGTGAGTAAGGAATTCAATATGCATGCCAAGAACTTTCGCCTAGCCTTTTATTTACAAGTCTTCCACTTTTGTGGGTTGTTCCCACGCAGCCTCAGCTGCCACTGAACAAGGTTTTAAGGTAGAAGAAAAGGAAGAAGTTTGATATGCGTCACTTAGGAAGTATGGAAGAACAGAAAAAAATAATGCTCAAAGACAAGCAACGATGAATGAAATTCAACACACTCATTTTTTTAAATCATACAAAGATAAATACATTGGTTCGTTAAACTGCTTTTCTCTGTGAATTAGACATAAAGGACTCAGAACCTTCTACTCCCGTGCACAGCCATCATATCCTCCCAGAAGTAATAAACATGAATTAAATCCTGGCTCTCCAGACACACAGCACATTTGTTTACAAGAAGTCTGTAAGAACACGATGCAGTACACATTTTACCTTAAAGTGTGAAGTCCTTCGGTGCCCAGTATTTTACATGCAGGGATATACGCCAGAGCCATAGAAAGAAACAAAATGGGAACAGCACACCAATGCCTACTTGTCATCTTCTGAATAAATTTTAACAGGAAACTACCTTAAAATGGAAGTAAACAAAACAAGCAATACATAGTGATTTCATGTTCTTCAATGCATTTAAATGACAATGATCCCAGCACGACTGTGTTATCATCAGGAATGAAAATAAAATTAAATACAGTAGAATAATTTCCTAATGTTTCAGTGAATAAATTAACTTAGAAAAGGCAATATGAAAGGCAATATAGTAAGGAGATAACCAGGAATAAACCAAGGTTTTGCTGTAGTGATCTGCACTGACCACCATATTCAGTAATGGAATTTTAACTCCGATTGTTTTGAGTACTAAACAATACCATTTTTAAACTGCTACTCAGTTCATGTGATGGCAGGTCACCCAGTCCTAGGGTTACTAATCAGAGACCCTCCATTTTGCAATAAAAATATATGCCATGGGACAGGGCAGAGGAATAAGGCATCTGTGGCATTACAAATACTTAAGGTGTTTCTTACCAGAATGCCTACCTGTAGATACAGGATACTGAACAGAGCTGGTTCTACCTTTATTTAATCCAATTATACCACATGAAATTATGGTCTGTCAAAGGTTCCAGCCTACACCAACACCAAAATTTGGAACAATCTCAGAAGTACTCCTCCATCCAATTTCACAATAACAGAATTCTTACTCAGCTTCTGACTTGGACTGGCTCTTTTGAATAAAAGTCTGGCCAAAAAGTTAAAAAAAAAAAAAGCCCAAAACAAAAAAAATCTAACCCAAATGAAAAAAAGACACATCAAGAACCCCTAAACAAACAAACAAAAACAGGTCTAAAGACCTTGCTCAGCACAGTATTGTCTCTGCTAATAAAGAAAAAAGAATCTCTGAATGCTGTTCACCTTCAGAACTTAACAGTTTGGTTTTTTCAAGAAAAAAATATGTCTGCTTTAGTTTGCACCTAAAACAATTGTGTCTTAGTACTGCAGAATCCCTCAGAGCCTATGAAGACCTCTCTCTCTACTCTGTAAACTGCAGTGCTGCAACAAGATCTACTACTCTTTTCTCTCAAGTAATGTGGAGAAACAGTGATATATGTTTACATGAGATACAGAAAATGAGCCCATAGTTTTATCTAAAACAAAAAAGATAAAGGTGAAATTGAAACATACCTTTCTCTTCCTCTGGAAGAAGCATGAGATAAGTAGCCAAAAACTTCTGTAGTCTCATTCCCAAAGGAGGACAGGCTCCTACTAAATGACCTGGTGCCCTGTTGGGTTTTCAAACCACAAGCCAGTTAAATATGTAGCAACCGCAGGATTGCCCCTAAACAAAAACAATGTGCAGTTCAGTGGCTAATTCATTGCAGAGACTGTTCCAACAGGCCACTGAGATGGAGTACATCAGGTTGCATCCTCCACTTATCCCAGTATTCCAGCAGCACCCAGTTAACACGGAGCAGATGGGGACAGTCACAGCAGCATGACTCTCCCTGGCCACCTACAAGGACCTAGTGGTGACACACCGGCATTCAAGTGCAGCCTCAAGTCAAGTTACTCAGGTCTGAGAATATCTTATATTGAGCCCTCAGTAAGAGATGTCACTGTCAGTTCAACCCCCTTCTGCACCCACAGAATGACATGGGCCTCAACAAGGTAAGATCAGCAGGGACATGACCAATTCAATCTGAAGAACGACCTACCAGCACAGAAAGTTTTAAGTAAAGATGTAAGAAACACAACCTGTGTTCTGTCAGATGTCTGAGGATCCTAACTATCAAGGATCAGCATCAGTCACAAGATTTTACAGTTCTCTCTCATACGGCTTGATATCAATGACAAGAACACTGTATATTCTTGCTATACTCAAACATGCACCCTCCCCCACATATCCCAACACCTTCACCAGAAACAGAAAAGCTAAGAGAGATGATAAAGCATCGACCCAACACTGCCCTAACTTACACACCAAAACGTACACTTGCTTCCCACCAGTGTATGCCCACAAAAAGCAGGATGTGGCCAGGTAATTGAGACAAAAAACACACACGCTGTCAAAGCCCAAAGGCATCACATTTGTCCTGTCATGTTTAGATTAAACAAACTATTTTGACTACCCTTTATCCAGATTCACCCAGTCCAAACTCATCACCAGTTTATTAAGGGACAGTCACCTGTCCCAACCCTTAAAAAAAGGTGCATAGATAGACAACGTCAACTTTTCTAGCTAACTTGACTGAAGTCAAGTCTCCTCCAACATCATTCTGCCAAACCAAGTATTGGATTGTTAACTGAATCACCCAAGCCATTGCATCTGGTATAATGCTGAGTGCATGAAGTGCATTCAACACTTGATTTCCCATTCTCAGTACTCTCTGTTCAACTAGCATAAAGGATTGGATCAGCACACTGAATGCACAGCTAACTGCAACGTCTTGGACTTTCATCTGTTCTTTATATATTTACACTAAGGGAAGCCCCTGCCATCTGTCAACCTCAAACAGTCTCCAGTGAAAAAAAGAATAATTTCCAAAATGATAATCAGACATACTAGCTGTAAAACAGGACCCTGAGGCATCCCTATGTTGCTATTACCAGGATAATATTGAACCTATTTCATCTTACTCAGTCACCCACCCTTCCAGAAAAACTCTTTGCAAGTCAGGGAGTTTGGTAACATCACTTGTTTATTAATGTGTTTTCTTTACCCAACACCTTACCCACATACTCAAATTGGTATAATTAGAATATGCTTTCAGCAATCAATGTATTTCTAAGAAATATATTGTTCAAGAACACAGCAGTGGCTTACCTGCCATAGAGGGAACTTTCTGAGAGGGCATCCATTAATGGTCCAATAATAAACTGATTAAAGGAAACAAGGACAATAGCTAAATGTATGCTTGCAATGCACTGTTACAGATAATCTAACTAGACTTATTTCATCAGATTTTAAAAGGACAGAGTCTGAAATTAAAGCACACTCTTGCTAGTAGCATGAGCAAAAAGAGGAGAAAATTAAAGAGAGGGGGAACAGGAGAATAAACAAGCAAAGCAATTTTTTCACCAGGTACATTTAAGAGCACTGCGAAAGGTGCAGGCAAGCAATAATAATAATAGCATGCTATAAATCATTCCTTGTTAAGGTGTAGGCTGGTTGGAGAGTCAATCTACAAACAATACTAATAAAAAAACCTAAGAACTTTAAACTTACAATTTTAATTCCTACATATGGAGTATTTTAAACTGTGGGTTTTAATGGGATACAGTAATACACTGATTATACTGCAGAGACATTCACCTTCTCACAAGGGTATCTAGCAATGGATCTTCAAAATCCATCTTTGAGTAGGAAACACTATGCACAGACTCAAAGTCTGTTGACCGGGTTTATCCAAGACACTGTCCAATCAATTAATATTAATTAATGATTTTGCAAAGGTTCAGGGGGCTGTGAAAATCTGCAGCACCAATTACCCTTCTAAGAATTTCAGTTCTGGTAACAAATGTCAATAAACTGGGAGCCAACCGTAATTAGTGCTTATTAGTTTGAAATGCAAGGACAGACGACTGCATTCAAAACCACATTCCCTCTAGCCAGATCATTTTTCAAGTAATTATATATTTGACCTCACTCACAAATACTACTGTCACTTGCACAGCTAAATAAGATGGCATTTTCAGAGAATGTGTTTCATTCTGAATCTACTGAGGCAATTAGCATTAAGATACATTATAAATTAAAATCTCTGTTTGTTCTGGCAAGTAATAATACCCTTACCTCTGAAAAACCAAGCGGATTTGGAAGATGCTTTGTTTCATAAAGCTCCAGGAAATGAAGAATGCCTTCCTTTGTCAATGTTTTATTCTCACTCTCAAACATCCGTTTATAGATGCACATGTGCCATGATGGGTGAAACAACCAAGTACCTGTTACAAATGCAAATTCTTCTAAACTCAAGCAGGAATGACAGTGACACATTACAGCTACTAGATTTATAAGAGTAACCTGCTAAATCTCCAATACAAAAATATTTATTAATATAGGTTTCAAAACGTACCCTCTAAATTTTCGTAGTTACAAATAAAAAGGACTAACAAATGAAAAACCATATCCTTTTTTCCTGCAGCTCTCCTCAAAACTGTATTCACCTGCAACACTTCCACATTAGCAGTCCTTCCCCTTTACAAATCCCTGTACTCTAACTTTCAACATTTTGCACTACCTAATTAGATGCATTCCATTTTGCCCTACAAAAGATGATGTTATGTCCTTCATCATGCCATCTCGTCACTCATTTTATTTCTTCTCTCCCTACTTCCAATGTGGGAGTTGCGCTTGGCTCATACAACTCAGCCCCAGAATCTCTCTTTTATTTTCCTATTTGCTTAAGTAAAGCAAAACATAGTGCAAAATGACCATTTATTTAGGTGTGCTGACGGAAAAAAAAATATATCATTTCTTGATAACATTAGTAAACAATAAGGGTGGGTTTTCTTCTTGTCGCATCTCCAAGCAGAGCAGCAGCACCTCTGCATATTTGCTAAACAACCTAGGCATACAGCAGACCTACAAAATCTGGAATAGCCACCCAGAAAACATCTCATCCAGGAAACAAAGCACAACAACAAGCTGCTACTAAAACAGTATAGAAAAAAGTGGAACTTAGCTACTTAATTTTTAGACGATGTATCACAAAAGTGAAGTCTTACCTTTTTGCTCTGATATAGCAAGCTCATACAACCTGTTTAGTTTTGGCAATACTGGCTTTATGACATGGATCTGAAATGCAAATCAGATATAATATGTGTAGTTAGTTTGTATCTCAAACCTAAGAACTGGCACTAAGCAATCAGTAAGAATTTACTCTCAACAGCATTAATATAGTAACTGGCATATAGCTGCATTTAAATAAACTTGCAACGCCTGTGCAGCTGGCCCCAGCGCTTGACATACAACACAACACAGGTTAGCAGTGAAGAAAAACTGATACTTACATGCTGCCATGTCAGAAGAACAATACTTCCTAATAATCAACAATTCTATTCATCAGAAGTATAATAGAACGGCACAAATCTCTGAACTTAAACATTTTGGTAAATGGTATTCCTCTTAGGTACAGGACAAAGAGGGACTCACACAATCAACAGTTAACATCACAACATCACACAACCAGGGACGCCTCAAGCCAACACAAGACTTTGCCAAGTACACTGGATTCTGAGTCAAACTCATTAATTTTAATCCAGGGACATATGTGTGTTACCATACAGACACGTTCTGCTTCACTGAGAAGAATCATAGAATCCTTAAGGTTGGAAAAGACTTCTAAGATCATGAAGTCCAACTGTCAGCACACCACCGTGCCTATTAAACCAGGTCCCAGACTGCCACATCTACACACTTTTGAACACCTCCAGCGAAAATGAATCCACCACTTCCTTGAGCAGCCTGTCCCAATGCTTCGCCACTCTTTCAGTAAATAAATATTTCCTAATGCCCACATTAAACCTCCCTTGGTGCAACTTGAGACTGTTTCCTCTTGTCCTGTCCCTTGTTACTTGGGAGAAAAAGAGGTTATAAAGCTGCAACAGCCTGGTTTTCACTAAGAAACAGGCTACCTATGGTCTTGTACTAAGCTGCAATCTTGGATTTTCCCCCTTAGTCAAACCAATTAATTTCTTTAAGCAGAATTCTTCCAAAGACAGAGGAGAGATCTGAATTTATTCAAAATGAATTACACAAACTGCGTTTATGTATTTAGAATTTGAAGTAAAAATATTCCTACTGATGCTTAGATATCCTCCATCTCCAAAACTGGAAATATCTTGCCTAATAAAACTACCGGACCAGAGAGAATAGCAGGAAGATGGGCCAGGGGAGGTTTAGGTTGGATATTAGGAAAAGGTTCTTCACTCAGAGGGTGGTTGAGCACTGGAACAGGCTGCACAGGGAAATAGTCATGGCACCAAACCTAAGTGTATTAGCAGCCTTCCAGTACCTGAAGGGGGCCTACAAGAAAGCTGGGGAGGGACTCTTTACAAGAGCACGTAGATATTTTCCCCCTTCCAACCCAAACTAGTCTGTGATTCTATGACAGACTGATGAATATTCAATAGGGATTGGAACAATGCACTCAGAAACAGGATGTGAGTTTTGGGGTTGTCCTTTGCAGGGACTGGAATTGGACTCAGTTGGGTCGCTTCCAACTCAGGGCGTTCTACGACTGATTCCATGATCTGCAGCAGAGTAAGGTATTCCACAGAATGATAGAAGAGTTTGGGTTGGAAGGGACCTTAGAGATCATCCAATTCCAACCCTCCAGAGATGGGTAGGGACACCTCCCACCAGCCCAGGTTGCCCAAGGCCCTATCCAACTTGGCCTTGAACACTTCTTGCAATGAGACAGACACAGCTTCCGTGGAAAACCTGGGCCAGTATCTCACCACTCTCATGGTGAAGAAATTCCTCCTTATGTCAAGCCTACATCTGCCCCTCTCCAGTTTATACCCATTTCCACTAGTCCTATCACTACAACTCTTTCTAAAAAGTCACTCCCCTGCTTCCCTGTAGCCCCTTTCAGGTACTGGAAGGTCGCTACGAGGTCTCCTTGGAGCCTTCTCTTCTTCAGGTTGAACAACCCCAACTCTCTCAGCCTGTCCTTGTATGGGAGGTGTTCCAGCCCTGCGATCATCTTTGCAGCCCCCCTCTGGACCTACTTCAACAGTTCGACATCCTTCTTATGTTAAGGATTCCAGACCTGGACCTCAGGTGAGGTCTCACAAGAGAGGAACAGAGAAGCAGAATCCCCTCCCTTGCCCTGCTGGCCACACTCTTTTTGATGCAGTCCAGGAACCAGTTTGCCTTCAGCGAAAGCACAACTTGAGACGAGTGTGCTCCTACCTGGTTTCCTTCCAGAGTTTCCATGATCAGAATGTAAGTTTCCCAGAACTGTACGAGCTTCTCCTTATCCTCTGCGCACCACCAGAACAGGCTTGGCTCTGACAAGGACAACATCAGGTTACTACCCCGTGCCATTAATAGAACAGAAACACAGAATCACCAGGTTGGAAAAGACCCATTGGATCACCGAGTCCAACCATTCCTATCACTAACCCATGACACTCAGCACTTCATCCACCCGTCTTTTAAACACCTCCAGGGAAGGTGACTCAACCCACTCCCTGGACAGCCTGTTCCAGTGCCCAATGACCCTTTCAAAGAATCATAGAATAACCAGGTTGGAAGGGACCCATTGGATCTTCTAGTCCAACCATTCCTATGAACACTAAACCAAGTCCCTCAAGACCTCATCTACCCATGCCTTAAACACCTCCAGGAAACTCAACCACCGCCCTGGGCAGCCTATTCCAATGCCCAATGACCCTCCATGTGAAAAACTTCCTCCTAATCTCCAGCCTAAATCTCCCCTGGTGGAGCTTGAGGCTGTTCCCTCTTGTCCTGTCCCCTGTCACTTGGGAGAAGAGGCCAGCTCCCTCCTCTCTACAACCTCCCTTCAGGTAGTTGTAGAGAGTAATGAGGTCTCCTCTCAGCCTCCTCTTCTCCAGGCTAAACAACCCCAGCTCTCTCAGCCGCTCCTCATAGGGCCTGTTCTCCAGCCCCTTCACCAGCTTCATTCATTGATTCACTCATTCACAAGGAGGAAGCTGCCCCTTTCACTCCCCGTACCGTCTCCGCCGTCCGCGGGGCAGCTCAGCCGCTCCCGGTTCCCGCTGACCTCCAGCGCTCTCTTCAGCAGGAACCGCGCCCGCTTGCGGCCCAGCGCGTCCCGCCCGGTCAGCCCGGCCTGGACCGCCCTCCAGAAGCGGGGACACGTCCTGGCGTCCAGCCCGGCCGCGCCGGCCCCGCGCGGCAGCACCGCGTCGGCCAGCGCGCTCAGCGCCGCCAGCGCCCGCGGCCCCGCGGCCTCCCCGCCCGCGCCCAACAGCCCCTCCCACACCCTCCGCAGCGCCGCCGCGTCGCCGCCCAGCGCCGGCAGCAGCCGCCCAGCCGCCAGCGCCGCGGCCGCCCCGCCGGCCCCGTCCTCGCCCGCCAGCGCCAGCGCCGCCGCCGCGCAGCGCTCCGCCAGCTCGGGCTCCTCCAGCCGCGGCGCCGCCGCCGCCAGCGCCTGCAGCGCCGCCTCGGCGCCCGCCCCCTTCGCCAGCTCCGCCAGGGCGTCGCGCGCCAGCCGCGCGGCCAGGGGCGCCCCGCACAGCTGCACGCAGTGCCCCAGCGCGCCCCGCGCCGCCCGCGACACCCGCAGCCGCTCCGCGCCCCCGCCCGCCGCCGCCTCTCCCCCGCCGCCGCCCAGCAGCGGCCGGCACCGCTCCAGCGCCAGCTCCCACGCCGCCCTCCGCAGCGCCTCGGGCTCGCCCGTTGGCCGCGGCCCGCCCGCCGCCAGGCGCTGCAGGAGGAGGCGCAGCGCCTCCAGGCGATCGGCGGAGAGCGGCGCGCTGACGGCCCGCAGCACCGCGCAGGGGTCCCCGCCGCCCGCCAGCAGCGCGTCCGCCAGCACCACCTCCATCCCGCCGCCCCGGCAGCGCCGCGCAGGCGCGGGGAGAGAGCGGGGAGGCGGGGCCCGCTCGACTTGGGGCGGGCGGGGCAAGCGGAGTCACGTGGGCTTCGTGGATGTCGTCGATGGGGACGCCACTGGCTTTTGGTGTCGCTGCCATAGAATCGTAGAATCACCAGGTTGGAAGAGACCCACCGGATCATTGAGTCCAACCATTCCTACCAAACACTAAACCATGTCCCTCAGCACCTCGTCCACCCATCCCTTAAATCCCTCCAGGGAAGGTGACTCAACCTCCTCCCTGAGCAGCCTCTGCCAGCACCCAATGACCCTTTGCACGAAAAATTTTTCCTAATGTCCATCCCCTTGGTGTTCTGCAGCACCCCAAATGCACAAAATTTTTCCTAATATCCATCCGCTTGGTGTTCTGCAGCACCCCAAACGCACAAGGCGCTATGAACATTTCATGCAGGTATATTTAAGGACAGCTTAGTGAACAACACCTCATCCCGCCCCTCCCAAAAATGAGTTTTAAATGATAAGATGATAGAGCCGACTGCACAAGTTGCTTTGCCACAAGAAAAAAAACAGAGGATTGAAACTGCGTTCCCCTCTCTCTTCTCAGGCACGGCTGCGTGTGGACCTGAGTGTTCCCAGCGGTGGGAGCAAGAACGTGAAATCGTAGAATGGTTTGGGTTGGAAGGGACCTTAAAAACCATCCAATTCCAAGCCCCCTGCCATGGGCAGGGACACCTCTCACCAGCCCAGGCTGCCCAAGGCCCCATCCAACCTGGCCTTGAACACTTCTTGCAATGAGACAGACATAGCTTCCCTGGGAAACCTGGGCCAGTATCTCACCACTCTCGTGGTGAAGAAATTCCTCCTTACGTTAAGCCTAAATCTGCTCCTCTCTAGTTTATATCCATTTCCACTAGTCCTATCACTACAACTCTTTGCAATACAAAGTTGTTCCCCAGCTTCCCTGTAGCCCCTTTCAGGTACTGGAAGGTCGTTACGAGGTCTCCTTGGAGACTTCTCCAAGCTGAACAACCCTAACTCTCTCAGCCTGTCCTTGTATGGGAGGTGTTCCAGCCCTGTGATCATCTTTGTAGCCCTCTGGGCCCATTCCAACAGCTCCATATTGCTTTTATGTTGAGGATTCCAGAACTGGACACCGTATTCCAGGTGAGGTCTCACAAGAGAGGAATAGAGGGGCAGAATCCCCTCCCTCGCCCTGCTGGCCACACTTTTGATGCAGCCCAGGATACAGTTGGCTTTCAGAGCTGCGAGTGCACATTGCCAGCTCATGCCAAGCTTCTCATCAACTAGCACCCCCAAGTCCTTCTCTGCAGGGCTGCTCTTAATCACATCATCCCCCAGCCTGTACTGAAATCAGGGATTGGCCCAACCCAGGTGTAGGATCTTGCACTTGGCCTTGTTGAACCTCATGAAGTTCTCACAGGCCCACTTCTCCAGCTTGTCCCGGTCACTGTGGATGACTTGCTGTCCTTTCAGTGTGGCAACTGCACCATTCAGCTTGGTGTCATTTGCAAACTTGCTGCGGGTGCACTTGATCTCACTGTCAGTATCATTGGTGAAGATATTAAACAGCACTGTTCCCAGTACAGAACCCTAAGGGGCACCACTTGTCGCAGATCTCCGTCTGGACATCAAGTCATTGACCACTACTCTCTGAAGATGGCCATCCTACCTGTTTCTTATCCATTGAACAATCTACCCATCAAATACATACGTCTCCAGTTTAGAGAGAAGGATGTTGTGGGGGATGATGTCAAAGGCTTTACACAAGTCCAGATGGATCACACCCGTCAGTTTACCCATGTCCACTGCTGCAGTTGCCCCATCGTAGAAAACCACTAAGTTGGTCATGCAGGACTTGCCCTTAGTGAAGCTGTGCTGGCTGCCATTTTTCACCTCCCTGTCCTCCCTGTGCTTTAGCATGGCTTGTAGGAGGACCTGTTCCATGATCTTCCCAGGCACAGAGGTGAGGCTGACAGGTCAGTAGTTCCCAGGGTTACCTTTTCTACCCTTTCTAAAAATGGGCCCAACATTACTTTCTTCCAGTCACCAGGGACTTCTCCTGACTGGCGTGACTTTTCAAATATCATGGAGAGTGTCTTGGCAACCATGTGTGCCAATTCCCTCAGGACTATGGGATGCATCTCATCAGGTCCCATAGACTTAGATATGTTCAGGTTCCTCTGGTGTTCATGAACCTGATCCTCCTTTACCGTGGAATGGGCTTTACACAACCCCCCCGCCCCCGTCCATCCCCCCCATCCCCCCCCGGTCATCATCTTGCTGTTACATGACCCAGTTGGGGTGAGGAGAGTGGTTAGCAGTGAAGACTGCGGCAAAAAAGTTGTTGAGTACCTCAGCCTTCTCCTCATCTGTTGATATGAGGTCACTATTTTCATCCATCAGTGGGCATACACTCTCTTTAACCTTCCTTTTCTGACTGACATACCTGTAGAAGCCCTTCCTGTTGGTCTTCACTTCCCTTGCCTAGCTCAGCTCTAGCTGCACCCTGGCCTTCTGATCTCATCCCTACACAACTGGAAAGCATCCTTATACGCATACCAGGATCCATGTCCCTGCTTGCACTACCTGTGCAGTTCCTTCTTACTCTTCACTCTGACCAGCAGGTCTCAGCTCAGCCACACTGGTCTCTTCCCTTTCCTGCCTGATTTCCTACATCTGGGGACTGAGCACTCTTGTGTCTCATGGAATGCATCCTTAAATATTTGCCAGCTCTGTTCTGCTCCCTTGTCCCCAAGGCCCATATCCCAGGGGATCCTACCGAGTAACTCCTTGAAGAGCTGGAAGTCTGCTTTCCTGAAATTAGGGGTCCTGACTATACTCCTCACCTGCCCTGCACTTGGGGCATAACAACCCTATGCAGAGCTACAGACTAGGAGAAGTCTGGCTAGAAAGCTGCCTGGAGGAGAAGGACCTGGGGGTGTTGGTCGACAGCCAACTGTGTGAGCCACATGAGCCAGCAGTGTGCCCAGGTGGCCAAAATGGCCAATGGCATCTTGGCCTGTTTCAGAAACAGTGTGATCAGCAGGTTCAGGGAGGTTATTCTCCCTCTGTACTCAGCACTGGTGAGACTGCACCTCGAATCTTGTGTTCAGTGCTGGGCCCCTCACCACAAGAAGGATGTTGAGGCTCTGGAGCGAGTCCAGAGAAGAGTGACGAAGCTGGTGAAGGGGCTGGAGAACAGGTCTTATGAGGAGCAGCTGAGAGAACTGGGGTTGTTTAGCCTGGAGAAGAAGAGGCTGACAGGAGACCTTATTGCTCTCTACAACTACCTCAGGGGATGTTGTAGAGAGGAGGGAGCTGGCCTCTTCTCCCAAGTGACAGGGGACAGGACGAGAGGGAATGGCCTCATCCAGGGGAGGTTCAGGAAGAAATTTTTCACAGAAAGGGTCACTGGGCACTGGCAGATACTGTTGAGGGAGGTGCTTGAGTCACCTTCCCTGGAGGTGTTTAAAGGACGGGTGGACAAGGCACTGAGGGGCATGGTTTAGTATTTGATAGGAATATTTGGACTTGATGATCCAGTGGGTCTTTTCCAACCAGATGATTCTATGATTCTATGATTTTGAGCCCTTGCCTACAGTCTGAGGAGGACAAGATACCAGATCCCTTTGATCCTAGGCTTTTTCCTTTGTCTGAGTCTGCTCCTGTATCCTAGAGCTCAGAGTGTGGTTCCACAACTTGCCCAGTCAAAAGACAGGGGGTATTTCCCAGATCAACTTGTGCCCAGGTCTCTTTTGACTTGTGCAGTTGAAAGACAAGAGGAGTTCGCAATCAGGATATACCAGATAGAGGAAGAAAGATAGGGAGGAAAAGACAACCAGGATGGCATGCGTGATTATACAAGGATCGGGTTTAATAAAACAACAGATGAGTGATCCTGTACTTGTATAAATCTAACAATCAAAAAATAACATTTTAACAACTAGGGTTGAAACTACAGTTCTTACCCTTGGTTTTCTATCACTTAGATTACTAGCAATGGTAAATAAACAACTCTAATCTTAATGCATAGCCCACAAACAATAATAGCTTTGGGGCACTCAAAGGGGTGCCACTTATATTCCCAAAAATTTTAAGGTTCAGTTTTGTAACCAGAATCCCACAATCTGATCCCTGAACACAATCAAGGTCTTGGATCCGATCTGACATGTGCACTCTAAGGTAGCAGGAGAGAGAGAAAAAGAGAGAGAGAGAAAAAAGGAAAGAAATCACCACATCAATGGGCAGTGGCAGTTCCTTGGGAACACATGGTCACAGCAGCAGCTTTATCCAGCCTGTGTGGTCTAGGCTGGTCTGACTGAAGTGATGGTCAAGAGAGAGTGTGAGTTCATTTATAAGGCCCATCTGACTCCTACCAGCATGTGTTGGGGTGGTCCTGCCACGTGTTTTGCAGGAGGGTCCAGCCCAGGCAGTCTGGCAGGTGGAGGAAGACAGGGGCAGGGAGGCAGCATTCACCACTGCATCACCTCTTGTAGCAGCAGCCCTGACCCTGAGCTCAGCCAGGTGCGGGAGGTTGGTGCTTACTCCTGCATCTCCCCTCCATTGAACCCAGTGCCACAGTTGAGGCCCTCAGGTGATATCCCAAGCTTCATGCTTGGGGAGGTCTGCTACTGCGCCACCTCCACTATTCACTGCTGGCACCACAAAACCAACACGCAAATGGCCAGCCTTCAGACAAAATGTTTAAGGTAAAGAAAGTAGCAAAGTTGGGCTTTACAATCGGCACATCGAAAATGGTGGCAAACTACTCTCCTAGAAGATGTGGTCATAGGAAAATGCAAACCTGAAACCTTCTGTTCGTACAAAAGCTATGAACAGCAATTTTCTTGTGCAGTATCATGGATACAACACGGTTTCCAATGGGTATAGGATTTACAGTGGCTAAACTGTAATTTCTTAGGCATCTATTGAAAAAGAAAGATGTATTGAAATTTATCAGTGTGAATTCCCACTCTCTCAAAACCACATAAGTACAGTCTCTCCTAACTATCCATTTTCACCAAACTCTTAGGAATTGGGGTTTTTTGAGAGTATACTGATTGCAAAATGGTTGAAGCTTCTTATTAGAACTGGACCTACAGTATGACTACATATGTAATGTAATCTAGAAAAAGAAGGTGGAAGAGGATAATTTTAAACCCACTAGTTAGCACAGTTTCTGTATGCCTCACCACTGAAGTTTCTTTTGTTTCTTTCTTACAGCAAGCAGTCCAATGAATTGTGGGTGATTCTTTTACCAGGTTTGAAAAAGTGTCAAGGGTATCCCTTCTGTATTACAATCTTACTCTTCCCTTCTAGGGACCTGTAAGACTTAACTAAATGGAGCGTTAGAGGTCTGCATGACAAGTAGTAATCAAAATGGACTAAAGTACAAGGTGCTGTGCTATTTCTCCATTACTGTCTGAATTCAGCCTTGCCTTTATTTTTATCACAGCAGGGTGTCAAACCTAAGTTTTTAAATGCAGTGTTTAAATTTAAACTGTCTCACTGCAGACAGTTTTACCAGACAAAAAGAAGTAGGTGAGAAATTAAGACCATGAGAGAACAGGCTGAGGAGCTTCAACAACAACAAAACCATAAAGATGGATATGGAGAGGTGGATAGAGAAAAGGAGCAAAAAGAAGCATTTTTAATTTTCAGATGGCAAGAGTTGAAGTGTTCACACCTTCAGGCCATATTCATTAAGCATCCTCATTATGGGACCCTACATTTGTGCCCTCCAGCTCTACAATTGCAACGTACAACCCTACCTCACCCAACACCGTGTTGCATTCACTTCTTTCCACTTTGCAAGCTTATCTCAATCCTTTACTGCCTTGTTCCCAGGCCAGCCCCGCTCACAGGCCCCAAGTCTACCAGCTTGCAGCTGTCTCAAGTATCCCAAAGCCTAGAAGCTGTAAAGCAAAGCAATAAGCACTGTCTTACTGCATCAGCCTCAGCAATCGGAACATTCCACACCTGCCAGTCTCTGTACAGCTATTTAGAAGGTATCTTGCATTCCTTTACCTATCCAGGTTCTCTGCATCCTCAGCATATGGGTGAGATTAAACGTTGAAATAGCTTGGAGTTTTTTAGACAGGACAGTCTGCAACTGCTTGCTTTCTTTCTGCCATATGAAATGGCAGAATAACAGATGTCCCTTGATCAGATTTATCTTTTTTAGAAACCTAAGACTAGGAGGAACTATCTGTAACATTAAAAACAGTCCATCACAACAGAAAACAGCCCTGAAGTATGTGGGCAGTCTGGATATGTCCTCTTCACAGGCCACTACTATCTACAGACCACAAAATACTTCTCAACTCCCTGTAACAGATGTAGGTCTTACTACGCACTCCTCTCCCTTAACTAGAGTCTCTCTGTGATGTTTAATAATATTGTTGAGCCTATGTGAGACAGGACAGAATTGAGAAATCTGTATTATTGTTGATTCTTATCTCACCTTAAAAACAGCACCTTTTCTGGTGATTTGGCCAGCACATGATAACTAGCTGACCAAGCTGGGACCGATTTTTTCCAGCTCAGATATGTTACAATAATAGTTCATTGGTTTTCATCAGTGCCCATAATGCTACATCAGTTTAGCAATACAAGACTGAGATTCCTTCCTCACACCCCTGGTTAAAAAATCGGTGCATTGTTGAACTATATGCTCTTTTAGACAAATGTATACTTGTTCTGATGTAAATGTTTCTCCCTCTGATCACAGAATAAGCCAACTCTGTACTAGGAACAATCCATGGATGATCATTCCTGTGATTGGTTGTACTAGAAAAAGATCATGGACAAAAGTACAGTATGAACTACAGACTATTAATTATAAGTTTTAGAATTCCTCACTTACATATTTGGAAGCATGAGCGATGCCGTTGCAGGAAAGCCATTGCTGAACTGAGGCACTGCGTTAGATTATTAGAGCCCACGCCATGTATATGTCTTTAAGTTTCATGTTGATGGTCACTTTGGATCACACAAAGTACTTTTCTTCTCACAAAAACTCTTATAGTCCCATAATACCACTTGCACGTTTACAGGTAATTCTGCACAGTTCATAAGGAGGAAGGGTTAGCTGACTCTGCAGCATGATTTTCTTTCCTTGCTGGAGTCCAGGGGAGCATATCTGCATAGTGTAAGACTGGGGGACTGGGTACCTAATAGAGCCTTTTCTTTCCTCTCCCACTGTGTGCAAGAGAAGTAGATGGGAGATTTCTAAAACAGAGTCATGCAGAAATTTTCCCACCACATGTCTATACCAATACAATAAAAAGGAAGAATGAAATGAAATGAAAAGCATGGATGTTCTCCATACAAAAAAAACTTTACCAAACAGTTAGGTATATTTATATCCTCTTCTAGATTCGCTCACTGCTGTTGTGCAATAAAACAGCAGTGTACATAGCTTGTACATGGATCTCACTTCAAGACAGCACTTGCAGTGTGGAGCTTAGATGGGAAAAGAGGACTGGATAATATGGTAAAAGTTCATACACTAGTACAGATGTATATGGATTTCCTAAGTTCAAATGCAGCTAGACAAGATGGGTGGAAGTGGAAGGACTACAAAGGGACAGTTACTGAATTACAAGAGGTGAGAAAGGAATAAAAGAAAGACAACACTTCTACAAGTTGGCTGTGCTGTTATCTCCTGATCCTCTCAAACTTTTTTTTCATTTGTCTCCCCTACATTGCTCCTAAACTTTTCTTCTGGGTCTTTCATGTCACAATGCAAATGTGTCTTAATGTTAACCATTTTAAAATGAGATTCAGCTTGTCCCTCCAGCTATTGCCTCTCTCCCTCCTCCCTTTCATTTCCGAACTTCCTACCCACTTACAGTGAGCCTGAAGTTTGTCCTCTCCAATTCCATTTCAGTGTTAATTTCAACACGTGTATCCGAGTCTGAATCTTACATCCCAATCTGACAGTATGTCTGCTGTTATTATAGTGTGTGAGCTACCAGTGCCCATAAGCTACTCAATGAGATTAGTTAGCTCCATGTTTCTGTTTCCAGACTCCATTGTGAAATATGAACAAATCTTGTATCTTGCAAATTCTACCTGCAGAATTTCCCCAAGACCGACCCATTCTTATCTGCCCACATGCTTAAAATTACTGTCTAGGCTACCATTGTACCACATACATATCCCAAACCCTGGCTTAACAAAAGCAATCTTTGCATAATTAGATCTTTCTGTTGTGAAGATCTGTTTCATGGCCTGCTGTTTTGACCTTGCCACCTCTCCCTTTACATCCCTCTGCTGGCTTCGTCTTCTGTGCTAATTCAAACACATGCTGCTTCTTTTCCCTTTCCCTTTCCAGATCCGTTCATCTGTCCTTCCCCATCCTTTTACCTAATACCAAGACACTGACATGCACACTTGACCTATCCATGATGCCAGTCTTAATTGTCATATATTAGACTTTCAAGTACCCCCATGCTTTTTTTCCTGCTAACATAATTTCATTTTCCTCTTTTATACCCCAAACATCCCTTTGTTGTGACACTGACACAAATTTTATGCAGCACATGGTCTGTGACTTTCTGTGATCTATGGCATTCTATGTGGACTGTTAAGCAGATTCCCTATTTTTGTGTATTATCAAAGGGACTTTGTGTATTATCAAAGGTCCTGCACTTGGGGCACAACAACCCTATGCAGAGCTACAGACTGGGAGAAGTCTGTCTGAAAAGCTGCCAGGAGGAAAGGGACCTGGGGGTGTTGGTTGACAGCTGACTGAACATGAGCCAGCAGTGTGCCCAGGTGGCCAAGAAGGCCAATGGCATCCTGGCTTGTATCAGAAATGGTGTGACCAGCAGGTGGTTATTCTCCCTCTGTACTCTGCACTGGTGAGGCCGCTCCTTGAATCCTGTGTTCAGTTCTAGGCCCCTCACCACAAGAAGGATGTTGAGGCTCTGGAATGAGTCCAGAGAAGAGCAACAAAGCTGGTGAAGGGGCTGGAGAACAAGTCTTATGAGGAACAGCTGAGAGAGCTGGGGTTGTTTAGCCTAGGGAAGAGGAGACTGAGTGGAGACTTCATTGCTCTCTACAACTACCTGAAGGGAGGTTGTGGAGAGGAGGGTGCTGGCCTCTTCTCCCAAGTGACAGGGCACAGAACAAGGGGGAATGGCCTTAAGTTCTGCCAGGGGAGATTTAGACTAGAGATTAGGAAGGAAGTTTTTCACAGAAAGGGTCATTGGGCATTGGAATAGGCTGCCCAGGGAGGTGGTTGATTCACCTTCCCTGGAGGTGTTTAAGGCACGGGTAGATGAGGTCCTGAGGGACATGGTTTAGTATTTGATAGGAATGGTTGGACTCGATGATCGGGTGGGTCTCTCCCAACCTGGTGATTCTATGATTCTGTGATCTTGTCATCTATGTGGGCTGCATATTTCCCCCAGTGACAATCAGTGTAGTACCAAGAGAATACAGATAGAGAATAAAGATAACAGTAATTGTGATAAATAAACAAATCGATCAGAAACTGGCAATGTGTCCATCCACCAGTTAGGAAAGAAAAAGCGGCTTAAGTTGTGCAACTGAGCTTATATGGGGAGAAGAATAAAAGACAAATGTGTCTCACAGAGATAAGTAGCATAAGAACTTAAGTTTTTGTAGCCTTTTGTACCCCAGCACTTCCCCACATACATTCAGACCCGTTGAGACATTCAAACTCAAGGCTTCATAACCTCTGCAAAACAGAAGATGGTGCTGTTGTCACTGACACGTGCCTTCCTTTTTTTTTTTTTTTTTTTTTTTCTGGTGAAAAGAAGGCAAGTTATAGTGGAGAAAAAGAAAAGAGCGGAAAGTAAAAGTATTGGAACAGAAGCAACTGCCATTTCCCAGAGTTTTTACTGGAGAAATCCAGAAATTCAAGTGGAAGTATGATAAATCCACAAAAAATCTCAAAGAACTATCTAAATGAGAGTGCAGATCTGGAGTTTTCAAGAAATGTAAGCGGAGAGAGGTGTGAAAATATCTAGGAGAAGCAGAGAGGTAGCACACACCATATGCTGAATGCACGCTTTCGCAAGTCCTTCAGGTTACTCTGACATAGGCTCAAGAAGGTGCTAAATACTGTCAGTTCCCTGTTTACTCCACAAGAAGTGAGCATTGATCATCAAAACCTGGGAAGATCAGGTCCAGTGCGTCTCAAGCTAGGCATTTGAAAGCAGAGACATCAAAAACCAGCAAGGATTTAAAAAAAAAAAAAAAAGCTTTAAATAATTGAGTGAAGGAGGAGGAAGAACAGAAGGTGATCACGCAGGTAATGAGAAGCTGTGACTGCAGAACAGGCCCTTTTGCCCTGAATCATGGACTGTATGTTTTTGGCATTATCTAGGCTGTGCTACAAGGCTGTGCACAGAAAAGAAACAGATATCTTTAGGACAGTACTGTTAGCATTGTGCTGTGAGAGTATCCACATCTAAGTAAGACATTCCAGCTTGAAATTCTTCTTCAAGGAAGACTGCTAAGTTTGGTGTAATCATTCTGATATTCCTGGGCTTTTTAGGATGCTTGCTTTAAAAATGAAGCTGGAGTTCTACTGTATTCTAGCACTGTAAACATCCTTAATTCAAAAGCAGCATTTAAAAGCAGTTGATGAAAAGCAGTTGTGTCCAATTAAACAATCCTATTGACGGGAAGTTGCATATCTGTACTGTGTGGTTTGTCATGGTGAGATACAGAGGGGAAGTTAAGCTGGTAAATCACTAGTTAGGCTGAATGCAGTAGGATGGCCAGGAAAAGATGAATTAGGAAAAAGAATTACATATAATCCTTTGCCATCTGTCTTTATTTTGCTAACCTACTTGACAGGACACTACTGAAATCTGCAGTCATTTTTTATCTGCTTCATGTAGCTGAAGAGAATTTGCTGTACAGATTGGTATTAAAATGCTTCCTAGTAACAATCAACTTTCCCATTTGTTGACCTCGTTTGTTCTGCTTTTTAAAAAAAATCTAAGACTTTCCATTCAACCATAGGCTACACCATTAATTTTTTACCTTTCCCCCTTGCTAGGACTTATAGCCAGGTCTTAAAAAGATTTTACCATTGGCTCTACAAAGAGCCAAAATGTCTATTTAAACTTACATAATCCATGGTTCTCCAACTTTCAGCCTGAATAACTTATACAGAACTGGAAGAAATGTGACAACTGAGAGAATGCTCAGATGGTATCACATTTTCTTCATAACAGCCTTTGTCTATAGGTCTTCATCTAGCAAATCTTGTAAATCTTGTAAACACAAGCTTATGTCTAAGCACATGCCCAAGTATTTTGCTGCCTCTGGGTTTTCATGTACAAGGGATTCTACTGATAATGAACCAGATAAGAGGATCTACTGTAGTGGGGAAAATATTCTGTAGCTTCTGCATGAAAATTTGGCAGCGGCAACCCTGTGAGCCTTTAGTCTCTTTAAAGCCTTGGTGATATTACTGGGAGTAAAACTTACTACAGGATGGCAGATGAAAAAAAAATTGCAAATATAATCAAAGTAAACCACAAGGACCAATCCAGTTCTCGCTTACTTCTGTAGGAATAGAGCAACATGCTTCTGTTTTGGAGAGACAGGAAAGAAGAGGGGGCTGAAGGGAGAGAAGTTTTCACTTTATTTCCAACTCCTAGGTATTTTCTTTTTAAATGCGAAGGTTTGCAACTTGATTTCTTTTTTAGAATGCAGGATATGGGGAAATCTGCATCTCCTCAGCTTCAGAAAAAATAGCATAAAAGAATAGCTTTTCAGTGGTGAGCTAAAGTTAATTTGTTATTCCTTCTGGGAGCATGGAATTAGCCTCCTAGATTCAGTGGAGTTGTCTTTGGTTTTCAGATGAGTAGAGAAATTGGTTGGGCACTGGTTGAGAGCAAGGTTATTTTCTCAGTGGGAAGTCTGGATGTGAAAGGCCCTGACCACTGCTGCCTTCCATCTCTCACAGTCTTCTACATCAATGTGAACCAAGGGAAATCAGGCTTAAAATATTCTCCTTCATCTTCCAGAGTGCTTTAGGTTGTGCTGGTCTAGCTGACCTCAAAAGTAAGAAGCAGTATTCAGTTGTGTCAAGGTATAATTTAGACATTTTGACTTGCACGTTGACTTCAAGTAACATCTTCCAATTTTATTTTGAATTTCCCATACTAAACATAAAGACACAGAGCAACTCATCAGTTTAGCTGAGAACAGCAGTTTTGAAGGCATTAGGCAAGAAGAAACTCCAGTGTTTTGAACACAGCTCCTAATGCTGTTGTCTTTAATGGGGGTGGTTAATCTTCCCTCTTTTCTTATATTCCAAGTGATTCTCTCAAAGTGGAGGCTTGCCAATTACACTGCAAAACTCCTGACTCATTCAGACATCATGTAGGGCTTTCTTAATTGATTGCAGGACATCTTCAAAGTCAGAGGAGGGGGTTTATTTGATGCTGTAAAAGGTTTTTGAAGCTGTTGCACTCTCTTCAGCTCTTGTAGTGTACTTTAAAGACAGTGGTATTGAAGGAAAAAAACCAGATCAGCTGATTTTTAGAAATATCTCATTTCTACAGTTTCATTATGAAGAGAGTGATGTATTATTATTATTATTATTATTATTATTAATAATAATAATAACAATAACAATAATAATAATAATAATAATAATAATTTTATTTTAATCTACCTTGGCCTTGGATATCTACTTCATGTTCCTTTCCTGCTGTCCATACAGGAACACTAAAAAATGGCATTTATCCTATAGTTACAACGTATCTTTTTTGCTTCACCCCTTACATCTCAGTCTCCTAAAAATTATAATAGTAGTCTTTTACACATTTATGAGTTCTTCCATTAAAGTTCATTCAAAGCATTTTATAGACAAGAATGTATGGAACCTTAAAGCACACTGCTGAGGTATTTATTACCACGTTTTTATGCTCAGGAAATGTAACACAATTGTGTTCACACAACATGAAGACCAAAATAACTAGTCATCAGGTTTTGGCTAATTGAAATTTTGGGCAATTGAAATTTTGATGGGTCCTAGCATTCAGAAGCTGAATAATTTTCTGAAAGTAGAGCTCTCTTCTAATAGCTGCCCAAAGATGGAAGCATCCAAAATAACTATCCATATTTCAGAATCTTGACTTTAAGATACTTTCTCCAGCCTCCTCCTCCTGTCACTACATCTAATTAGTTCTTTATTTTTTACTCAGTGTTGCATAATTCTTGAAAATTCCCACTGTAGAGGCATAACACGATATTGTAAAAAGCTTGCTTTCTTCAAAAAAAAGAAATGACATTTTCCGGAAGCATTTGACCTTAGCCTGGACCCGTTCTGGTTTACATTGAAATTACTGTACATTGAATGCTGAGCAAAGCTTGTTTCTTGGAAATCTTGCCATCTTTTTCATGGGAAACCAGTTTTATGATACGTGCTTATGTCAGAGTTACATTTTTAAGCCCACTCTGGAGATCTCTGACCATCTGTGCTTTAAAAAGACAGTGTTTACAGATCATGTTGCAGACTTTTCCTCATGAAACATATGGAAAACAAAAGCCAGAGAGAAAACTCTCAATTTTTGGTTAGCTCTGCAAGGTAATTCTCAGATGAACTATTATAAGAGTCTGTTACAGACTCTGCATAATCACAGGCCAAAATGCATTTTCCTTCTTTCCTCTTCTGATAAGCACCTCTCACATATCCAAAAGATCCTAAATGTTCATGTTGATACATTGATTTTGATGCTGAATGCATAAATACTAACTAGTTATTATGTATTCTGGACTGTAAGGCACCTGAAATGTGCTGCTACTAAGAAAAACAAGTCTAAAAACAGCATTGAGGTGTGTGCATGTATGACTTTATGTGTGGAAGGGGAATTCAGCATTTCTCAACTCTTGATAATTCTATGTCTATATACTTAATTTATATTATAGAAATATTTTCCCTACCTAAACAGCATTGAGACAGATTTCTCCTGAGCTCCTAAGAAAAGAACCATTTATATAGCTTCTAATTTGTGGATCACTGTCAATAAAATATTGCAAAAGATACTTGGTTAGTCATGGCTTATGATATGAAGTCCAAGCCAAAATCCTGTTCGTGTCAGTATGGACTAATACAGAGTTAAGAAAGAGTTGGTTAAGAGACAGGAAACAACCTGATTTCATCAGTAAAATGGGTTTTTTTTTTTCACTTTACAAAGAAAAATAACCAAAAATGAATTCTTTTATACTCACAAAAACAAATTAAACCCTTCCTTTCTCTT
This sequence comes from Coccyzus lansbergi, assembly GCA_033558105.1. NCBI lineage: Eukaryota > Metazoa > Chordata > Aves > Cuculiformes > Coccyzidae > Coccyzus > Coccyzus lansbergi. The sequence continues at coordinate 60,917 of JAUMJK010000072.1, read as the reverse complement.
GAAAAAGGCCCTCATACCCGACAATAAATTTGGTAAGCTATGATATTTCAGTAAGGATTAGCAATAATTTTTCATTCCAGACTTGAGGAATAACAAAATGTACCTGATTGATGATGGAAAGGGAGGAGACTGAAATAAATAATCACGTTCTTAAGCATGAACTTTAGACTAATAAGTCTTGCAATAACAAAGGAAACCCAGCAGATGGTGGAAGGAGACCACAGTGCTAGAGGAGCACTCTTGCCATTTTGCTCCAGCTATGAACATTAGCCCATATAGGAAGTAACTGTCTTATTTGAAAAGCTGTGTAAGTGGTTTGGTTTCCTGTAAAAAAAAAAAAAAAGGATCAGAATTGTTTTAAGTATGCATTTTGTCCCCAAAAACTTAAGCGCCATCACGTAGGACAGATTTTGACTAATGTGACAAATGTCTTCCTTTTAATTGCGGAGCTGAGGCATTGTTTTAAAGTAAATTGACATCAATAACAGTAAAATACTATGTAAGTAATAAAAATGCTGGTGGCTGCTTTTATTTTGTGTCTAGTGGTTGCTGGGGAGGCCATGTATTTTATTTGTCTTTCTTTTTGTTAGGGTGAAGTGGTTTTGTTTTGCAAGCATTTTGATTTATTGTTCAGCTGGTAGCTGAAGATTATATCTGCATTACCCAAAGGTGTAACATGAAGAAAAAGACATCACACTTGTCAGACCGTCTTTGCTCTCTGCGTGACAAGCCCCTGCAGAGTTTCCTGTCTGCAGCAGCTTCCTGTCATGAGTGCCAGCAAAGACCTGGAATCCAGCAAGATGTCTGCTGCAATCCTAAGAAATGTACAACTGGAGGCTGACATCTTATTTTATCGGGTTCATTCTTTACATATTCTTTCTCTCTAACTTCTATGTTTGCCTCATGTCATATTGAGATGGACATTAAACACCCGAGCTGTGATCCAGATCAAAAGCACCTTGATTTTTTTCTGTGAAGGACCAACGATTATATAAAAAAACAGTATCAATGTTACTGCAATTTTGGTGGCACTTGCAGGAATTAGAATGGGCTTCAGAAAAAAATCAGGACAGAAATGCTGGCAATGGGGAACCTCTCTCTGCAATGCTCTGCAGAAGCACTGGATGACAGGAGGTAGGTCTGAAGTGTCGGAATGACACACCTCTTCCTACTCATCATTTTGTCACCTAAATCTTCTGTCCCTCAGGCACCCCAAGCACTCCCAGGACTTAGCAGAAAGCCCATAAAAATGCATTCTCCAAATAATTTTTAAACAATTAGACTTATTTTATTACAGTGACTCAAAATTCACCTGATGAGAGCATAGTCAGTTTTTTGATTAATGGATATCCTGTCATTTTTGCTAATGAGAAGCTTGACATGAACCGTCAATCTGCATTCACAGCCCAGAAAGCTAACAGTATCCTGGGTTGCATCAAAAGAAGTGTGGCCAGCAGGTCAGGGGAGGTGATTCTTCCCCTCTCTTCCTCTAATGTGAGACCTCATCTGGAGTACTGTGTCCAGGTCTAGAATCCTCAACATAAGAAGGATATGAAACTGTTGGAACAGATCCAGAGGAGGGCTACAAAGATGATCAGAGGGCTGGAGCACCTCCCATAGGAGAACAGGTTGAAAGAGGTGGGGTTGTTTGGCCTGGAGAAGAGAAGGTTCTGAGGAGACCTCATAGCGACCTTCCAGTACCTGAAAGGGGCTACAGGAAAGTTGGAGAGGGAATGTTCATAAAGGTTTGTAGCGGTAGGATAAGGAGGAACAGGTGTAAACTGGAGAGGGGCAGATTTAGCCTCGATATAATGAAGGATTTTTTCACCATGAGAGTGTGAGACACTGGAACAGGTTTCCCATGGAAGCTGTGGCTGCCCCATCCCTGGAGGTGTTCAAGACCAGGTGGGATAGGGCTTTGGGCAGCCTGATCTAGTGGGAGGTGTCCCTGCCCATGGCAGGGGGGCTGGAACTAGATGATCTTTAAGATCCCTTTCAACCCAAACTATTCTATGATTCTATGATTTTTCTCATCGGGGCGTGTATCCCCTGCTGAATGGGCTTGCTTTGGTTGGTACATTTTGCAGACCGTGGCTGTAGCCAGTGGATGCCCTCTGCTCAGACTTGAAAAGCTGGCCATCTGTGTTTTCTAGTCTTAGGAGATGAACAGTGATTGCTTATTCCTGCTCTCAGTGCAGTTCCCTAAAAGGATACATTTGTAAGATGCTCTTCAAAGGTCTCCCAGGACCACCAGGTATGCTGCTCCTCCTGCCCTTTGCAGCATGCTGGGAAGTCTGATCAGTCCCAGCTGTGCTGCCTGATGTACTGGAGCCTTGCTGCTCCCTGCCTCCTCTCTACCTCCCACCTAAACTGCTGGCTGTTGGGCTACCTGCAGCTCTGCATTTCAGGTTTAGCCCTTTCTCTGTGCTTCTCATCAAACGGTTGCTGACGTGGCATTATCCTCTGTCCAAGTATCCAAGTCCATGACATGTCCCAGCAGAGCACTTTAAGCTTTGAAGCTTTGGTCATGTTTGAGACCACAGCATTAAACATGAATAGCACAGCTTGTGTGAACCTTTAATGTACTAGTGTACATGCTTAACATCTGCCTCATTTTATAGATGATGTACTTTTTTTTTCTTTTTTTTCTTTTTTTCTTTTTTTTCTGTTCACTTCTTTGGGAGCAAAGCTATTTTCCTCTGTGTCTGGAGGGGCTGTTCTTTCACACTGGAGTGCTGTACTGCCTTGTGTGTACACCTGGAAGTGGGCTTGATGTTGGAGTCAGCGTCTTGTCCATTCATGATCACAGGTGACTGCATTCTGCATGATTTCTTCAGCAATGTACTTGCTGGGGTGTTGCATCTATTCCCACAGTCAGTGCTCTTTTTCTTCTGCTTTGATCTCTGCCCTGTCAGTCCGTCTGCAGAGTGCATAATTCAGAGCTATCTCTGTGTCTTCCCTGCACAGCAGGTTAATGTATTTGAGGTTCCATGGAAATATGTGTTTACAAATGCTATATTACATGAGCAAGAACTTATCTGCTCAAGGAAATAGTTTGCATCCCAGAACATGATAAGTCCATAGGTAATCATCTGATAGGAATACCTTCTCCTGCTGGTAGTTCTGGGAGGTCTTTATTTCATTGCTCTTGGAAGGTGTTGACTTTCACATTGGTTTTTTTTCTGTCTGTGGTTCTTTTCATCACTGCTAGTCACATTACTGATGCCACTGTTCAAGGCATCAGGAGATGGAAGCAGATTGAGCTAGGCTTTTTGTGAGATTGTTTCTCTATTCAAGAAGAGAGATGCTATGTCTTTTCATTGTGTTCTTTGGTGTTAATAAAATTTCGGGCGTTTTAAATACTAATTTGGCTTTGCTGTGTGGTGGCAATACTGTGGCGATGATCAAAGTAACTGAATTTGAGGATGGATTGCAAGCAAACAGATCTGTCTGTGTTCCCACTACATGGGATATTTTGCCCACTGAAGCACTTCATTTCTTTAAACTCATCCACTGACCAGAAGTCAGAGTAGCTGCTCAAATAGCACATTTTGGGTGGGGAGGCACATTCCTGTTCTCCCCATGGACAGTGGGAAGAGAGGTTTGTTTCCACTTCTTCTGTGCTGGATGCCATATACGTGCCACAACAGACCATCAGATGTTGGCTAGCCTCTGTCATATTTAGCCAAGACAGAGTATTACTGGCGTCCTCTATACAGACTGCAGCTCCAGAGAAGAGCTTGGCAATTCCCAAAGAAAGTGTCCATTCCCCACAATCTGAGTACTGTGACTCCCTGCACATTCAACTTGTCTCTGGAAAATGGGAACATTTCCCCCTGCTTTCTTGTCTTTTCAAAAGAAAGAAATGGAAGTCGCCATATGATTTCATCTTGGATTTCTTCCAAATCCTTTAAGTGATGAGCTTGGCTTGACTGAGGCTTTCTGTGTCTTTACGTTGTTCCCATCAGATTTGTATTCAGTTGCTGGGTGGGTTTTTTGGTTTGGTTTTCTTTTTTGTTATGTACATTGGAAACTATAATCATGTCAGCCTTTTTCTTCATGTTGAATACCTAAAACATAGCATGAATGCTTCAGAGGCATGTGCTGAAGGTGATGTGGGGTTGCCAGCAGCAATCTACAGTGCTCACCAATAGTTTATGATCACTCTCTGTTCAAGTGGTTTCCTGTTCATGGCTACACTGACACCACCTTCCATTTGTAGATAATATTCAAAGATTTAGTTTTTCTGTTTGGATGTATCTCTCTCTTCTGCTAGAGACACTAAAATTGAGCTGTAGGTGAGCAAGTGGTATGTCTTTTTCTAAGGGATAGCACTCCTCATTAGCAACATGCTATGTATCTGTCTCTTTATTAAAGGTAGGATAATTCAGTGTCTGCTTTTTCACATATGGAGTAGTTGCATCCTGTGATACCAGTTGACCATATTGCATCTTTATTCAGGAGCTAGATCAATGTCTTGCACATATGTGAAAACTGTAGAAGAGAAGTTGTCAGATTGGTTACAAATCCCAACAGGCTCTGGGTAGAGTCTGTGCATTTAAGAGTAGGAGACTGTTGTATTGCTCTAGACTGCTGAGGTCAGCCCTGGCCCTTGGGAGATCAACAGATGTCTCATACAAGGTACTGCAAACAATCCCAACACCATTATGGTTTTATGCAGCTCTAGATCTATCCCCTGACTGACAGATGAAGATGGGATCATGATGTATCACAGCTTCTGCCACACAATCTCTGCATCCATCCCCAGAACACCAGCAACCATTACACTGATCCCTCAGAGTCCTTTTAATACATCTTGCTGACAGCACTGGTGCTCTTCTACCTTACATCTGATCCCCGTGGTGCTCTCAGCCATTTGCATCTGCTGTTTTCCTGGATGGGATGATGTAGTTTCTTTCCTTATCCGACAGTTCTTCTCAATACCCCATGTACCATGACTATGTTCGTTCTCCCCAAGCTGGTTATTTCCTTGCTTGTAGCCGTTCAGTTCAACGCACTTTTAGTGCTTGTTGAAGTTATTTCAGTCTTCAAAAGGGGGTAGGTTGTCTGGCTTCCATACTGCTTATGTGGCTTGTGGTAGCCCCTGACATTAGTTAAACATGCCTTCCTTTTCCGTTCCCTTTACTGCTCTAATTATTTTTTCCTTTTATGCTGTAGTCACTCCTGGAGGTACAAGTTGTAAAGATAGAAATAGATGAAGGCAGTTGTATGCCTGGAAGACATCCTCCCTTTCAAACACTTCTTGATATGCCTCCTAACAGCTTCATTGCAGGGGTGCTAATGAATATTGCCAGCTCAGCACATTAATTTTTTTTTAATTTGTTCTGCTTGCACTGCCTGCGTGAATTGTTTGCTTCAAACTTACAGCCTCTGCGTAGTGACAAATCACTGTATGTGACTGAAAGCAGAGGATTTGGTGTTGCCAGCAACACTGATTTGACTTGCCATTTACTCTGCCTAATGGCATGGGGTCATTGCACTGCTTTAATTTAGCTTTGCATAGTTATAATTCCTTTCCCTCCTTGGCATAGTTCTAAGGAAGCCTTTGCAACCTAACACATTTAGTAATGTCCTACTGTCTCCCTAGCATTCATTCTCCTGACTAAGTGCTGCTGCTGTCTCTTGGCACATAGCTCAGAGTTTTATTTTTGCCCTTTTGCACCGTATTAACGTCATTGCTGTGCAAACTTCCCTATTCTGTGCATATGTTTCTCACAGTACCAAAGGTCTTCCCTGATGTTCTTTGCTTCGTATTTATGCTTTTTTTTTTCCTGCTATTTTGTGCTTCTCAGTTCTGCCTTCTGAGCTGTGTCGATCCCACCTATGCTCCACTTTTGGCTAGGTGCTTTGCAGCAGCTTTAATCATTCCTGTAGTTTACTCATAGTGAAGGAAGCTTTTCTTTCAGCAGTCCCATTGCACTTTTTTTCCCACTTATGTATCTACCAGTAATTACTTCAGGTTTTAAGATTGCAAACTCACATGAGTCAGCCATTTTCTGCACAATTTGGCAGCGTGCCAATCTATTGTTTCAGCAGCTTCTTGATTACACAACTGTGGGGCAGATACCTTCTCTATGTGTCATTTTTCTGAGGACTGGAAATGCTTCTGCTCCGTTTCTAGGATTTTGCACAGGGTTCTTCCAGTCTGTGGCTGGTACACATCCAGATGCTGCAGAAACACGTGGGAGCCGTTGCCCCAGTACAGCTAGCAGCGTGAATGGGCTTATTTTGGCTTCCTGTTTACCCAGCCCCATGACAATGGGTTACATTTCCCATATGACTAAGGAATGGCAAGCAGAGATACTGCGATACTTCCTCTTTCATTTTCTGCAGCTTTGGGCCAGGAACCTGGTATGAACTCATGATGTTTTCTCAGTACTTCTGTGTTTTGGGGAAGTGTGGGACTGTCTGTTTTTTTCCAGTCTTCATAACTGCCTGGGACACATGCCTGCACGATCTTTTTTGACAACACAAAAAATGTCCATACTGGCACTGAATCTGAACCTCACACAGGGAACCAGGGAGTCAATGCTGATTGCTGGTCTCTATCTTCTCCCCTTTCTTTCTTCTTCTGGGAGCGCTACAGCGGTAAAGAGCTACTCTTCCTTCAAGCAGGAAATTGCCAACTCCTCCTTTACGGCACTAGGGCAGGCTCTAAACAGTCAGCCATGGAAGGACTGCTGTAATGAAGACTGGATTTTGTACAGGAGTCAAAGCAAGAGACAGCTATGCAGCCTGAAAGATGATCAGAAGATAAAATGGCGAAGGCTGAATTTCTGAAGACATTCTAATGCCAGTTAGAAGTCTGAAATCTTCCTGGCTTGCTCTGCCCCAGAAATTCAGATCAAATCATGCACCAAGTTGTTCCCACAAAAGGAACTAGAAATTCAATAGGTCAGATCATCAGCTAGAGTAAGTCCACTGACTCCAGGGGAACTACTTCACTCTCTGTCATCAGAGAACCTGGCCCCATGACCATGAGCTGCAGATTTTCCACGTGGCTGTTTCCTTGGGACCAAGGTCCCAGTGTAGGAGGATTTTTAAGGAAGTAAACCAAGGCACCCCAAAAAAGCTCAAGTTCATGATGTGCCTCTGTAATACCACCTGATCTTGTGGGTCTTGTGGAGCAATATCTTCCTACATTCTCAGATGCCACATGATTGGTGCCAGGTCTCAGTGCTGAGTTCTTCAACTCACACCAAAAATGGGGGAAAGCAAGGACCCACAGGACACCCGTGCTATGTGTTTACTTCTAGCCAGTCCACCCCATCTATGACACAATCCTTGCAGGATCAAGGTACAGGTAAAGAATGCCTTAAAAACATAAGTTTCCCTTATTGCTGTGTCCTGACCTGCTGTTCATTAATATAGAAAGGGTTATCTTGTGTCTCAGTCTTACACTAAGAATACAGATCATAACTTGTAAGATTTCTAGGATGAGCAATGCCAATGGACATGAGTTTCAGAAATTCTGCCTGAAATTCCTGAAGCATGACATTCACCCCTAGGCAGAAAGCCTGCAGACAGTTCTGTGCATTAATTAAAAGCTGCTAAGTCACTCATTCAGCCTTTTGTAGGCTGCTCCATGAGTGAGATTCAGCTAAAAATCACAGTTAAGAAGAATTTCAGTGCTGCTATGAAGAAGAATGATCATTACTTAACACACCTCTCCTTGCAAAGGCATGAATTCAATGGTTCACTGGTTCTTTTACTGACTACTGTGATCTTATATGCTGTATATCATATTAACAAAATAAGAGCTTTAGTGTGATCCTTTCCTCTCCACTGCTGTCACACTGAACCTTTTATGTGAGGACTGAAAATCTAAACTGTTTGTTTTAAAATTGTCAGGACAGCAGGGGGGTTACTCTTAAAAATGGGCTACTAATTATTAATGTGAATCCTTTTCACATCCATCGCCTAGTAATATCTCAATGGCATGATTCTATTGAACATAGTGCAGTAAGAAGATCCATTTGTCATACTTCTTTAAATTTTCATCCATTTGTAAAGCATCCCAAAAGCTAGCCAGCAATATAACAGCAGAAAATCTGCCCAAGGCATTCTCTTAAAGAAGCAGTGTTCTGTTCTGCCACAGATTAGTCTAAATCAGTAGTTATTCCATGATGTCAGTGAAACTGAACTGCTGAAATGCAGAGGCAAATCTGGCCCCATGATCTAGTTCCATGATGAAATTGCTAGTGTAAATAATGACTGTTGCTGTTCATCTCTTCCCACACACACACACTCCCCAAAGTGCTTTAATGAATAATGAATTTTGTGAATAAGCTTTAATGAATGACTGAATACATTTTAATGGCCAAATAATAAGATTGTAAGTTAGAACACTTTGCTTCACACTTTTCTCTCCTCCTATAGCCCTGCTGCCTTCCTTTGCTTCCTTGAACCAGTCAATCACCCCTTTAAACTACCCATCGATCACACATACAATTACCACATCCTATCAGGGATTATCAGACTGCAAAAGTGGTCAGCTTATAATTCCAGAAAAGACGTTCCATATTTGTTTTAAACATCTAACTTATGTTCCAAAATGCAAGTTCTGACACAGAACAAACCTTTAAGCATTTATTCCTTCCTTCCCCCACCCCCAAGATTAATATCCATTCATTTTTATCAAGTCATTAAGAAGAAGGCTGTAAAATGAATGACATAATTAGCCACTTAATATAGTGCATATGGAATTTTAATTCCAGCTGAAAATCAGAGAGGCTTTTCTAAAGCTGTTCACTGGCAAAAAAAATAGTGGTATTTGAAGATAGCCAATACTTTTAAATTTAGTGCTACTTTTTTGTTTGGATTCCCTTGTACTCTAAGCATTACTGAATAAACCTTCTTGACTTCCATCAGGAGGGGGCAAACACGCCACTACAGATGGTAGAAGTTGGAAGACAATGAGACTACCCCGTTTTGCATGGTTACAATGCAATCACAAACTGCTCCTGTTACTGAATACAATGGGAATTGGTTTGGGGACAGTTTTCTGAGATGTCTTGGAAGTGGCTCAAGCACAGCATGAAAAAATTGAGGCACCCCTAATCAGTCCATACTTCTGAAAGTATTTAGTCATGCACCTGAAGTCATATGAATAACATCTGTCTGATCCCACAGCAGTGTAACCAAATGCCTCCTGACCAAAGCAATGGCATTTTATGGGTGTAACCTAAAAATTAATCCAAATAAACAAATAAAACACCCTTTACAGGAGAGCTAGAATGCAATTGAACAGTTTGCTATCTGATGAACTTGACTGTCTCTGTAGCCAGTCCGTCCTGTTCAATCCTGCTGGCCACTCATTTCTGTCCTGCTTGTATTGACATATTCTGCAGGCTTTTAACCATGTTACTGAGTCAGGTAACATTAAAAGCTGACCCATTAGCCAGTTAAATTAAACAAGAGACACTAAACAGCAGATAATAGCCAAAGGATAAGGAATGGGAACAAGTCAACATTACTCAAGGGGTTAGAAAGGTGTTCCAAAATGTAATCTCAGTGTTCATTTTGTTGAGTAAATAGACAGTCAACCCCCATTTGCACAAGCCTTGATCACATGAGGTAATCATTTCTGGGGAAAAAAGCCACATTTCACTATTGTGGATTTTGTGTAATGAAATATTCTCCCCCACACATACTCCTCTCAGGCTTTGGGAGTGATTTCATTTACCTGTATTACTTTCACTACCCACTGATTGCTCTCAGATCCATATGTCCATACCACAGGGAATGCAGTAGGAAGTGCAATGATTCTGCTATGAAAAAAGGCCCAATAAAATGCTGGAGACAAGGGGAAAGGTTAAAAAAGCACATGTTTAAACTGTCGAAGTTCCCCTGGCATTGATCTATACCCTAGATTACTTCAGTTGTACTAATTTTTTGTGTGTGTGAAAACAAAAGAACAACTGTACTGAAAATAAGTTTATCAATATAAGTCCATGTTATTTCTGTTCTTTATTAAGTTTTAGGTTTGGTTGTGTTGTGGGTTTGGGTTTTTTTCAAAGATTGAACTGAACTTTGTAAACCTAATTTGTTCTTTATACTTTGGGTTGCATGTGGGAACTTTTTTCTTATTTTTTTCTGAGAGAGGGAGTGAGGAGGAAGTTCCTGATCTGGACTAATGGAAACCTTTGAGGGTTCCTCTCCTACCACATCATGTCAATCCCATGCACTTTATGAGTTGTGTAGCTCTCATCACTGCCACTTTATTCTCAGCCTAATCTGGCATACCTCCCTGATGGGGGAAAAATTCAGCAGAAGGTCTTTATGGGGATCGGCAGCATCTAAACTTTAAAAGGTCATGGAATCATTTTCCTAAAGAATATATGAGTTGAATAGAGGGAGCACAAAGTCTTTTGTCACATCTGGCACACTCGAGATGGAAGACATGCACTGAAATTCTCACTTTTTCTTCCATGTCTCAGTGTAGGCAGTGTGAATCAACAGGATTGTTGGCTTTCTGGAGAAGAGGTACTGGCCTTACGACACCACTGGAAACCCCTTCCCAGGACACTAGTGAAGGAGTTTATGTCAGCAGTTAGGAGTCAAATGTCAATCTTTCATTTCGACTGCTACACAGCATTGTTTGGGAAAGAGAAGAGAAGAGAACAGTCCAGTTTTTCCAGTATTCCAGTTCTTGGCCTCTTGGGGACTTGGTGCTGAGGCAAGAGCCACTGCTCTGATCCTTTGTGTAACCAGGGTGCTGGCCTCATGCCTTTGACACTCTGTTAACCTCTGGAGCCCCATAGCTTCTCACATTACAACTCCTTGCAACAGGAACTGTTGAGCATCAGACCTCAAAGTGATATATAGAATCAAAGAATCACAGAAGCCCTTGGTTGGAAAAGACCCACTGGATCATCCAGTCCAGCCATTCCTATCAATCACTAAACCATGCCCCTCAGTGCCTTGTCCACCCCTCTTTTAAGCACCTCCAGGGAAGGTGACTCAAGCACCTTCCTGGGCAGCCTCTGCCAGTGCCCAATGACCCTTTCTGTGAATTTTTTTTCCCTGATGTCAAGCCTGAACCTCCCCTGGCAGAGCTTGAGGCCATTCCCTCTTGTCCTGTCACTTGGGAGAAGAGGCCAGCACCCTCCTCTCTACAACCTCCTTTCAGGTAGTTACAGAGAGCAATGAAGTCTCCCCTCAGCCTTCTCTTCTCCAGGCTAAACAGCCCCAGTTCTCTCAGGTGCTCTTTGTAAGACTAGTTCTCCAGCCCCTTCATAAGCTTTGTTGCTCTTCTCAGGACTCGCTTCACAACCTCAACATCCTTCTTGTGGTGAGGGGCCCACAACTGAACACAGGATTCGAGATGTGGTCTCACCAGTGCCGAGTACAGAGGGAGAATAATCTCCCTGGACCTGCTGGTCACACTGTTTCTGATACAAGTCAAGACATCATTGGCCTGCTTGGCCACCTGGGCACACTGCTGGCTTATGTTCAGTCAGCTGTCAACCAACACCCTCAGGCCCTTCTCCTCCAGGCAGCTTTCTAGCCAGGCTTCTCCTAGTCTGTAGCCCTGCATAGGGTTGTTGTGCCCCAAGAGCAGGACCTGGCATTTGGCTTTGTTAAACCTCATCCCATTGGTCTCAGTATGTTTCTAAAGGTCCCATCACAACATCCTTGGCCTCATATAATAATCAACAAAATATACCAGCAAAGGCCTGCAGAGAGTAAAGTGTTGTCTGACTGCAGAGTTAAGTTGTACAAGATCTTCAAACTCATCCTTTCCATCCTGAGCTAACACAGAGCCTGGCATCATGCTCTGACAGTCATCATGTTTGGAAGCAAATGAGGGACCAGCCACTGACACCTGCCAGTCTTGGAAGTGTAATATTACAGAGACTTTTAAATATACATCTTGGAGAGTGTTTTGCTTCCATGCACTTTTTTTTCTCCTTTAATTATTTGATGTTTTTAACTGCAGGAAACCCCCCACAAGAGCAATCGTGTCACAGAGATCATGCTCCCTTTAAAGCTCATGTGGTTACAACATCACTGTCCCATTTCTGTCACAAACTGTGTCGTTGCACATCTGGTCTGGCCATGTCTGCTTTCTGCATGCCCTTTCCAGCTTAGGGATCACCTTGAGAGGATGTTACCTTCCATCCAGCAGCTGGTGAGCAGCCATGGTGGCACCTGTCCAGCAGAGGAAACTGATGAGCCATCATGTTTCCCCATCCAACATCAGCAGGGCCCTGGCTTGATTGCCCTCATGAAAATGCTGTGTGCAGATGGAAATTCCCACCTGGAGAAAAATTTACAAAATGCACATATACATAGGACCTTCCTGGGAAAAAAAAAAAAAAAAAAAAAATCAAAACAAACCAAACAAAAAAACCCCAAAGAGGAATCTGTTTTTAAAGCCTCCCTCTGCACTCATCTGACTTCAGGCCTCGTTATTCCTGCTGTGCTCACTGCAATAAGTTACCACTGTCAACAACAGGATCTAGCAAGGCAGCCATGCACTGACTGACTCAGGATGGATGGAGTTTAAGAACTCCATGAGGATGGATGGACAGAAGTTGGCATGGAGCAGAGTGTCACCACTGGCTGCAGGAGGAAGCTCTTCTACAAAACAAAATACTGCACCAGGTGAATTTAAATTCCCATTCCCAGCTACATTCTCTCCATCATTCTGGGCAAAGATTGGAGGCTGTTTCAGCCTGACTGGTGTTTAGTACTCCCTGGCCCACACTGTGAAATGCAAGAAATGCAACGTGGCAACATCAAGCTTCAACATGTTGCTTTCCCATAGCTTTGAATCTTGAATAACTGACCACGCTTGCCGCTTTTGCACCAGGCTTCCTGAGTACATTTAGACCCACAGACCTTTTCTGTTCCCCCCACATTACAGACTGACATCAATCTCCTAGTCTCCCTGCTCAAGAAATCAACAAATAAAAAAACTTGTTTCATGTCTTCCACAATACATACTCTTCTCATAATGGCAAGTGCAGAGAAAAGCTGTAGAAATTGTGGATGAGGTTCTCTCTGCACACCGCCTAGCTGGGAGGTCACTATTTCAGCATATTTTCCTGGGGGGTTGTTTCAAACAAGATGCTTTCAGTGTGATTTGTCTCACCCTGCATTAGATATCTACATCTGAGCCAGTCACCTTTCATATTCAATGAAGAGAAATAGGCATGTCTGGGGCATGAATCATCTGATTTACTTTATACATCTCCTTTAGACTAAGATGAATCACACTCGAGAAGTGCTTATTTTTCTCCATTGACTATAAAGAGAATCAAGATTAGTACTCAGATACAGACATCTACATTTGGTCAGATGACTCTTACCCTGCGCCTTCTGGGAAACAGCTTCAGGTAACATCCTCCACAGAGGCAGTCAACACCCTGCCTCTGTCTGTCAGTCAGCCATGCCACAGCCTAAAACCAAGACAATTGTTCAGTCATGATCCCACCCCAAAATCTACTACATGCCCAAAGCCAGCACAGGGATCAGAACTACAGTCTTTGCTAGAAGAATCTACAGGAATTAATGGAGGAAACTATTGGATAATGTCTTACAATACTGAAGGAATATCCAGAATGGAAATGTAGAATTGGAACAACACACATGGAAAGAATTATCAGCAGCAGCATAGAGGACAGGATCCCATTAAAAATACTAAGTTCAGAGTGGGGGCTGGAGAGCAACCTCATTTCCATTGGCAACTGTTACACCAGGGTCCACAAAAAAATAAAAGAAAACAAACAAACCAAAAAAAAAACCAAACAAGAAGAGTTATCAACTATCAGCAGCTTCTGGATTTTTTACAAAACCCAAGAAAAAAGGAAAAGGAAGTATACATTTGGAGAACTCCTGCATTAAACTCTACAGGACTTTGTGAAGGCAGGTATTGTTATGGCTGATCCCTAGTGCATTCCCAGTGCCAGAGGCCAAATGTGCACACAGTATTGTTGAAGTAGCAGTGGCAGATTGCCTGTTGGCACAGGACACCACTACAGCCTTCCACCTACACAAGGACAGTCTTGTCACCCAGCAGTCAATGGACTGTGTCCCTACAGCAGATACCCATTTTGATACATAGTCACCAGTAGACTATGAAATCTGCTGAAGTCTGACACTGGTTCAGTTATATCCACCCTACATTTGTATGACACTTTCATTTACCTGCCTTTGCTTGTATCATCATCCATGTTCTGCCTCTATTTATTGCAGACAAGCTGGTTGCAAGGTCTCAGTGAGAACCAGCTCATGTCATGAACATGACACACAGCACGTGCTGTGGTATTTCAGAAAAATCCATTAGAAGCACTACCTTGTTTGGGATGTGTTAATTACGTACAATACTGTTTCCTTGACCTGTTAGGGCATTTTCATAGACATCCTTTATGGATGTCCTTAAGGTTCAGAAATCTCCCTGCCTCTTATTCCCATCCATGCCCTCAAGAACACTCATTTGCCGTCAGAGGTGTCCAAAAATACAGCGTACACTCCTCACATGAGGCATGCACTAGCCAGAAATAACTAGTGTTTCCATTCCGTGTGGCTATCTACCCTTTGGTCTTCCAAGCATTCACTATATCCACATTCTGCAGCTATGCAAGGGAACATTCATTTGCTCCTTTTCCTGGCCCAAGTTTCCAGCAGGAGATTTCCTAAGTAAGGGCGCAGGAGGACAAGCTGGGTTTCTGCAACTGACAGACAGGGTCATAGCACTGTTGATATCCATTAGCACAGACCTATAAAGCGTCCAGGACAAACATGAGTTTTGGTTAAAAGCAAACAAGAAAGATTTTTGTAACATTGATGAAGTATTAAAAGATTGTTTTATATTTACAAAGACAATTTGAAACATGTGGAATCTCAAATAACTCTCTGTATGCACTGTTTTAACCCAAGTTCCCTGATATTCATGGAATTTCCCCTGCACTTCACTCTGAACAGAGCTGACTGGTTGAGGTGAACCAGACTTCTTTCCTGTGTTAGAAGAAACAGCTGGACACAGAAATTCTGCTTTGCATGGACAAACACAGTTAGCTGATGAGCCATTATTTAATGGGAACATTTGGCGAAGCAGCCACACCCTTAACCAGGCCTGAATTTCTAAATCCTCTGGCATCACAAAAGGACGTGTGATAGCCACCTTCATGGGCCTGGTGTAGCAACTCCTCTGCTACCATAGCACCTGTTACCCTCTCCGTGCAACTTATGAGTTGACTCACCTGTACATGACTCATTTCAGATTCTGAAAACAAAAGACTATGCTCGGTGCTGGATCTCTAGATATGCTAGATACTGCCACCACTATTGCTTTCTCTCCCACGGCAGAAGGAGAGAGGTGAAGTGGAGGCAACACGTCCTTCAGATTGAAATCTGAGGACCTGTGTTAACCCTCAGAAAGCCAGACCTTCCTAACTCAGTATTTTCTTGGGCTGCCTCTGAATCTCTCCACTTACAGGAGCAGAAAGTTAAAACGCGTGACACCACCCAGAATACTGAGCATTTGGCTTAAAAAGCACAAAGTCATGGACAAACGATGATAACAGTAAGTCACTGTGGAATCCAGTCCCCAAGGAAGTACCTGTAGACAGCCTAGCAAATTGGTATGGATGTGCATTAGCTTGCCAGAATTGAATCCAGGGCTAATTTAATGGAGTGTTGCTGCAGCACAAATAGAGGCAGGGCTGTTGCTTAGACCTCCAATGACCAGTTTCAGTGAGCTGTTTCAGATCATCCTGGATTGAAACTACTCCAATTAAGTTAACATGCTTAGATCAGGTAAAAGAAGATGATTTGACAAATCTGTGACAACCTCACTTGCTTCAGACAGTCAGATTTAAAAGTTGATCAGCATAGCCCCTGAAGCCTTTCATCCTGGCATCGAGCTTGGGAAGAGGGCATAAAAAGTTAAATTTATACAGGGCTTTGTGCATTGTTGTTAGTGTTGTGATGGTACTGGTGTGTTCACTGAGGTTGGTGGCGAGGTTCTTCCTGCCTTCTCTGGCCACACAGGCAGGGAGCATTGAACTGCACTCAGAGATGAGGAGAAAGCAAGCTTGGAAAACTGCTAGGATGTGCAAAGCTCAAGGGCAAGCTGACACCCACCTCCTACAGCTGCAGCTACTTGGTGAGTGTAAGTGGTACTTTTGTGTGACAGAAGTTTCAGGTATTCAGATATCACTGGGATTTTCAAAGGCTAGCTCTCAGCGGTACTTGAAGCTTTCTGGGACTAGGAGATAGTTCATTCACAGCACCATAAAAATTCAAACCTATTCAAAAGCTGACCTTCATTCAGCTATCTAGTTGAATAATGACACAAGCAGCCGGGAAAGGGCAATTGTGTTTTCAAGACTCCGTTTCTGAAGGTTTTGTCATGTATTTAACTTTACCTCAGAAAACGCCCTTTGTAGCAGACAGGAGTTGTGTTATATTCAAAAGTACATGATACCAATAGACAGAGAGGTGTCACAGGGCTGTCTATACAGAAGGGGTGGGGCTTTGAAGGAAGATTTGGGCTCATCTCACTCAGTGAGAGATCTAGAGTCTATGGAAGGTAAATGGAGGGAAGTAGCCAATGACAGAATGGATGAGTCAGAAGCTCTGTCTCACAGAAGGAATCTTTTCACTTCTCCTTGCTCTCCTAACAACACTGGCCCTGCTGTGGGGGCTTTTTTTCTTTCAGGGAGATGTACAGAACAGAGGTATCTTCCTCAAGAAGTCAACCACAGCTCCGTGCTGGCTTTCACAGCAGCCAAGAGGCAAAAGCAACTACAGCTTGGCGTAGGGTCAGTCCTCCCTCTAGCACCTCTGTCATGTCCATTTGCTCAGTCAGGGCCTTGCTCCTCTCTCCTGCCAATCTGTAACTTACAGCCAAACTTTCCTCAATATGGCAGTGAATACACTGCAGCTGCTTCCAGCATATGACCCTTTCCCAGTTTTGGATTGCTCCTCTGAGTCACGTTTTTTTCCACCTCCCTCTTCCAGCTTCCCCAGCAGAGCAGCAGCACGAGGACAAGCGTGGAAGAAACACCCATCACTACCTGCCTCTGACAAGCAACAGGCTCTAGGGTAGTTGGAGTGCAGATCAAGTGGCTGAGCAGGAGTTACTCTCTGTGTAAGATTCAGGTGTCATAGGTCTCTAGGGGAAAGCCAGTTCTCCTGGAACCTCAACAGAGCAGAGAGCAAGGTTACTCCTCTCTAGGGCTGCCTGCCCCTGGCTTCAGCCCTGTAGTGGGTGCTCCATGTTCTCCCACTGAACTGAGTCACCGATCACCAGTTTGTTGAGGGGAAAGCTGTCCATGTCAACTGCAGGACAGCCAGGTGGCAACCATAAGGATAAAAATTCAAACCTATTCAAGAGCTGACTGCTTAGGCAGGGCTTAGGCAGGAGTGTTGGTCCCCCTTATAAATGTTCATACATGGGGGTATGCAAAGGCTCAACACGCAAGGCTCAGTAGTTTGCTCACTACAAATGCAGGTTGCCAAATCAGGGTTCTCAGGAATCCTTCTCCTGACCTGTAGTGCTGCCCTAGCTGTAGGACCTCCTGTCTCCACTTAGACCCCAGTGACCACCTCCCTCCCCATCACTACCCATTTCAGGCACGTGGAAACCTTCTGCAGCTTAAGGAAACAGCCCTCTGTGGGGTGCTATGTGGGAGGCAGATTCCACCACTGGGGTCAAATTCCTGAAGCAAGGAATCTGGAAGTCCATCAATACTTGATAAAGACTGCAAAATAACATTGCTGGCAGTCCCCTCAGCAGAACTGAGTTTTAACCAGCAGAGCTGCTTTCTACCCTGGTGCCCTTGGTAAGTGGATTGCAGGAAATGCGTACGGCAGTGATAAATTATTACAAATGCTTAGTAACGCTCCTTGACCAAAATTAAGTTGCTTACAAAGTGATTTCTTAGAATGACTTCTTTTCTTGCTCTTCCCAAACTATTAAATTACAAGTCTGTGATTAATTACTACAGCAACTGCACAGCAAACTTAGTCTTTCCACCTAAGAACAAAAGGAGATTTAGATAGGGGGTGTTTACTTTCAGCTGAAAGGGCACATACTCAAATTTGGTCAAGTGTACCTTACTTGCGTTTTAATTCTTCAAGTCGAAAATAGCAGCTGGCTGCACAGAGAAGCAGGGAGGTGAAAATGTCATTGGATAAAACCTCCAACTATTTCTCACAACTGGCACTAACAAATGGTTTCCGGAAGCTAGAGGTCACTGCGCACACAGTCCTAGAGCTTTCAGGCATTAACCTGAAGTTATTGTATGTAACTGGAATTCCTAAAGCAAGGTCAGATAGTTTATCCCAAACGCTAGCAAATTCACACAACTAATCTAAGACAGACTTTTTCATTCCCTCCAGTGGGAGGCTTTGAAGGCAAAAGGAGGAGTGGTTTTGAGCAAGGCTGCTGCTTTGGCAATGCATATGGACAGCAACCACCCTGCAGATGGACTTTTTGCTTCACCTAGATCTGACTGTAATTGTTGCGACCCTGCCTCCAAAAGTATTAAGCCTCATCTACAGAGGTATATGATTTTTTAATGTATAAGGCAGAAGGAGACACTAGCTACTCTGTCACCTATGTGTTTTTGGAAGAGGAAAAAGAGCTGTTCAGCATTAAAGATTCAGGAATGTCTGTTGACATATTAAGGAAACAACCTCAGGGGACAGCTGACACGGCTCCAAGAAGCATTACCAAGGGAACAGTGACGCAAATGTCTTCCATTTTTACAGGCTGGCAGCTTGCCAGGTTCCCTCGCCTGATGGCTGATGTAATGCTAATCCCTATCTGGGTTAGTGCTCAGATATCAACCACAGCAGCTCACTCTGCTGCAATCAATATAGCACACTTTTTATAGAAGAGTGTATAAAAAAAATTCTGCTCTAATCTACTAGGAATATGTACAGTAGAGTAATAGCAAGGGAAATCTAATGGCTAGCCTGGAGCTCACCCAGCGTGTGCTTTTGCAAGTGTGCATGTGTGTGCGCAAGCTTGTACACAAACCCATCTACACCTCGAATAATGGCAAGTCCAGACGAGGGTCACACATTGAGAAAGGGCTGGCTGTTCATCATGTACAAGAAGAGCCTTCCAATTCCTCTACTAAGTGATGCACCAGCACAAAACAAGGAAAACAAGCAAAACAGGACTGAAAGATAAAATGAGCTGTCAGTTATAGCATAGAATAAAATAATTTTTTATGTAGTAATGATGACATTTTGTACTTCTATGATACTGGAAGACTCTGTGAGGATTAACAAAGCCTCACAGCAGCTGTACAGCGAAGACAGCACCAAGACAGAGTGAAGGGCTCGTGGCAAGTCACTAGCAGTCAAACCCCATCAGCCCCAGAGCCAGCATGTCAGTTCCATAGCAGACAGCAATATCAGTACCTTAAGAGAAAGCCAAGAGCTGGAGAGGAGTCTGGGGATCCTGAATTACCATGCAATTATCTAAATAGCAATTTGGCTTGCTCATAAGAGAAGAACTTTGAAAACCTGAGTAACCTCCAGTGAATGCAGTCCTGGCTTTACACCTTCTACCCTGGAAAGACCTTCCAGGGCTTAACTACACCCTAAAACCAGTATAGAACACTGGTTTTCTAAGTGGATCATCACCTTACAGCCTGTAAGTGAGAAACCCATGTCAGTTTATTTCACAGGATATTGGTGTCATAACTGTGAAAATTTCCCTGTGTGTTCTTGCACCACATAAAATTTTGAGATAAACTCTGTGGATAAAAAAGTAGATGAATTCCAGCCTGTATCCAGCACCTAGTCTGATGAGGACCTTTGCAGGCCAAAGCATTATTTCCTTCTGTTCCTCCTTTATCAGACACATTTTAAGGGGAATTTTAGGAAAACAGTACTTGAAATTAGAAGCTGATGTTCGAGTAATATTAGTCCTTGGGTTAACTCCTGGCAGATGTGACAACAGTATTAACCACGTCATTTAGGGTTTCCAGAGAGCGTCAGCTTCACAGAACCGCCTGAGAACTAGACTGGTATTTTGGGTAAATACAGTAACATGGCCCATAGGTATTAAAAAGGCAACACTCAGACCCATCCTTTCCCAGGCCACACTCAAGGCAACCTTTCCACGGCAGCCATTGGTGATTTGACTGAATAACTACCCCTACCTTTCACTGACAGTAAAAATGAAGGAAATCAGTGTCTGTCCATGTTAGCCCATATCTGCTCAAGACGTCACATGGCATAAAGCTCCCTTGAGATGCTCACCAGCACCCAGTTGCAATATCACATATCCGTCAGGCATTTCCTTACATTTCTGCTTCCCTTTTGCCAGGAGCTTCCATTGCATGATGCTGTTTCTGGTTGCCTCTTCTTCCTCTGCTTTTCATTCCATGCCAGCTGGGTCCTGGCTAGAGCAGTAGTAGCTGTGGGCAGGGCTGCCAGGGGGAGAGATGGGAGAGCTGTGGTCTGTGGGGAGGGTTTTCCAGACCCCCCCAGCAGGCAGAAAGGCTCAGGTAACAAAAGAGGGGAGATAAGGGTGGGGAAGGTGGTACCAAAAAACGTAGGGCAGGTGTAGGGAGACAAAAGCAGAGAGAGGACAGTGTTTGGTCTCATAACCTCTTCCTTGATTTCCCTCCATCCACCTACCCTGCAGAAGCACACACTGCTGCCTGGCTTTACATCTGCTACTCTGCCTTTTAAGTGAATGAATGGTCTTGTTACAACAGCCTCATGAAACAGATCAGTTGAAAACATTAATATAACTATACTCTCCCCTCTTTGATTTGTGAAAGGGTAAAATGGTTGATTACCAAAAAGACTCCCTTTTCCAACAAAGGATTTGACTGGTTTTGCTCACGTGAAAGTAAAGGATGAGGGAGTGTATTTCCCTTTCGAAATAAATAATACAGATACAAATAGCTTAAGTGAAGGTACATTTTAGCATGCCATTTACATATCAGTGCTACAGATATGTCCTACCTTTGCAGCACCCACATAAAAACAAAAGGGAGGCAACTGTTGGCCCAGTCCTCCTCAATGGCAGACAAAGGTGACCTGATGGAATTATTGTGCAATCCCAATGTGAAAAGAAAATCCAAGTCCTTCCTATGCAATCCATAGGACATTTGCGCAGTTTTTAACATATGTGTTTATGTTTCCTTATACTTAATGAAATGCTTAAGAAAAAATATGTTCTAAAAATGTTGATGCAATTACAGTTTGTTGTGCTTGAATTCTGGATGGAGAAGAGTCTCCCTTATTTCCCACATGCTCATACTACATTATATTAAAAACATATTCTACTTGGTCAGACATGTGTTTTGTGTTTTATAAACACTTTGCATTGTTGGAAACGTTCATGTTTAGCGAAAATCACATCGTCATCAAATGTAATGTGGAGAACGTCCTTTGTAGCAAATGGTCCACACTCTGATCCTTAGAGGTGATTACCAAGTGTCATGTATGGAGGACCTGGCCAAATGCACCCATGCTGCATCTGCATGCAGCTTAGCTGGTCTTCCCAGGGCCCACTACTGCTCGATGGAGGGGAGTCTACTCTCCAGCAGACACAAAAACTGAGTGAAGGGATTCCAGAGAAGTCAATACTCCGGAATAGGTCAAGTTTGTATTCTTGTATTTTAAAAATACAAGACGTGTCTATTGGCATCAGTGCCTTGCAAGTCTCCTTGCCTTCCCAGCTTCTCTCACACTGACACTGTGGTCCAGTAATCTCTGACAATCCAGTTAATGTGACTCAGGTGTTACCACACAATCTTTCTTACTCTAATCAGTGTACTTCATTACTGTACTCCTAGAATTAATCAGAGAACTCCAAAAAGATCATCATAGTATTTTGTATTTTAAAATGTTCATGCAAGGCTGATATTCATAATCTCTAGAGACCAATTAGTAAAACATGGTGGTTTTCAGGGCAAAATCTTTAGACAAAATTCTCAGGAGTGAAAAAATGTCAGCTTTCCATTCTTAAAGCAAACAAGGCCCTGTGTTCCAGTGCAAGAATTATCCTTTCCCAGGCAAATTCATGCAGCATCTGGGGATTTCCACATTTTTCCTATGCATAAGCAAAATAAACCTGGGGTGTGTATTGGTCTCCAGTTTCAAACTCTGTGATTCCTCTTCAGAACAAAGGCCCCATCAGGTAAAAACTGGACTCAACTTTTCAACTGGAATAGTACGTGCACTATGTGCAGAGACAGAATCAGTGGGTAGATGACTGGATTCATGCTGGTTCCATATTAATAGAAGGGTCAGAAAGAAAACATTAGCCATCAAAAGCATTTTACAGACCCTCCCTTTACGATGTATCATAAAGCACTACAGATACATGCAGCAGCTTGTGAGAAGTATGAGCCAGTTCTTATGCTTTTAATGCCTGATGGCATCTTAATGTGACAACAGCATGGTTCAACAACAGGCAGGAAATACTGCTGATGGAAATAAGAATTTAGCAAAGAAAAACAAGCAATTTTTTTTTGCCTGAGGAAGGCTGAAATGGCATCATCCTTTCCTGAATTCATGGGAATGCATTTCCTTTTGTTTGTGATAACAACTGTGTTGTAATTGATGTTAGTTGTCCTCATGAGTTTCATGTTATACTGTCTTTTTTGATATGTGATTCTCTGTCCCATACACTGATCGGGAGGCAAGGCTGAGATCTGTGAATCCTCCTAGCATCCCTGTGAAGAGTAAGACCTGCGCTCCCAGCCAGGTGATGTGTTCAAGTCTTTGCAGGCTGCCCACTCCTTCAGCTCATGTCTTTCAGAGTAGGGCTCTATTCATCCCCATATGCTCTGCTGGATAGACAACCAGGTTCCTCCACACCTGTAATGCAAGGACAGGAGACACAAAAGTCCTCTTCCTAAAGCTAATGAAGAATATGTTTTATCCCAGAGCAGTGGTGTCTGGGTTTCTTTTCACACTCCTATACAAGCATGAATTAGCTAGAGAGGGACTCATCTATTCTATTACAAGAAGCTTTGCACAAAAGCAGTGAATCATTAACCTTCAGCTTAACAGCAGCATCTGCATCTGAAGGTGTATTTCCTACTGTGAAAACACCCAACAGGCCAAGCATTTAGCTTTATGCCTTAAAATGAAGGCACAGCTTTCTGGAAAGCTGAGCTGAGACCTGGCCTGGCAAATGCTATCCAACAGTATGTTTGAGGAAGCCAAAGAGAGCAACACTTCCTTATCCTACCTGTTAGGCATTTGTGCTCTGTCCGGCTGTGTGTGACTCTGCCATTGTGTGTCTCTGACCATCAGAGGAGCCGTGCTCAGATCTGAATAGCTTGAATCACTCCACCCCTGGACCATTACAGTATTAAATTATGGCTCCATACTTAAGTGATACAATAGATAGGGGAACTGAAAGCACAAAACCTCCTAACCTCTGATCCTGTCTCTACAACAGAATCCCTTGATGGCTTTAGGCAAGGTACTTAACATCTCCACCTCGGTTTTCACATTTGCAGAAAGGGGCTACTAATACTTAGCCACCCACTCCACAGGGCAGTCTTGAGGAGTGGTTACTTAATGTAAAGCGGCTAGAAGATGAAAACCTGCTTGTTAGTGCCAAGCATTATTACAGTTACCCAGGTTTATCGTCAATTTTTGACACTGACTTTCCTCTTTGAAATGAGGAAAAGGATTCCTTTTTGGTCAATCAAAACATGCATTCTGCACTGTATTTCCAACAGAAGTGGGAAGGAGCCTTGGGAGTATGAGAGAAAAGGAGAAAAATGTGTCCCCTTAGATCCCAATCTACCTTTCACATCCTCTCAGGAAACTCTTTTGAAAGTGCCCAACATTTGGTGCAATATGCTGCAGTCAAAAGGCAAAAATTTTAGTCTTTAAGGAATGTTTTATGAACCCCAGGAATAAATCATCTCTAGCAGGGATGGTTAAGCATAATGTTGAGAGTTTGTGATTTTCCCTGAAGGTAGAGAAATCATTCCAAGCTTTTCTTCAATTTGGTCATGAAACTTTAACAAGAAAATGCTGAGGGCCATTCTGGCACATTGCTGAGATGTGTACATTAAGAAAAACCAAGGGGAGTGTTTTGATTGACCGAATTATTTCCTTCAATCTCAAATGAGTTAGATGTTTGATTTTAAGTGACAGTTCCGGTATAGCAAACTACTTTTATGGCAATACAGGCTGCATCATGCTCAGTGAGCATCTTTAAGCAGGCCAGTATAACTGCATTTAACAGTATGACAGTGATGGAGAGCAGGGGAACTGGTCATCTTAACACAAGTTGAGCTGAGACTACAGGCTGTAATAAATGAGTGCAGCAAACAAAGGGACCAGCTCAGTATTTGAAAATTCTAACATTACTGGAAACAAAGGAAATCATTTTGTCACTGTAGAAAAAAAATATGTAGTCTTTTATGATTGTTCTGGAAAAGCCTCCTACCATGAACTGCTGCCACTCCTAAGAATTCAGAGCATGCAGCTAATGTGTATGGCTTTGCTTCCAAATTCATTAGTATGAGATTTTGGCACTGCAGGAGCACCTCCTTCTACATACTGGATCTGGATCTGGCCTAAGCATGCAATTATGTTTCTGTTGATTTAATCAGAGCACACGATGTGGTGTTTATGCCAGTTCTACATTGATTTGAGGACAAATGTTACCTGATTTGGTAGAAAGTCTGCCAGAATTTGTCAAAAATCTGAACCAGCACAGTAAGTTTGCACTTGTTCAGGCTTAGCAGCATGTGGCTGTGCTGTCCGGGTCCAGCACAGGGCACTTTTTATGCCAGATTTACTATTCCATGGAACTGCGGTGTAGCTACATGTCTTGCTTACACTGGCTGAGCTGCCCTGCCCCTCTACTGTAAGGTGTTGTTTAATTCCTGTATGCGTAACAGGGATTATATAATTCCAGAGAAAAAGCTTTCCTTTGATGTTTATTCCAGGGCTTCAGGTTTCTTAGTGATTCAGTAATTGCCAGGTCCATCCGCCTCCTGAATGTAAAATGTTTATGTCTCACTTCAACGAGTAAATAAAAGGCACCAAGACAATATGAGCAAAACATGGAAAGAGAGTGTCAGATCAGAAGAGAAATCTACTATTCATGTCTTCTTTTCTGACTTCCCATTGAATGGAATGTAGAACCAAACCACCCTTCAATCTGAGTTGCTCCACTTCCAACAAATGTTGGTCAAATCCTGCAGGATCAGAGCCAGCTTTGGGATTTTGAGACATGCTGGCAAAAGGATTCTGCTGGGATCCTCCCTTCTTCATCATCCCTCCCAAGCAGAATAGAGTCATTTGCAGCAAAGTGGGTGGGGAGGGTTCAGAGGTCTTTAAGACCCAACAGCTTGCCCGGGCAACATAGAGGCCAGCCACATGTACACTGGGATGTCAACATCTCAGCTATTTTCTAGCAACAATTCCCTCTGAAGGCAGCAGTCCTTCAGACAAAGCCTAGTGACACAACTTTTAGGCTTTCTTTTCCTTTTCTTCTAATTACTTAGTCATGGAACCCAGAATAATCAGGCATAAGTGGTCAAAAGAGTCACAGAAACAAAATGCCTCTTGGGACATTGCAACACAATATTGAACTAGTAAAAAGAAACTTCATTAACCTAAGAACAGTGTGTCTCTTTGTTTCGTCTGCTTTCTCCCATGTCTCTGTCTAATACTTCCTCCTTCCACCTCTGACTTTTTCTGTCTTCTCCACATCATTCTCTCCTGTCTTGGTTTGCAGAATTTTCTTCTCTTAATCATTATGCCATGCCTTTTCTTTCCACAGTGGTTTTACCTACTTCCCTCATTCCCATTCATTCCTGGCCACCATCTTTCTCAGCTTCTTTGCTCTGTCTGTTGACTTCTCCTTTGCTCTTGTCTCCACCCCAGTTCTTCTTGTCTGATGTTTTCATTAATCTGTGCTTCACTAAGGAAATAAAGTTCTCTCTCCTGGAGGCTTACCCCTTCTTATTCCCCATTCTTGCAGTCTTTTCCTTATACTGTGGGTTATTCTTATTCCCTCAGATCTCACTGCCCTGCAAACCTTCTGTATCCTTACCTATTAGCTACCCAGCAAAATGTCTGTCACAAGCTACAGATGTCACTACAGCCAAAGAAGCCACAGTCATGGCAGTAATGTTCACAAAAGACAAGCCTGGGCTGAAAAGAAGCTCTGCTTGTGCACTAGTTAACTCATGGTGGGGGGAGGGGAGTAGGTGCTATTAATTTGGTTTGTCAAAGGGTTGGTCAATGGACAGGAAAATCTTTAAAAAAGCTTATCTGTTTCTCCATTGGACAGCTATGCCTGTTTTGTAACTATTGCTAATCCTCTCTCACTTTCCCAAAGAGTGTTGTCAATGCTGCACAGAAGCAGGTCTGCTGGTTGCCCCTTCCCTTGCCTCTCCTGGAGGACAGGATGGTTGCTGTGGTCAAAGGCATGCAGCAGCAGAGCCAGATCCCCTCTTTCACTTATGCTGGTATGCATCTTGGAGCAGAGTCAGCTCTTTGGATGAGGTGCTCTTTCCTGTGGCTGGAAGTTGCATCAGAAGTTCACCACAGAGGACAGCTGAGCCACCGGGCAGCAGCCAGCCAGGGCCTGGCAAGGTGCTTTGGCACTCCTTTAAGGGTCTTTACCCAGACAGTTCCCTGCTGCACTGCAAGCTGATCCACACACAGGACAGCCACATACAACCTGAGTGCTGGAGCTGGTTGCTGGCCATATAGAAATTCTGCAAAATCTGCTTTTGAGTTGCTGAATGAATCCTCTCTACTCATGGCCAGCCTCCACATTGAATGCTCTCTTCACAGACAAGAAGACTAGAAATTACCCATACTAAATCCTTCCCAAGGGCACTATCACTAACTCAACAAAGTTGTGGTATAAATGCATGCGTCCCATTGTTAGGACTGGGAGAGACAAAACTGATGGGAGTTTGTCAGGAACACCCACAAAGATCCCTAGACACAGAGCGATGAAGTTTAAAGCTCCAAAGGCCGGCGGCGCCATGCAACAGCAGGAGCCAAGAATGGTCAAGCAACATATGAACACTAGTTTTTTCTGCTTCATATCCTTCCCAGTCCTTTCCTTAAGAAACATAGAAGATTAATAATTTTGGATGCAGAGCCTGAGTTCACACAAATGCATGTGAAACCAGCAAACAATACCCCCATTAAATGCACAGAGAAACTCAGTGACTGGAAGAACTCACCTCCATGAGCTTCACCCAAGTCCCACAGGAAGACTACAGTGGAGACAGAAACAGAGCCCAGACCTCCTGACTCCAAGCGCTGGGCCCTAACAAAAACACTGTCTTCCCTCCACCATCCCTCTCTTAATACACTACATTGACCAGACTGGCAAAGGCATTCAAAATAAATAAAAGCCATTTCTCATGCCAAGTTTTAAAAAACATTTTCTTGCCATGGCTGGTTGTTTTTCTCCTGCTAGATGTTAGACAGTCTCCACCAAGGGAGACAGCTCTTCTTTCTTCTCCAGGAAACACAGTTGTCTCCCACATGTTGCACTCAGTGTAGCTCAAACAAATGTTTTAGGAAATTCCCCCTAATTCGGTGAAATTGTTAGCTTGGCAGTGGTGCACTGGAAACAGGGCTGAAAGATTGCCTTGGATACTTTCCCCCCCTTTTTAAAGCGTACAGGAGAGCACAGGCTTCAGACGGGCTGTTGAGGAAGACAGAAACTCATGTTACATATAAAGGATTTGGCAGGCCTGAACACAGAAATTTCCAGAAGTGTTTGCGTGGCAACAGCTCTGTGCCAATCCACATTTTTTAGCTATTCTGGACGGATGCCCAGACGACAAGAAAGTCTTGTATCTCCACGCAGTTCACTGGCTTCCCTGAGGAGTTTCCATACTGCATGGCAACATTGGATAATCTCATTTGTGTGCCAGAAAAACTCCTGCTACTTACACTGTTACTAAATACCAGATGTGCTTAATAAAGAGTAAGTGGAGCCAAACCTAGGGCAATCACATAACCCATCATTAACATTTTCTAAAAACAAAAAAATGCCATTGGAACAGCAGATTACTGTTTTGCTTTGTTTGCTTTACGCCCTGTTACGGGAACCCCTGGGGTGCTGGGAAGGGAGCACTGCAGGAGCAGACAGCTCTGGCACTGCCGATGACATTGTTTACAATCACACCCCTGCACATCTGAAACATGTGTGAGAAAGTAAAGGCTAAGCAGATTTCTCCTGCTCTGGAGAGGGAGGGGAGGATTGCAGCAGGAAGTCTACGCCACCGAGTAAGTAGTGGAGTCCTGTTTCTTCACCCTCAAGAAATGGCCAGAGAGGCAGGGGGGAATGCAGCAGTGACAGCGTGAGTTTGGTCCTTTGTGACATGCACATCCCAAAGTCCCCACTGTATGAGAATGCAAGAGTGGGCCTTGTTCCTTGAAAGTTAATGATGGCCCAAATCCTCCAAGCCCATTTAAAAGACATTTTTGCGTGAGTCAGGGGGCCAGTCACTACACAAAATGTGTGCACACATTTATTATGGATTTAAATGGATGTTGCACATGTGCATATCTGATGTTGACCAGATCCTTAAGGGAAATAGCTAAGTCACAGGACGGTGAGCAAGTTCTGCTGCAAGAGGCTGTTAAGAGAAGGAGGGAGACAAATGCACTGAAACATCTGCAGTCCCTGTGTATCCCTCACAACAGAGCCTTGGCGTGGCTCAGCCCAGAGCCTGGAGAGCTGTGAGCCGCTCTGGTATGAGGGGGGAATCCCTCCCCAGAATGAGATGTGAGTGAAAGAGCTGGTTTCTCCTGCAGCTGTTTCTGTGGTTGACAGGAAGGAATGGAGTTAAATGACTAGGAAAAAAGGAAAAAAAAAAAAAAAAAAAAAGCTTTGTCTGTATTTTAATGTCTGCTCTGCTGCCCAGACGGAAGAGAAGCTTGTCAAACGTGTACTGACAGAGTGCTCCCAAGAATAGCCATCCCTTGCAGATCTGCTTGCTCTGGCTTGGTGGAAACTAAGGCAAGGAGAAGGGAGCAGGGACAAGTCCAGGCCTTGCTTGTTGTGTATGCAAAGGCGGGGAGCAGTGAGTCAGCCTCATCATGCAACAGCCCCGAGTGGTGCCATTGCTCTAGTCCCTCAAGCAAAGCTCTAACCCACGTCAGTGGGAGTTGCAGCTATGCAAAACTGAGATATCTGATGCCAGGAACCATGCCAAGGGCATGGGGTGAGGAGGTCACAATGGGTGTCAGCCTGCCACAGCCTGGGAGCAGGAAGGTGGCCACCACCCAGCGCCCACATGGCTCCCAATATGACTGAGCTCCAGCATTTTCCAAAGGCTGGCTGCAATAACAGAAAAGCCAGCAGATCAAGGAAACAGAGTAGACTTGATGCTGCAAGCCCTCTGCTCGTGCCCTCCCCACGCAGCCCCATTCATTGCACCCACCTTGTCAGGTCAGGCCCAGACACCATCTCACCTCACAAATTCAGCAGCATGGATCTTAAAGGCTGTGTGAGGTGACAGTGAGTGGCACTACCATCTGTTTTGCCCCCAGGCCAAACAGACGGTACAATCCTGCACTCCCGGCACAAGAGCCAGCTGCACAGCAGGAGCAATGGAGCAGCTGGTCCTGCTTGGGCCAGGCTTTTGCCTGATGTAAATACTGCTGGACTGGCTGCTAGCCACAGGCTTAGGGCATCAGAACAGCCATGTCCCCATCACCTATTCTGTTTGCACTGCAGTCCTGGAGAGCTGGGCTTGCTGCTGACACTGCTTAGAGGTCAGTCTCAGGAGGACACGGCTAGCCTTTTGCAGGGTGAAGCTCTAGACCACTTGGGTCCTGCCCTACATCTCCCTTGTCCAGCTGCATCCTTCCCCTGCCCCTAGCCATTCAGCCTTTGGCTGGCAAGACTCAGTTTTGCCTGTGCTGCTGATGAAGTCCCAAGAAGGGACTAAATGTCATCCAGTGTGCCAAACTTGTTGCTGGCACCTCTCCAGCCTTTGCCACCCATAATGTCCTGGGAACTCCTGAAGGGCCAAGGAAGCAGTGTGTGACTGGCAGTCAGAGCAGGACACAAGAAGCCTCCGCCACCCACAGAACAGGCACAGAGTGACCAGCTTTCCCACACCATAAAATTGTGACAGTAGTGAAGTAGCCAGCAGCTCATTTCCTCAGTGTGCCCACTCCCTGTCAGCCAGAAGATTTGGTATCAATAGAGTTGCTGGTTCAGAGAAGCCTCACCCCAACAGTTGTGGGCAGTGTGTCAGACGGCCAGGAGAAAATTATGTAGCGGTTGCCCAAAGCTGCATCACTGTTTCCACTTCAGGCTTTATGAATCTTCAAAAAGGGTCAGGAAACAGCAGAGAGGAACAGCTGATCAACTGCATAAAGGCACTCCTTCCTTTCCTTCACTGCTACCTGGGAATCCTGGCCCCTCACGCACCCCACCCTGCCAAACACCTGCAGTCAGCTGCCTCCCTCTTGGACTCCTCCTGGGAGGCTGAGGGGATGCTGTAGCAAGGCTCTCTGACTGCACTCTCCCCAGGAACCTAGACACAGCCCATCAGATCTGCCCCTTCCTCGCTGCACTGCATAAGCTATTCAGTTTGTAGGTGAACCAACAAAAAGATGTTTTCCTACAGCCATTTCCAGGAGTCCAGCAGCTGTACTGCTCTTTGGAGTTTGGTTTGTTTGTTGTGAAGGGGAACCTATCAGATGGTCCTGAAAGTGAACACCTAACCCCATCCCTAGTTGGCAGCAGGAGGGAGAGGCTCCTGCCAAGCAGTCACAAGGCACGCCACTAACAGCTTACTTCACCTCCCTGCCAGGGAACAAAGTCCATTGCCATTAGAAGATTTCAGTTTGCAAAGTGAAGTTGTTTCTCCTGGCTCCGATTCCCATAGGTCAGACTCATAAAAGACAAAGCTCTGCTGCTCAAGATTCCTTATTTCTTGGATTTAGAGTCTCTCTATTCTGAAATTAAATTCTTTTTAACCTGTATTGTTGACATATTGATTGTCATTGTGACCTCTCCTTTACTCTACTTCATGTCTAGATGTGTCACTCTAGAGACCCAGGATCCCAAGAGCCTGACAAAGCTGGCCTATGGGACAAACCCAGTCTGCATGGCGGAAAGGCAAATTTAATACAGAGCTTGCTGTTCTTGAGCTTTACAGTGGATCAGGATGCACGTGGGGTTTCTCTGTTCTGCTGTGACAGCATGTAGGGGTCAGGCAGAACTGGATCTGTGCTTGGCAAGGCATCATACAGGTCTGAACCATGGGGCAGTCCAAGGACCTGAAGAGCTACCTCTAGAGAGACAAGGCAATAAAAGCAATTGAACAAGGAAGCAGAGGGGACATAAAATGAGTTTGCAGATACCACCATAGTGCCATCGTTCTGATCCCCAGCAGCCAGGAGATAGGGGAATGGGCACAAAACAGGTCCTTACAATGTGCAGTAAAGATGCAGGGGATGACTCCGCTTCACGACTTCAGTTCTTAGACTGGTGAGTCTCAACTGACTTGTGTCTTTTCCCATGTCACAGGGCTGTCGTATCTGTTCAAACAACTTCTGTTAACTTCCATCAGTCACAGCCAAAGTTGGACAAATGGGCAACACAGATGACAGGGAACAACTACAACTTAATGTATGCAGGAAAATCTGCTAAAGCTCTCCAACACATTGACAGGTTTTATCTTATCTGTTGCCAGGAGGGACAAAGAGCTAGAGTGACAGTAAAGGTCAACCAGGCATTTAGGAGAGCTCTGAACAAGGGAATAACTGACTATTACACTGAGGGCATCACAATCGCAATTAAGATTGAGCTCCAAAAGTACGGGGAAAGTAAGCTGTTTCTCTTTCCCAACCCAGCATAAGAAAGGCTCCTCACTGGCCACAGCAACAACTGTCCGGAAGTGTCTTTCCCTTCATGAGTCTGCACCATGTCCTGAATGAAGGAGGATAAGTAATAAGCCTGTAAGTATTTACAAGAAAAAGGGTTAGCACAAAGTGCTTCTGGGCATAGCTCTGTTGCCAGTAAAATGCATGATGAAAAGCATAGTTTCTTTGATGAAGCTTCATTGGAGTGGTTTATGGGTAAAGGTGAATCTAGTATATATCATATTTGTCTGATGGCAAACAGAGACCACTTGTGAAAAGCATCCGACTAGGTGTTCTGAGAAAAATCTTCATGAAACATCTGCAAGATTTGAAACACTCTATTGTTGTCAGGCTTTCAGCTGGAATTTGTCCTGGATGAGAGAGAATGGTGGTTAGCTAATAGCATCTTTTTTATTAAAAGCTTTAGGTTTAGGGACTTTGAGCTTACATAGGTATTGTTCTCATTTGCAGATTCACACAAAGCAAAACACTAGGTGAATATAAATTGCAAGAGCAACTTGCCTTTTGCTGTAGCAATAAAGACCCAGGTTGTTCGCCATGCTAAGAAAATACATGAAAATATATGAAAAGTATTTTTTACCCCTTAGAAGATAATAGCTCTGCCACTGATCTAATTAGAAGGCCTTTAAGATGCAGCTGCTCTGGGCCATTGAGGAAGGTATGTGCTGTGGTTATGGCCTGGAAAGACTCAGCATATCTGGCTTAAACTCACAGCTCTGTCATTAACATTCTACAATTTTTCTGTCTTTCTTGTTTAGTTTGTACAGCAATTTGAGAGCACCAGGATTAAATGATTATTTGTGGTTTTAGAGTTAGATACTCTGCTGGACAGTCCTTAAATCCTCTGATCAAAAATAGCAAGCATAAGATGCCCTTCCTGCTGGCTTCAGCTTGGAGAGAGCAGTTGTATGCTCCAGGGAACCACTGTAAAGGTACAAATGTTGCATCTTCTGGACACCCTCTCCACTTCCTCTGCTCACAAGCAAAGCTTTATAGGTTATCTCCAGGTTTCACTGGAAGGGAAAAAAGGAAACAGCTCTTCTGATCCAGTTCCCCCTCGATGGACTTTCAGCTGCTTCAGGCCACCCGCTAGTGTCCTTGCTAGCCTAGCCTGCTGTCAACTCAGCCTTCTCTCACTTCATTTCCTCAGCTGTTAAATGATGCCGAAGTCACGGTCAGGACTTTATCTGCAGTGAAACAGGAGACTGCTACACTGAAATGAGAACCTCCATGGAAACAACTCTGAAATAATGAAAGGTGTGAAGTAAAACTGGCTTAGGTGTTTAAGCGCTGTGTCTGAGTGTCACATAGCTGTGATGTTGGCCTGCAGTTAGTGGTAGGAAATTTGCCAGTGCAAGCTAGGCTAGGTCAGGTCCAGACCCCCATGACAACTCCCACCACTCCATGTCCTGGCTAAAGCACTACACCCCTGCCCGCATGCCAGGCAGTTCTTGTCTTCACTCTTCCATGCACAACCTTTAATGATCAGAAGAAAGCTGGGAGAGGCCACAAACATTGCTTTTGCCCCCTGACTCTGCATCTCTGCTACACACACCACCCTACACTCATAGTGGCTGAGGGCTAATCACAATGGGGATTTAGGGAATGATGCATTATAAAGTTGGCTCTGGTCCTCCTGCCACCTGACTTGGCTACAGCTTGGACCGTGCTGGCTGCAGCTCCCTGAGATGGCTGCAAGTGCCAGAGGGGACAATGGACACAAGTACTCACGCAGCCTTGTCTCTTCAGCACCCTGCTGGGAGGGCTTAGGAGCCTCATCCTTCTGTCCCATCAGTGCAGCTTTCCCTCCCTTCCCCACATTTGTGCCACAGCCTGTCAGTTTTGTATGCAAAAAATGTATCCAGACACCATCAAGATGGGATCCTTGCAG
Source organism: Coccyzus lansbergi (assembly GCA_033558105.1). Classification (NCBI taxonomy): domain Eukaryota; kingdom Metazoa; phylum Chordata; class Aves; order Cuculiformes; family Coccyzidae; genus Coccyzus; species Coccyzus lansbergi. The sequence continues at coordinate 27,160 of JAUMJK010000072.1, read as the reverse complement.
CATGCCAGAGTGTTAACAGTGAAGGGCAGTTCTGCAAGATTTAGCCCAGGTGTAAGCAGTCATCCTTAGTAGCCACTGGCTATGACTGAAGCCCAAATGGAGAGCAGAGCGCCTACCACCAAGCAAACTGGTGGAGCACTGGCAAGAGATCAACCTTGCACTCAATAAAGATGATCGTGACTTTGGGAGATAGGAAGAAGTGATTTTCCAGTATTACTAAGAGCGACAGATGCCTATTGGGATCTCTCAGTATCACACAGAAAATGCATTACATGGTCGGGAATGAATCCATGTTTCCTGATTCCCAATCCCATGGCAACCATCGTACTGGTTCCTGCCGAGTCCAGGCCATCAGAATACTTTCACATTTTGAAATGGCAGCCAGCTATTTATGGTTGCTGCCTATATTACTCCAAGGAGCAGCATCTATCTTTATTTTACAAACTCACTCTGAGTTTCTTTGAGTACCTCTCTGATGCAGGGTGAATTTCTGAGAGCAATCTTTCTTCCTTTTTCCCAGAACAGTGAACATCTGGGACTACTGAGATATCATCTTGTGGCATCAGCTGACTTTTTTCATTAATGAGTTTCTGTGTAACAACTTCATGATGTTTTTCCTGGGAGGACAATGCCTCATCTAAAAACCTCACATATTCCTTTATAGAAGGATGTTTTATGCTAAAGCTCTTTAAAGAATTTCCTTTTGTGCTCCATCCCCACCTTTCTCTGTTTAATTCCTCCCAAATGTCTCCCTGATGCTTAACCTTCAGGTCGCCCTGTTCACCAAAAACAAAGCAAAATGCTGGTTTGAATAAGCTCACGATACACGGATGTCATTTCTGAACATTAGCAGGCCACATGATACTACCAACTTTATTTGATCCCATTTGCTGGAGCAGCCCAAATTTCTCAGGGGCAGGGTTTTTTTAAAATCCTGGTTCATTATTGTTCAAACCCATCAAGCAAATGGCCGTGGAGCGGAAGCTTGAATGGGCTTGTTTAATAAACAGGCAAAGTCATTCATCTGCAGCATAGCAGCTCTGCAGCAAGGCTACGTCTTCCCCCTCCTGCTTCCTACTGGGTCTGCGTTGGCAGCAGTTACACTAAAACCTAGTAGGGAAATGTTGGGGAGGGTAAATCTTTGGCTTCACGCTGCTTTTGCCTGCTGCAAGAAATCCTTGCTGAAACAAATGGTCTAATTGTTTCTGTGGAAAATTGCCTGCTTTAAATTTATTTCTTACATCTTGGTACTGCTGAGGATACTGGTCCCATGGCTGGCCGTGTTCTTTACCTGAGTGAGAGATGGCCAAAACAGCAACTCACTCAGGCCACAAACTGTAGCCTTGGGATCTGTTAGTGATATATTTGCAGCTCCCTACAGGTCTTATCAGTGCTGCCATGGAAAGTCAAGAGAGGTTGTGAAACCATGGCACCTGCTGGCTTTAGAAAACTAACCCTAAGCTGTGTGAATGGGCATGCCCTCTGAGCTAAAAGCTACACTGAGCTTTTCTACCCCCATGATCCACCTCTTGTCTCAACTAAGGATCAGACCCTCAGCTGGCGTGAAGTGGTGCATGGAGATTTGGTGGAGCCGTGCCAGGTAACAGCAGCTGAAGATCTGGAATGCAAATCTATTTTTTTATACATAGAACTCGCTATTTTTGCATGGACTAAGGTTTCACAGCAATGCCAGAAAAGCGCTTCGGCTGTGTTCCCTCCTACAAAAGCATGAATGTAAGATTTTGTTGCTGGATGCTTGCAACAAAGACATGATCTGTCACAGTGCCATTTCTGCACCAAGCAAAACACGCAGGAGCCATCCTTGTCCTCTCTGCTCCTTGCCTGCTAAAACCCAACTGAAATTCATTACATACCAGGAATACCAGCGTCCCCGCAATCCCTGTGCTGCTCAGGGGGAGGAGGAGGAGGCCCTCCCTCTGCTCCCTTTTTTCCCTTCTGCCCTGCTTGGCTAGGTCTTCGGCAGAGCCTCATGACTTAAGAGGGGGGAAGCTAAGGGGGGCTTGGGAGGGCAGTGACTTCCCCAGCATACCCATGGCCTCATTTTGATCTGTGGTACTGCCTGCTCATTTCCACTTCACAAATGATGCTGAGGTCTGCCACCAAGAGACAAATCCCAGAAGGGAAAGGGATTGTGTTGGGGAGGGAAGAGATGAAAGCAGAAAAAAAAAGCCGCATCTATTAAGCTGTTTTTCTTTAAGTGAAAAGAAGAATTTTTGTCAGTGATTTCATATATCATGTGAGATGTGGCTTCCTGTCAATTTCTAAGGATGCAAATGAGCCACTGACATCATACGCTAAATATAGAGCAGCTCCTGCTTTAGGTGAATAAATAATGCAGATGCAAAAGCCCAGGTCTTCAGTTACACATTCATTACCATCCGTCTGTCAGGTTCTCATCATTGAGAGAACCACGTCCGACTCCAGCAAGGAGTGACAGGTGAAGAATGCAAAACAACTGCAAACAATAGGTGATTAAGCAGAATTTCCTTGTTCTCTGCTTTTTTTCTTAGAGCTACATTTCATTTCAGCAGTAATCCACGGTGCAGCTTTCTCAGTGTAGTTTTGCTGCCTTGCTCCCTTTCCCTTTGAACCAAGCTGGAGCAACAAGCCTGGGTGAGGGGGGAGCCTCAACAATGAATTAAGCCAAAATGTGGAAACTTCCTTAGGCACTTAGCAGGGGGGAAAAAAAAAAAGAAAAAGAAGGGAAAAAAAAGAAACAGAAGGAAGGAAGAAGAAAAACAAAAAAGGCTCTGATCAGATTTTTAAAGTAGTAAACCAGTGGCATCCCACTATGAAACAGTAGTTTTCCATGCCCTGCCAGAGAGAGCATAGGGTCTCCTGATGCTAATTGTTCTTGATTCCTTAAGTGGTTTTATTTAAGGCATCCCTTTTAACAACTGCACAAGCGAACCTGTAGCAGGCTCCACAGTGTATTATTTTAGCTCTCAGAAAGCACCCTGAGAAGGATTAGGCTTGACAATAAAACACAATCAATACTTTCCCCCTTCTCCTTCAGATCAAAGGCGCTGAACTGGAGGAAGTGTTTCAATCCATTCTTACTGGGGGAGAATGGAGACAGGAGAGCAGGAAACAAGAAGACAATGCACCATCAAAGCTGCCGCAAGGTGTTGGATCAATGACAACATCTGCATGAGGGTCTGGGCTACAATTGAAGTTGTTGCCATGGGAACGGGTGCAAAAGCATCAGGCGGGAGGGAGAAGGCAATGATGAAAGGTGGGAAAGCGGGAGAGAGTATTTTTAGATCACTTAGGAGGAATGCTACACAATTACATCATCCTATCTCATTATTTGCACCCATGCTGCACAATGCATTGTGGTGTCTGCCTCAGGCTGTTAAATGGGAAAAACGTTATTATGGATGTTAATTACAAAATCTGTGGTGAAATTTGAGCTCGGGAGTTATTAGACATCACTATTCTGTAATAAAGGAGAGCATTTAATACACTGTGCTGTACAGATTCACTGTACGGTGCAAGAAGCATTGTGTCTACAATTTTAATATTCCCAGAAAGTAATTATGACTCATCCTTTTATTGTTATTAAGAAGCAGAGTGCAAATAATTTTACACATTTGATATCCCACACATCAACAAGCCTTTTGCACTGGAGAAACATGGCCTAATTTTCCAGAGTGCTGCGTGCCAATGTGCTCTGAGTGAATGTGGTAGTAGTTGTAGATGCTCAGCACTGCCAAAAATCCAGCCATCCATGGCACATGTGAAAGAAGCCTCATTAATCTCAAAAATACAAAGCGTTCATTTCACTGCCTGTGTTCAGCCTCTTAGGGAGGGACAGTCCTCTTTTACAGTTAAGGACCCAGCAGATACCCATGGCACCTGCTGAATATAGCCCTGATTCAGGGAGAAAACAAAAATAAGACTCTCAGACACTACTCCTGGCTGACAAACAGAGGGGAAAGCCTCCAGCCTGGAGAGGTGAAACAAGCTGGGGCTCTTCTACCTTGTGCCAAGATGTGGGTGCCTGAATCCCACTGTACTGAAGAGGCTGGAATTGCTGTTACTGTCACAACGCCAGGGGTGAAGTTGAAAGGATAAACCCAGAGGAATGTGTTTCTTGTGACTGCAAAACTCTGAGCCTGCTCTCTGCCCTGGAATAACCATCAGTAAATGCCGTGCTCAGCTAGAGCATGTCCAGGGACACTGGAGCCTGTCACTGGATATGGGCAGGGACTGAAATTCCCAATCCATGCTGATACCCACTGATGCTGTCAAAATACCACTGGGTGAGTGACAGGGCTTGCCCTAGCTTTTGCCCTGTGTGCAGCGAAGCACGTGGTCCCTCAGCCATTTGTTTTCACACTTCAGACTAACCCCTGTGTCAGCGGGCAAGAGCAGGAGGCGGAGTGATCCTAGGATCACTCTGCAGGAGGCAGAGTGATCCTAGGATCTATTGCCAGGGGAGCGGGCATGGGCAGGCAGCACAGCACAGCGCGGTTGTGAGGAGTGAGCTAATCTGATGTCATTTTGCAGCACTCCTCCTAGGTGAGCTAAATATACCTTCCCTCGCCCACTCCCCTTCCCAGCTCCCCACTGCTGTGCCACCCATTCCAAGAGCATGAGTCGGCATGGGTGGACCAGGGCCAGTAGCAGAGGGCTGTGGGCATGCGGCTGCAGCCTCAGCCTCCCTTGTCCTGCCATAAAAGGCACGAATGCACAGCCTGGTCAAGCAGGGAAACAGAGCAAGAAATAGCACAGAGATGATGGCAGATGAGCAGAAATACAAGTGAAACAGAACGGTACCGCCTGGCTGTAGGCAGAGGTGCTTAAAGCAAGGACAACAGGTAGCAAAACCTGCCTAGTTTTTTTTTTACCATTCAATTATGATGCGCACCTCTTCTCTCTGTTTAAGATCTCCTTCCTCACAGAAGATCTGATTGTCTAAATATATGATAAATTACAGAATCACTAGGTTGGAAAAAACCCACTGGATCGTCCAGTCCAAACATTCCTATCAATCACTAAACCATGCCCCTCAGCACCTCATCTACCTGTCTTTGTAATACCTCCTCAGCCGCTCCTCGTAAGACTTGTTCCCCAGCCCCTTCACCAGCTTCATTGCTCTAAATAGTGAAACGTGCTGATGTATATGTGCTACTTCTGATCCATCTTCAGGGTGGCAAGAGGAACATTACTCAACAGTACAGCTCAAACTGCCAAGGGTCCCATAAGGCATGTCTGTGAAGCCGAACTATAAAAGGTGAATCTAGCTGAGCTTGAGATAACAATACCTGAAGAACTTTTTCTTTCCTAGTCTAAATGCAGTCTTCTAGTTCCAACTTTCCTGTTCCAACTTTCCTGTTGTACTTAAATTTCCTGACTTAACTAGACTATGCCTAAAACAACAGCCTTTTTTATTATGTCATTGGCTAAACTGATCTATTCTGCACATTGGTTTCATTCAGCCCAACCTCACGCACCTTGCCTAGTTAGGCTAATGCAAAGCACAATGTTAAATAACTTTTGCTTTCTTCCTGGCAGCCCTCTTTTGGCACTTGTCATTATATTTTATTTTTGAGGAAGGCGGTTAGGGTTCTACAACTTAGAATATTAGTATTGGATATAGATAAAACAGTATTTCATAGAATTTATCATTTAATTTCTGTTATATGTTAGCTTTGGCAGTGCAGGTATCATAGTCATGCCAGTAGAGAAACTTTGATCTGAATGAGAGTAAAACTCTGCTAGGCTTGAAGCAGGGTTGCAGAAAATAATTACAAATACTAAAAATCTGTCCCACGCTTTGGAGGATACAGATACTGTTGATGTCCTAAATACCCCATTTTATAAGAAGCATAACCTCTCTGCAAAAATCAAGGACCATTTTAAGACAACATACGACTTGGGACAAAGAGTCATGCTGGACCCATGTGGAACCTGTCTGCATCATCCCAGGAGCAGTAGGATGTCATCCTCTGCCTGGCTCAATCCTTAGGAGGGAGGAAGGGTGACTTCCCTAGCCCCACATGTGTCACGACCACCAGCACCTTCTGGATGGCCCCTTCCCAATCCTGGATCACCAGCTGCTGCCCTGCTGCTTGCTCAGATGTCTTCTGATCATCTGCAGACTGCCCAGCAATTCTCCATGATGTTGGTATCCTCTTCAGTCCTCCTTCCAAGTGTGTACTGTGCCCTCCCCTGTACTGAATTTCATTTTATTGATTTCAGACCATTTCTGCCATTTTTCAAGATCACTTGGATTTCCAAAGTGCTTTCAAAGTGTGCTTCCTCATCTGGAGGAACCCACAGATTTTATAGTGTGCTTTCTATCCCATTACTCGCCTTATTAATGATATAAGTAAAACCAGCACAATACAGTGTTGCTTGCTTGCTGCTCTTCCTTCCTAACAACCTCTCCTGGTAGCGGGACAGTGAACACTCTTACCCATGAGATGTAGGAGGGGCATGGGGTTGACACCAGTGATAGCTGCCCCCTGAAGACAGGTGGGAAAGCACTTTGTCCCATGCTCAGCAGCTTGTTGCTGCTGGTGTCAGGCATTGGAGTCTCACATCTGACGCAGGCATGCCTCCATCCAAAGTTAAAAAGCTCCTCCTATACCTGTGTGCGTGAGTGGAGGTGTTCAACCTCAAGCCTGTAGCCAGAAGACAAGCTGGGCTTTGTTTGGCTTGTCATGACCACTGAAGCTTGGGCTACCAGAAACCTTTACTGAGTGAGTTTGTGTGGCTTCAGCTCAGGCTTGCCAGGGACCCAGCTGAACGATTAAATGAAATATCAGTTCAGTTGCAGGTCACAGCACAGCCATAGCTCTGCCTTCAATGAACAGAATTAATCATTCTCCCTGATTCTCTAATCAACCCAGTCCTCAGAGGTGTAAATTACACTGGCAAATGTATAATCAGGGAAGTTTTCCAAATTAACCTAAAAAAAAACCCCCAACCCATTACCTACTGAATCTCTTGGCATTGGCTGAGCTGAGCAAAGGCTTAAACAAGTGCAACAAAAAAACTGGTGGTAGCAACCATGCCTTGCAAAAGCTGATGGAAGAACAACCACTCTGGAAGGGAGGGCTTTGCTTCAAGGTGGCAATGCCCTCCCTGAGGCCAGCCTTTCCCCAGTGACCCTGCCCAGATGCTTGGGACATGCCTCCAAGCATTTATTTTCATGGAAAACCCATCAGGATCCTGCATCTCAGCAGGTGCAGGAGCACCTCAGGGAAGGTCCCAGTCCCTCCAGCCAACAGACCTGCAGGAAGAAAATGAACCTAAACATATGGCTAAGAATAAAACACAGAGGGTGAGAGTATGGCCATCAGCTGATGCCACTCTCTGCTAAATACACCCCTACTAGTAGCCTTGATCTGGCAGTTGGATGGACTACAACATCAACTTGACAACTTCCATGTTGTTTTGTCTTCTCAGTGCTTCTGCGGCTGGAAACACAAGTACTCCTTGGAGCAGTGAAGGTGGCTGCTGCGTGACAGTGCCCAGCAGACAGACTGTGTGAAACAGTTACTCATCTGCTGACCTTTCTCTGTGAAGGGTATTAGGTCACTGTGTTTATTCCCCCTAAAGATATGGATTGAGAAAAATGGTATTGATGTGTACTGATTAACAAAAGAAAGGAGATGTCAGAATTTAAGACGACTATTTCAAATGCAGCATTGGAACCTTTAAAGGAAAGCAATGAAGCAAACCAGCAAGACTTGAGTTACATGTGTATTGTCTGTGCGACCTAGGGGCACAAAAAGAGTTCAGATGGGGCCCAGCCTGCTGCTTTATGTACCCATTGTTTTATTATGTAAAATAAAAATAAAATGGTTTCAAGAAAATAATGGTAAATATTTGATGATGTAATTATGCCTTATTAATGCAATGTTCTTTCTTTCGCAAATTAAATTTTCACAGGAATTCATCACCCATTTCATTTTTATTATTTAGGCCATGCATATGTCACAGTTGTTTGTTATATACTTTCATAACCATTTGATTAATACTAAATGGTTAAAATAAAAACTACTTTTATACTTTGGTTATAATGGCTGTATAAAAATATTATTAATATGAGTCAGTATTTATGCCCTACATTAGTTCTTAGTATTACTTTTGATATTTTTATTGCTGTATAGGACATGCACAGTTCATTACATATGAAAAATAGCTTAATTTTGAGGGTCTTTATAACAATCTGTAAAACGGAGAGCCTTCCTTGCCACACTGCATGAGCCCTCTCTGTCCTCCCACCTCTTATCCCGAAGAAGGCAGACCTGAGGGAAGGGCAAACCTAACCTAACCACATTCCTGGAAGAATGAATCCTAAATAGCATGAATGCTGGAGTTACAAGCTTTGAAAATCCTGACAACACAGTTCCTGTCCATCCAAACATGCAGCTCTGGACCATAGCTGCACAGGAATTGGGGACAGTGTTTACTACCAAGGGTCTTTGAGGCATTTTTCACGCCTATTGGATGTGGTAATAAACCAACACTGTATGTTTGACAATTACCCACTACAGCTAAGCTCCTTGTGACCAGTACAGAGAGTGGCTGCAGCTAGCACCCTGCTGCTGTGGGTTTCAGGCTTTGAAGACGCCTGGGAGGAGCAGACGTCCCTGCAGCACTCGGAGCAGCATTAGGTTTGCTGCTCCAGTACCTCAAGCACTTCAGTTTTCTTTTGGCTTGGTGGGGTTTTTTGTTTCTTGTTTATTTGTTTGTTTTTTTTTCCCCAATACTGCAGAGAAGCGCTCTTCTATTAAAAAAAAACCCAAAAGGGACCAGAAAAACCCTCCTCGAGCGCAACTCATGCTCTCTGCCAAGCCACTGTGAATCAAGCAACCCCATGCAACATTTTTGGATGGATCAAAACTGCCACAGTCATTACTGTGCATATGTAGGACTTTGATCCTAAACAGGTACCTGTGAAGGCCTTACTTTCCTTTTGCTACATGTGGGAGCATTCTACAGACAACAAGGCCTGGATGCTGTGAAGTTGTTTAATACTCATCAACCCTAACAATACCTTGAAGCAGAGAGCCGAAAGATAAACAGGGGCCAGCTGGGAGGAATGCAGCAGCAAGTTCAGTGGGAACGAGTAGCAGCTGAAAGAAAAACAAATAAAGAGAACTATCAACACAGTTAATTTTAGTACCACCTGGTTTCTTAGCATGTGCAGTAGTTTAGCCAATAATATGTTAGTAATAGCTTTATGGACAGCTACCCTTAACCAATAATACACTGTAGATACCCTCGTGGGCACCCAGGTATGTAACTAACTGAAAAGGGTTTGTAAAGAAACAGCTAAGCTCAAGAAATCGAACACTCGCTGATCATATTGATCTCTCTGTTTGATTCCATTATGCTCCCATCAACAGCTACAATGTCTTGATGCTCTGTTAACTTAGACAACATCCTTACAGACCCTAAGTGTCACTATATCTCCTGCCAGCTTCAGGCTGCATGCATAGAACATCCCCTCTCCAGCTCCAGTATGTGTCCCTGCCCACTGCAAGGGTGATGGAATTAGATGATCGTTAAGGTCCCTTCAAGCCCATACTATTCTATGATGCTATATGCACACTGCGTCTGCCCATGAAGTCTACTGAAGAAGCACAGGCTGTGTGTGGTTGTGACCGTTTCATTGCAGCCTGTCATGGGCTGCTGGGCCTGCAGAAGCAAATTCAGACCACAGTTTGCAGAGGCAAGGGACCCAGGACCCCATTTCTAAATGCTGTTGAAATCCCCTGCCAAGGGTGGGGGCCCTCTCTATTGTCAGAACAGGCTGTGCTTTGTGCTTCAAATGACACCATTTTGGAAACAGAAAGCTGGAGAGGAGCAGCTCCCAGTCCCACCCCTCCATGAGGCATGGCAGCAGCACCTGAAATGGTTTTTATTCACTGGCCTCCTGTGCTGCCCTTCATTCACTGGGCTGCCACTTTCCATTAAGTGTTTCTCAGTCACCTTCATAAAACAGGCAAGGTGGAGGCTGTCAAAGTGGAATGCCTCATTAATTTGGTTTGAAGGTAACAGCTACCATACAAAATAGATGGCTGTTTGGCCCCTTGGTTCCACCTTGCATCTCTTCTAACTCGAAGGAGTGATGGTCTTCCTCCATTCAGAAACTGTTTCCTTTCATCTGTTGGACTTCAGGGTCTTTGAAAAGAAATAGACCTCCGATGTGGAAACTGGCAACATGAGCCTGGGACAACAACTAAATTATACTGTTAAAAATACTCAGCCCTTTGAATGAACTGAAAAAAAATATTATATCTTCTTACAGTCTCAGAGACAAAATGCCACTGTGTAATCAGCTGGGGCTAGACCATGTATGGCAGCTGCTCTATGATGACAAGGGGCAGCGGGGATGAAACCCATCAAGTTCCTTCACCCCGTGTCATTCCCAAAGTGCAGAGCCCAGCCATTTCCGGAGCTGCTGCCATGCAGGGCTCTGCAACAGCCAAGGGACACACGGGTGCCTCCTGCGAGCTCTGTTTGTTTCTGGAAACTGAAATACTTCAGCTTCCAAATCATGACAGCAGAAGGTGCTTTACTTAGGAGTGAAATTGGAGCTCAAATCTATTCCTGGCAATGACTTGAAGGTCACGCACCAACAAAGAGTTCCTACCCCATCGGTATGTGCTCTTAGACAGATGCTGCTGTTGCTCTTTCTCTGACAGTGACAGATTTTGGGCCCAGCACACCGCCCTTTCATGGGTGTGTTTGTTTTCTCCTCCAGTCTGCATTGCTCTCCTAATCCTTGCCCCCAACTCAAGTTTCACCTTGTGCCCTCCCCAAAGGGACGCAATTAGACGTGGTTTGTGCAGATCTTTACAGTAACAGCAAACTCCTTCCTGCCTGCAGGCTTGTTCAGCAATGAGCTGGCAACGCGACTTTGCAAGCGTGCCCTGCATAGCCTCTGTATCCTATGAGTTGGGCAGAGCAGTTCAGACATTGTCCTTTTACTATCGCAGGAGGCAGGGGACAGTCTAGGGGGCTCAAAAGTGGAGGTCAGTAATCTCCTGAGGTGTGTCTGTGGAGATGTCCTATCACCATCCTTTCCCATCTGGTGGGATGCAGCACCATACGCTCACTTCTGAAGTGGCTGCTGAGAGCACAGCCTTGATTTGCACTGCTAAGGGCCTGGCTCACTTCTTTAGGGACATGGTAAAAGTCCTTCAGAGGGCAAATATCTTAGTCTTCACACTCAGGAGGGGTTCAGCATCCCACAACACAGAAATAGTTTATTACCAAATCTGGCTGTTCCCCTTTGCACTTTTCTGGAGCAAGACATCTGCCATGCAGAATACAGAAAAAAAACGCTCCCAAAAAGGGCTGCCCTGGTACCCCCCACACCACTCTGTTGACTCTCCATCTCAAGAGGATGGTTTTTTTGAAGCGGCTCTCCATAGGTGTATGGCATATGAAGAGACATCAGTAAGAAATGCAGGAAGCCGAGGGTTATGAATGGTGGCCATGGGATGGGCAAGTCAATCAGAGATAAATTGGGAGCAAGGAAAGAGGAGCCCGATCCCCATGGACAGAGATGGATTAGAGCAAACAGTTGCCTGTATTTATAACCTTCCCAACACCCTACCGCGCCCAAAGGAAAGGATAGAGGAAGGATCACAAGACCCTCACTAGCTAGGGCTTGGGAAAGGAAGTCTCTGAAATGTGAATGCTGGACATCCCCCACTGGGGTCGAAATTTTCCATGGTATCACTCCTGTTGTCACTTGCAGGGAGAGCGCTCTTGGTGAGGCAATCTTCACTTCCCAGACTGTAGGAGAACTTTCCAGGAGCTCATAGAGCCAGCCTGAAGGGAGGCAGGGAGAGGTCTGCTCCTCTGGTCCCTGCCTCTCACCCACTACTGCCTCCAAGGGCTGGCGGAGCTAATTGATTTAATACGAGTACAGTCCTTTTCAGTGTGGGTCTGTGTTTATGTTTACTTTTAGGAGCTAGAGATGGTACAGATGGCTAATTTGCTTGTTTGGTATTGTTCTTTCTAGCTGCCTAGAGCTGTTTTTGTACTTCTCTGTTTGTCATGGTTACTGCATACTCAAAATACCAAGTGCATCTTTTTCTACATGGCAGAATGTTTACTGAGTATCAGCTGAAAAATCACAATTGTTTAGGAGGACTCTTACTTCTCTTTCCCTTTGTCCAGCACTACCCTCTGTTGCCTTTGTTTAGGTGGCGAGCTCTGGGAGGCAGAAAGCCATTTCCAGCAGAGATTTTCCAGAACACACAGAAATCAAAGGCTCTGTGAGCCCCCAAAATGGGTCACCTCCCCAGCAAGTTCAGGAGGAACACGGGCAGGGAAAACTGGTGCTACTGGTGAGATAAATAGTGCTGGAGAGGAGGAAAGCAGCTGCATTTGATCACACAGCATTGCTGCCTGGTTACTGCTGGTGGGAAGAACAAGCCTGCTGATTAGCATTCCCAAGAATACAATTAGAAGACAAAGCTATTTTCAGCAGTGTCCCCTCTCATGGCTTGTAAAGACACAAGCGCAAAGAAGCCAAGAGTAGGCGCTTCCTCCACAAAAGGCACTGGATGGCTTATATTAGCACAATGCTCCAAATCCCCTGTAAGTCCTCCCAGAAAGGGAGAGTAAATATAGTTTGTCAAACAGTTATCTTTAGCACACTGTCTCATCTGCCAGCATGGATCTTTCTGCACGACCTCTTGCTAAGTCAGGGCAATTTCTTCTCATTTGCTTACTCCTGCCTGCAATGCCATGCCCAGAGGGGAGCCAGGGTTCCCTGGGGCTGGAGGGAGAGACTGCTTCCACTCCCCTCACTGACCAGCCTCTGTACCAACACAGCTGGGCTATTGACATTTAGGCACAGTTTTTCCCATCTGTTCTAAAGGGCAAAAATTATGAAATGGAAGTTCACACAGAAGGATGGCAAAGGGAAATAAAAAGAGAGCCAGCTCTGCTGGGGAGCCCCTCTGAGCTCCAGCGTAGGGGCACGCTAAGTTCAGCCCTGTGTGCCAGGTTCTTTGTAATCATGGGACGGTCGTGGGAGGAGAAACAGAGGAAGATTTTGCAGGGAGCTGAAGCCAGCCCTACATCACACTGCTGCTTAGATAAACAGTTTTTCCCTGTCTCACTTTGCTGCTGCCCCTCCCGTGCCACCGCTCATGCACACATAGAATTCTCCCTAGACTGGGTTGCCTCTGCCCTGCCAGCTGCATGAGTAGGAGCATAAGCACAACTAGGAGGGTGGGTAGGTCCCACCTTTGGGGTTTGCTCAGCCTGGGGTGGCTGTGGCCAGTTCATTAGCCATGCATGGCGGGCTGGCTGGGCTCAACACTACAGGCCAGTGACTAAATCCTTTTGAGCTAAGAAGGAGAGGTGTGAGAGAAGAGGCCTCACACACCAGCAGGGACCTCACCAGAGGACCAGAGTTGACTGCAGCTCTGGTTGCCCATCAGCTGCTCTGTGAGCTGGGTCACTGCAGCAGGTCAGACCTCTGCCTACATATCTGCAGCCACTGCGCACTACAGGACAGCTGCCTCATGGGAAGCAGCTACCTGGGCAACCTGATAGCACCCAGCAGCAAAAAACATCCCAACCTTTTTCAGGTTCATGGCTATACTGGAAAGTCAGAAGCAGAACTTGCTTTCTCCAGGGTAAGCTGAGCTGTAGGAACACCGTGAGAGGGCAAGCAGCTCCAGCACGCTGTGTCCATGGCAGTACTGGATTTTGCAGCAGGACTCCTGTGCCCATCACAGTGCGCAGTGACAAGCCTCCACACAAAAAGCTGCACGTCCATATCACTAATTTTCAAACAAATAATTTCCCCTTTTTAAATCTCAGCAAAGTCTCATCACTGCTACAGGTGACTGGTGTAACACAAAGGTCAGAGACTCCAACTTAATGGAAAGGGGGAGATTAGAGAGTTAATGGTCTCAGCTGCCACTATGAGCTTTACTCTCCCTGGCTGCACTCCATTTGAGAGGCATCATGTTGCAGCTCCTTCCCCTGTGTCACTCTCTAAGCATGGTTGGGGAACTCTCTAGAACAAGGATGACACAGTTTTGGTGCCATCTGCCCTATGGAGAAACCCTTTCACCAGGAAGCCCTTTACTTCCTCTGTGCCACCGAGCAGAGCTCCTCCAAACTCGCCAAGGCCAGATGTTCGTCCATGCCATGCTGCCATGTATCTACAGCGATTGCAGCACAGCCAAGGTTTACACAGGGGAATGAAGGCCAGGGACAGGACCAACGAGGTGCTGCTCATCATGTAGGAGCTGAAGAAGGACTAGCTTTTCCATGGGAAGGCTGGGCCCAATTGTGCTCCAGGGATGGGGAGCAAACCTGGCCTTGACTGAGCACCAGGAAGGAGACAGGAGAGGAGTGGTCTCCAACATCCAATCACCTGCTGCAGGGAATTGTGTCCAACAAACCTCCTTTGTTTGCAGCAAGCGAGTGTAGCTCTATTAAATATGTATCTGTAAGAAATCTACCCACTGTCAGGTGACTATAGCCAAAGGAAAGTCAGACAGCTGTGTGCCAGATATGCAGCATGCAACTATACAGATTCTGTGGCTTAACACACGTGGAGGCATTGTAACTATTTCCTACAACACAGGTTGCTGGAGGGGCTCAAATCCATGTGCTCTTCTCTCTGTTGGTGTCACCTACATCTTCTTTTCCTCCATGAACTCTGAGTGAATGAGTTGGGGAGGCACTGCAGGCCAGAGCCTGTGCTTCCTAGGACAGAGAGGTGCTGCTTGCCTCCCCACAGCCCTCCTCTCTCCAATAAGGCTTTTTCGGGAACTGATGAGGTGCCTTCTACTGATCTCTTGATGGAAAAGGCACCACTCCCTTTGCAATTCTTCCCTGCCTTAGCGCTGCAGAGCCATTAGGTACTTCCCCATCTTTCCCTAGTGGAGAAAAGAGATGAAAAAGACCAGTGACAAGGCTCCCTCATTCAGCACAACCCAACTTGAGACAGCCACGTATTGGTGGTCAGCCTTATTCCCAAGGGACTTCCCCACGGTCATGCTGTGCTGAGGTTTCCTGAGGTGCAAATACACATGTGCAGCACAGATGTGCCAGTAGCCAGAGAATCATATAAGGAACCTAGCAAGTGAATCAAATGAACCTCACTGTTTTCAGGCTTATTCTTTTTATTTCCTCAACTTTGAAGATGCTCCTGACTTTATCGCACCTTCCACACACTTGATCCACTTATGCACACCCTGATTCCTGCCTCCACTAGCAGGCTCAGGGGTGATAGAACACACCCTGCTGTCAGAGTCCAGCCACCTGCCCTCCCATCATCCCAAGACAGTTTGCCTCCTTGAATTCACAAAGCTCTTTCCTGTTAGGACACTACTGCTAAGGAGACAGCAACAGTAATAAATGGCTTTGAGAAATTCTCAACCCTTCCTATTTATTATAAACCAGTGAGATGACAGTACCAATGAGTATAGTATTAAAATACACGAGATGCTGCTTCTAAACATTATTTTTCCCTTTGTTATTCATGAGTAAGGATTGTATTTTCCAGGTAAATTCACTTGAAACAAATCACTGTGGTCCCTTATATGTTCATTTCCTAAGTAAGTTTAAATGTGAATTTTCCAACAACAGTTCTTGCTTGTTTTTCAAAAGGCCTATCAAGTTTGCAGTGACAACAAGAAAACTTCTTCCCTTTACTTCAAGGGAAGTAAATAGGGTGGATAAAAGACACACCTGTGGATCACTAACAGCTTCAAGTCTCTCACCCCTATAGTTCTGCACTTCCTTTTGGTTATTCTGAGAAGGAGCCAGGAGATACCCACTGGGGAGCCAGGAGCCCTGCGACACTGTCAGCAGGAGCCAGGATTTTATTCCACTCATTGGTCACCCCCTGGCACTTTCCTTGCCAGTTTTTCTAATGACTTGCTTATGAGAAAGTTCAGGCCAGAGCAACTTTGCTCTGCTCAGGCCCAGAATGTTCCTTTGTTTTATCTGCACATACCAAGTATCCTGAAAGAAGCAACTTTTGTTCTGAATTATTTATAGTATATGGAAATGATAATAACATAAACATCTGCTGTGATTTAATTAATTATGAATAAGTAGTAAGGTAATGGTAGCAATACATTTAACTGGAAAATCTATTTATAATGAAATGATTTCTTTTAAAGAATTAGAGCAAAACTGTGTGCTGTAATTCATCATTTACATTTAGGACTTGATTCTTCTGGTGCTTCTCGTGTAACTTCACCCACAGAGATGCTCCCATGGAGCCAGTGAAGTCAATGACAGAGCTGTTAGCAGGATGGGATCCAGTTTAGGGTTAGTAGGAGAACAGATTGCAAAAGAAAAATGTCACATTTTCTGGGTTTTTTTAAAACCAACTAAGGGCAATTCAGTCCCCCTAAAATGAGCTTTCTTTTTCATCTGGAAAATAATGTCACCTTATTTTGCCTTCCTTAAGCCCATTTTAAAAGTAAATGAAACCTAGAATAACACTAACTCTGTTTCATGTGTATTGCTTACCATTTGCTGAACACACAGTTTTCCTAAACCACTCCTGCCTGACTCTGTACATCAGCTCTGGGCAATGTGGACCCTAATTGATAGATCGGTGGGTACCACGGCAAAACCCAATGTCTGATTACTAAGCCATGATGGGAGGAGAACCTGAAGGACTGTGCTCATCTGAACAAGAGGGATTAAATTCAGACTGAAATCACCACCCTGTCCACAGTGCCAGCCTAGGCTTTAGCTCAAAGGAGTGATGAACAATTCAGACTAGCTTCCAACTCCCAGGGTCAATAGGCAGACACGGGGATGGATGGCACCTAATTCAGTCTTTTTTTTTAAAGTACACAGTCTCACTGCAGTCCTTTATCTCTACTTTTAAATCAGGCTGTTTTTAAACTCTGATCAGGTGTAAACTGCTTCACAGAAACAATATTGGGTTTTGGCTGTAAACAATAAACAGAAAGGATGCTTCATTACCATCACCATCTTGAAAAGGAACAAAATTAGGACAGATCTCACAGTCCTGCTTTCCCTGACCTAAGTCAGGGTTTTGCTTAGGAAAGGCACTCAAGCCAAGCTGGAAAACAGATTTCATTGAGAGACCCAGCCTGGCTACACTAGTGACAACCTCAAATGCACCTGGTACCCCTCTTTGCCTTTTGCCTTTCTCAGTGAAAGAAACCTGTGCTAGAATTGCACCTGTACCTCTTCTATGGATTAAGCAAATCTTCGGCTTTCAGAGGGTCTTGTATGAAGCTCTCATGCAGGACCTGAAAACCTGTAATAAAGTTAGGTTCAATAAAGGAAGAGAAAGTCTCTTGCCAACAAAAGTAGCCACATGCATAGTCTTTAATAGGTCAAATGTAGTCCATAAACCACTAGCTGAACTCTCGTGGTCACATCAGGACGAAACAGGTAGTGTGGCACCACCTTTTTGGAGCTTCTCAGTAAGAGCTCAAATAAACCCTGAGGTTGCATCCAGTGCAAAGGGTGAATATAGCTGAAACCTAACCCTCTTGTACAGTCCCTTCCCTGTAGACAACTCTGAAGGTTCTTTCCCCGAGGAAAGCACTGTTGGCAGTCAGGGTGCCAGGAAAGGACAAGGGGAGGCCAGCAGGATACATAATACCATCCCTCTGCATCAAGGGAGCAGCTAAAAAGGGAGCCTGGAAACTTTCCTATGCAAAGCAGATTTACTGGTGTTGCTCCAGTGTTTCGTGGACTGTTACCCATCAAATCCAGCACCAAAATTGGCACTCTTCTCAGAAAGGGAAGGGAACCACCCCAAAACACTAAATCTCAGGAAACTTCTGTGACACAGGATGAAAAAACACATACTGCTTTTGCATTTCAAAATATTCCTGTTCAGAAGATAACCAGAAGGCAGCATAGCTGGGCTGGGCTGCCGGTCCACACCTTCCATCAGTGCCAGGACCACACAAAACCTGCAGAACCCTTGCCACGAGTCCTCCCCGTGGGGTGGCAGGAGGCCAAATGACTAACCACCCAGCATGCACCACCATTCCCAGAAAGTCTAGCTACCTGGACAGCCTTGCTATTAAAAGACAGATTTCAGTAAATAACAGAATTGTGGAGAAGAGGAGAGCAACTAAAGTCAGACCTCCACATTTGCAAGTCAGTTTTAATACAGTCAAAGAAAGAGGTCTGGGCAAAGAGTCACAATAACCCAAAGAAGCAGAACCAGTGAGGTGAGATAACTGTCTGGATTATAAAAATATTAACAAGGGGTATAGAGTAATCAGTTCAGTTACGGGCGCAAGATATCTGTCTCTCTAAAGGAAAGCAGAAGTCTTAGACAAATAGAAGAGCTCTCACAATATGAAAGCAATCATAAAAATAGACCTTAGAAAGTATAACTAAAAATCATTGTTTCACACTGTTTACCATCTTTTGTTTCCTGTGGGAGAGCCAGAAGACATAGCTTAGATGTCTAAGCAGAACTTTTGAAATAATTAATGTCCCTGGAATGCTAACTTAAAGTCTCATCAGGGCCTATCTAACCCTCTTCTTCCCAGGTGGAGGCAAGCTGATACCTAGTGCTGCTACTGTGTGAAACGTTTTGCTGCCCAGTGTTAATAAGGGTAACAAGGGCACTTTCTTCAAGGAAAAAACGCCTTCCCTCTTTAAATTCTGAAAGAGGGGTTGACCTAACTGTATTCTCATAGGGAAAATGGATTGAGCTGTATTCAATCACCACCACAAAATCACAGGAAAGCTGGGGGTGGGTAAGTGTGCATTATTACAGTCTGAATAGACCTGAAACTGAGATGGAAAAAGGGGCGCTTGTGCTGATTTGACTTCATTGCAATGCATGAAGTAGGAGCTGCAAAGGCATGAGTCATGTGCAGGAGCTAATCTATTTCCTGATTTTTGTGAAGTGAAATAAAAGTGATGTTCAACATCACCTTCTCCTGCTCCCACTGAAGGCTTTCAAATAGTGCCCTCATTTTTGAGCTTTCTAACTATGAACTGAGGGATGATGGATCTTAAAAGAATTGCTTGTAGTGATTAGGAGCAGCTCAACTAAGTAAGACAAAAAATAGAGAGAGTTGTAAATAGTCTGGACAAAATTAAAAGCCTTATTTGTTATGCAGTTGCCTAATATCTGTAAGTCCTATTACCACTGGACAGTCGGAGAATATGACACTCCTATTAAAAAAGGGCTGGATAAAACCTGGATTTCTGGTGGAATAAAATAAAGGGACTCTATTTGGGAAAAAAAAAATTAAAATTGGCCTCCTCCAGCTCATAAAGATGAAAAAAAAAAAGAAAAAAGAAAACCAAAACCATGGAAAGGAGAATGGGAAATCCCAGCTTGCTTTGTTTTGCCCCTGGCCAAGTGGAAGGCAGGGTGAAGCCCCATCCTGAGCTGTGGCATTCCCACAGCCCACTGTCTGCCTGCTTCTCTGCCCAGCAGTGCGGGAATGGGAAGAGTTGTTTCCCCCTGCAAGGAAGCAACCTGGTGAACCAACAACCCCTTTCATCTTTGTTTACTCATCTTCTGTTTCTTTACAAAGGGGTGTCAAAGAAAAAAAAAAAAAAGCATGAGGCATCTCTGGAGGGGGGTGGGAGGAACACAACTAAGAGTTTTGTAGTAGAAAAGGGTAAAAGAAAACACATACTTGGTAATTTATCAGTGAACAGTGAATAGCCCTCCTTCCCAGAGGCAGTAGCTGAGGTCTCCCTGAAAGCTGGAGGCTGCACAGAGTTTCCCAGGGAAGTCAAAGCTTTCTGAGGAGGAGGGCACCCCGCTTGCCCTGCCACCTCATGGCAAGACACAGGGCAGGATACCCTGGGGGGGGGTGCCCTGGGGTGGGATGGGATGGGGGCTCCCCAGGGCTGGGGACCAGGCAAACAGCAGCAGGTCACAGGGGCAGAGGAGGGTACCCCAAGGAGTGGGCATGGCCAGGCACTGTGCAGGGCAGGGTGGGTTCTGACCCCTGATCCAGTGATCTGTGGAAGTAGGAGATAATGAGCGGGGATGCTTTTTGTCATGTTGGCCTAGTCAAATGTGATGGAAGGAAGAAACACCTACAGCAGTGGGAAGCTTTCACAAACTTTTCCTGGCTTCTCCATGAGTTATTTTTATAAGAGGCTTCCACTTGACGCAACATTTTTGGGTTTTAGTACATGCTCTGCAATACCAGTCTCTGCAAAACTGGCCCTTGAGTGGCAGAATGAAATGCAATGTTACCACCCCATCTTCAGTGCACCTATAACAGTCTAGAAAGACAGTAACATACACTTAGGAGATTTCTGTGGGAGACATCGGTGCTGCTTCTTTCCCAGAAGGGAGGCTTCAGGATGGCTAAACCTTTCAGGGGGTTCCATGATTAAAATTTGAACCCTGCACTTAGTTCTCAAAGCCCAGGACTTGCTCCAAAGGTTGCCCAAGGGTAGAAAGCTACCTTCAAAGCAGTATCCCTGGTATGATGAAGTGGATAAGCAGGCACTCCATTCATCTGTTGGTCTTGGACTGGTGCAAAAGATGGAATCCTGCTGGCCTATGTAGAATCCCAGGGAGGGTGTCTGGGCCATCTCACAGCCCTGCCTGGCAAGTGGTGAGGGCTGCCTGCTGCCAACACACCCTGTGCAGAAAGTGAATCCATATGTTGCCCATGTCCACCTTCTGTTTTAACAGAGGGGGAGAAAGCATTCGTGATTTTGGTTGGTTGGTTGGTTTTTTACTTGCCTCGTTACCTCTGGGAGCACAGACTTGAAGGTGTATTTTATCCCAGGCTGGACTGTGGTGTCTAAACAAACAAGAATCTGCTCTGGAAAAGAGTTTTTTTTAAAAAAAATACTTTTCAAAAGCTGCAGCTGATTCTACCTAAATGCAAATGTTTGGGGAGGAGAAACATGAAACGCTGAGGGCTGATCCTAGTTATTGGACGTGTCCCACCCATTGCCCTGTTGGGGTGAAGCATGAGCTGCAGTGGTAGGAGTAAGGGCTACAAACATCTCAATTTATAATGAGCTCAGCTACTGCTAGTGTCAGTAATTTCCACACAGTCCAATGTTTTCTCCTCCCACCTGAGAAGAGGCTGTTTTTGTGGGGACTACAGCTATGCTGTAACAGCCTGCAGCCCCAGACACCACATGGCACGTCCCACACCACTTTCAGGGGAAAATAGACATGGGGAGCAGGCACAACTGTCAGGGC
The DNA here is from genome assembly GCA_033558105.1 of Coccyzus lansbergi. Taxonomy (NCBI): domain Eukaryota; kingdom Metazoa; phylum Chordata; class Aves; order Cuculiformes; family Coccyzidae; genus Coccyzus; species Coccyzus lansbergi. The sequence continues at coordinate 5,976 of JAUMJK010000072.1, read as the reverse complement.
AGGTGCCACTTTGCAGGCAAGTTGTCACTCTGGGAGAGTAAGCAGGTGGCTGGGTGTCCCCAGATCAGTGTCCCATCCCACCAAGCGGCCACCCTGCCAGCAGGACGGATGAGTGGGACTTGGCCCAGGCACAGAAGGAAAGGATCCATGGGCCTTGTTGACATAAAAAGCCACTAGAGAGCACTCTCAAGTGTATTTATACTCTTTGCCTAAGTGCTAGTTCATAAAAACACAGGGTTGCCATGGCCTGGTTTACAGCACATCTAAAAAGAGAGCTCCCAAACATACCAGGTTTTCCAAGGCCACCGCAAAGGCAGTCAGAGCCTCCCTTCTGTGGCGCCTTTCCCACCCCTGGGACCCAGGCGCAAGGCAGCACCCGCCAGTTTGGCACATCCCCCTCTTGCCCCACACTGCCACCCAGTTACGAATAAATGTCAGAAATAGCATTAAAAAAAATTTTTTTAAAAATGCCCTTGGGCAACTAAAGCTTTTTGGAGTTTTTTTATATGCAAAAAAGCACAGGAAGTATTCAAAGGTCCTAGTTTCCTTATACTTAGTGCCAGAGGTAAAAAAAAAAATGTAAAAATGGCAACAGGTTAGTTCAGCAACTATCAACAAAAGCACCATGCAGGTGATCAGACAGGAAAAAAAAAAAAATCTTTGAAAAAAAAAAAAAAAGTGATGGAAGTGTGTTTGGAAAAAAATTAATAATCACACATTCTTCATTAAAACACTTTTAATACTACAGAAATTACAGCATCACCTTTTAAAAGTTTAAAAAGGAATATTAACAGTAGCACTGTTGCAGCTAAAGCACTTCAAAAGAATAAAAAAAAGCAAAAAAGCTTGTAGCTCAGGAAGTAGTAAACTGGTATAGAGGGAGAGCCTACCATAGCCTTATTTAACTCAGCAAAGCAATAAAAAGGAGCACTGAATGTGAGAAAAATGAGCTATGTATGAACACCTTCAGATTTTAAGATCGGTTTTTTTTTGCTTGTTTCCTTTTGCACTTCTAAGGTTTTACATGGATTAGACTCAGCCAGGGCCTGGGGGCTGAATGTCAGCTGAGTGAGTGCAGCCACCACAAGCCATGTCTTTCCCAGCTGCATTGTTTCTAGGGCACTACCTGGCACCACCAGCCAGGGAGCTTTCATTCCCTCAACCAGCTCCCAGAGCTGAGGGAGCAAGGCGGCTGGCAGGGAGGAGGAGGAAACTGCATTTCCTTATGTGCCTCTCTGCCCTGTCACACCAACTCTCTCAGCCCCAAACAAGGGCACGCTTTGTCAGGAGCACGTCTCTCGCCCTCAGCAGGCTCACAGCTGGACCACCTGATAACACAAATTGGGCGTGGGCCTTTTTTGGGAGGCTTTGGGGTTTCGGTTTTGCATTTTTTAAGAGTAGGGATACCACCTTAAACAAAACGTGAGCTTCATCCCATGTGAGGTATTATGCCAAGCAACTTTGAAGAACTTGTTACCATCTATCAGCTCAAAATCCATCTTTTTTAATAAAGTGCCTAAATACACATTTACACAGATCATAGTGGTTCCAAAGAATCCTTTACAATTTTTTTATATATAGGTGTATATATATAGAGATATATATATATAATGTGCGTTTTCTTCAAATTGGCTAAATGTGTTTACATAAGACACCAATCTTGACTATAGGTATAAGTTTTAAAGCGTAATATTGACTCAATGAATTTGTTTATCATGCAAGTCTTACCTAGTATTACATTGACCTGTAATATGGAACACAATGTAGTGGGTGTGCTCATTAAACACTTCATAAAAAATTACTGTGCATGTGCATTCTGATCTTCAAATACTAATAATGACCATCTTTTTTAACAAAAAAAAAAAAAGTAGCCTTCTGAAAAATACCTACTCTGCATTAAGTTGCAGTCTGAACATTATCACAAGAACAGTTGACTAAAAAGCACCCAAAATTCTTCAAATCAGTCAGCTGAACAGATTATTTTCCTTTTCCTCCTCCTCCTCTTCTGATATTGAAAGTGTTTCTTAGCCCATCCCCAGGAAGGGATGACCTCGCCACCCTCTTCCTCAGAAACAACTGCTTATAACCAAGTTATAAACACCTCAACAGAAGAGCTCGTACAGCTGCAGCGTTGCCAACGAACTATAAACAGCACAAAAACATCACTATAAGACTCGAACTATTTCTAGTAACCAATGATTTATTGATTTTAGAAGTCTGCTTGGTGATGCAGAAGCATGATCAAAAGAAGTGGCTTTACAAAAGAGTTCTCCAAAGTAGCTTAAAAGGCAGGGGCAGGGCCCACTATGTGCAGCCCTAATTGCTTTCATTTCAACCAGTTTATATTTTCATTTTCAAAGAATAGCAGTAGGTTTGTTTCAAGCACACGTAATAAGGAAATTACAGGTTTCCTCCACCCACATTTGGGCTGTCACTGATATGCCCGCAGGCAATCTGGCAGAGCCTCAGTCACCGCTGTCACTGTACCACACTGTACCTGCCACTACTTGGAAATACCAGGTCAGCGATAGTAACAATAGCAACAGCATTAGAGGTGACTGATAAGCAAACTCAAAGTCCACCTGTACTATCTGAAAATTAAAGCAAAATAAGTACAAAAAAAAAAAAAAAATCAGTCTCTTCCCCACCTCCCCAGCACTTTGTCCAAAGACACAAAATCCCCATAAGTGACGCTGAAGACCTTCAGAGATGGCAGTGGTACATTGGCGTCTTCACCAATCATATAATTTTGTTATCAAAACTCCACGTTATAGCATGCAGTTGGTGAATAAATGCAGTTTTGTAATCTTACAACTGATCACGTGAACTGCGGTCAACTTTGCCTTAAAAACAAAAACAAAAACAAAACCAAAACACCAAACCAAAAACAATCCAACCCAGAAATCCCTAATTCAACAGCGCCTCCGGGACACCTCTTCACATCCTACTCTTTAGGCAACTTCCCTTGAGAAACATGGAGGAATTTGGAACTGGAGCTGGCAGACCTGCCATTGCAACCCGAGCCGCGCGCTTCTGGGAGAAAACCCTTCTGCTCCGTAAACTTGCCTGGCCAGCAGTATGGCGAAGGGCATCCCCACCTTGACTAGCCACTCTTCTCCCCAACCGCTTCAGACCAAGCTTGCATGCGACCAGCTCTACAGGACAGGGGCCAGGAATAAGGAATCACAGACAGTAAGGCAATCTTTACAATGTCAGAAAGTGTATTTGGCATTTAAAAAAAAAAAAAGGAGGGGAAAAAAAAGGAGAAAAGAGAAAAAAAAGAAACAAGTGCATACAAATACAGCTAGAAGCATTTCTGATTTGCCAAGTGCTCTCTAAAAAAGCAGCGCAAGTCACAGCCTACATTGAACAGTAACTGTCACCAGGGAAGCACAACAAATAGTTGCTATAACAAAAGAAGGGGGGGAAAAAAAACAACAAAAAAAAAACCAAAAAAAAAAAAAGGAAAAAAGGAGAATTAGAAGAAATGCCTTTATAATAAGTACATACCTTTTGTCTTCAAAAAATATAGAAACACAATGTATTCAAAAAAATCAAAATTATACAGCCATGTTTATGAAGTCTACATTTCCCTTGTCTTGGAGATATATATATATTTATATATATATTTATAGATATATACAGAATTCGAGCGGTTCGAGTTCAAGGTGATGTCGGGCGGCGAGGGCAGGCGAGTCACGAGTCCCTCTCCTTTTTCACTTTCACATCTCCGGCCAGGATGGTGGCGATCTCCCCCTGCATGAAGGCCCAGGGGACGTTGGAGCCGACCAGGGGACACTTCTCCCCGCTGGGACAATACACCTCCCCGCTGGCCCCCTGCTGCTTGATGCTCTGCCGGGAGCAGGGGAAGCAGAACTTGTGGGAAGGGACGGAGGGGCACTGCACGAAGTGGGTGTCTTCCAGGCGCTCGTGGCAGAGGGTACAACACACAAGGGGACGCTGGCGGCGAGGGACGAGTCCGGCAGGCTGGCGGGGTGCACGGGCTCCATGCCGCCCGCCGCGCTGCCCCCTTGGCTCGGCACGTCCCTGCCGGGCCCCAGCCTTCTTTGGTTCATGGCGGAGGGCGAGGGGGGGCTGCTGCTGTTCCTCCTCGTGGTGGAGTGGACCTGGTTGGCGTCTTTGGAGGCGTGGTTGCCCCCGGCATTGTCCGCCACCAAAATGAGGGCCGCCATGGGGGACTGGCCGTTCTGGGCCGCCTCGGGCGGCGTGGTCCTGTTGGAGTGGGGCGAGGCGGTGGGCGGCGGCGGAGACATGAAGGGGGTGGCCGTCAGCGGCAGCTTCATCCCTTCCGACGAGGTGGGCAGCCAGGGCTGCGCCTCCCCGTTCAGCTTCGGGGGTCCCGCCTCGCCCTCCGGCTCGGGGGAAGGTTTCCTCTTCCGGGCGGCCCGGGCCCCTGCGCGGGGGACAAGAGGGGGAACGCCACGGTGAGAAGGCGGCGAGGTCGCAACCCGCGCCCCTCCACCCGCCCCGGGGCGCCCGAGCCGCGCAGCCCCCCCACCCCCCCCACCCCCCCGCCAAGCAGCCATGCCTCCCCCCGGCCACCCACGCAGCGCAGCCTGCATCCTTCACGGCCACCCGAGCCCCGCGACCCCGGCGAGGGGTGGCCGCCCCACCCAAGTACCCGCAGTACCCACCCAAGTACTGTGCACACGCCCCCGGGGCACCAGCGCCGTGCAAACCCCCGCGGCCGTGCCCCCCCCCCCCCCCCCCCCCCCCGATCTCTCCCGGGCACTCGAGCCTCGCAGCCCCTGCAAGGGGGGGCCGCCCCCGAGCAGCCGCACAGAACCCTGCAGCGCCACCTCCCCCGGCCACCCACGCCGTGCAACCCCTGCGAGGGGTGGCCACCCCCACCGGTCACCCACGCCGTGCAGCGCACCCGCCCCATACACGGCCACCCGAGCCGCGCGGCCCCCGCAAAAGGTGCCCCTCCCACCGAGCACCCGCACCGTGCAGCCCCAGCAATGGATTCCCATGCAGAGCCCCACGGGCGCCCACGCGGTGCAGCCCCCGCGAGCAGCGACCGCGCCCGCCCCCCCCACCGTCCACCGTAGCCGTCATCCCGGGCTCCCCGGGAGGCTCCCCGGCGTCCCCCACCGCCCCACCTGGCTTGGCGACCGCGCCGTTGGTCTCGTAGCCCAGCAGCCTGCCGCCCGCCATGCCCGGCTCCTTCTTGAACTTGCTGTCGAAGGCGGGCACGGCGTGTCCTCCGTGCTGGTGCAGCGCCAGCAGCGTGTCCCGCACCGTCTTGGGCTTGGCCAGCCACTCCTGCTCGCCGCCCGCGCGGCCCTTGCCCTCGCCTCCCAGCTCGGCCGCCGCGGGCAGCCCGTCCGCCGAGCCGCGCTTCTCCTTGGCGCCGCCGTCGTGCTCTCCCGCCGCGCCGCCGCCCGAGGAGGAGGACGAGGAGGACGAGGAGGACGAGACGGAGCCGGGGCGCTTGTGCCCCAGCTCGCCGGGCTGCGCCGCCGCCGCCGCCGCCTGCGCCGCGGGCTGCTGCGGGACGGGCACGGCGAGCGGCGCGGGCGCGGCTGAGATGGCGGCGAGCGAGGCGGCGCGGCCGCCCAGACCGCCGATGGCGGCGGGCAGCCCGGCGCCGTTCACCAGCGGCACCAGGGTGGGCGGCACGGCGTGCGTCCGCCGCGGGTTGGGGCTCTGCCGGTTGAGCTCGGGCGGGTCCTCGGGCTTGGGGAAGCCGTTGGGCACCAGGATGCCGTTGACCTGCCGTCCGCCCCCGTACTCGGCGCCCAGGCGAGGCGGCGGCCGCTCGGCGGCCAGCGAGTAGCGCTCCAGGGGCTGCGGCGGGGGCCGCGCCGCCGCCTCCGCCGGGTGCCCCAGCTGCTGCTGCTGCTGCTGCTGCTGCGCCAGCAGCTCCTTAGCGGAGAGCGGCGGCTGCTTGGCGTGGGTCGGCGGCGGCGGCGCTCGTCCCTCGGCGAAGCAGCCGTGCGCCCGCTTGAGCTG